>OU795037.1:37190977-38390977 GCA_917208275.1 Patella pellucida | reverse complement strand
GAATTGACCATGTGGAAGACTCACTCAACATTTTTAAAACAGTCCATTCGTTCTTCGAAATCACCAGACGTTTCCAGGGACAACTATAAACACCCATTGTAAATATATTTTCACTAAAATCATACTTGCACGTGTACATTGATTATTAATTTCTAAAATGTAAATACATGTATCTTTATCTGACAGGGAGAGGGGTTTAATATAGGCTATGCCTGTTCCCCAATCCCTATTCAGGTACAAATCTGAATAAAATATTGCTTATAAAAAAAAAAAGTTCGTCATTCCAAGCGATTCTCTGAGCAGTCTGATTTCAATCCAAAATGACAACTCGGAATCAAGACCAGAAGTCATTTTGGAAATCAGGCAGCTATATCAGAGGGTCCTAGAGAAGGGAAGCAAATTAGAGCTCGTGTGGATTCCATCACATGTCAACATTAAAGGAAACGAGGAGGCAGATCGACTCGCCAACGAGGGTCTCAAGGACACAGCTACACCCCGCCTCATAGACTACAGCACCACGGAAATCTACAGTATGGTCAACAGACAGGTCAATTCAATCTGGGAATTAAATCTCGTTGAACTTGACACATACAGATTCCGACTGGATGACGAGATCTACACCAAGACAGCGACTAATCACCCTAGACGAGATATATGCAGACTCCTATCGAAACTAAGGGTGAAAGAGCGGCTGCGAGACTACAAACACCAAGTCATCGTCTGTGAGTGCGGAGAAGAGTGTACCACCAATAACATACCATTCAACACTAAGAACCTACTCTTCCCTAGACCAGATCTGAAGCTACAAATCTTCGAAGAAATCCACACTCTATGGACACAGTTGGACTATGTAAATTAGTGAAATCAGAAAGGGTCACGGCTAGATAAATTCTCCACACAACGTAGGATGGTTGAGTAAAAACGTCCTCAAGAAGGAAGCCCAACCATCCTATACATTTATTTTAATTTATTCATTTTACTTTATCTTTACTTTACTTTTACTTAAATTTATTTTATTTTTATTTATTACCTTCAATTTATTTTTTAATTTGTCTACTTATTTTTTATCTTAACTTAAATTTTTTTTATACGACATAGGGTGGTGAAGTAAAAACGTCCTCTCGAAGGAAGCCCAGCCATTCTACTACTCTACTCTTTTTTTTATTTTTATTTATTACCTTTAATTTAATTAACTAATAAATTTTAATTAATTCATTTTACTTTATCTTTACTTTACTTTTACTTTACTTTATTTTATTACCTTTATTTTAATTTATTACCTTTGATTTAATTAACTAATAAATTTTAATTCATTTTACTTTATCTTTACTTTACTTTTACTTTACTTTACTTTATTTTATTACCTTTAATTTATTTGACTACAACTTTATTATACTCTCTTTATTTATTTAATTCTATATTAGTTTAATTTACTAATAACATCTACTAAACTGGCGGGATAGTGGAGTAAGAGGGAGTCATGATCAGACGGGTTGGCATCTAAACACCATTCTGCCAAAACAAATACCAGTGGGATACTGGAGTAAGGGGAGACCACGAGAAGACAGGTCTGGCACCTAAAAACACAAATCCCACAAAGAAGACATCTACCAATCCAGAAACAGAAGAGATCATCTACCAACGATGTGTTTTTATTAAATAAAGGGAAGAACTTCCCACTAAAACCTAATCCATGGCCTAAGGCCAAAATGGAAAGATTGCAAAATCATATTCTAAAAATCAGGAAGCAGCTTCGGCTCTCCTATGTCTTGTCTGTGATATCACTTAAGTGGAAGCAGACGTTAAACACCAAAAAAAAAAAGAAAAAAAAAGAGCTCTTTAGTATGTTGCAGTTGTTCTCAAGGATTATCCAGTCAAAAAGCTTGTCAACTATACTACTGAGAGCTATACTACGGTATTTATCAGAGGAATTTAAGGACCGTTTTTTGTTCTTCGGAATAGATATAATACTAGACAGTTTAGAGGTGAATAACCATGTGTAATTAGGGCAGTTAATAGGAATTGGATGCATAAATGATGTCCACCACCTTTCTTTCCATGTCTAAGATGTTTTACTGCTTTAATAACCTGGCCGGTGGTTATTATATGAGTGTCACCAAATTATTATCACAACATTTTTTACTTATTTCAGATTCAATTTTACCTTTTAGACATTTTAAATCATTACTATCAAATGAAACAAACGTTCGTATTTTTTGTGCAAACGTATTTCAAATATTTTCGCAACCAATATGGCCGTCAATATTGTTTGAAAAGAATAAGGGGTTGGGGGATTTTATTGTTTTTGTTTATTTCTCTCCAGAAGTCTCTGGTCCTATTAGTCAATACGTTTTCAGCTATCTAATCTTTATTCTTTTAGACAGATTTGAGCACCTGATGATATTTTGCCCGTGTCTGGCGTCTAATGCATGCAACATGCCCTGATTTTGGATGACCAATATCTTTCCAGACATTGTGCCAAAAAAGGATTTGTTACGGACATCTTTAACAAACTCATTCCAGTCTGGAATTACGTTTTGTTTTTTTAACATCAAAAGAAGGGATACAGATTTTTGAAGCTACTAGACAAGCTTGAATAAGATCCTCAAAATGACAATCTAGCAATGATGCTCGTTACAAGAAGTGTTGTTACAATATAAAACTTCAGTTGGAACACATATATTTGATAAAAGCTCGTCTAACAATGATTGGTAATTTTTAATCTGTTCACTAGTTGCTTCCTTCCATTTGAGGACCCCGGGAGATTTTCATAATATTCCACTGGAATATCTAAATTAATAGATACAGCAGAGTGATCAGATAAATTATCGCCATCATGTATAGATTTGTAAGTAAGAATACTATTAAACAAATTTTCTTATACAATAAAGTGATATATAGTGGATCTTTCATAGTTTATTTTGTTTTCAAATGTGAAGTGAATGTCACTGTCTTTAAAGTTCCAAGCACCTCTTAAAGTATTAAGGGAGATAAATCTATTCAGCCTTATTGTTTGAGTTGTTGAGATATGGGAAATGTCTGTGTTAAATCGCGACCTATAATAAAATTGTCACATGTAGTACCGTCAATAATTTTTTTGGTATCAAATAGTGTTTGATCAAACTCAGCCTGATTTGCGCCATCACAAGGCATGTACACGTTGCAGTTAACCATGTCAAAATCACCACATTTAAGGGAATTGGGGTTACCTCACTGAGCAGAGAATTCTGCCACAGAATCGCACATCCCCCATAGGGTCTACCAGACAAATAGTGGGCACTTTTCATTCAAGATATTCCATGCGAACATAATATACCAGGAATGTTTTTCTGAAAAAGACTCATTTGTTCATTTAATAACCAGTGTTCTTGTATGAATACGAAATCAAAAGATTGATACAGCTGTGCAATGTACAGAATGTACAAAAAGCGTACGGCACCAAGCCCATGAGCGTTATAAGTTACGCAAGATATATTAGCCATGATTTACTCAATGTCTTGTCGAGTCTCCTTCCTAGGAGTGACGTACTGGCGCATGCGAACACCACTCGGCCATATTGATTCTTCAAATAGATCTCTATACTCAGATTTTGGCACAGATAATTTAAAGGATTTAAACTTGGAATTCGGATATAGAAATACACACCAACTCTGACACTGAAATTTTTTTTTTCATTTTAAATAATTTTATATCTGTGATTCCATTGTGGATGGGTCGACTCCGTATATGAATAAAAATGATTAGGTTCTAGTCTTCGGACATGATTTCCCTATTATCACTTTGCGTCTTGAAAGTTCTTTTGTTTCTGCATTTTCTTGATATGGGAAGGAATTTTAAACTCATCGTTTGTGTTGGCATTAGACTATACACTAATAACACTGTCTATATCAGAACCAATGATATTCCTGGGTATCGGAGGATTCGGGGCAGGTGGCCTTTTTTGAAAAAAAGGATTTTTTGATTCACCTCTATTTTGCTCATTTTGAGTCATCATTGAGACTGTAGAGCAACGAGACCACCTCTGTATACAACGGTTTATCGTGACTCGGGTTTATTGTACTGGTAGGGTTTGATTATTCTCAGCTCTGCTCTGGCTTTCATAACCAGGTTATCACAGATGATCCTGTCTAATGAAGATTGCAGGCTATCATACTTTGCTTCTAGACTAATAATCCGTTCTGCCATGGAAATCGAATTAATGTCTTCGGGGAGGGCTCTTGGTAGCTGTCCTAAATCACACGCATTTAACATTAATTTGGGCATACAACCACTTTTATCAAGTTTATCCAGGGCATTTAATATATCAATCACGTGAGCTTCTTTTTCAGTCCTAGCAGTGGAATCTTTACGTCTAGCTTTCTCACCGATCAGACTGCTATCACATTTTTTCCTTAGTATATCCCTTGCTTATCTGGATTTGCTCTAAATTATAGAAACACATTACTGCATTTCTTTTATAATCTCTGCTGAACTATTTTGTATAGAAAAAGTCATTACAGGGTATCAACAGTAATCACTCGATTCACACCAGCAGCAGGCCTATTGTTTCCTACTTTTGCTGAACTGGGGGTTGATGATATGTTGTCATTGGTATTTACTTGAAGACTGTTGCTTGTTGATGTAGTCATTATTGTTGATCCAAATTTTTCTTTTGTGGACACGGTCCAGTTGGAAGTTCTTCACACCTCTTTTACTCTTATTTAATTTCATCAAAAATCTAAATTGAATAATATCTCCAAAAAAACAAAGTTGTGATTTGAAATAAACCAATCACCACATTATGTATGTTATTAACAACTTGTGTGCAAATTTTTGCAGCGTTACATACTGAAGAAATGAATGAATTTTGAAAACTTGATCAGAGCAATTGCACCGTGACTTGCCTGGCGAGCATCAGACTTTCGTCCTCAAAAGCATCAACCCACCAGATTGCTTATTTCTACTTACCGTAATCAGACAATGTTTATTATCGATCTCCATCAAGGCATTGGCCTAATGAACATCTACATCAAATTTGAACATTCTATCTCAATAGAAGGGGCGTTATTGTGTCCAAAGGTCTCGACCAATCAAATTGCTTATCGCTCTGCTGATTATTCAACTTAGGCAAGGTATTGATTTAATAAAATTATACAACCAAATTCAACACTCTCACTTAAAGCCCCAATACCACTCTTGTTGTAACTGAATACTATGTTCCAATCTTTATTCTGGTCAACAATTTGTACTATTTTACAATATTTCAATTACAAAATGATACAAATTTCAACTTAACACACCTAATTTTAAAAATTGGAAAAATTCAACTACATGCCGTAACATGGTTTGAAAAGCCTTACAAATGCAACTTGGATTTAAACATATTTTCGAACCCTCTGGACAAGTAAGATAGGTTGTAATGGATAATTTACACCACAGGTAGGACACTTAAACATCTTGTAGTTAGAAAAAGGCTATTTTTTTTCTGGACCTGTCAAGCCAGCAAGAGTGTTATTGTCCCTTTAATTAGAACTAAAGTTATTGTGTCACAAAGCATCAACCAATTAAATTGCTTATCGCTGCTTACTTTTATCAGAAATATTCATCTTCAAACTCCATCAAGGCATTGGCTTAATAAATACCTACACCAATTTTGAAAGTTCTGGCTCAATAAGAATGAGAGTTATTGTGTGACAGGCAGATTGGCAGGTGGACGAACCTAATTTAAGTCCCCTGATTTTTTCGAAAGGCGGGGAAAAAAACAACAAATACAAATCTCATTCACATTCTTTATTTCATTTTTGCGTTACCTTGGAGAATAGTGACTGGGTGTTAAATAAGGTTTGTGCGTTGCTCCACCCGTCCGTATTGTGGTTGGGCTTAATACTGATGTCGTTAAAGGGACAATCTCGAATTAAACAGGGGCTCAAAAATAAAAGTTTGAAAATGTATGAAAATAAAACGCCAAAATATAGCATACTCCTCGCAGCGTTTCGTTTGATTGCTATTTCGAGTGGATATTGTTGTTTTAAATTTTGATTGGTCAGAAGTCCGTCTACTGACCAATCACTAGCTGCCCTACATAAGCTTTACGTTTAAAACGAGTGCCAGTATTGGATCAAATATGTTTACATAACGTTACGTCATGGCTCACGATTTTATTATGACTAATTAACCAGTGCATAGAAGAATACTGCAGTAAAACTGATTGCGTGACAAACGAGGCTATCAAGACGAATAAAATGTAAACAATACTGTTTGGAAACGAACATACTTTCACGATTTTTAATACCTTAAATCATTGTCCAAAGTTTTAGGAAATACCCAGAATAAACGAAGAGCTGTCATGTTGCTGTACTTAGGTGATAGCTTCCATTGAATGGAAGAATAGACACATTCCCGCGTAAGTTCAAGAAACAGACGCCATTCCAGCAACGGCAAGAGAGGGATTTCTTGGGCCATTGCTTCAGGAATATGAAATATAGAGGATGGTGTATTTACCTTGTCTCAAAATTTCAACTCAAAATATTGAGTCGTTTGGACGTAAACGCCAAAACTGCTTATCCGGACACGTAACCCTTTTAAGATTTCGGGTCAATTGTTTCGTTGGGTGACCTTATAACAGATTACGGTTACTTGAGGTGGTTATGCAGTGAATAACCCATGTGCCGTACTTGATAGAGAAAGGCAAATTTCAACTAAACATTATTTTTAAAAAAAATGTTTCGTTTAATCCAGATACCACAAAATACACCTTGGGGCACCGGACTCAAATTCCAGATGAAGACTGACGGATTTAAGTCGTTTGAAAACGTATCATAAATACTGAAGTAGTTGCTCGGCCCTTGACTCGAATATTTTAATGGATTGTAACACAAAATTAAGCAGTTTTATTTCCAAAAGAAATATCAGGATTAGCCCTTTAAGCTAGCAGATTGATTTCAAATACACTAGCTACTACCAGTTTGTTTGTCGCCCGAGAGAAAATTTTCCAGGTCTAATATCTGATTGCTCAAATGGCTGTGACGACATTTCTGACCTTTTTTTTAAAAAAAAATTTGTTGATTGGACAGGTAAGCGGTTCTAATAAATCTTGAGTGGGAACGCTTAATTGCAGAAAATCTATTCGCGCAATTTTAGAAAATTGTGTTAATTCAGATGTTTCATCTATCCCTCCAACGCTATCGCAATATTTAATTTCAAATTTGAGATAAATATTCAATTGATGACTTGATGTTGTTGTCTATTTCAAAATAAATACCATGTTATCAATGTTAGGCAATAATATTCTTTTGGCAAACATAATCATTTATCGCCAGAGCTAGCGGCTTATTTTATATGTAAAAAATTAAGAAATTTAAGAAATTAGTTTTCTAGTTGAAGGTGGAGAAACCAGATATCATAATTCATACAAAGATAAGATCACTACAGAAAATATTGTTCTACAGGCGTCATCACCATCTTTGTTGGGGTGTGCCAGACTTTGTTTATTCTAGAATCACGTGCTGTCTCTCTACTTTCCATAACATACTGACTCAAGAATGTCGTAAAATTAATTTGAAAACTTTGCCAGTGTTAAATCTAACATCGAAAGTTGGTTGGAATTTTTGGTCAGAAAAAGGTGACAGGGGTTAAAGTCCACTCGATACAAACTAGTTTTTTTTTTCAGAACTAACATGGTTCAATTTTATTTCAATAATTCGCTCACGCGTCTAAAAGCAACGTCTGATTCTAGGCAGGGGTCATTGTTGTGTACGAGGTGGGATATGTTTACTCTTTCAAAACACACCATACCACTTTCCATGTTAGGAGTCCATACACCTTACCAGTTTTTTTTTTGTACTTTTGTATCTAAATACAAATTATCTTGTTTGCAGTTCCCGAATCCAAGATATGTGAGCAGAAGAACATACCTTTTCCGTGAACTTATTTGTAAGAAATATTAATAGTTCGGTATCCCCAGTGGTTTCATTCCGTTCTACTACAATAGCCACTGTTATCTAAGGAGCGGGGGCACGTTTTCAAGTTATCCGCCCTTGATGATTGTGCTATCTTTTCGACCAATCCCATAAATCGTTAAGTGCAAAGGAAGTAACTCTCAACGACTTCAGCGTACCTATAATAATTTATGAGAAAAACTAAAGGTTTGGAATCGGGTTAGAGTGCGACTTGTTTGAATTTTGAAGATAATCATTCTTAATTGAATCAATCTCATCACTATCGGACATTTAACCTCTAGTTGGCATTCTTATGGTAGATTTCTACGGGTGTTGTTGTGCGGTCGGTTTCTTGGTTGACGTGTAATAAAACCAGACTGTTTAGTCGCGTTTCCGTCATTGTAGATGTCTCTCAAAATTCAATAAAATATCGCCGAGAACGGTCAAGGACTTATTGGTTCTAGTCTAAAATAAGTCTTAAGTTTTATAATCTTAAATACTAATACGAAAGGGATGCTTCATATCCGGCAAAAGGGGCGCGATGAATCTATACTTGAAACAAGGGGCCCAGGTTTGCGGCAGTATCTAACATCTTTGAAAAAGATCTATTGTTTAATGCGATTTAAACGGCAAAAATACGGTTTGTACCTTGGATGAATTTAATATCTAGAATAAATTTTGTAGTGAATTTACTGATTTTTAGAAGGATGCTAGTGAAATATTAATTAATAACTGGTGAGATTCGTCAGATTCACAAGCATAGAACATGTAGTGTCATTAATTATTCACTAATAATTCGAGTGTCAGACCCTAAACAGCCCCTGCTGACCTATGGTACTAGCTGAGCAATACGAAGTGACTGCAAGTGAATAAACGCAAGATACAATAAATTGTCTGGCCATGATACTACCAACCAATCTCGCTCGACATTATTTATAATGTGCGGACCGACAATCATACATTGTCATTATAATGCGTCCAACCAATCATGTCATTATTGGCGCCCCTCTGGGATAAGCCACACCACAGATCACACTGTTTTGGACGCCCCTCAAGTTAGGTGTTAAATGTGTGATTAATAATGAGGCGCTTCACCATAAGTGCCCCCCCCCCCCCAAAAAAAAAAAAAAAAAAAAAAAAAAATAGACAGGCGCAAAGGGGTTTTCCACGTGAGAAAGTACACGATGAACATTTTATTACTGTATTGCATGTTCTTATTGTCATCGATGTATTTGATATTATGTTACAGGTTAGCGGATGGTGTACTGATTATTGTCAGTAGTTATTATACTTACAGTGATTTAAATATGCATTATTATGGCATAAATGTAAATGCATTTTTCAGATTTTACACCTGTTAAATTTCATACCATTAATTCGATATTTAAGGATATCTGATAAGCACTAAGTGTATCTTTAACACCAAACAGTCGTGTATTATAGTTGTAATTTAAGATTTATAGTTTTATTAATGTCGGGACGCCATTTATGTTCGTGTGGGAGTGTGTGACGGATTGGTGTTTAGAAATATGGTACTTTATTTTTCGTCTAGTTTTGCTAGATTACGGCAAAACTAAGGGGAACCACTCTCCCGACTAAAGCTCTCGGAAGTGGAGGCGAACTTGGTTTGTCTTGTCGCCATTTTTCCATTCCGAAATAAACAATATTTTTTTTCAATTCACCAAACTCGTAATTCATTTCTTCACAGATTGATCGAACCATCACTTAACAGAGAGACAGGTGCAGGGACCGTGGGTAACATTATCTGGAATTATTTACCAATATTGACTTTGGATTTTTGCAAATTTGACCCATTTGGGCGCGGATTTCTGACTGGGATATAGTTTTTTGTGATAATATAGTATAGGCATAGACCGGCAATAAACCGCGAAATTGGGCGTGTATCCAAATGTAAAAACTTGGAAATTCTCTTTAAGAGGACCAATTCTTTGAAAAAAGTCGGAAAAGGGTTGAATTACTTAAATGATTTTCCGTCTTTCTTTTTTTTTCTGATTTGGTTAAACCACACGATAAAACTATCCCGACATTAATCTGTAAACCAGAAAAAACCGGATCAAAACAACTAAAGAATCGCTGGATAGCCAGATGAAAGCACTACCGTATGTCACTCAATAATTTACAAACAACTATATGACATAAGTCATAAGGAAATTTTACCTGGACAGCGTCGCTTTTTCGAATTCCAAATGTCGAATTCCATTCGAAAGACCATACTTATTACGTTGTCCGTTGAATTACAGAAATACTATGACTGAGGCTAAGGTTTCTGTCCGATTCCTTCATGTCTGTCTGCTTCCTGTAAGCCATTCCAATACTGCTACGCTGACGCTGTGACATTTGCTAAAATTATACTCTGACTATAGACAATCACAACAAGGGTTATAAACTGTGTTGCTGATTGTAGCGACTAATATTATCATGTTGCTGAAGCAACGACTGCGAGTTTTACTGTAGATTACTACACAATTCCAAATGTAAAAACCAATCAGAAGTTGTGACAGCGACCTCAACAGAAACCTTGACATTGAACAAACCTTGAACAACTCAATTATCACAGATATACATTTTACCTAGAAAGCGCGAGACTTAGGATTCGCGATGATCGGGGAATCTGACTAGCTCACAAGTTGGATGAATATTCAATCGAAATTAGTAGTGCCGAAGTATGCAGGGTATTGTTAAGATGTGCGTAGTTAATGGGGCTGTCACACATTGACGTATAGCATCAGCGTATGCCGACGTATGAGAAATTTAGCAAACACGCTGATGTACGTTGAATACGTTATGTGTACGCTTTTAACAAGTTACGAGAACGCTGAAATACGATGGTATAAGTTGTTATTTCGCCGAACGCGGCACCAAATTTTTGTTTATCCATAAAATTTTCAGCGTATGCCGACGTATTGCTTACACGTTAGGCGTTAGTTAGAAGACCGCGACAGGTAAGTTATGCACGCGTTAACGCACGTTACATGTAAGTAACTAATACGTTGACATACACGTCGGCTACAAGCAGGGCACAATATAATTTATTCCGATGTATGAAATAATTATCCAACACGCTGGCATACGCTGAAGCAGAACGTGTTGTAGCGTACTTCGACGACCACGTGTCGTCGCAACGTCTCAGAATCCGCCATGATTGTAGACTTCTGCGCATGCACATCCCTTCACACGCTTGAAACACGTTCGGTAAGTTTTAATGACGTCAGAAGTACGTTGCCTATATGTTAGAAATAGGTTACGCGTACGCTGCTCAATTACCCAACTGGTAGCCGACGTGTATGTCAACTTATGAGTAACTTACATGTAACGTGCAAAACGCGGGAATAACGCGTGCATAACTTACCTGTCGCGTACTTCCAACTTAAGCCCAACGTGTAAGCAATACGCCCGCATACGCCGAAAATTTTATGCATGCACAAAATTATGGGCCGCGTTCGGCGTACAACAACTTATACCATCGTATTTCAGCGTTCTCGTAACTTGTTAAAAACGTACCCATAACGTAATCAACGTACACCAGCGTATTCGCTAAATTTCTCATACGTCGGCATATACGCTGATGCTATACGTCAATGTGTGACAGCCCCATAATTACTTGTAGTTTTAGCGAGCCTCAGTTTTTATATCTGACCTCACGTTGTCGTCGAAGTAAGCTCCAACACGTTATGCACAAGTTAGGCATAAGTTTGACTAACGTTGTGCATGAGTTTTGCATAAGTCGCGAACGCTAAAAATTCGTTGGGCACACGCTGTCATATAAGTTATGTTTACGCTGGGGATAAGTTACTCATACGTTAAACATAGGTTATATATTCGTTCATCGCGTTATAAGTACGTTATATATGCGTCCAAAAAAGAGCGCCCTCTTGATTTTTAAAGTCAACCTTAGCGTATGCCAGCGTGTTGGAACTATTTTTTCATACGTCGGAATAAGTTGTCTAAAACGTTGTAGTGTGACAGGCCCATAACGAGCGATCAAGCTTCTATACTATGTTGTGGAGTATAGCGACTAAACTGGGTTGCGTTGTATTGGACACGTTAGTAACGATTTACCTCCCGGGATACAAGGGCTGGCTGAACAGTTCTCTGAGCCTGAATAGGATAGAATAATTGGGAACTGCAACTGTTGTGTTATTATTCTCTTCGTACAAGACCATCTTGTGAACCTACCGATTGACGGAAATCACCAGTAATGGACAAAACTTGCTATAGGGGAGTCATTAAGTAACTGAAAGGACTAACACAGATACATGCCGACATGGTCTTCGCTTCAGAATCATTACCACGCTTACAAGTTTATAACCAAATAAAAATGACAGCATTGATATATTTATGTTTATAACCGTGTGTCAGCATCATTGGCTGCCCAAAATCTTCCAAAGCGATTCAAATGCAAACAAATCTTCACTGTCACCTCTTGTCACTCTCTCATAACTATCTTCTCAGATTCACAAGAATACACGCCATTTTGACAAAAGACGCATTTCAGGATTTTAGAACTCGCATTTGTCATCCCAAGGCATGCCCGTGCCTATTGGCACATCAAAATTGGCCAGGACACGACGATATGGGCAATACAAAGGCCATTTTTGGATGATCTAAAGGGAAGTTATATAACAGGGGCACAACGTTGCATATCTATAACGTCATAACAAATTAGATATTTACCTTTATTTGAGTGAAAACCGGTGGAATTATTTCCTTTGAAATTTGTGGTGGTTGACTAGCCTATTTAGTCGATATCATTAACCGAGAAAATCGTAGTACACGTCTTCTTTTGTCGTGTTAGCATGACCTCCCCAGTTATATAGTATAATTTATTACTAAGCCATATCGTTTGTATTACTAGTCAATAAATATGTGTCACCTAGATAAGTTTTAAACGACATTCTTTCATATCATTGTCTTTTTATCAGCTATATTATAATATTAAATGATCCACTTAAAAGAAAATGTTGGCGTCAGTTGCTCGTGTGTCCATAGATTGGGCAATGGTAATTTATAAAAGACAATTAAAATTCCCCAAAATATCGCTTCGATTCACTGTATATTTTTCAATTACCCGCTGATTCGAGTGAGGCTAAATCTTCTTATCTTATTTAAAATTACACAAACTCGGAAGAAAATCACAATCCCATGACACAACAGTTTAGAATAATGTAGTATTGTAGACATTATTACACAGATTAGACAAATAAATTGATGAAGGCAATATAATGATAATTTTATAAATATTTTTTGTAAATCCCGATGCTAATCCAAAATGGGGTATCCTTTGAAGTGCAGACATAGACAGCAGTTCTGTGGCCCCCCTGTATTGGCGCCTCATGAACAATAATTGGTCTGTTCTCGTGCTTCTGTTTCATCTGAAGAACAGAACTGAATGTGAATATACCTTGCAGCTAAGGAAATGCAGTTCCCAGATACCAACAATATTATACATAATAATACTAATGATAATGAGGTTTTATATAGCGTCTTATCCATGTTAACACATGCTCAAAACGCTTTTTCACATTTACCCAAATATTTAGATGACACATCAATTACAAATTTATCTTTTTATACACCCACATTTTCACGTGGACGTATTATGTCGTCGCCCCTGTCCGTCCACAATTGTTTGTGGACTCTCTACAGGTCACAATTCTTGAAATATAGATTTATCCCCAAAAGATCTTGGCTGCTTTCGATATTGGCATTCATGGATTATGGCCCTTGATTAAACGAAAAATCACGTTTTTAGCTTGTGGACCCTATAGAGGTCACAATTTAGAACTTATCGAAACATAATTTCCTGAATTATGGCCCCTGAGTGTTCGAAAAATCACCTATTTTAGCTCGTGGTCCCACTAGAGGTGACAATTATTATCCGATTTGAAAAACTGTTTGATTATATCACCGTTACACCCTAAGGAAGGTTGAGTTCGAATTTCGGGAAAATCGGACCAAAATTGCCATACAAAATGGCCGCCGTCTGTACGTGAATACTGTTAAAAAGTGGTATATCAAGGTTGTGGACCCTGTAGAGGTCACAATTTTAATTCGATTTCGATGTAACTTGAAATGCACGATTATAACCCAAAGATATTGGTTACTTTTGATATTTGCGCATATCGGATAGTAACTTCCTGAATTATGGCCCCTGATTATACGCAAAATCGCCTTTGTTTAGCTTGTGGTCCCTCTGGAGGTTACAATTATTATCCGATTTAAAAAATCGTTTGACCAAAAGTGCCATACAAAATGACCGCCGTTTGTACGCGAATACTGTTAAAAAATGGTGTTTCAAGGTTGTGGACCCTGAAGAGGTCCCAATTTTAATTCGATTTTGATGAAACTTGAAATTTATTGTTATTACCCAAAGATCTTGGTTCCTTTCGACATTTGCGCTTATCGGATCGTAACTTCCTGAACTATGGTCCCTGGTTATACGCAAAATCACCTTTGTTTAGCCTCTGGTTCCTCTGGAGGTCACAATTATTACCCGATTTAAAAAGTCATTTGATATATCACCGTTACACCTTAGAGAAGGATTGAGTTCACTTTCGGTATTGCTTGTTCTTTATCGATCTCTCGAAAATGTGGGCGTATCCTGCCTGGCAGTGCTAGCTTACTATCTTTTTATAAAGCAGAAAATTCTGGAGCTAAATACCTAGTTCCGTCACTCTCATGGTGTCATAAAGCATCGACAAAACAAAATGCTTATCAATTTGTTAATCTGATTCTTCTCGCCAAATTTGGTGGAGAAATCCGTTCAGGGGTTTTTGATAAAGAGGATAACTGAGAGCGAAATGCTGGGAAATCAATTTGGTCCATACTCTAACAGCATAATGCTTCATACCAAATTCTCTTCAGCGTTCACAAACCAAGTGCTAACAGACCGATATATGGGCGTTCAAAATTGAAGTTTAATTGTAGCTTTAGAACACAATCCGAAAATCGAGTCTATGTCACGGACAGTTTATTTACATAGGAATAAACTATCGTTTGAAATGTAAACAACAAATTAATCTTTTACAGTTTTTCTCATGGTAAACTGCTTTCATTTATAGCCTCACATAACATACTTTCATATATTCTAGGAAACTATCAGTAAGTTACAAATGGTCTGTAGACATACATAATGTTGAACCAATTATATTATATGTAAAATTGCTGGCCACACAACATTAACAACTTGCCTAGGATTTTACAGTCCCGGCTCGTGAGATTTCGTGACAAAGAAAACGTTAATTGGGTATACGGTGTTAGCTAATAAAACCCATTCTAGCGACTGTGAGTCTGACATTTTCATGTGGATGTATTATGTCGTCGCCCCTGTCCATCCGGATGTCAGTCTGTCTGTCCGTATCATCGTCGAAACATTGCATGTTAATAAACCAGTGATTGTTATTCCATAAATAGTGTGTGTGTCCGATTATATCACCGTAACGCACACCCTAAGGAAGGTTGAGTTAGAATTTCGTGAAAATCGGACCAAATTGCCAGACAAAATGACCGCAGTTTGTACGCGAATAGTGTAAAAAAAAACCTCCGTATATCAAGGTTGCGAACCCTGTAGATGTCACAAGTTTAATTCGATTTTGATGAAAATTGAAATGCATGTTAATAACCTAAATATCCTGAATTATGGCCCCTTTTGGCCGAAAAATCGCATGTGGTGCCTCATAAGGTCACAACTGGGTACCTATAGAAGTCATTATTTTGAACCGATTTTGATGAAACTTGAAATGCATGTTTATAACCCAAATAAATATCTTGGTTTTACTCGATAATTGCGCATATCAAACTGTAACTTAATAGCCTTTGATTGTAGGAAAAATCAATTTCTGTTTTGCTTGTTCTCTATCTATCTGTCGAATATGTGGGCGTATTCTGCCTGGCAGTGAAATTTCAGGCGTCATGTGAATGCAACGGCAACAGTCTGATTGATTGATTGATTGACTGGAGTTCAGGTGGGATGTATTTGACCACTTTCAGGGTGCTGTATTCACGGCCGCCGTCCAATTTTCATAAATTACCAGAGGGAGATAACCCTCCAACCCCGAGCTGGTGACCTGCCCCCACTCCCACAACATTTTGAATTCAGGTGAGCACATTGGACTATATTGGACTATTTTCTTGTTGCTTTAATCAAGGGCCCGAATTCCATCAAAACGCATTTACTGAAGTCTAATTTCCAGAATCTCTTGAGGCATACTCGACCACCCCCGCGCAAGGCTTGGTAGGCCGGAGCGAACTGTTCCTGCACCCCAGACCCCCATGTAGATTAAGAAAGCACACTGATTTTATTCTGGTTTAGTTCAGCTCTGAACGTAGGTCTCATTGACATTACACTCGTTAATTTTACTGGGCCACTTTTAATCCAAGAAGTAATCGTAATTCATACATATAGTATTTACGAGGTTATCTTTATTCGAGTAAGCATAACCGCTTCTAAAAAATATAGAAATGATCTATTGTGTGTTGATTAGATGTTTTAACACCTTTTCGTTCTGGCGGGTTGGATGGTTAACACGTGGGCGCTGTATCATAAAGCCTGTCATTGAGTCAACTGGCGTGGTATCAAATCCCCGTTTTTACGTGATAAGGAATAGGGTCGCCTGTCCAACACCGGGGGTTTTCGCCGGGTCCTCCGGTTTCCTTCCATTCCTAAAGACCACCACGCTCGAATTATTGAAATAAAATTAGACTATGTTAGTCCCGAAATGCCCTAGTTGGTGTCGGGCTGACGTTAAACCTCATTTCTCTCTCCCTTTGGTTCTGACCTTGAATACAAGCTCAATATAATGTTCCTTTTATTGTATGGCAAAAGTACACGCACAGCTGGCGTGTCTGATCGAGCATTTAAAATAGGTTAATATATTCATAGTCCCGGATAAAATTAGATTACACAAGGATTGTAATAGACATAATGACGTGAAATGCTTATTCGCCCTTGATCACACCGCTTTACAGACAGTTAAAAATTCGGTCAGTGGTAATTCTGGTTTTAAATAGCAAATACTAATAGCTGGTCTACTTAATCGCTTTGTATAGGAATGCGCATTGATAGCGGGTTGTTTGGTGTCTATATCCTGTATATAACTTATATTCATTGAGAATTAACACACTGACATGTTTCTTAACGCCTATTAGAGAAATAATCAATTTTTATTCCACTGCATTCGCTGGAGAGGGTAATTAATATGAAACTTCAGACTGAAACAATCGCCAAAAAGATAAACTGAGCCCCACAAGAGCGAAACCAATGCATAGCTATAGAAAGATAGTAGCCTCGGGTCAAATGACCACAGAAAGAAATCTAATAGCAAGGGATTCAGGAGGGATAAATTGAAATGGGGTTTAACGTCCTACTGTTCTGCTCCTATACTAGGCTAGTAAAAGACGGGCATACGCCCAACGGTGTTCAATGAGGGGAATTTTGCCAGGACAGGGCGCTACGGCCTACTCTAATATCGAATTTCAACTGCAAAGGGATCTTTGACGTGTACACGGGACCTCGGTTTTCCTCCCATCCGAAGGACTAGAAATAGCCCAAATACCCTCGATTGTCAAGTACCGTTGCTACCACAGTAGCATTTAACGAAGATATCACAGACTAGACATTTTCTAATCCACTTAATATCTAAGCCACCCGATAGTCTAGATAGTTGATTATGGGCGTGTTATGTGAATATATGTCTAACTAGTAATTTAATTTACATGCTAAGCCAGAAAAGACCTGCACTAGGCAGATGTAGCGCTTATATAATGAATATCAAAATTGTAGAACACAAAATCAGTTTTATCTCAACTTTAGCTCTATCCGTGGATCTATTTGGTTGTATAATCATAGGGGTCTAGTAATTTTGAGTAAAAGGATAATTTGGGCAAATCTTTAATTTATTAAAGGATACTGTAACTTATAAAATATTTTAAATCGATGGTAAAAAAAACTTTCAAGTGTATTTAATAACACATCTTTTTTGAAGTTAAATGTAGATAGATCCAAGTCAATTAATTCTCGTTTAAATAAATAAATATGAAAAGCAGTTGAGGTTAAAGGGGCTAAATCGCTAACATTTGGGATCTAGAAATTGATAAAAGTGGATCACAACGCATATAATACTGTAATATGAATGTATATAAACTGATTTACATTAAATGGTTTCCGTTTTTAATCAAATTTAAAAATCAGTTATGTTCGGCGAAATAAGCCATTCAGTCTCAATCCAGTGCACATTTTTAGCGCCCGATTATTCCAGTCTACATATGCCGTGTGATACAGTGCAATGTGTCTAGTCTTGTCCCTCTAGTCTTTTAATTCAAGTAGGGTTGAAGCGCATTATGGTGCACGACTCGTGTACCAATGTTAATAAAATTATTTTATTTTAAATATTGGATATATGAAGCTCATCTTTTCCCAGTAAGTTTATATCATCAGTGTTGATTTTAATTGACCAATAATTCGTGTCTTCTATGTCGAAGATTTTCGAGGATTTTAAGTTACTGACTTAGGTCCTTTAAGTTTGCAGCTATGTCAATATAAAATATAAGATGTTGATTTATGAGTGACATATTTCAGTATAACCTAATTTTAAAAACTGTACAACGCTGCACATGCAAAGACTAGAAGTAGAAATAAATAGCTTAGAGTTTGCTCCTGGTTTATAAAAAAAAATGAATAGCATAACATGATTTAACTCAGACCTGATTTCTTAATCGCGGTTAAAGCTCACAGAGTGTACTTAGTGTCTACCCGTGGTTTGTATTGATAGCTGGTAACAAGTACAGTAGGACCACACCACACACAAACACAGCCTATAAGACAAACCTGCAGACAATTGGGACATAGAAATTACATAGATTGCAATCAATACATAAAAACCAAATACAGCAAATCAAGTGAATTTATCCAGGGGCCAGTCGTACCGCCCCGGGCTTATAATGTCAAAAACTTAACTCAAAATGAAAAACAAACTCAGAATTACACAGAGAAATCCTTTGTAATGAAATGAAATGGAGTTTACGTCCTATTGTTCTGTCCCGAACTGGTCTAATGATGACGGGCATACGCCGTACAGTGTGCTATGAGGGAATTTTTGCCCGGACAGCGGCACTAAAACCTACTCTTATGTCGAATTCCAACTTTGAAGGGGTCTTTTTCGTGCATTCCAATGTGTACACAGGGCCCTTTGTAATGAACACAAGAAAGGCCCTATAGAAGTGATGCGACGGGTATCGGTCTTTACGGAATCGGCTGTTGAATGGTGTTGCCAATAATACGGGTGACGTCAATGGCGTCAAGGAAAATGTGGAGTGGCTGATTGGTATCGTGTCGTTATGTCATGGTGTCGCCCTTCATAAGGCGACAACCCGACCTCACGACATTTTAACCTGTCACCACGACAACCCGGCATTGCGGCATCACATTTTTTACCCGACACTCCGACATTTTTACCCGACACCATGACATTAAAATGTAATGTCGCGTAAAAAAATGTCGTGGTGTCGGGTTTAAATGTCGTAATGTCGTGTTATCGGCCATATTTCTCTCAATACTAATGTTTTGCACACTGAATGTTCCCTGGTATTTTTCTGCGTGGCTTCTCCCTGCCGATAGTGCAGTACAAAGAGAAAAAAAAACCTTTGTGTACCCGTTGGCGTGCATATAATTCTTCATAGTTGAAATTCGTGAAGAATACCACGGTACGGTCCATTGACAGTAGAAACTTTTGGTAAGCGGAATTTTCCCATCCGTATAACGTATCCTTATCGTATACGTGATACGTTGCGTCAGTGTAGTTTTAGAGTTTTGGCAGATTTTTGCGTCGCGTACACGTGCGTCGATGAGCTGAGCTTAGTTCTATTAAAGTAATGGCAGATATCTACCAAGATCACCATCAGTACTAGTCAAGTGCCTATTATAGGCTACCACTTCCCGGGGGGGGGGGGGGAGTCGCTCGACAGTCGCTCGACAGTCGCTGAGCTATTAAAAAAAAATAATAATTATCGAATCAAATGAAAAATCTTCGACTCGACAGTAATTTTACCACAGAATGAAATCCTTTTCAGATTTGCAAGGTTCCGCCTGCCTAAATTTAGAATGTAGATCAACCATCATGGTCAAAATCACATCAAATACACCTTCGTGTTCTACAATAAACAAGGATTCATAAAAAAAAAAGCCAAGATACAACATTTAATCATCTAAAAGTAGCAAAAAGGCGGTAAAAAGACACGAAGGTGTTATTACGGACCTTTTCCGTATAAAAGCTGTTCGACACGTGCTGCCGTATCCTTGTGTCGTATCACTTATGACAAATACCCACACATTGGTGACGTCACACCCAAAATCCATACGAATACGCGATACGGAGCAGACATTTACGCTTGCCAAAAGTCTCTAATGTCCGTCATATCACTCCGCATTTGCGTATGACATTGAAGATGTCTCAATGAATTGAATAAATTTGAATGACATTGGTGTAAAGTGTATATGTTAAACACTGGCTCCCAGTACATTCCAAGTTTATGTGCGGTATTATGTGCACTTTCAGGGGAAATTCTATTAGTATGTATTACTGGTGGCCGTATAGATCAGTTCGAGTTTCATCCGGTTTGATATTGATACCCCTCTTTGATCTGCCTTCCGAGGGTGAAAACGTCGGTCAAATATATATAATGGGACCCCCCATGGAAACGGGGTTTTTTTTGCATTCATTTTTTCTCGGGTGAAGTGTGCGCATGCGGATGTTGACATTCTTGCGTACAAGCACGGGTTGTCTTCCACTATGCCAAACAACCTCTATTGTTTCTGCAAATTCAGTTTGCAAAAAGCCGATATTTTGGGCATGGTGTAATTATAAAACGGCGGCAACTGAGCGTAAAAAATGTCGGGTTTCATGACTCACGCGATCGACTATGCGTTTTTCCTTGTCGGGCCACCCCTGACAATGAATGAATGAATGAATGAAATGGGGTTTAACGTCCTAACCTGGGCTAATTGAAGACGGGCATACGCCATACAGTATGCTATGAGGGATATTTTTGCCCGGGCAGCAACTGAATTCCAACTGCCAAGGGATATTTTACGTGCACGCCAATGTGTACACGGGATCTCGGTTTTTCGTCCAATCTGCATCACTGACAAGGGGAAACCATGCCCGAAAATCGAGATGAACTTTCTCGGCCAATGCAGGGATCGAACACTCGACCTCTAGGCTAGCGACCCAGTACCTTACCCACTTAGCCACGTGATCCCCCACTACTGACAAAGGGACACCTGAACCGAACTGGATGAAGCCAGGGTCATACTCATCGAGCTACCTGTCCCGGAATAGAAGTATTAGGCTAAGTTACTGGCTACATGTATATGTCGTCAGTAGCAACTAGTTTCCCCGAAATTTGTTTAGCTTATCAAACATATTGCAATGAAGATAAAAACAAAAACACGAAAAGTTAATGTTTTATTTTACCCACTTACGATGAAAAAAAAAATCATGTTGGTTTTGCACAGTTCATGGGTTGTTTTAAAAAGAGTGTGAATTTAACAAACAAACCTTGACATACTTCAAAAATAATCTAAAAATATATTAACTAGAAAAGTTCAGTTCAAAAGAGGATAAAGATTTTGAAATGCGGGTAAAGGCCTATAGCATTTAGTTATAATTAAAAGTTTGATCTGTCAAATTCATCTCGTTTCTAATTGTTATGAATACATTAGTCTTTCATCTTGTTAATCCCTTGTAATTGCTTATCCACATTATTACTTCTCTCATCGTGTTAATTCTTAATTAATCTGTTATGTGGGTTCCATAATTGTTATCTATATCTTGCACCACATTTTTTTAAAAAATATCATTATTTGATTGATAACGATATCTGTATGTGTATCGAAACGTAGCTTGTTAATGCATGCAGAAGTAGAATAAAATCCATTTAGTGTTTTTAATTTGTGAAATCTTTTTCTATATGTATTATAAGGATTAATGCCTATAACTATTATTTATTTTATTTTTTAAATTATTATTTATTTGTTTATTTATATTTTGGGGGGATATTTGCAACCAACATCACGATTTTAGCGAATGACCATAAATATATCTACCCATTCACCAATTTTAAATGAAGTGGGTTGGTTGAAAAAGTCGGTGAAGATTTGATTGACACATGCATGTAAATATAGACCTATTATAATTACAGATATAAACCGGTAGATCAGCTGTTTAGCTGGGTAGTCAGCTGTTAGACGAGACAGAATAAGCCGGTAACTAGATCTGTTCAAGAATAAGATATAATGGCATATGACATCCAGCCGGGTCTTTTCTCTGATCCACTGGCTGATCCTATAGTCAAAATTACAGATGCTGCAAAAAAGTTAAAGGTAAAGAGCTTAATTTTATATGTGAAATAATTTAAAGTAAGATCTAATGCAATATATTTTTTAAATTCAATGTATTTTTCTTTAGACCTGTATTGGTTTTTGTCCAGTGGTTCCTAGAGTAAGTTTCTTCAAAACAATATTCCATACGATAATTACTTGGATTTTATTATTTCAATACTAAAAGATCGAACAAATGACACCCAAGATAGTTTTTAAAAATGTAGATTGTAGCAGAGTGTGCTTTCTATGGGGACATTTGTAATTTAGTCACCCTTGTTCGTCAGCCCCTTTTTAACGAATTGGCTGCCATGCATTTCTTCCAGATCTCCATACCAACCACCCTTTGTCTTGAAACATTCTCTACCCCTGTTTGACCCGTATTATGCCCTTTTCTCTGTCCTGGCATCCACGTTTAAGAATTCTAAAATCAAAAAGTCTTAGTTTTTGAAAATTCACGTAATTACACCTTTAATTTTAGTTTTATTCCTTGAACTTAGTCTATATTTCGGCGGTTCGTGTATATGGGAGCAATGCATGTATGATTTTTTTTTAAAGTTTTCATGGTTGCATAGTGGTTACCCAAGAGAGGGGGGGGGTCCATGGGAGGGGGTACGGGTGCCGAGTAATGTGTTAAAAAACACGACCTATTTTAAAGTAGAGTAGACGGAAACCGTTAGTAGCGTGAGTAGGATTAGAATCGGATTCTGTCAGTCCACTTTTTTTGGGAAAATGTGGTTAATTAAAAACTATGAGCCACCTATCCAGGCCTTCACGCAAAGTCAGGACAACCGCGCCCCGGCAGGTAATCGAGCCTAGCCCGGTCTGTAGAACGCTAGTACGGGTCAAGAACGACTTGGCACATATTGTTAATTTTGATGAGGCTAATAATGAGTTTGCTGTTAAGTGTGCACAAAAAAAAGAATCATTTATGTGATAAAAATAATTTCTTTTGATATTTTGGCGTCTGATGATCACCGTTTTTGTTTTTACAATTTGATTGCTTGCTTAAATTTTTTGTCATAGTACATCTAATTATTATGACACCAGTAAAACTAAAACGTAGTGCATGTTAAATCTCAGTTCTTGTGTTTTAAGAAAATGACCTCCAGTTACCCCAGATATACGCCAAAATGACGCTAGAGACATGTATCTTTCAAATATGTTTGAGCCTAATGGGCGAGGGGAAGATTCCCTCACGCAAGGAGGTCCCTGTAGTTACCGACATGTTAAAGATGTCGTGATTTCCGATTTTATTCATTAATTTGCAAACACATGTAATGTATTGTTCATTTTTTGGTTAATAATTAAAGACTGCAGTATCTCGCGGATTATATTGTGTAATTATTATCAATATCTGAGATGATTTCATAAAACTGTGGATTATGTTGAAACCAAAATGAGACTGCTTCATTTTCTTTCTAGCAATTTACGGAAGTATTTCACCAAAGGCAATATGTCTATATATTATTATTTAGGCATGATACGTACGGTACTTTGTAAAATGATTTAACAAATTTTAAAGTGCATTTTAAGATGTCGGTTGTGCTTCACGATAGTTTGCATGTATTTTTTAAAACCATTTTTCCCCCATGTGTATTATTTTGATGTGGCCTGAACGAAAAACCCGAGAAAACACTTTTAAGGTCAATTTTGAACCAAGTGGTTTCTGTCCCCAAAAATACCTTTACCCCCCAGCCCTCCCCAGACAATGTTAATCTTATACACATATTTAGAGATATACAATGGAGTTGCAAAGTAATGTTTTAACTTTTAAATCAACGTGAACTCATTTCCCGACATTTTTACAACCTTCCCCTTCACACAAGCACACCTGCTACCACACCCCACAAATCAAACAGTTGTCCAGGACCATCATAAACAGTTATTTAGAAGATGGACAGTCTTAAAAAATGTATGTCAACATAATGACCCCCCTCCACAAATCCCCCCCCCATCAAATCAAAACAGTTGTCCAGGGGCATCATAAACACTTATTTATAGATGCGCAGTGAATTATAACAATTAAATGAAATGGGGTTTAACGTCCTACGCTTCTGCACCTAACCCGGGCTAATTGAAGACGGACATACGCCATACAGTGTGGTATTAGGGGAATTTTTGCCCGGGCAGCAACTGAATTCCATTTGCCAAGGGATAGTTTACGTGCACGCCAATGTGTACATGTGACCTCGGTTTTTCGTCCCATCCGAATGACTAGGCAGCTGTCTTTGTCAGGACCTCCGACTTCATTACTGACAAGGGGAAACCACGCCGGAAAATCGAGATGAACTTTCTCCAGGCTAGCGAGCCAGCACCTTACCCATTATAACAAACATTACCATTAGATTATAACGTTAGGAATCTAACTGTATCCTGATGAGAATGTAGACCGAAACTGTGACCCTGTTCTCTGCAAA
Source organism: Patella pellucida (assembly GCA_917208275.1). Taxonomy (NCBI): domain Eukaryota; kingdom Metazoa; phylum Mollusca; class Gastropoda; family Patellidae; genus Patella; species Patella pellucida. The sequence continues at coordinate 38,366,246 of OU795037.1, read as the reverse complement.
AGTAAATGAAAGGCATTAACAAGATCAAGATGCAGATAGATCATCGATAAGATAGGCGTTAACGAGGGACCACAGTCCCAGCATTTACAGGGTCAGAATGCGACCTTGACCCTTGAAAAGGGTTAATGTGTGTCTGTGGTCGCAGCGTTTACTCATGCAGCATTTGTGACACTTGTTTAAATTTAATATTTCATATATAGTAATTTTGATTCCCCGGCGAAAAGGATCTGGTTTAGAGAACTTTAGATTATAAGTCAGGCATAAGTTAATATTAACGTCAAACATCCCTCTAGTGGTAAACTCACCAATAAGAATCTAAAGACGGCAAAATTTAACACAGCTATTAATAATTTTTCAATATAAGAAGAAAAACAACCTCTTAATAAAATATGTTTCATAGATTAAAGTATCTCAATTGTTACTAGTATTCGGATATTCGAACGCTAATACTATTCGAATGTTCGTCGGGTCTTGAAATTGTTATAGTATTCGAATACTATTCGAATATTTTCAATATATTGAAAGTGGTTTATTTTCAATTTTTTATAATTCCTAATCAATTATTAAATACGTGAAATCGCGAACAACGCACACAAAAATATTTTTGCAATTGCCAGTTGATCTTTTACGTAAACTGCCAATTTACGTCGGCCTTCCACGACATCGAAGCACGATTTTCCATCACCAATGTATAGGAATTCTCCCGCGCTGCATCCGAAACAAAGGGCGTCTCGTTCATTCGTGGGTCTAACACGAAAATCATTGTCGTCTAGTGGCTTTTCTATATAAGCAGAAAACAGTCCCTTGGTGCTGGTGATGAATGTGGCCAAGTGGGTTCACCCAGCTGTTTCTTCATGACGAATCCAAGCAAATTCATCACAATAAAATAAAACCAAGTACGAACAATCCAAACCATTAGACAAAATTCGAAGTCCTAAAAACGGTATAGGCAAAAATGTGTAATATCGCAAAATAGTGTAATCAGCATATGGACTGTTCAACGTGTACAAAATATACGACGAACAGTGGTAACAGGTGTCCTTGGAAGAGTAAAGCAAGGCTGACACTTGCACGATTCCGTGGCACGCATTGGCACGACTCGAGTCGTGCCAGTGAACAAACTAGTCGTGAAGTGTGCGTTAACCCGTCGTGACTGCGTGCCATGTCTGGACGAGAATTTTGAAATGTTCAAAATATTTGTCACGTCAAAATCAGCAAACGGGTCGTGAACTATGCGCAAACTGTTCGGGAATTCGTCGTGAACTCGTCAGGACGATGCGGGAGGATGCGTGCCAGTGCGTGACAGTGCACGCCATGCCACGACTGTCACGAACTGCCACGAAAAGTTCACGACTAGTTCACGAATATGGCGTCTCCAAGTCGGCACGACACCGTCCAAATTGCGCAAACTCGTCGGGCCAATGCTGGAAGTGGGTGAACAATGCGCAAACTATGCGTGAATTCGTCGGGCCAGTTCGTGTCAATGTTGACACTGATGGGCACGCATTCGTGAACTCGTCGTAAACTATGCGTGAACTAGTCGTGAACTATGCATGAACTAGTCGTGAACAAATCGGGAGCCCCCCAGTTCGTGACCAAAAATGGCACGACGTGCCACGACAAAATCGTGACCAAAAGTCGTGCAAGTGTCAGCCTGGCTTAAGCTTACCCTGCCTGGCGCGCCACACCCGCCATAGCTGCATCCGATCTATTAGGCGAAATCTCGGTAAAAGAGCGTGATAGACCAATGAACTATCGGTATGCAAAATGCACATGATGAACAGTGTTAACGATGTAATACACATTTATTATCAGGGAGATAGTATACCCGTCAATTAAATATGTCTAGAATAATAGTCGAGAGAGACATGTTATATTTACCGATCAAGTCAAAATGACGACCATAAAACTTTTTACAGGCTTTAATAAGTCTAGTTCGCAAGTACTCATAAATCAGTATAGAATGAACAAGCTCTCGCGTAACGATTTAGCTGAGACACAAACACTCCATAAGCTGGTGATATTGGAATGTTACTACTAATAAATGGAAAGTTAACAATCGGAAAGTCGAAGTCATCACGTTTATCGTACAATTTAACACTTAGTTTATGGCAATTGTCAAAATCGAGACGCAGATCCAAGTAGGAAGCGCAATTGTCACTGTCAGTAGTATTTTTAATTTCGAGGTCATCAGGATATATGAATTCTATATAATCACTGAATTTTGGATTATTCAGTGATAGAACATCATCGATATATCGATAAGTGAAATTAAAATGTCTAACTAAACGTTTTTTTGGATTTTACGAGTGCCTGCATGTACTCGGCTTCGTAGGAATAGAGAAACAAATCAGCAAGCAAAGGTGCACAGTTGGTACCCATGGGGATACCTACCACTTGCTGATAAATTTCCCCTCCGAATTCAACAAAGATATTATCAATTAAAAAATCCAACATCTGAATTATCTTGATGGCTGTGTATTTGTTTTTTGAATCACTATGGTTCTTGACAAAATAAGTGGAATAGATGACGTCGTATAGTTAGTTTCGCTACACATGTGTTCAGATATAATGTAAAGATTTTCAAGGATGTCACAAACTTATAATTAGCTGTAACCCAGAATCAGAATTCAGCATGGGGGTCCCTGGCTAGTTACCGAATAACTGTCCCTATGATACATCGCGCACACGCCGACCTTACATACAATCTGCAGTTAGGTATTCCATAGAAATAATATATACTGTCGGTAATCGAAATAGGCTTTGAATGTAAATGTGGCAAGGAAAGTCGCCTTTAAAGGGGCTAAATCGCTAACATTTGGGATCTAGAAATTGACAAAAGTGGGTCGCAACGCATATAATACTGTAATACGAATGTATATAAACTGATTTACATTAAATGGTTTCCGTTTTTAATCAAATTTAAAAATCAGTTATGTTTGGCGAAATAAGCCATTCAGTCTCAATCCAGTGCACATTTTTAGCGCCGGGTTATTCCAGTCTACATATGTCGTGTGATACAGTGCGATGCGTCTAGCCTCGTCCCTCTAGTCTTTTAAGTCAAGTAGGGCTGAAGCGCATTATGGTACACGACTCGTGTACCAATGTTAATAAAATTATTTAATTTTAAATATTGGATATATGAAGCTCATCTTTTCCCGGTAAGTTTATATCACCAATGTTGATTTTAATTGACCAATAATTCGTGTTTTCGATGTCGAAGATTTTGGAGGATTTTAAGTTACGGACTTAGGTCCTTTGATAATATTTGAACGCAAATAGAATAAATAGTGTAGATATTCGAAATTATTCGAATATGGTGATTGCTATTCGAATATTATATTCATCGACCGAATATTCAAATATTCGAATATTCGTGCCGAACACTAATTGTTACTGGTAACCGTTTCTCATTGACGGGGGCCCGTGTACGATTAACAACTCTTAAAATGTAAAATAGCTCTTCTAAGGTTTATTCGTAATGTGGACGTATTATGCCGTCGTCCCTATCTCTGTTTGTGTGATGTGGGTCGCCTATTATTTTTGGTGCATGCCAGACCCCAAGGGGAAGAGCCACGCCTAATTTTGTATTTTGTCACCTACAGACCACAATTCTTAATGGATCATCTTGAAACTTTGCATACTCATGCCTTTTTGTCCTAAAGATCGTTCCTATTTTTTGTGGTGCATGCCCAACCCCTAGACACAGAGCCGCATCCATTTTCTATTTGTGAGTCTGTGTCGCCTACTGACCGCAATTCTGAATTGGTCGCCTTGAAAACTATTCTTCTTCCTTAAACCCCAAGGATGACCTCTACGCCCACGCCTAATTCTTTACCGATCCTTTTAAAACTTTGCATACCTTTTTTTTCTTTGTGTGTCTGTGTGTTATCCACAGCTCACAATTCTTAATGGGTCATCTTGGAAGTCAATAGCCTAAGGATGGCAACTGTTGATTTTGGTGCAGGTCCCGACCCCAGGGGCAGAGCCACGCCCAATTATTTTATGTATCGTATACAGGCCGTAATTCTGAATTAATCATCTTGGCAATATTCCTTATTCCTTATGGCCTAAAGACGGCAAAAATGGATTTTGGTACCCATTTTGTGTTTAGCATCAGAGGCCACAATTCTGAATGGATTATCATGGAGTTTGGTATCCTTATTCCTTATTCCCTACGGACGTCAACTATTGATTTTGGTGCATAATCCGCTCCGCTTGGGCGATACCACACCCTCTTTTTGTTAATATTTTGTCTGTAAATAATCTACATGTTACAATAATTAACTCATTTGGGTCCAATTTTGTGTTTAGTGTCAGGGGCCACAATTCTGAATGGATTATCTTAGAATTTGGTATACTTAACAGATTTGAATTCAATACAGCATGATCTACTAATATTTCGAACATGAGGGGTATATTTTACGGGGTTAAACTAAAACATCAAACGTATACAATGTTTATCATGTTTAAGCCAGGGGGTGTCCATATTCCTGAAGCAACGGCCCGAGAAATCCCTCTCTGGCCATTGCTGGATTGGCTTCGGATTCTTGACATTTAAGTAAGTGTGTCTGTTATTCCCGTTCAATCAAATCTACCACTTACGTACAGTAACATGACAGTCCGTCGTTTAATCTTGGGTCTTCTTTAATATTTTGGACAAAGATTTTAGTTATTAAAAACGTTGAAAGTCTGTTCGTTACTATACAGTAGTGTTTACTTTACGTCAATACCGATAGCCTCGTTTGTCACGCAATTAGTTTTGCTGCAATATCCTGCTATGCGCTGGTTAATATAGCATAAAAAACGTGCAGCCATGACGTAATGATATGTAAACACAGTTGCCCTAATTAAACGTCCTGTTTTAAAGGTAATACCTTTGTAACGAAGTCAGTGATTGGTCAGTAATAGGACCACTGACCAGTCATAATTAGTGACAATAATACCCACTCAGTCCAGCAGGGAGTAGTAGGATTAGCTCTAATCAAACGGAACACTGCGAGGAGGATGGGGGGGGGGTCGTATTCATATTTCATGCATTTTACATATTAAATGTTACGCTTGAGTTATGAACAACACGACAAAGAGAGTTTAGTAGAGGAATTTTTATGAGAGGGGTCCAAATGAAACAAAACTTGATCACATAACTTTAGTTTATGAGGATTTGACATTCACCTTGTTAACTACAATACTATATACACATACACATTGAAATTTACAAGAAAGTTGTATATAAAGAGAAACGGTCATATCGGGACTAAAATATGGTTTTATTTTATATCAATAATTCGCTTGCGGGTAGGGGTCTTTAGCAGTGTGAGGACCCGGAGAAAACCCATGAGGTTGGACAGGCGACCATACTCCTCGTCACGTACAACCGGGGGTTTTAAATTACTCCAGTTGACTTAATGACAGGCTTTATGATACAGTGCGCACGTACTAACCATTCGGCCACCCCCCCCCCCCAACTTGTTTAAATATTTAAAGTATGTTGTGTATTATTTATAGATTTTTAAAAAAGTAAACATAAGTCTTTGTGTTAGAGCAGTGCTTCTCAACCGGGGTCCATGAATGAACGAAATGGGGTTTAAAGTCCTACTATTATGCACCTAACCTGGGCTAATGGAAGACGGGCATACGCCATACAGTGTGCTATGAGGGAAATTTTGCCCGGGCAGTGGCGCTATGGCCTACTCTTATATCGAATTCAAACTGTCAAGGGATCTTTTACGTGCACTTCAATGTGTACACGGGACCTCGGTTTTTCGTCCCATCCGAACGACTAGGCAGCTGTCCTTGTCAGGCCCTCCTGCATCACTGGCAAGGGGAAATCACGCCGGATGTCGAGATAAACTTTCTCGGCCAATGCAGGGATCGAAAACCCGACCTCCAGGCTAGCGAACCAGCACATTATCCACTTAGCCACCGTGATCTCCCGCTCGGGATAAAATTTAGAAAAAGGGAGAGTTGGGGGTGAATTATACACAAAAGGGTGGATTTTGTGAATAGGGGGAATTTGTATGAATTGAGTTTCCAGACCAGGAGCCACCAGCCAGAGTGTTACCGCTGAGTATAAAAGAGCTTATTCTATCTAGCTGTACAATTTGATTGTCCGGAAAGTGGGTAATCTAGTCTCATCTCAATGTGAAATAGACTATAGACAGCTAGGTAGGATAGATCGTCGATCGCTTAGTTTCTTTTTACATCCAAACTCTGCCTGGTCTGAATGGGGATTCCAAATATCAATCACTTGTCTTTAGTATTGGTTGCTCAATTCTCAGTTTCCCTGTGTAAATGTGGCAATAAGCACTCTATTCTACAATTTTAATTTGAGAGAGAGAGAGAGAGAGAGAGCGGGCGTTAACGTCCACTTGACACAAACTAGGTCACTTCGGGACTAACATATGGTTTAGTTTTATTTCTATACTTCGCTTGTGCGTAGGGGTCTTTAAAAGTGAGAGGAAACCATTCGGTCATCCAACCCCCCGCAATTGTGATTTGATGTTTTAAAGTGACATGGATGAGAAGCGGGGAAAATATTTCTCAATGGCCTACTATGTAAAAAGTATATTCAGACCCCCCTCCCCCAAATAATTAGGGGGTCGCCCCCTCCCCCAAACAATTAGGGGGTCGCCCCCTCCCCCATGTGTGACGCTTATGCGGACATCGTTCTGCAATTCTTGTTATTGTTGATGTCATAATTTTTAAATTCTAAACAAACCCTTCCTAAGCAGGCTGTTCGGCAAAATAGTGCCCAAATCTTCGAGTTTATGTTTTTACAGCAGTCCTGGTACTCTCAACAAAATTCCTTGCTAGGTAAGCTGTTCGGCAGAATAATGCCTAAATCTTCGAGTTTACGTTTCAGCACCGTAGTAGTGGTATTCTCCGGCACTCTAGCGTCCACATCATGTTCCTCTGCCGAGTTATCATGTCGGCGTAACCCAACTTCAATCCCATCTTTTACCAGTGCAAAGGTTTGTCGAAAAACCCTTTTCCAGGTTTGAGGCGTGAACGCCAGAAACTTCCCTCTTGGGGTTACGCTTCACGTTCAAGGTGACGAAGAGATGGCATAAAAATATGAAATAAGTTTTCTCCTACATGATTGATGAGCGTGGCATTTGTTTTGCGGCAAAATAAACCACATGCTCCACTTTCTACCTTGTGCTCATGTTGATCCACGTTATGGTAACACTATTGAAATTTTAGCACATAAATATTATTATTTAAATTACATTAATTCATCAATATATTTTGTGTACGAACAAAGCTAAGACATTTTAACATGGTCGTATCTGTCTGACCATCCTTCTTTTTTTAAAATGAAGAAAACTATCCACTTTCACTTTACCAAATTATTATTGTGCAGATTATCATAAGTTAATATACTTATTACCAAAATAAGTCTACTTAAAGACTCTTGCCCGCGTACAAACTTGGTGATTCAAATTTGGTGTGAAGCTTAGAGGTGATGAGTTGCGAAAAGCATTGGGGCTACATTTTTTGTAAGATTCTTTGTTCAAATTAGGCGTTCGGCAAGGGGTTCATAACGATGGGTTGAACTCTTTTATATACCTTCCATTCTGAAGTACTGTAGTTTGTCAGACGTGGAAAGCGGGCCGCGAATTTCCGGTCACCACATATCTTAAAAGCCTTGTGTTTGTTTAGTATTTTAATTGTCTCGTTTGCTTCCTTTTCATGTTGTGTATTTTCTTCTTACTAAAACAAATAAAATAAGACCAAGAATGAACAATCCAAACCATAAAACAAAATTCTAAGTCCTAAAAAAAGATATGCTGGCACTGCCAGGCAGGATACGCCGACATTTTCGAGAGATGGATAGAGAACAAGCAATACCGAAAGTATTTTTTCCTACAATCAAAGGTCATAATTCATTAAGTTACAATATGATATGCGCAAAGATCGATAGGAATCAAGACCTTACGGTTGTAAACATGCATTTCACCATTCATCAAAATCGGAATAAAATTGTGACCTCTACAGGGTCCACAACTTTGATATACCATATTTTTACACTATTCAAGTACAAACGGCGGCCATTTTGTCTGGAAATTATGGTCCGATTTTCACTCAACATACCTTAGGGTGTAACGGTGATATTATCAAACAGTTTCCTAAATCGGATAATAATTTTGTCCTCCAGGGGGACTATAGTCGATATTTCGACGACCAGGTCGGTGGGGGGGGGGGGGGGTATTCAGGAAGTCACGTTACGATGGGCGCAAATATCGATAGTAACCAAAACATGCATGTCAAGTTTCAACAAAATCCGTTCAAAATTGTGTCCTCTATAGAATCCACAAGCCTAAAAACGTGATTTTTCGTACAATCAAGGGTCATAAACCATGAAGTTTCGATTAAAGTCAGCCGAGATCTTCTTGGGATAAACCTATATATCAAGTTTCGTCGATATTAAAAAGGAATTGTGACCTGTAGCGAGTCCACAACCTTGATATACCATATTTTTTTTTACACCTTCGCGTACAAGCGGCCATTTTGTCCGGTAATTTTGGTCCGATTTTCACGAAATTCGAACTCAACCTTTATTACGGTGTAACGGTTATATGATCAAAACGTTGTTTTTTTTTTTAAATCGGATAATAATAATTGTGACCTCCAGAGGGACCACAAGCTAAAAAGATAGTAAGCTTGCACTGCCAGGCAGGATACGCCCACATTTTCAAAAGATGGATAGAGAACAAGCAATATCGAAAGTGACTTTTCCTACAATCAAAGGCCATAATTCATTAAGTTACAATTTGATATGCGCAAATATCGAAAAGAATCAAGATCTTTGGGTTATAAACATGCATTTCAAGTTTCATCAAAATAGAATTGAAATTGGGACTTCTACAGGCGCCTCAACTTTAATACCGTATTTTTACACTATTCGCGTGGAAACGGCAGACACTTTGTTTGGCAATTATGGTCCGATTTTCGAGAAATTCGAACTCAGCCTTCCGTAGGGTGCAACGGTGAAAGAGTCAAACGTTTTTTTAAATCGGATAATAATCGTGACCTCCAGAGGGGCCATTGGGGATTTTTCGGACAATCAGGGGCAATAATTCAGGAATATGCAAATAACAAAAGGAATTGAGATCTTTGGGTTATAACCATGCATTTCAAGTTTCATCAAAATCAAATTAAAATTGTGACCTCTGCAATGTCCACAACCTTGATATATCATTTTTTTTAACCGAATAGCGTACAAACGGCGGCCATTTTGTATGGCAATTTTGGTACGATTTTCCCTAAATTTGAACTCAACCTTCATTAGGGTGTAACGGTGATAAAATCAAACGATGTTTTAAATCGGATAATAATTGTGAATTCCAGAGGTACCACAAACTAAAAAAAGGCGATTTTTCGGACAATCAGGGGCCATAATTCAGGAAATAACCATCCGATATGCGCAAATATCGAAAGGAACCTAGATCTTTGGGTTATAACCATGCTTTTCAATTTTCGTCAAAATTGAATTAAAATTGTGACCTCTACAGGGTCCACAACCTTGATATACTTTTTTTAACAGTATTCGCGTACAAACGGCGGGCATTTTGTATGGCAATTTTGGTCCGATTTTCCCGAAATTTGAAATCAATCTTCCTTAGGGTGAAACGGTGATATAATCAAACGATTTTCTAAATCGGATAATAATTGTGACCTCCAGAGGGACCAAAAGCTAAACAAAGGCAATTTTGCGTATAATCAGGGGTTATAATTCAGGAAGTTATGATCCGATATGCGCAAATATCGAAAGGAACCAAGATCTTGGGGTTATAACAATGCATTTCAAGTTTCATCAAAATTGAATTAAAATTGTGACCTCTACAGGGTTCACAACCTTGATATACCATTTTTTAACAGTATTCGCGTAGAAACAGCGGCCATTTTGAATGTCAATTTTAGTCCGATTTTTCCGAAATTCGAACTCAACCTTTCTTTGGGTGTAACGGTGATATAATCAAACGGTTTTAAAAATTAGATAATAATTGTGACCTCCATTGGGACCACAAGCTAATATAGGCGATTTTTCGGACAACCAGGGGCCAAAATTCAGGAAATTACGTTCCGATAAGCGCAAATATCGAAAGGAACCGAGATCTGTGGGTTATAAACATGCATGTCAAGTTTCATCGAAATCGGTTCAAAATTGTGACCTCTATAGGGTCCACAAGCTAAAGACGTGATTTTTCATACAATCAGGGGCCTTAATCCATAAAGTTTTGATCCGATACATGCCAATATCGAAAGCAGCCGATATCTTTTGTTGATAAACCTATATTTCAAGTTTCATCAAAATCGGGTAAGAATTTTGACCTTTAGAGGGTCCAAAAACAGTTTTGGACGGACGGACGTCCCGACGGACAGGAGCGACGACATAATACGTCCACATGAGATGTGGGCGTATAAAGACGATTTTTTCGGACAATCAGGGGCCATAATTCAGGAAGTTACGTTTCGATGGGCGCAAATATCGAAAGGAATAAAGATGTATCAGACCGTAACATCGTGGATTATGGCCCCTGATTGTACGAAAAATCGCGTAGATCACAATTTTTATCCGATGTTGATGAAACTTGGAATGTATGTTGTTTATAGCGTAAAGAACTTGGTTCCTTTCGATATTCGCGCATATCTTTTCGTAACCTCCTGGATTATGACCCTTGATTGTACGAAAAGTCGAGTATTTAGCTTCTGGTCACAATTTTTAACCGATTAAACAAAATCGCTTGAGTATTTTACCTTGAGTTAGAATTTTGTGAAAATTGGACCCAAACTGCCATTCCTCGTATGCAAGTAACGTAAAAGTATGGTATATCAAGGTTGTAGACACTTAGGCCTGCAGCCATAATTTCCAGCGTGAAGTTCCGCTACATGCCCCCCCCTCCCCTAAAAAAAACCCTATACATTTTTGGAGGCGTATAACACCAGGAACACAAATCCAGACAGTTCCAAGCAAAAAGTCTACACATACTCGATTTAGGGCCAAATGAAAATTGTGATAATTTTCAAGTATATGCTATATTTATACTAATAATTGTGAAGTTGACCTACAACTAAATATTGGCGAAAACACCCGATGACTTGATCCTATTCAAATAATATGCCGTTTGTTAAAATTTTGATTGAAAGCAAAATGCAGAAAACATAATAGACGTGGCAACATACCGAGTTTCAGAAATCCATTTATGGTAAAGGGAGTTATCTCTCTTTGTGGCAAACATCAATAACTACAAAGGCCTATATAATCAACCTTTTTTCCGATACGATTTGAGGCTAAAGGTCTAACAAATATTTAACCGGAAACATAGCATCTAAAGATATTAAGTTTTCTAACTAAAAAAGTTATGGTCAAAACTAAATGATACTGTAATATGAGTAACAATATTGCAATGAAGAGAATACCCATCAAATGGAGTTTAATGTGTTATTGTTCTTCACCAACCTGTACAATAAAGATGGGCGTAGGGCATACATTATTGGGGTTTGTTTTTTGGGGGGGAGAAGGGGGGGGGTACATGTACAACTATAACGTTGCATTTCTTTAGTACGGTTCCGGTCCGGGTCCGATTGCGGATTCGGAAAAAAACACTTTCATAGAATTTTAGTAAGCGTGTTTCCTTATGTCCGGGTGCGGATACGGTTTTCTATGCGGCGTCCGGTACGGTTTTTCGAAACGGACCATGTAGCGTTCGGTCCGGAAACGCATGCGAAACCGTGTCCGTAACGCACATAAGGGAACACATTTTGGGTAGCCCGTACAGCAAAAAGCTAAAAATAGGTAGGGAAATTCCAATTTTCGCCCTTTCTTTGACACGTGTTCATGGAATCAGAAAAAAAGATCGAAATCCGCTTGAAAAACTGCATATAAGGATACACAACCTGCCGTGTGCCATGTCTGCTCCCGGACCGGAGCCGGACCGGATCCGGTCCGGTTGCGGATACGGGAAAAAACCCACTTACATAGAGTTTTAGTAAGAGTGTTTCCTTATGTCTGGGTGCGGATACGGTTTTCTATGCGGCGTCCGGTACGGTTTTTCGTTCAGTACGGAAACGCATGCGGAACCGTGTCCGTAACGCATATAACGAAACACAGTTTGGGTAGCCCGTACGGCAAAAAGCTAAAAATAGGTAGGGAAATTCAAATTTTCGCCCTTTCTTGGACACGTGTTCATGGAATCAGAAAAAGAAAAGATCCAAATCCGCTTGAAAAACCGCATATAAGGATACACAACCTGCCGTGTGCCATGTCTGCCCCCGGACCGGTGCCGTACTAAAGGAAATGCAGCTTTAAGCTGCATTTCCTGAAGTACGGATCCGGTTCGGTTGCGGATACGGAAAAAACACTTTCATAGAGTTTTAGTAAGAGTGTTTCCTTATGTCTGGGTGCGGATACGGTTTTTTATGCGGCGTCCGGTACGGTTTTTCGAAACGGACCATGTAGCGTTCGGTACGGAAACGCATGCGGAACCAAGTCCGTAACGCAAAGAAGGAAACACAGTTTGGGTAGCCCGTACGGCAAAAAGCTAAAAATAGGTAGGGAAATTAAAATTTTCGCCCTTTCTTGGACACGTGATCATGGAATCAGAAAAAGAAAAGATCGAAATCCGCTTGAAAAACCGCATATAAGGATACACAACCTGCCGTGTGCCATGTCTGCTCCCGGACCGGAGCCGTACTAAAGGAAATGCAGCTTTATTCAAGTCTCACCATCAGTGTGGAAGGGAGCCGCAATGACTCACTTACCGGGCGGTCCAGCGTTTGATCATAGTCCGGCGTGGTTTGGGGTTTGATCCCTGTGTTGACCTAGACAGTTCCCCTAACTTTCCAGCGATGTTTCCCCTTGTTAGTGGTCCAGGAAGGCGGGCATGTGATGGACAGCTTCTAGTTATTCGGACGGAATATAAAACTGAGGTCCCGTGCACACGTTGACGTCCACGTAAAAGAACTTTAAATTCTAAATAAAGAGTGGACTGCATAGTTGCTGATTGGACCATAAAACCCCTACAGCATAGCTACAAACAAACATAACTAAATGTTTACATGTACATTTGCAAGTATGCTGCTTTGGGGGAGCTTACATGCCCGACCTCCCAGATTCTTTGAACCGTCCATTTGTCGGGCAATGTATTCGAGGTTTTCGGGCACAAGCTTTAGAGAATGGAGAATGCGACAATATCTCATGGAAATATAATTGTATATTTATTTGTGCAATCAATTCAAAATAAACATACCCATCACAGCTTTGTGGAAAATTCATTTTAGTTAATTATTGATACATTCCGAAAATTTGGATGACATGTCCTTGCTTATCAGTCTAGGCGCGCCGCCCATAATTTGTGGGTAAACACCCGTGTTAAAACAATCCTTGCAGTCCCCTGTGACCCCATTATAAATAAAGACCTTGTGTGTACTTGTGCATACATCATTAGCAGTTAACACGCCCCTGAAATGCTGTTACCAATTGCAGACATTTGACAGAAAGGTAGTAAACTCTCTATTACCGTTAATGAATTTCCAAAATTCTGTATGTTCCCTTGTCCATTTTATTTTTAATCAATAGCATATTTAATTTTATGTTATCTTTACAATTATTAGAATAAATATAGCCTTTTTCTTGACAATTATCACAATTTTCATCTGGCCCTAAATCGAGTTAGTGCAGACTTTTTGCTTGGAACTCCTTGGATTTGTGTTCCCGGTGTTATAAGTTTCAAAAATGTATAGTTTGTTTATTTAGGAGCACCATGTAGCGGAATTGTGTTTCTAAGCTAGCTAGAAATTTTGGCAGCTTATATACTTATATCACAAAGATCTCGGTTCCTTTCGATAAACGGTCATATCAGAACACTTATGTGGCCCGGATTGTTCGATAAATCGCGTTTTTAGCCTGTGGACCATAAAAAAGTCACAATTTGAATTTTAAAACCCGTTTAAATATATCACCGTTACACCTTAATGATGCTTTAGGAAGAATTTCGTAAAAATCCATCCGAAACTGCCGGACAAATGGCCGCTCCTTGTACGCAAATATTGTAAAAGTGTGTAATACCCTTTTGTTGTCACGATTTTATGTTTATAACTTGACCCAAAGATCTCGGTTCCTTTCGAAATTCGCACATAATCGACAGAAATTTCCTGGATTACGGCACTTGGTTGAACGAAAAATCACGTTTTAAGCTTGTGATCTCTTAAGGTTAAAATTTTTATTTCATTTTTTAAATGATGGTTGAGTTCGAATTAGCTGCTCCTTGTACGCATATGGTGTTAACATGTGTAATACCAAGGTTATGGACCCTCTAATAGTCACAATTTTTACCCCATTTTGGTGAGACTTAGAATGTATGTTTATACCCAAAAGATCCCGGTTCCTGTGGATATTTATGCATATCTGACCGTAACGTCTTGGATTGTGGTCCCTGGTTGTACAATAAAATCACATTTGTTAGCTCGTTCTCGGTCCATCTCTTGCAAAATGTGGGTGCGCAACTGATTGTGTTTTATTATGTTTATATTCTACCTTAAAATGTATAGATAGTGACCTCAATAGCAATCCATTAAAAATAGTCTTCAGTCCAATTAGGTTATAGTAACCTTACTTACATGTACACCAATTACTAATGAAAGTATCTTAGATTGAGATCCTGATTTATGTGAAAGTTCAAAGATCCGAAAGGTTGTTGGCCAAACTTGATAATAATTATTTATGCCTCCGGGATATCTAATGTATATCCTGTTCACAAGCTATTAAGCATTCCGTTAATAACTGTATCCTTTTCCGTGAGGGAACTCCGTAAGCATATAATTCTCTAGATTCTATATTCAAAATTTTCCCTAGCTTCTTCAATATCAAACTTTATGTCGGTTGCAAACCGTTTTAGATCTGTTAGTGGTCTAGGGTGCCGCGCATCGACCTCTAGTTGGCCGGTCACCTCTGGTTTGCGGCTGTGGTTTCGAGCCCTAGTGTGAGCATATGTGACATAGAGATAGGGGCGCCTTCTCAACCTCGTGGGTTTCCTCCGAGCATTCCGATTTCCTCCCGCTGGTAAAGGCCCCTACGCGCAAGCGCATTATTGAAACAAAAATTGAAAACCATACATTAGTCCCAAAATGACCTAGTTTGTGTTGATTGGACGTTAAACCCCATATTTCTCTCCCCCCCCATTGGTCCTACATGTTCTGTTGCATTCTGTATGTCAAATATATGTTCAAAATGTGACATAATGAAATAAATAGTGAAATTTAATATATTGTATTTTGAGTCCCTTTTTACACATTTTTGACGAATTTTTAAAAATTTGATGAATTGTTGAAAACTGTAATTCAATTTTACAATTTGTCTCCTTTTGGGGCAGACAGAAAGTGTACATACTTCTTTCTTCTACATCTCTTTGTGCAATAAATGTTACTGGGGGTTGAGAGACATGATCCAGGGGGATGAAAGGGACTATAACCTGTACAACTCGGCACAACTTAGCGAGTGTAGTTTAGTTCACAGTGGTAGGTTTCAAAGCATTGAGTAATGCACAAAGCCTTGTCACAGTCGTAACACATGCATCTTGTGTCTCTCCTGGTGCATTTTAATAGGCAGACATGGCATTTACTTTGAATTTGCTCTTTCTTGGGGGGGGGGGGATGCGGGTGAGGAAGTGACGCTCACTATTGGACGGACGCCCAACCCCTTTCTCTCTCTGTTGCACCGCGTAATTTCCAACTAACATATCCACCAGTGACAGATTGAAGTTTACTTTTGAACTGGTTGCCCCCATCTTCTTGGAAGAAGATATGGGCATTCAGAAATGAAATGAAATAGGGTTTAACGTCCTACTGTTTTGCTCCTAAACTGGGCTAATGAAGACAGATGGGCATTCAGTATAGCCATATCCAGGATATGACAGAACTACTTGATATAATACTTTTTCAACTTTTTCTGACAACTTGGGTAGGCGGATAAGAAGGCGTGACGCAGGTCAACACCACCCATGGTATCATTGTTATCGCAGCACACTTGTGGTTTCACTAATGGTGGCTTATTTGGATCTGCTCTTGCTACTTGCTTGGTTCTGGCATCATGGATTGTATCAGCTTCTCACTATACACAGCTTTGGTCACTCCCTTACGAAGTTTCTGCTTTAGAAAGTCTTTGGGTAGACCTTTGCGGTTGGGCCCAATGGTCCCAACAGCATCAGCGCATCTTGCAAAAGGATGACCGAATGGTTAGCACGTAAGTGCTGTATAATAACGCCTGTCATTGAGTAAAATGGCGTGGTTTCGAATCCCCGGTTGTACGTGGCAAGGAGTAGGATCGCTATCCAGACTCGTGGGTTTCTCCGGTTCCTGCCACTATTAAAGACCCCTACGCGCAAGCTAATTATGGAAATAAAATTAAACCATGTTAGTCCTGAAATGACCAAGTTCATCATAAAGACCAAGATGTAGGCTGAGATGGACTCGCATATCTCGAACGACTTTATCCCAAAGCGTGCACATTTTTGAGGGATGTACCGTTTCCGCCCCAGTCTTCCCTTCCACAACATAAGGGACTTAGTAGATTCGCAATTCCACCTCTTACATTTCAACACAAAAGTATTGCTCAATCTCTTAGAGCCAAAAGATTGGTGCAGTTCTAGATTCCACGATGTCTTTTATCTCCTACATCAAATCTTATTTCCATCTTCACAGAATTAACAAAATGAAGAAATATCTAAATGCTGAGAGCACAAAACTAAGTAAATTCATTACAAATAAACTAGACTGTCATAATGCCTTATTTTTTTTCCGTGACAAGTACACAAAAATCAGACTACATCACCCCGATTCTGGAAAATCTAAATGGTCTCCAAGTTCAAAATATTACTGTTGACTTCCAAGGCGTTGCATGATCAATAACCCAAATATATCAAAGATCTGATTACCGCGTATAATTTATAAATCCACAAGAACTCTTAGATCCACCCGTCTTCGTTAGCCCAGTCCATGAACACAACAGATAAAACTTTTCTGTATTAACCATCAGTGAATCTTCTTGAAATAGCAAAAAGATCTTTCTCGTTCTCAACTTCTATCTTATGGACTTCGCTGCCTTACAACATTAGAAACATTGGATCCCTAAATCTCGGCTAAAGACGTTCCTTTTTACAGAAGCGTTTCCGTAGTTTAATCAATAAAACTTGAAAAGCGCAATATTTTATCGCGCTATATAAATAGAGGATTATTATTATTTATTTCCAAAGGGCTTACTTTCCTGTTCCACGTTGTTCATGACATTTTAACAGATGGTGCACTTCACCCAGAGAAACTAATAAACAGCGATACCCCCGTCGCGTCCAAAATTAAACCCTCGTTACCAATACCCTTTATCGCCCAAAAATAATAACAGCATTATCCCTCTCTTCTTAGCCGATTCTACAATTAGATCATTTTCTCTCGTCGACCACACCACATCCCTTTTTGTTGATCAGGATCTGCTGGAAAAAGTATTTATGTCTATCAATGACGAGGTTTACATATTCTGCTCCTTCTTTGTGTTGGTCAGTTTTTCGGGGTTCTGTTTCCCTATACCTCTTTATTACATCTATAATTTAATATTGTAAAACCATTTATCCATCAAGGCCGCTCCTCCATCCCTGTAGTTGACAGCATTGTTGGTATAGCCGTGGACGGACGTGCAGCGTCTTGTCGAGTATCTTCTAACAAAATAACGACTAGCGACTAGAAGAACGGTAATTCTTCTGGGTCACGGGTAGATACTTCGATGATACTATGTAAGTACCGAATATGCACAAAGATCTGTTTAAAATGTAGCCTTATCGCGTTCACAATGATGTTTAAGAGTACAGAGATAAACCCTGAACAGACGATCGCGGAACATTGACTATGGATAGATCAACTTCGAATAGCTAGTTCTCTTATCTAACGGCGTTAAGCAAGTGATTGATTTCCTATTTAAAAAATCGGTTATGTCTAATAAGATATGTTTGCTTGACAATTTACATATTGACCAATCGACAAACATTATTGACGCGATATTCTCTTGTTGTAGGTGCTAGGTTGTGTACTGGAATTGGGTTTGTTTGATGAAATGGAACAGTCTTGTAACGGCATGTCAGTTTCAACCCTGGCCATTAAACTTGCATATGACGAGGACGTGTTACAGAGAATAATGAACACGCTTACCTGTTTACAATTACTAGAGAAGACAACAAATAATGGTATGTTGTTTTTTTTATGATTTAATGGAATGTTAGTAAAAATTAATCAGCATCCAGTTTTGAATGCCTTATAATATCAACCAAAGCCTCGGGTTTTCACGTTCTCGTGGTGCATCATCCGAAAACGCACAGCTCATTCTCTAGGGGACTTTAGCATCATCAATTTAAATATGGTTCTATACGTTATCATTTCAGGCTCCACTGTATATCGTAACACGCCTGCCACCAGTAAATATCTCGTACTATCCAAGAAACCTACTCTAATACACTATGTAAATACCGAGATTAAATTGGTTATGGCAATGTATGATAATATTTCTACGGTTCTTCAAAGGGGTAAGTACCCACCATAATTGTATTATATAAAGCTTGACTTAGTCTTGACTAAAGAATAATTACGGATTTAATATATTGAACTGTGTATTTTTTAGGCAAAACGGACAACATAAGTGAAGCCTACCAAGGAGGTAAAATGGATGAACTACACGTCATATCGTTGTCAAAACAAATGAACAGAACTAATCTGGAAACAAAGAAAACGCCAACACAGGTTCCTCTTGATAAAAACCAAAATCCAGTTTCAACAAATGTCAAGAAAAGGCATCAACTTTCACCAATAAATTTTATGTTAGCCATGGATGGTATCATTACTCCCACAGCATCAGTGATAAGCAAAGCTTTTGATCTCAGTGGACATAAAACACTCTTAGATCTTGGAGGTATATATTACTGTAGACTTTGAATTCATTTGGCAGGAGAATCCTACGTTATTTAACTGAAATTTGACACTTTTCTTTCCAAAGATATAACTAAGGTCTTCAAAATTAGCATTTAATTGCAGCCCAGGGAGTACCAAACTGGTTGAACACGGACCAACCCATCGAACAAAAGATACGAAAATCGAGATAAATTTATCTCATATTTGTATTTAAAAGAAGCTCGGAACAGAAGTGATTAAGATTTAAAATATATTGTTTTGTTTCGGGGTTTATTGATAAATACACAGCAAAGATTTACATATGGGTAACAAGAAATTGGAGAAATTTCCACAATGATGTCTTCATAATCTCTAAAGATTTTTTTTTAGAAAACACAGTTATCGCCCTTTAATTGAGAAAAAATGCCGTTAGCCCTATAAACTATTACACCTCCACTCTTATTGCTTTCAAGACAATTGAATAACCAATAATAGTTTATTTAGCTTGAATAAATATCCGTGTTAACAGGTAAGACCAACTGTTCGAAAAAGAGAGAGAGAAATGGGGTTTAATGTCCACTCAACACAGCTAGGTCAATTCGGGAACGCTACCCACTAACATAAACTGAAAGAAAACCAAAAATTGCTTGTTCATTAAAATAGGTTTACCTGAGTTATTCAGAGTTCGTATTATTATTGAAGACCATGCGTCTCGTTATTCCGTGTTGTTAATTCATAGTCCTTAATTCACATTTCTTTATTTGTTGTTATATTTCGACATTGTACACTTAAATTATCGGGCCAAAAACTGGTCCTTGTGAAATCAAATGTGGAGAAAGTGAGGTTAAACCATATGAACACCTACTTTTCCTCAATTGATCACCTGTGCTCAACACACCACAGGCTGATCAGTAGTTTGAACACCGGAGTCAGAACAAAGGGTCCAGTGTGTAATAATAGATGAACCTCGAAAATAAGTGAAACATTAATTGGACCTTTTGATTTCATGTGCACTCAAATCAACAATTGAAGATAGAGTATACACAGGTGTCAAACAATCATTGCCTTTTAATCTTGACTACATTTCAGGTTGCTCCGGATATCTAACAAATGAATTTGTTCGGAACTACCCTGATTTAAAAGGTATAGTCTTTGATTTACCGGACACAGTTAAACTGGCAAAATCACTACAAGATGAGGATATGAAATCTCGTGTTACATATGTTGAGGGTACGTGACACTTTTGTTGCTTTCTTCTGCAGTAACAGTTAAAAATATGAAGTCATAAATACAGAAGCATGAATATACCTCGACATTATCATGTCAGAATGATTCGCTTAAAACCTATGACACACTTGTATTTAGGAGATTTTCCCCACAAACAATAAGACAGACAGCTAGGGTGACTCAGTGAGTAGAGCGTTGGCCCACTAACCAGTGTATGAACTACATCTCCTTACCAACATGGATAATCATGCCGTATGCTATAAGGGAATTATCCATCGGACAGCGACGTTTCCAGCTGTCGGTATTCTTTTGCGTGGATGCCAATGCTTAGACCGAAACGACCAAACGAACGGTCCCCCTTGCCATAATCTCCTTCATACACTGAAGAGAATCCAGGCTTGAACATTTCAAGGCAATTTCTCGACCACCAAAGGGGTCGAAACCGGGCCCTCCTGGGTAGTGAGTTTGGCTCAGTGGGTATAAAAGGGGAGGCTAAAGTCACGTTTGTTTTCCCAATATGTAATCTAGTCAATAGAACTTTTGTGGGCCGTCACCCCTGCCCAATGTTATTACTGATGTACCCAAATCTCATGGAAACCTTCACAACTGCCCCTGCAACTACCCAGAACCACGCTGTAGTCTTTATGAAAATCGACCGGTGGGTCATATTTCGTTGTAGCTAAGCTTGTAAATCAATTAACATCTATAGAAGTTAGATTAAAATAGACCAAATCGTGTTCAGTAAATAAGGCTCGGTCCCGAGACCAGGGTGGTTTCCCAGTGTCAGTGGCACAGGAAGAAGGTCCTGGCAAAGGGTGGTATCTAGTCGTTAATATGGTACGAAAACCAGAGTTCCTGTATACGAAAATGGACCCTTTACAGTTGGAATTCGATATAAGAGTAGAACATAGCGCCGTGGTTCGGGCAAAATTTCATGTGGCTCATCAGACGTGGTTTAAGACTTGACACCCCAAGTGGTACGCTTGCTTGTAGCTGTACTAGGGATGGCTTAGAATCTACAGTATTTTGCGCCTGTGCTGTCGCAGGTTGCAACCAGACACACCGCTAAAGGATTAAACTGAATATTACAAAGTTTTGTGGGAGTTATTTTCGTATTTTGCGGGTAGAATTTGTTGGGGTTTTTTAATGTTAAAATCACAACTTGTCCCTCCTCTTCAGGGTCGTCCCATATGGCAATGAACCCCCTGATAGGCATATATGTGGTGTTATCATATTACTCAAATACTCCTATGTCCAGAAATATATAGTCTAGATATAGTTTGGTTTGGTGAAATGATCGCCCCAAACTACCGCTTTCGAGTTAAAGGGTCATACTGTCTGGCATCTAATCTCCCCACAACATAATGAGTGATTTCGGTGTGTTCTGTGGCTCCAAATACATAGGGTTAGACACAAAAAATATATTCCTAGACAAAATAATATGCGAGTTATAGGGGATTATTTGAAATGGTGGCTGTCTTTGACGCCATATTGGGGGTTGGGATGGCCTAGTGGTCTAGAGTGCCGCGCTTTGACCTCTAGCTGGTCGGCCACCTCTGGCTTGCGGCTGTGGTTTCGAGCCCTAGAGTGAGCGTATTTGAAATGGAGATAGGGGCGCCTTCTCAACCTCGTGGGTTTCCTCCGGACACTCGGGTTTCCTCCCACTGCTAAAGACCCCTACGCGCAAGCTAATTATTGATATATAAAAAAATGATAACAATACGTTAGTCCCAAAATGACTTAGTTTGTGTCGAGTGGACGTTGAACCCCATTTCTCTCTCTCTCTGACGCCATATTGAATTTCTCAAACCGCTCAAGGGTGACCCAGGTTCATACGACATATTCTGATAGAGGACACCCAAGGCTACTACAATCAATCATAAAAAAAACTTTGTAAGCAATTTCCAGATTTAGCCATAGTTCTGCCGAACTATCTCAACTTGTCCATATCACCTAATGTCTCAGAAATTCCCAGCAAATCAGTTGTTATATCTAAAACTTTCAGAGCTACTAAAGGGACGTTTTTCACATTTTGACATGCAAATACTCTGTTAAATCTTACATGGTCCGTTTAAAGTTGCCTGTTCTGTTGTATATAGGTGATTTCTTCAAAGATAATTTCCCTCAGGCTGACGTAATACTGTTAAGCCATATTATTCACAACTGGGAACGGAACATGGTTGATGTTATTCTTGGAAAATCTTTCAGCTTACTACCATGTGGTAAGTTTAATCCGCTTATCGTATATTTTACGTTTGATGGCAAAATACTGATCTTCTCTAGTGATATTGAATAGCATGTAGTATGCATTCCGTGGATATATCTTTAAAGCTATGGGTTATTATCTGTTCGATAATTGCAACATTATTTTGTTCCAAGATCTTTCTTCTTTTTTTTATTTTAACACGGGCCGGAGTATGCGCGGGACGGATTACAATTTTATAACAGTTTATAAGACGTATACTATATATAACCATAAACGTTTGACATTTTCCCGTAGCTACAGATCTTAATATTATTTTGTTAAAACGATTAAACTTACTTGGATCCTTACTTTTTTCAGGCGGGGCAATAATACTGGCAGAAAAGTTCTTAAACGAGGAGAAAACTGGACCAGAGACGAGCGTGCTCTTTAATCTTTCCATGTGTTTAATGTGCAAAGGAAGGGAGAGAACACAGGCAGAATATAGACAGTTGCTTTTTAGTCACGGGTTCAGAAATATTGAAGCAAAAACAATTGAAGGATTCAACTATCATGACATCATTATTGGTCGTAAACCATTTTAAACTAAGGGTTTGCCATCCAAATTGAACATTGCGAATAATGTGCATGTTCAAAGTTATATAATGGTTGTTTCGTTTACCACTTTATCGGCAGGTCCTCAAATGTTTTGTAGAATACGTTAGATTTATCAAATATTTGTATTATTATTTGGATCGTTTACAGAGCCGGCGGAAAAAATATATTGATTTGGGTGGGGGCTTCCATCCTAGGTCCTTTATAGGCGAGGGTCAACGGGCCGCAATAACCTGGAGAAAAGAGTACTTGCGGCCAAATTATTGGGATGCCCCCCCCCCACTCCTCCGGGCCTGGTTTAGCTGTATAAACAACAAGCTTTCATATCAAATCTAAAGACACCAGTTTCTACACAGGTACCACAATCAAAGACATCATCAACGCAAATGGTAAATCTCAGTCATTACTACCAATCCCTCCGAAAGGATATGTCAACAAAATTACCTATTCCTGTCAAAAAAAACACACATAGACGTAACACATCCACCATTTCAGAAAACCACACCAGTCAAAATTCACCCCCCCCCAAAAAAAAACAACACCGACGCCGTACTGTGATCTGGTCAGCAGTTAAAACAGTAACTGCTGATACCAACCTGTGCCGCTGTTGCTGGAAACCCGGTTAACTTTAACATGTTGCTAACTTATCGTTCTAATGTAGCGAGCGAATTTTTAAGTTATATTTTTAAAATTTATTTCTAAAAAGCATTAAAATAGATGGTAACCATAAACAGTGCTACCTTGTTAAAGAATAATCCTATTAATCCGAAAATTCACTATTGTTATATATAATTAGCTGAGAAATTGACAAAAATATCATTTTCAAATTCAAATGTTTGAAGGAAGCTAATGCATGGAGGCAATGGGAAAACAAGGGTGGTAATTGTGTTATTATTTCCTGTGTTAATTTTTCTAAAGGTGGGAAATAATGCCGATGGTCGTATAATAGTGAGTTGACAACTTTTAGAGCAAAAGACATATAAATAATTATGTTTGACTTTCTTAGAAAATATGAAATTCTCGCTTTAGTCTCTTGTTAAAATACTAACTCCTATGAAGTTGTTGTACATCTACATTAAATTTTAAATTAACTTAATGACCAAACGGTGTTCTATTGGATTAACTATAATCAGTCCTTTAGCAAATGGAAAATGAAATTTACAGATATTTAATGGACAGTAAGAAACGACACGTTAGTAAGATAACGATCCATTAAAAAATAACTGAGGTATCCATCAGGCCCACGACGAGTTAATCTAGAAATAGATAATTATAACTGATAATTGTCCATTGCATTTATAATTTTCAAATATCTTTATTACTATTTCCTTAATAATTTAATATTTTACTTTTCATTTATACATGACTCATTTTACTCATAAACTTATAGATTACTCTGGTACAATGTCATGATACATGTAATTATATACTGTAAATTAATTATTATATATTCATAGCTTATAACCCAGTTTTAAAATCACATTTTTACACAAGAGAGTTTTTAAATGTTTTTACCATTTTTATGCCGCCTCCATGTGTAAATCATTGTAATTAAATCAACCTGTGCATAATATCCAATGTATTGAACGTTAAAATTGTAATATAATACTACTACAATCAAAAACTATATTAGTATTATGCCTGAAAACGACTGATTGTACAACCCAAGTCAAGATTAATTGCAGTAATTTCCTTCTATAAAACCTATGATTTTTTAAATGTGCATCTCATATTTATACACCCCACCCGCCCCCACACTTTCTGTTGGGTTCATGGCAGAACCTATAGTTAAGAGGTGGGTTAATAGCCAAGAAGGTTCATTCCAAATTCATTTCTTACCAATAAAATAGCAAATTGACAGCCCCCTTTAATTAAACAAATTAGAATTTTAACTAAATGATGCCAGGGCTGGATAAACACCCGTTCCAAATTACTAAATTCCAAATGATCACGTGACATTTCACGTATATTGTCATCGCCCCCCGTCCTTCGTCCAAAATTGCATATGGGGGCTCTAAAGGCTCAAGTTAATATCTGATTTAATTTTATTCAGTGTTTAAGGTCATAAGATAAAGAATCCTATTGGTTTTCAGCGATTTCCGATAATTTATGTCCGAGTTATGGCCCTTGATCACTTTGAAAAATCTTGTGGACGCTCTAAGTCTATAGGCTAAAATTAATATCCGATTGACTTATTTATACATAGTGTATTTTCAGACCAATAATACAAAAGCCATGGTATTTAACTGTATGAATAACTTTCATTTAATTTGCACAAGGAATTTCTAACATGGGAGAAGGACAATAAAAAAAATAATGCCTAAAAACCACCGACATCGAATGTTGATTCATCCCTAAATCCTAACTTTAAAGGGCCTAAGCCCGTAACTCAAAATCCTCCTATATCTTCGACATAGAAAGCACGAATTATTTGTCAATTAAATCAACATTGGTGATGTAAACTTACCGGGAAAAGATGAGCTTTTGATATCCGATAAAATATTTTTTTTAACATTGGTACACGAATCGTGTATCATAATGCGCTTCAGCCCCAGTTGTAATAAGACACTCGAGGGACTAGGCTAGACGCATTGGACCAAATCAAACGGCTTTATGTAGTCAGGAATAACTAGACGCTAGAAATTGGCACTCATTGAACCTGCATGGGTTATTATGCCGAACATAACTGATTTGTAATTGGAATAAAACGGAATTGTGAATCTCTAGTTCCCAAATGTTAGCGATTTACTTCCTTTAAAACAGTTGTTGCACAGGATGTAAAACAGGTTGTTATGCGAGTGCCCGAAAGAGTCAAACACATTTCTTGTGAAGAATTGGAATAAACTTAGCTATCAACTGTACATTAAACACTTTGTTACACATTTCTTTTTTTTTTAAAATAGTTAAAATAAACTTAATGAAAAAAATACTGTCTTGTTGTGAAGAATTGCAATTATTTAAAAATTATACTAGGGATAGAGACTATCTATCTTGTCCAATTAATGAAGTTATGAATTCTCCTCAATTTGGGTAAAGTAAATTTCTATTTAATTCATATATGCAGCTCTTGTGTGTCAGGGGTCTAGATCGTAGGAGATATTAGCGCATCTAGGACTGTCACTTCCTGGATTAGGACCCTTGTTTCCACAAATTTATCCCATTTTAGTTTGTGGACCTTGTAGTAGTAACAGTTTTAATAAAAAAAAACATTCAACTATATCAGGTCACAATTTTTATCCGATATTTACGAAACTTGAGATATAGTTCTATCTCCCAAAAATAATGGTTTTGTTACTTAGATATTGGCACAAATCACACCATATGGGTTATACGAAAAATCACGTTTTAACTTACGGTCACAATTGTCATCCTTTCCATATTCGCTCATATCGGATAATAACTTCCTGGATTATAGCCCTTGGTTCTACGAAAAATCGCGTTTTAGCTTGTACAGGTTAAAATATTTATCCGATTTAAAAGGCGTTCGAATATATCGAGTGGCTCCACAAAATGGTCGGCCCTGTAAACGCTTGTAACACCCCGGTTAGATTTAAATATAAAGGTCATCTCGAGATTTCGCCAATCGCCACGTTCACGAGATGTTTATAGGACCCTCCATAACCCTTACCCTAAGCCTCGGCAAGTCACGTGCCTTAGCCTGATTACAGAAATATGAATTTTACATATTTCCATAACATTCTCAGAGAATTCCTCCTGCATATTTTGACTTTTTGACAGCTAATCACTGTTTTAGAAACAGGAAGGCCTATATCAAAAATGAGGCCTAGTAGCTAGTACTAGGCCTATATTAAATTTAATTTTGCAAATGTTTAAAAAAATAAATATTCTGCCTGCTTATCCTGACTTTTTATACGCCCACATTTTCATGTCACAATTTTTGTCCGATTTTGACGAAACTTAAAATGTAGGTTTACCCCCAAAAGATCTCAGCTGATGTCGGTATTGGCATGTATCGGATCGAAACTTCATGGATTATGACCCCTGATTGTACGAAAAATCATGGTTTTAGCTTGTCACAATTTTGAACCGATTTTGATTAAACTTGACATGCATGTTTATAACCCAAAGACTTTGGTTCCTTTCGATATTTGCGCCTAACGGAACGTAATTTCCTGAATTATGGCCCCTGGTTGTCTTAAAAATAACCTATTTTAGCTTGTGGTCCCTCTGGAGGTGACAATTATTATCCGACTTGAAATTATATCACCGTTAAACCCTTAAGAAGGTTGTGTTCGAATTTCGGGAAAATCGGACCTTAATTGACATACAAAATGGCCCCCGTGTGTACGCGAATACTGTTAAAAAAAATAGTATATCAAGGTTGTGGACCTTGTAGATTTTTTATTCGATTTAGATGAAACTTGAAATGCATGGTTATAACCCAAAGATCTTGAATCCTTACGATATTAGCGCATATAGGATCGTAACTTCCTGAATTATGGCCCCTGATTATACATAAAATCACCTTTGTTTAGCTTGTGGTCGGTCCCTTTGGAGGTCACAATTATTATCCGATATATAAATCATTTGATTATATCCCCGTTACACCCTAAGGAAGGTTGAGTTCAAATTTCGGAAAAATCGGACCAAAATGGCCATACAAAATGGCCGCCGTTTGTACGCGAATACTGTTAAAAAATAGTATTTCAAGGTTGTTGACACTGTAGAGGTCGCAATTTTAATTCGATTTTTATGAAACTTGAAATGCATGGTTATAACCCAAAGATCTTGGTTCATTTCGATATTTGCGCATATCAAATCTTAACTCTCGAAAATGTGGGCGTATCCTGCCTCGCAGTGCCAGCTTACTATCTTTTTGACAGCTGATCACCGTTTCTTTCTTTTTTTTAGAAATATGTAGGCCTATATCGCAAGGCCTAATATTTTAATTTTACAAATCTTCATAAAAATGCCCAGAGATTTCTACCTGCATATTATTGTGACTTTTTTGACAGCTGGTCGTATTTTTTTAGAAATAGGTAGGCCTATATTGGAGGCTATATCATTATTACGTACTTACGTAATTAGAATACCTCCCATGTGTGCTACGGCTGTTCTCGGACCATCCTCTTGTGTTAAATACTTGAATATTTCCCCATCAAACACTGGAAAAAAAACACATGCGTGACATGGTAAAGTTTTTACCTGGTTGAAAAGTTTTTTTTATCATTTTAAACTACACAGTACTGCAGCCGATTTTACATGTTGAAATTATCGGTACTTGGGATTATAACACATATTCTAATATAATTCTTATAGCCATCAAAACAATGGAATTTGAATTTCACTAAGCACCAATAGTGTGTCCCAGTATTGGCAGTAATGGGGTTTGTAGTTTAAAAATTAATTGTATACAAATCTAACTCGGGGCCGGGCCGTTACCTTACGAGTAACCTAGGCTATAGCATAGGAAAGGTCTAAAACTGTGAAACAAAGACTAACACTTTTGAGATTAATAATATGAAATATTTTATTGAAATAAATGTTTTTAAGTAATCGATTTACATACCATTTCTTATTTTCTTTTAAAAACGAAAGTAATTTGTGCCGCGAACGCTTCATTGGATTGACATTGATGATTGATTTGTCTGTGTAGTCCAAGAATAGCTTTCACGGGTGTAAATACACAAGAACAAACAAGTAACCGGGTCAAAAATAATAATTATATTTTCAAAAGTTTCATTCAATACAAGACGTCTAAAATGACATCAATAAATACGTCGAAATCCAAGTGCTACTTGGCCTACCGGAAGTAAAGAGTGAAACACGGCACGTTCATCTTCGCGCATGTGAGGACGAGCATAATTTGCTCTAACTGGCTCGTTGGCGTTCCAGTGTATTAAGTTCTATAGTTTGAATGAAATAAATAAGACTAATACATAAACTACTGCTAATTCGGTAAGTTATTAATATTATCAATATAATTATTTGTTTTTAAAGATAGTTGTATATAAGTGAAGTAGAAAGGGCGCACTTCATAAGATATTTTACGCGTCGCTTTTTAGCCTAGGTCTACGTGAGCAACACTGGATAACGTGACAACTTGTTGCTATGTACGTTTTTGGGGTGTTTTTTTTTTGCTATGAATTCATAAAACGCGTTGACATTTAATATTTCGATCGCAATTCCCTTTCTAGTATTCCGAAATCCTAATAATAGCAATACCCAGCAATTTAATAGCAGAATTTAAGCCTAAACGCTGTTCGATTTTTAAAAGCATGGAAGCTCAAAACAGTCATATCCTCTTAGACTACCAAGATAAACCAGAATCTATATTTTAATTAAATTAGTATACATGTATTATCATCAACCTTCATATTATGATTTTATATAATATCATTAACCTGTATGCTACAATTAATTTTATAAAATAGTACTACAACAAACAACAGTAAAATATGGTGTATTCGCAAATTTGTTTCGTAGTTATCAGACCGATTTGATTTGCAGTTTAATTTTAAACGAATTTATCTTTTTATTTTCTAGGTCTTATTAGGCCAGCTACAGGCTAAAATGGACCATTGCCCCTTTTGTAAGGATATTTTAAGTAAAGGCGAACATATAACTAGGTTGACTGAAAGGGAATACAAAAGTATTCGGATAGCAGCTAATCAACGAAATGAACAAAGAAAAGTAAAATCTGGCCAAAATGTGCACGCTGCCTGCCGACAACAGTTTAGAAATAAAAATGTCATAAAGAAAGAAGTAACAACCAAAAAAGCGGACCAATTGCAGGGAAGGTAAATAGAACTCAGATCCCCACAAATAAAGTTTTACTTTTTTTTTTACAAAAAACTGTGTTTGTTTTGCACCCAACGTGTCGTCTTAGAAAACATGAACAGCAAATTGTTAGAACTGTTGAATTGAAGGACAAACTTTTTTTAAAAAATGCGAAGAAAAAGGTAAATGGATGAGTGGTCTATTAAGTGTAAAAGGCCAGATTGGTGATGGTGAGCGACCTGCATGCTGCTGATGCTGCATGTCATCAATTGTGTAGTGTAAATTTTTGAACTGGTAAACAAATTCCAAGTAGATTCCTCACGAGCGAAACACCACCACACGTTAAACTAGGCAGAACCGAAGATCCCGAACAAGCAAACGCGTTCTTGGAAATAGCTGACTATAACATTGTTAAAAATGGGGATGAACAATTACCATTAGTGAATCTTGTAGACCTTATAAAGTCATTTTGTGGTGACAAAGCATTTCGAACATCTTACATGAAGAAGAAAATATTGGTTCATTTTGGTGATTCTGTTTACATCGCAGACATAAATGGGACAGAAAACATCGTGATGTTTATACAGACGGCGACTAATATACTGAAGAAGTATTATGGTAAAGAAAAGAAACAGAGGTTGAAGAGAAAACTGACATTATTGAAGCAGCTGCCCAGTTGGTTAGATCAGAGATCAAGTCTATGACAAACACTAAAATGTTCTATCCGACAATGGACGACGTTTCAACACAATTAAAGGAGAATACTTACGCAAAAAGTTGTTTTAGTATGAAAAATAACGTTAATATTAGAATATTTTTGGCGCTGCGGGAATATACCAAAAAACGCCCAATGAGCGTGTAGGCTATGCATATCTGCAGCCTCGTTTTGATTTAATTGTGAATGACGTCATAGTCGATCGACTTTCTGAATTTCCCTATAGAAGCTTATTGAAACTTAGCACGGCATGCCGTCAATTTGACTAACTGGATGCATAAACATAGTCAATTGCGTTACTTGGGGATATACTAATAATGGCACCAAAAATAAATCGGAAAGCGTGTGTCATTTTCCTTTCTAAATTTCTAAGCGAATCAACACGCAGAAAGGTCTGGAGTCTGGACACAGCGATCAACGAACAAGGCGATGTCAACAAAATACGCTTCCCTTTCAAATTCTTGTTCTGACTCGAGTTATATATGCTTATGAACGTGACCAGTGCAGTTTAAATAATATTATTATGTTGATCAAGATATAGCAGTTATTTTATCTTTCTATATTAACTGTGCATTATATGGCGAAACCAAAACACTTTTAATATCTAGCAATAGAAACGACTGATGTAACCATAGCAACGAAATGTAAACACAGTAGGCTAGTAGTAGTAGCCTTAATTAATATCCCCCTTTCGTCGATGATTTTGCAGATCATAGTCCTAGATCAAGTTTGTCCGGTGTAACTTTGTAAATGAGTGTGATATTAATAGTGATATAATTTTTCAGCGATACCAATAGGCCCTAGTCCGAATTCGATGATGATAGTCCTATCATGGTCTATATGTGGCCCGTTTTTATACGCCCACATTTTCATGTGGACGTATTATGTCGTCGCCCCTGTCCGTCCGGACGTCATAATTCTTGTACGATTTTGACGAAACTTGAAGTATAGCTTTATCCCCAAAACATCTCGGCTGCTTCCAATATATGCATGTATCGGATCGAAACTTCATGGATTATGGCCCCTGATTATACGAAAAATCATGTTTTTAGCTTGTGGACCCTATAGAGGTCACAATTTTGAGCCGATTTCGATGAAACTTGACATGCATGTTTATAACCCAAAGATCTTAGTTCCTTTTGATATTTGCGCATATCGGATTGTAACTTACTGAATTATGGCCCCTGATTGTCCGAAAAATCACCTATTTTAGCTTGTGGTCCCTCTGGATGTGACAATTATTATCCGATTTTAAAAACCATTCGATTTTATCACCGTTACACCCAAAGTAAGGTTGAGTTCGAATTTAGGGAAAATCGGACCAAAATTGCCATACAAAATGGTCGCCGTTTGTACGCAACTACTGTTAAAATGGTATATCAAGATTGTGGACCCTGTAGAGGTCACAATTTTAATTCGATTTTTATGAAACTTGAAATGCATGGTTATAACCCAAAGATCTTGGTTCCTTTCGATAATTGGGCATATCGAATTTTAACTTCCTGAATTATGGCCCCTGATTATACGCAAAATCACCTTTGTTTAGCTTGTGGTCCCTCTGGAGGTCACAATTATTATCCGATTTGAAAAAGCGTTTGATTATATCACCGTTACACCCTACGGAAAGTTGAGTTCTAAGTCCCACACAAAATTGCCATACAAAATGGCTGCCGTTTGTACGCGAATACTGTTAAAAAATGATATATCAAGGTTGTGGACCCTGTAGATGTCACAATTTTAATTTGATTTTGATGAAATTTGAAATGCATGGTTATAACCCAAAGATCTTGGTTCCTTTCGATACTTGCTCATATCAGATCGAAACCTCCTGAATTATGACCCCTGATTGTCCGAAAAATCCCCTATTGTCCCTCTGAAGGTCACGATTAATATCAAAATTAAAAAACGTTTGACTCTATCACCATTACACCCTACGGAAGGTTGAGTTCGAATTTCTAAAAAATCAGACCATAATTGCCAGACAAAATGGCCGCCGTTTGTACGCGAATAGTGTTAAAATATGGCATATTAAAGTTGTTGGCCCTGTAGAGGTCACAATTTTAGTTCGATTTTGATGAAACTTGAAATGCATGTTTATAACCTAAAGATCTTGATTCTTTTTGATATTTGCACATATCAAATTGTAACTTAATGAATTATGGCCTTTGATTGTAGGAAAGATTACTTTCGGTATTGCTTGTCCTCTATCCATCTCTCGAAAATGTGGGCGTATCCTGCCTGGCAGTGCCAGATTACTATCTTGGCCAACATTCTCGTATCTAATATAGGACATATGACACCATAATTAATAGTTTTTTATCCGATATATTTTTTCGATGAAGCGTGAACACCAATAGGGTCGAAATAAAGCGAAATGTCATCGAGAATCGAAGGAGACCACAGAGTAAAAATAACCAGAGTAGCGACTCGCATTACTCCCCATAGAAACACTCCGACGCGCAATGCATCTTGGGAATATACTGTTATAACACCCAACTGACAGTTCGCTCAACATGGTTACGATATCTATTTCTAGCCTATATGCCAGCTATTCTTTTAAGTAATACAAACACTACACGGTCGATTTGGCTAAACTTGCACTTGTTATAGTTGACAACAAAAGTTCTTGCTGAAATTCCATCCTAATATTATAACTTTGCCCAGTTCTTTAAGGTCTGATTTGGGCTTGATCGAACGATTAGGCCTATCGATTAATCATCTGGAATTTAGTTTACTCCGTTTTATGCGATCTATTTTCATGATTTGTCATTTTTTGTTGGTTCTGTGTGTGATAAAGCACGACACCGGGGATATGGTGGAGATAAGAAAGACTGATAAACGACAAACCGGGACCGACAACGACTTTAAGACCGCAAGTTATTCAGGGCATAGAATATACCCAAAATGATCAAAGAGATTTACCGTTATAGGTTCCTAATCAATAGGACATCATATATGAATATATGAGATAGTGGCCGTTTAATTTGTATCACAATTAATCCTTTGCATCAATCAATAAAATTGATACACAAAGTGATTGTATTATTTCATAATAAAAATTGATACCCACGTGGGTGTCGGATTTCTCTCTTTAAAAAGAAACCATGTAGTAGGCGTATTCCTCAAACCTTTTCAAGGCCGGGGGGGGGGGGGTAAACCCAGTGCCCCTATCACCCAAAATATACATATATAGCTTGCCTCAGGAAGCAGCTGGCAAACCACATTCTTCCAAAATTTCTTGATCTGACCTTGGAACAAACGCTTAACAAATGAGCATACCCAATTTCATTAACCATAATTTAAATCCAGGTGCTGGAATACTAGGGAGAGATTGTACTGGGTTTTTTTTCATTAAACATACATGTACATCAAAACTATGTAATATCTCTTGGTGGTTGAATGGCTTTAAAAGGTAGTTTTCTGTTTGCTTGAAATGTCTTAGGTCTATCAGCCCTTTTCTTGGAATTTCCTAAGGGACGTATGCAATTAAATGAGTATGCATTACAGTGTGCAATGAGGGAATTTATGCCCAGACAGTGGCGCTATGGCCTATTCTTACATTAAATTCCAATAACTGTCAAGGGTTCTTTTATGTGCATGCCAATGTGTATACAGGACGTTGGCTTTTCGTTCCATCCAAGCTACTATCTACGTTGACCCCCTGTCCTTCACCACTAACAAGGGGGTTTGAAAGCCATAAAGAACAGATATACGTGTCCTTCCCTTAATAGTAGGGATGGGACAACCGGGACGAATTTTCGAAAATACAAAATCGCAAAAACTCTTCTAAGGCGAAATTTGACGTAGAAAGCGAATTGGGAAAAAATTTGTCGAAAAATGATATTCTATGGTGGTGCATGACCTTTTTTCAAAATGGCCGCCATAATTCTGATTTTCGGGAAACCGAGACGAGTTATTCATCTTGATACGTCATTGGGTCTGATTAAACTGACGTATATTATTTTTCTAAGGGTCATTTTTGAAGTTTGGGGATCAGGCATATTTGAAAACGTAATTTCCTACGACTGTGATGTCATATTTGTGTGATGACGTCATCAATATCGAGAATTTTCACGGGATAAATCAATGAATGCTAGCTTTTCCCAGCGTTTGTTCATTTGGAGCATCCAGTGACACGAAACCTTTAATCGGGCATCGGTCGGCGTAATATGACATCATTATATGTAAAGAGAGAGAGAGAAATGGGGTTTAACGTCCACTCAACACAACTGGGTCATTTCGGGACTAATCATAATATGTAACAATATCCAACCGATTTCAAGAATTTCACCACTTCTGTTTATCAACAAATCGCATCAAACCGAATAACTTACCAAAGAGACTAATCCCCAATATATGGAATACGTAACATGAAAGGGCGGAATATCTCCAATATTTATATGTGAATTCAAATTCAGGTTGGACGGATACTGGGTATAAATAACACCGTAGCGAGATAATTTTTATTTATATAACAAATTCGTGGCGAGCATCATATCAAGCAACGAATATCATTTTTTTTAACTGAATGTTCATTTTGATCGGTCTTTTCTGAACTAACCAGTTGAAAGACCAGTATCAGTTCAAGCCGTACCTAACCAGGATTCTAATCGATATCCTACAGTGATATCAGAGCACTCTTGATCAGTCCATCTAGATCACTAACAGGTTCTCCTTCGGGTTTAACCGCAGATCTTATAGAATTTCTCAACTGTTCCACGGAAAACGTCTGAAATCTGAACTTCCCGTCTAAACCTCTGATTCTATGCTTTTGTCTGATATCCGGGCATACAGTCTGTCTAAGGTATCCAATTTCAGCAATGAGCTGTGCTTGGTTTAGTCTCTTGATATAGTCTATGGTAGAAATCGTCACCGGCCCTCCGTGTTCTTTGCATTTGTCCAGTAACTCCAACATCCTCCGGCACTTCTTTTTCTTGATTTCTTCCTTCTGTACCAAAGACAAGGCTTTAGTAGCTTTCACAGTCGCCAGAAAATCCCTTTCTAGTCTCTTCACTTCATTTACTCGTTCAGACGAGCGTGCCCACTTCCATTTATCTGTCTTTTCTTCACGTTTCAGGGCAGTGAAGCAAGGACTGACAAGAAACCCGTTGCTAGAAACAATGTTTTTCTCCGAGTGAGTTTTCATCGTTGTCATGCCTCCTGCAAACTGTATGCGGTTACTAAGCTTCGCGAATTCAGACTCAGACCCAAGGTTGGTAATTGGCGCCAGTTGAAGCTTATTGAAGTTCATCGTGCTGTCTTCTGACTCTTCTGTGTCGAAGTATTTCATATCGGAGAGCTGGCGGACAAGAGCATCGATTGATTCAGTTAACGCAGCGTAGATTAGCTGTCCCTTCCCAGTTCGAGCTTGCTGAAAATCAGACTTGAGAGCGTTGAGTCGTGCAAGTTTCTCATGGAAGAAAGCCTGCAGTGTGGACCATGTACGCGCTTCTTTTGGTCCTCTACCGTCAATTCCAAGTGAGTCCATCAGGGGGTACAGCAAAATCTCTCCGAACAATTGATAGACCTCAGCACAACACAAGAACCACTCATTGGTAATGAACGTGTGCACAGCTAGTACTAATTTGTTGGAATTTTCGTCCACTATAGCGTCAAAAAAATCGACCAAATTCCACGGAAAGTTCTAAAGGCCTACCAAAACGATTCGCGACAAATCCTTTAAAGGCTGCCCGGTTCAGTCCTTTCGCGTCCAACCAGTCCTTGAATTCAGTAAAAAGAGAAACGGAGTGCGAGGCATGTGAGGGAGAGAGAAGCTTGGCCACCACAATTAGGTCCAAAGTATGGATGCTAGAGTTTGACTTGAGGATATTATTGACATGAATGAGTTTTTCTATGCCTACTCTCTGTTCCACGTCCTTGAAAACTTTCTCTAGTGCATGGTCAACTGCAAGCACTATATGTGCAGAGCACTTTAGCTTTTTATCTTCACTTACTCCAAGATGTCCCAACATCGTGGAGCAGTCACCAGCCCGATCAGTAATCCAAAAGTCAATCATTTGTTTCATATCATTTACAGAGGTGTCGGCTAGAATCGCTAGGCACTGCAACTTGTAGTGATAGGCATCTGCACCTGACTCACCAGTGTGTGACGGATTTTTCACATATTCAGTCGTAAATGTTTCGCGAATTCCTGAATCTCCGTCTTTCATAGTTATATGGTCAGTTTTCACATGGAAATGTCTATGTCCTGCGGCCTTCGTAGCGTCATCAATCCCTACTGTCACCACAGTGGAAGAGTTTTTCTGCAACAATTACCTAGCCACCATTTCCAGATTTAGGACTGAAGCATCCTCTAGGTACATGCTCAAACACTTTCTTGACTGCATCACAAATGCCAGATCACTTTTACTTCGTTTTAGAGTTAATGGATCACAATCACCTTCATCATCACTACTCAAAGGTTCAAATCCAAGGTCCTCTTTTGGAACACCATTACTGTCACTCCTAGATTTTTGCCATTTTTGTCCAAAAACAGTATTTGCTAGAGTCACTGCTATGCCTAACAAGTCATTAGCAGTGACTTTGTATTCCGACAAACACTGCACCAGAGCTCTCATGAGGGGTTCGCTCAATTTAGTGCGCCCAAAATTCTGTTTCGGTTTGAGGTATTGCTGTCGTTGAACGGATGACTGGCCCTGGAAGATGGCTGGTATTTGGAAATTATATAGTGATAGTGAAGTCTTCTTCACCAAGTTCATCGTCCTCCACAACTTGTATTGCCTCCTCAATTTGTCTACTCAAACTCATGCGTTCTGACTTCACCTTGTCTACGTTTTCGACCCGTTTTGTCTCCATTGTTAGACTACGGTCCTCAACGCGGCACTTCTGTTTGAGCCATCTCCGGGAAACTGCGCCAAGGCTAGTGGCCACGTAGTCACCCAAGCAATTGTCCCGGTAAAATGATTCACCCTCCGCCACCATCTTCACCCCATACGCGGCAGTCAATTTTTCCTGGTATGCCGTATCCTGAGTCCGTATATCGTAGGCATGAGATGTCATTCGCTGGCTGAACTGAGTGGCCTGAATTATCCAACTCTCGGTCTTAGTTCTATCACCGGAAGCTCTTGAACGTCTCAAAATCTTTCAAAATTTTTGCAACCACAGTCAGTTCCTCACACGGATAAACGTTATTATCTATCCAATCATCCCTCAGCTCTCCAGCAACTATCAGCGAAGCTTCACCCTTACTGGTAGTTCGTTTCCCTTCTCAGTCTTCGTAAGATGCAACATACGACCAATGATGAAAACGCCATTGCAAAGTTTATTTTTCGGCAGAAACACAGACTCTTCTTTGTAAAGCTCACCGAAAAATGTCTTCCTGACATTGCCGCTTCTAGTTGCTACGTAATCCATGTGGAAACTATGGTGCAAAGTGGGAGAAATTCGTCAAAATGCGAATAAATTCACGCGAAATTCACTCCGCAGATGCTCTAATATTCTTGGGACGTTGGCAGACGGACATGACGTCATACCTATCATGACGTCATCGACGTGCGACGTTGACTCACTTGAGGGTAAACGGAGCTATCGTATTCAAAATTGTACCCTATAAGTTACGTTTTCGCATCTTAATGAGACTACATGGAATGAGGACGCATATTCTACGATCTCACTCAAGAACGATGACGTCATCGACATCAGGGACGTCATGCTAACGAGAATTTGGATTTTTATGCCAACTAATTCATCAAAGAGGCGATTCTTTCTTATTAACATCATTTTTAAAACCACTTGACTAAGAATTTGCGACGTTGGTAACAGAGGATTGGTTCAAAGTGATTTGATCGACAAAAATGACGTCATTTCGGCCATTTTAAGAAAATTTAAAAAACTGAAAAAATCTGCCGGATTTGTATTCTACGACGAATTTCGCCTAAGAAAAGTATTTGCGTTTTGAATTCATCACTGTTGTCCCAACCCTATTAATAGTTTGGAAAACAAGACAAAAACGGTATGGATAACAATAATTTATTTGTGGGAGGAAACCGGAGCACATCCACAAGGTTGAGAAGGACAAGAAATAATTTAATGATACATTATGTAAGATTTAGATAAAGAACTAGCCATTCTTGCTATAATAGTTCGAAAGTAGATGACGTAAAATAAATAATTAGAAAATTTCATTCAAATTATCCTATTGCGAGCGAAGATATTGGCCATTAAAGGTTTGACAGACGTGTGCAATAATTTCAACCACGGTACTGGTTGATCGAAGCTAAGTCTAGGTCTGCCATATTTGATTTAATCAATTTAATGCTGAACCATTCAAATCTACTTAATATCGGAGAAATCTGATGCCATCGACAGTTGATTAAGGTAAAGTTAGTAAATTTAGGCTATGTTTTTTAGCATAAATTTACAAACTTTACCACAATCCGTTGAACAAACAATATTGTCGGTAACAATTTTCATAAATATTTCAATTAGCTGTTTACATACATTTTGGGTTTTATTGATCGTGTCAAAAGAATCTCTAAATATTGATTCTAATTTCATTGTAACAGCATAAATAAAATGACTTGGTTTGACTAGACCTTTCTTATTCTCCTTATCATATTGCTTTTGATCGATATTAAAGAATAAATATCATCATGAGCTTCTCTTTCAGAAGCAGTCAATAACTTCAAACAGGTGTCACAATTGAACTTCCTGTAGGCTCTATGGACCAGATATCCGCAAATGTATGCAACGATATTTTCCTCTGGCAACTCTAAAAGACTTTAGAGATATATCTTATTCCACTAAAGACACATCCGAAAGTACAAACGTAGTAGGGTTGTTTTCTGGCCAATTAATTGATATGTGTCGTCTATTCATTTTGGGATGTCAGCGGGGAACATAAGCCTAACTGTTGACTTGTTTCATTTTTGGCAAATATTTTCACACAGTTATTTTTCTTCTTTTAATATCATCTTTTCAGTGACAATGCCTGATTAGTTTACGGACTTATTCTATCCACGCCAGTGACTTTTTTTTTAAGTTTAAGGGCTTATTTCATCCACGCTAGGGACTTAAAATCCTGTATTTCCCATAAGGTATTATCACTGAAATAATGATATGAAAATAAAAACCCAGACAACTGTGTAGAACTGTCTTAAATGAAACAAGCTAACAGTGAGGCTTATTTCCACTCCCAACCGCTGACATCCCAAAATAGATAAATGACACATATCAATTATTTGAACATTTGTCTTTTTAAACTGCTTATCTATGCTTAGTTAAAGTAGAAAATAATATTTGGTAGGAGTCTGGGTTGTCTCTGTATCCTCCTTTCCTTTAATGGATCCAAAAAGTGCTAAAGATAATTTTGATTGATTCTTCTGGTCATTATGAAATCAAGATGGCATCTGATAAAAGCATTGGTCCATAAAAGTAATAAAGAATTGATATTCATGCGCCAACCTTCAACACATAAAAGAATAGATTGTCTTGAACAACTCAGGTTTCACAGCCATTCCTTAATGTTTTCTAAAAATGGCACACGAGCTGTTCCATCTCTTAATGCACATTTCAAAGGTTTGGTTGATGTCAAACTGCTACTATTAAAACAATCAAATAGACGATCAAATCGGCTGATAAACTCTGCTGTATATTTAGCTTCAGAGGGTAAAATACCAAAGTCGGCAAGATAAGACATGGCTGCAGCAACTGAATGACTTAGGACCTGAAATAATACAATTAAATTTTAAAAAATATGTATGGGAACAGTAAGTGACTTTTAATATTGAAATAGGACATGTAATTAAGTGATTTGATATGCTAGAGGAGGGTCTTCTTTGACTATCCATGATAGAAATAGTAATGGAGAATTTAGCAGTGGGAGGAAACCGGAGTGCTCGGAGGAAACCAACGAGGTGGAGAAGGCGCCCCTA
This sequence comes from Patella pellucida, assembly GCA_917208275.1. Taxonomy (NCBI): domain Eukaryota; kingdom Metazoa; phylum Mollusca; class Gastropoda; family Patellidae; genus Patella; species Patella pellucida. Next base: position 38,325,943 of record OU795037.1, on the reverse strand, counting down.
TCTCCATGTCACATACGCTCACACCAGGGCTCAAAACCACAGCCGCAAAGGACCCCTACAATTCCTTAGTTCTTAGACTATATCTTACATCTATTCACTTCACTCTTGCCATTCCTCCCCTTCTTCGTTCCCATGCTTGAAAAAACATCAGCACTATGTGACTATGATGTGCACTTTGAAAGGTGAAAAAACCATGAGATTCTGCGGTCTAAGGGAGACTAGCTAATGCAACCAAGGATTTTACAGTTTTACCACAGAGTATGTTTTACTCTGTGGTTTTACTCTATGACGACCTTTACATGCAATGCCGGATAGGCCTAGTCCAAACCATCAAATAAATATGGAAATTCACAGACGACACGATGCACGATGTAGACTAAGTGCTATTTTTATTTCCTTGCTTACCTCTCTTTCGGAAACTTAAAGAATTGTATGTCCCTTGTAGTCCCTGAAAAATTAAAACACCCGTAGGCTCACAGTGTGTTCCATACACCCCACAGCAAACCACACGTTTTAGCCGCCATGTTTGAGAACGTACAAGTCAAACCCAAGATGCAATGCGCGACCCACTACTTATGCAAATGAAGAAGTCGCTACTCTGGTTATTCTTACTCTGTGAGGAGAAAAGACAAGTGAATGTGTCTAGGCCTACGCTGTTTTTAATTTTTAGTGCCTATTTATTTATCATTCTAAGTCGCTAGAAATGGTAGAATGCCCCGAATCATCATCGCCACTGTTGTTCCTCGCATTTCTAATTCACCCGTAGTGATAGGGAAGAATACCCCGGGTGAAATCAATGTCTGATTGGTCGTCGGGAAGACATTCCTCCCGGGTTAAATCACTTTGAATTGCACATGGCGTTAGAATTTTTGGACCAAACTGTCCGAACCCAACCCTAACCCTTACCGTAGCACGCGGTGCCTGTCAGGGTCGCTAAAAATAAACCATCATCAAGTTTATGAACGCGAGATTTCGTCAATTCACAATGGCCGGTGTTGTGACTTTTGTGAGGAATGTCTCCCTTGTGCAAAATTTTCTCTCGTGACCCTAGTGCTTCACATAAAATTTGATTTTGAAACAGCAGGATCTATCGGATAAACAAGGTTATTGGAAAAGGGGAGATAACTTCATAACAGACGTTCGTCCTCTCTTGGCCTAATAAATGTTTTTTTTAGGAATCAAGTTCGCCCCCACTATACAAAAACAACCCGCAGTGGCAGTGATCGTGCAGTTCGTAGGCCTTCTCGATTCAACAGATCTGTGGATAGTCATTTTGAGGGTTAATTGGATCAGTTTATGGTTATAGAAGAATTAAGTTCCTGTCAGTAGATTTATGCACATCAAAACTAAAATCATACCCTTCAAAAACTGTAGCCTGAGTAGCCTCTATCCCATACAGTTGTCGACGGACGGGGCGACAACATATAAAAAAAAGTTTATGTATGAAATAAAACCAAGTACAAACGATCCAAACCATTAGACAAAATAGTCCTAAAAAAACGGTATAGGAAAAAAAGTGTAATCTGGCAAAATAGTGTAATCAGCATATGGACTGTTCACCGTGTACAAAATACACAAAAAACAGTGGTAACAGGTGTCCGGAAGAGTAAGCTTACCCTGCTGGCATGCCACAACCGCCATAGCGGCATCCAATCTATTAGGCGAAATCTCTGTAAAATAGCGTGATTGGTCAATGAACTATCGGTAGGCAAAATGCGCATGATGAACAGTGTTAACAACGCAGTAGACCTATATTATCAGGGATATAGTGTACGTCGAGAGAGGCATGTTATATTTACCAATCAAACACTGTAGCCTGAGTAGCCTCTATCCAGTACAGTTGTCGACCGACGTGGCAATCCAAACAAACAATCCAAACCATTAGACAAAATAGTCCTAAAATAACGGTATAGGCAAAATAGTGTAATCTGGCAAAATAGTGTAATCAGCATATGGACTGTTCATCGTATACAAAATACACGACAAACAGTGGTAGCCATTACCGCCATAGCTGCATCCAATCTATTAGGCGAAATCTCGGTAAAATAGCGTGATCGGCCAATGAACTATCGGTATGCAAAATGCGCGTGATGAACAGTAGACCTATATTATCAGGGATATAGTGTACCGTTCAATCAAATATGTCTAGAATAATAGTCGAGAGAGACATGTTTTTAGCTTGAGGACCCTATAGAGGTCAAAATTTTGAACCGTTTTGATGAAACTTGACATGTTTGTTTATAACCAAAAGAACTTAGTTCCTTTCGATATTCGCGCCTATCGGAATGTAATTTCCTGAAAAATCACCTATTTTAGCTTGTCCCTCTAGAGGTCACAATTGTTATCCGATTTGAAAAACCGTTTAATTATATCACCGTTACAACCTAAGTCAGGTTGAGTTCGAATTTCGGAAAAATCGGACCAAAATTGCCATACAAAATGGCCGCCGCTCGTACACGTATTCCTGTTTAAAAAATGGTATATCATGGTTGTGGACCCTGTAGAGGTCACAATTTTAATTCAATATTGATGAAACTTGAAATGCCTGGTTATAACACAAAGATCTTGATTCCATTCGATATTTGTGCATACCAGAATGTAACTTCCTGAATTACGGCCCCTACTTATACGCAAAATCGCCTTTGGTTAGCTTGTGGTTCCTCTTGACCGGAGGTCACAATTATTATCCGATTTTGGGAAAATAGGACCAAAATTGCGTTTGATTATATCACCGTTACACCCTAAGGAAAGTTGAGTTCTAATTTCGAGAAAATCAGACTAAAATTGTTATACAAAATGGCTGCCGTTTGTACGCGAATACTGTTAAAAATGGTATATCAAGGTTGTGGACCCTGTAGAGGTCACAATTTTAATTTGATTTAGATGACACTCGAAATGCATGGCTATAACCCAAAGATCTTGGTTACTCTTGTTATTTGCACATCATATCGGGTCATCTGATTGTCCGAAAAATCCCATATGGTTCCTCTGGAGGTCACGATTATTATCCGATTTTTAAAAAAAAACGTTTGACTCTATCACCGTTACACCCTACGGGAGGTTGAGTTTGAATTTCTAGAAAATCAGACCATAATTGACAGACAAAATGGCCGCCGTTTGTACGCGAATACTGTAAAAAATATGGTATATCAAAGTTTTCGACCCTGTAGAGGTCACAATTTTAATTTCGATTTTTTTGAAACTTTAAATGCATGTTTATAAACTAAAGATCTTGATTCTTTTCGATATTTGCGCATATCAAAATGTAACTTAATGAATTATTGCTTTGAATGTAAGAAAAATCACTTTCGGTTTTGCTTGTTCTCTATCCATCTATCGAAAATGTGGGCGTATCCTGCCTGGCAGTGCCAGCTTACTATCTTTAATTTCGAGCTCATCAGAATATAGAAATTCTATATAATCACCGAATTTTGAATTATTCAGTGATAGAACATCATCGATATATCGATAAGTGAAATCGTTTATTGCATGTACTAGAGAAACAAGTTAGCAAGCAAAGGTGCACAGTTGGTACCCATGGGGATACCTACCACTTGCTGATAAATGTCCCCTCCAAATTCAACAAAGGTATTATCAATTTAAAAAATATGCTGGAATATTTAGATGTTATCTAGCATTTCAAAATACTTTAGGAATAAAACTCACGGCAGCGGATTAAAAATGGTGGCCCGTTCAGGTGCGGTGTCATATTTTGATAATTAGTTTATTACAGATCTTTATAATTTGCATACGTACATATTTCTTGCACGTAGTATATATTGCTGATCGATTCATTAGTCCTTATATTTAATACATGATTTTAGCAAATCCTTAATATTTAACGGAATCCACGTGGATTCGGGTTATAGAATCGCACGAATCTACGTAGTCCCGGCGAGAAATTTTTACCTGAAGACGTCGTAGAAATAAGCGGTTTAATATTACGATATTCGTTGTGGATCTGAATGAGAACCTAAACAAGTTAAAAGTGGTTGTATAATTATATGACGTCATTCGACTCGGATAACTAAGATTGACAGGTCGGTGTATACTGAAGCGACAAGTATGGAAACGGAAACAGTTTTTATTTAACCCTTCGAGTGGTCACTTTTTACAAATATAAAAATACATGTAGGTTATCATTAACCGTTAACACAGACTGGTTGATCCTGTATATTCGACCAATAACAGTCTAGTTTTCGGCACTGGTATCTACAGAAGTTATTAGACCAAACCAGGCGGAATGTAAAACTGCTTGTAAAAATGGCATGGTAAACGTGACCATCAGAGAACTAAACTAAACAAAGAAACAAAAGTTGGTAGACTGACTAAATTAAAACAAGTTTACGTGAACATTTGGCACAAAAGCACCACTTTTCCCAAATGCTATCCATTGCCTTAGCATACCATTTTTGATAAGGCAATGTCGGCCATCATGGATTTTTGAGATTTCTGCTTTGCTTTGTAACAACCTATATCTTGCCAATACTAATGTCTAAACCTACTTGTTACATCATCCTGGAAATGACACTACTTTCTCCAAATTTATTATGGCGGCAATATTGGGCTTCCAAGATTCCCACCTACCATAAAACTTCTTAACCACTTCGTATCGCAAAACCATATTTGGAGGTGTGTGGTATCAAAAATGAAGAGCTAGGGTAATAGAAAGTATTTCTTGAGCTTTTATGAAGAGCAAGGAGGGTAGCAAGCTGTATTTATTGCACTTTTGTTCGGAACGTTCACATCCATCTAAAACTGCCCCAAAGCTGTCTGGCTATAGCGAATTTTACACACACTAAGAGATAAATGAAATGGAGTTGCACGCCCTACTCTTCTGCCCCAAACGTGGTTTATGAAGACAGACCTGCGCCATTCAGTGTGCTATGAGGGAAAGTTTGCCCGGACCGCGGCACTACGGCTTTCTCTTATATCGAATTCCAATTGTCAATGGATCTTTTACGTGCACGCCAGTGTGTACACGGGACCTCGGTTTTTGTCCCTGTCGAACAACCAGACCGCTGTCGTTGTCAGGCCCTCCGTCCTGCATCACTGACAAGGGGAAACCAAACCGGAAAATCTGGATGAAATTTCTCGGCCAATGCAGGGGTCGAACACCCGACCCCAAAGCTAGCGAGCCAGCGTATAACCAACCCACCGTGACCACACACATACTAAGAAGCTTGCCCGGACAGCTGCACTACGGCTTTCTCTTATATCGAATTCCAACTGTCAATAGATCTTTTACGTGCACGCCAATTTGTACACGGGACCTAGTTTTTTTTCCTGTCGAACAACTAGACCGCTGTCCTTGCCAGGCCCTCCGTCCTGCATCACTGGCAAGTGGAAACCAAGCCGGAAAAACTAGATGAACTTTCTCGGTCAATGTAGGGAAAGAAGAACCGACGTCCAAGCTAGCGAGCCAGCGTATAGCCCACCGTGACCACACACATACTAAGAAGTTTGCCCTGACAGCGGCACTACGGCTTTCTCTTCAGTCAGACTTTTTAATTTCACTTATCGATATATCGATGACGTTTTAGCCCTTAATAATCCTAAATTAAGTTATTATGTAGATTTCATATATCCTATTGAGCTCGAAATTAAAAATACCACTGAAAGTGACAATTACGCTTCCAATTTGGATCTACGTCTCGATTTTGACAATTGCCATAAGCTGAGTGTTAAATTGTACGTCAAACGGGATGACTGACTTTCCGATTGTTAACTTTCCATTTATTAGTAGTAACATTACAATATCACCAACTTATGGAGTCTCGGCTAATTCGTTACGCGGGAGCTTGTTCCTTTATTCTGATTTTTTAATTAGATCGAGGCATTTGTAAGCTAAGCTTCAACTACTAGGATACTTACGCAGTAAACTAAACCTTTAAAAAGTTTTATGATCGTCATATTGATTTGATTGGTAAATATAACATGTCTCTCTCGGCTATTATTCTAGATATATTTAATTGACACGTATACTATTACTATATCCCTGATAATGTCTACTACATCGTTAAAACAGTTCATCGCGTGCATTTTGCATGGCCAATCACGCTTTTTTACCGACATTTCATCTAATAGTTTGGATGCAACTATGGCGGGTGTGGCGCCAGGCAAGGTAAGCTTACTCTTCCGGACACCTGTTACCACTACTTGTCGTGTATTTTGTATACGAAGAGCAGTCCATTTGCTGATTACACTGTTTTGCTTGAATACACTATTTTGCCTATAGCGTTTTTAGGACTTTGAATCTGTCTTATGGTTTGGATTGTTCGTACTTAGTTTTTTATTTTATTTATATCGAATTCCAACTGTCAATGGATCTTTACGTGCACGCAAATGTAAACACGGGGCCTTCTTTTTTGTCCCTGTCGAACAACTAGCGAGCGAGCGTATAGCCCACCGTGGCCACACAAATACTAAGAAGTCGAAAAAAAATAGTGATCAAATGTCGCTTGGGAGGCACGGGCTCACTACAAAAAGAAGTTCCAAGTAACGGTTGCGAACGTTAGACCGACAATAAACTCCCCATCCTGCTGCTCCCACCCCGCACCCTGCTGCTCCCACCCCACACCCTGCTGATCCCATCCCACTGCATACAAATTGAGGACAGCCAAAGGTTTTGGAGTGTGATGTGTCACAAGTTAATAGGCTGGAGATTGTTTTAAGAAATAAGTAGGTCGAATAAAGATAAGCAAAAATTAAACGTGACAGTTTTGTCGCATTATATTCAGTGATAATATATGCACCTACTAAGAATGTTATATTATATCGCCTCTATTTTGACTGTTTGGTTCGTCACTGTACAGGTAAATGTCTTTTGTTCTCGGCTTAAACACGTTTTAAATAGGTATTTAGGTACCGGACGGACTTTTAAATTCGTGATTACCACAGAACACGTCTATTATAAACAAACGTTATGATAAGAATGGTGTAGAGAGATCAATGGATTTAACTAATTCATATCGGGACTAATATACTATGGTTCATTTTTATTTCAATACTAGTATTTAGCTTGCGCGTAGGGGTCTTTAGCAATGGGAGGACCCGGAGAAACACACAAGATTGGACAGGCGACCATACTCCTTGCCACGTACAAGCGGGTAATCGAAGCTACGCCACTTGACTAAATGACCGACCTTATTATGCAACGCGCACGCGTTAACCATTCGGCCGCCCAACCCCCCAAGATGTTGTACACGCCTTCCGATTTAAATCTACCATAAAACATATATTGTTCAAGCTCTTGTAAATAAAGTTTGCTTTTCATAGTATAAGCTTTACATTTCTTGAACCGATTGAATTATGTATATTTTAGGGAGACAACTCGTGGCATCCTACCAACTGGGAACATTGTCGTACAAATGCTGATTGTAACAATACAAATGTGTTGTGTTGTTCAATCACACCAGCTCTAGGTAAACGTCAGATAGATTTCCCAGTTTACGTCAAATACTGTTTACCTTACAAGATAGAATCTGCACCATGGTGTGAACTGAGATTGAAGTATGATCCGACCACATCCAACTACTATGGTTTATGTCCATGTGGACCCGGATTGGAATGCTTACCTTCCAATGAACTTAATGCCGTTCATTATCCACCGGAGAGATTTGGTAAATGTAAACCCTCTGTTTGAAACTTTTGTAAACAATAAAATGCTCTCTTCTTGGTGTCATTTTTTATGTGTGCTCAATTTGGGTGAACTAATGCTACCTTCCTTGTGATCACTGTCGTTCGTTTTAACTAGCTTTATTATACTTAAAGAATCGTTTTAAAGTTCAATTTACATCTCCCCGTTTACTTTTTGACCTGTAACTTACGAAAGCGGTAAACAGCGGTAGATTTTGATCGAATTTTTGAGAACTCCGGGGGGTGGGGGTGTTCGTTGGATATCGAGCATAATATTGAAATGGAGGTTGTGTTGTTGAGCGCCCAGTCGCAGGCTCTTCTACTTATTCAACATCTCAAAATACCCCACCCAGTATCCAGTCTAGTCCGAATGCTGCTTTATACCGAAAATTTTGTCGGATCTTTAGCGACAGAAAAGTGTTTATTATGAAGACCCGGCGTTGCTATTGTAATATTTCTTTACGTTTTGAAAGACCTCTCCTGAAAATATATTACCATTTAATACAAAAAACATAACATTCTACACAATAAATAGAAACTCAGTCAGTTAACTTCTGTATGTTAATTCCGAGATGATTGCGGTAACCATTATGGGGATTGGGACGCTATTGGACAGACCAACACGGTTTAAATCAGCCAAATTACTGTTATTTTTCACATTTAGGCTATTGTTATAACTTTTAAGGAATTTGCCAAAGGCTGCCCTCTGTTCTCTTCACTACCCGTAAAATGATTCTTGGACAATCCAAATTCTCTCAATTCACATGAACTCAGAACAATTACGTTTCTCCCAATACATGTGGGGGAATCACGTGGCTAAGTGGGTGAGGTGCTGGCTAGCTAGCCTGGAGGTCGGGTGTTCGATCCCTGCATTTGCCGAGAAAGTTCATCTCGATTTTCCGGCGTGGTTCCCCCTTGTCAATGATGCAGTCGTTCGGATGGGACGAAAAACCGAGGTCCCGTGTACACATTGGCGCGCACGTAAAATATCCCTTGAGAGTTCGAATTCAGTTGCTGCCCGGACAAAATTTCCCTCATAGCACACTGTATGGCGTATGCTCGTTTTCAATTAGCCCAGGTTAGGTGCTAAAACGTAGGACGTTAAACCCCATTTCATTCATTCATTCATTCCCAATACATGTCCGTGCTGAATATAAAGCTATACTGATGATGTTTGAATAGTATTGCTTTTTGTGGTCGTCTGACATTCAACACCATTCGATCGTATATTTCAAAAACAAAACATAAATCTTTTGCTTGCAGATCTTTTCGCGTAGCCGTTCCAAAGTTAGCGAATAAAATAGCCCGAGCGTATCGGCTGTATATCCCTCTCATTGGGCCACCTGGATAAATGCATATATGTATCTTTATCTAATAAGTTCGGTCTAATAAGTATCAGCATTTACTTCTAGTTATGAAAGTTGTAGAAGCGGACAGTTACATGTTTATAGCAAAAGATATATCAGTACACAATACAGGCTAAATTATACCTCTTGAGTTAAACACAATATAAATATATTCTAGACACCTTTCAAATAATATATACTTGAAACTTTTATTTACATTATAAGTAGATGTGACACTAACATGGATTGAGATATACAGGTATGGTAGAATGGAAAGTCCTTACATTCAGGTGTGTTATAAGCCTCGAGCACCTGGATCGCTTTCTAGTGTCACATAACAAATTTATTGAAACAATACAAAAACATTTCGCGGGGTATAATTAGACTTAAACTGAATATTGTCAGGTTTTATTGCTCATCTTGATATCTTTAAATTGTAATAATGAGTCGATAATCCCTTATCCCTCCAAGGCACGTGTCAAGATTACAACGTGGGTATTCGAAATCATGGTAATGCGCAAATCTATTATTAGGGTTTTTTTTTTCAAAAAGTATGTACGTAATGAATAATGTTAGTTTTAGAAAATTGGAATATTGCTCAAATTATTTTTTTTTAGATTAGTTCAAGTATTTTGTCATGGAAATATATTAACCAAGGAACCCTTGGAATTTGATACCATTTCGACGACTTGAATCTAGAGATAAAACTATCGTTGAAATAGAGATCTTTCGCGTGACTGATGAAGTAGTGTGTGTAGGGAACCCATAATATATGTATTTTCCTCAATACGTTCTCCTTTTTTCTACGACGGGGTGTGGTAGAGTTCATTTACTGAAAGTTACATTTCAAGTATAAATGTGATTGATATTTAAAACAAGTTCCAACAATAATAATTATTTTATGATAATGTGTAAAACTTATACCATGTATTTCAAAGCGTCAATCTATAATGTTATGGATTCGAAATTTACTTCAAGCAGAAACGTTATTCAGTGGTTGATTCCACTCAAATTGTCACTGTCGTCATATGTGTGGTAAACACGGTCGAGTTTATCATCGTCAGTACCTATGAGATATTGCCCTACCCAGATGCTAAAAAAAGATGGCCTTGGTGTTTTCTTTGTCTGAATTTCTTAAAACATTCAGGGATACAAATAAAGGTAATGGTTTATGAAACATGCCCTGGTGGAATTCAGTTGAATAATGTCATTATCGTAATGGCGTCTTGATAAGCTCATTTCTAGTACAATGCTTAGTAATTTTTCGGTCAAATATTTCGATAATTTCTGCCGATGGCACAAAGCTTGTAATCGTTCAAGCTTTTAACTCAATATTGAAACAAGGATTTTTCATAATACAATAGTTACTCCCCACAATGCGTTTGTAGTGAACTCACTGTCCAATACAAGAGCATTCAAGTTCCGTGCTAATTTACTTCTGTTCTACGTCAGTTAAGAACATTGTGTTCACATCACTAGCTCTATGAAGAACACCAATCCGCGCCCCGGGCCAAGATCAAAAATTATTTGGATAATATTTGGGCTGATCAGTCAACAACGGTCTGACATTTTCATTCAAGTTAATATCTGTCGAGCTAATATTGGTTGAAATATACACCAATATTTGTACCAAAAATCGTAGACAGAACCTAAATTATAGAAAATGTTTCTTCAGTAAGCGCTAATATTTTCCAATATAATGTGTCTATTAGAGACAATATTTGATAAATCAGTGTTGATATTATGTTAGTAATAAACAGTAACGTGGTTCTATATAGGACACCAGACATCCAAAATCATCTATAAATATTGAGATTTTGTCTTGAATATTTTAATTTTAGCTACTTTATAGAATACGGTGTCTTTCTATTTTTAATTTTAACTACATCATAAATCTTCCATTTTGTTTTTCGGGCATTCAATTAAAATGGATTAAATACTCAATATCGAGGTCTTCTAACTACTTCCCGACAATTAAATCATTTGATTTTTTTATATATTAATTTAATTTCGATCCTTGTTAATAAAAAAAATGTATTCAAAATCAAAATGGTATTAAAGGGGCGCCAATTATAGTTAATCAAGTGATCCGCAGACGTCTTTATCCCCATTATGAAATGATATTATAATAAAAAGCAAACTTTATCTCCAATTGTTTTTTCGTTACTTACAATAATTAAAGTCGGCATGTTTGTTGTCGCTATAAGTATCTAAAGATATAAGTAAAGTTATTAGACGTGCCTGTATTAAGACGTACTGAACGGTGGATAATCATTAATTATTCGAGAAATGAGACATTAATAAATATGAATTATACCAATGGAATTATGATTAAGCAATTTTAATTGCTCCATTTTTTTTTCATTTTATAATGAAATGAGAAAGTTCATCATTGGATATAGCGCCGGTGTCGTACACGGGGCATGGTTTGCTTACTCTTACTGATGTAATGTTTGTATTCTGTGGTCATAAAATCCTATCACATCTCAAAATTCCGCTTGGTTATATTTTTCGTACCATTCGTAATAGTTACACAAGTTAAACATATTATTACAAAGGCTGGGAAGTTTACATCAAGTTGATCTATTAGTGATATCGATAAATCACACCTACGCCCGGTTACAATAACTCATAAGAATATTTTTAAAAAAAATATAAGGATATAAATGAAAAACCATCGTTCATACAAACTATTTTAATCCCTGTGATATACCGATAGGAATAAAATGGCGCCAATATTACGTTACTTATTATATAGACCCGTGCAATTTAAAAAAGATTGTGATTTATGGCGGTTATTTTGCTCTTGATGTACATTTCACAAGGCTCGTTATGAGAATATGTCCAGTTTGAATAGTCACATTAAGAGCAATTAAAATATACTATAATCCTGAAATAAGTAAATTATGATCAATAATACTAAACTAATAGGGATTAAGATGATGCCTGTTAATACGATTATGTAGATCAAAAGTGCCGTTCATCCAAATAAAATTTCGTAAGTCCACTCTTACAAGTGATACCGAATATTGAATAAAATAAGATACCACTCTTACAACTGATAATTAATATCGAATAAAAAAAGATACCACTCTTACAACTGATGATGAATATCGAATAAAATAAGATACCACTCTTACAACTGATGATGAATATCGAATAAAATAAGAATCCACTCTTACAACTGATAAAGAATATAGAATAAAATAAGATAGTTGAATTACAACCAGTGTTAATGTATGCTATTAGTTTGGTTGGTAGAAATTGCTTTTTTAATAGTCATAGTAGTAAGTACCCCAATATATAACCCAACCACCCCTTCTCCTTCAAAACATAAGACAAACATTACAGGAATACAACACAGGCGAATCAGATAAAGCATGTTTACATGTACACGTATATTGGACTAAATACTACAGGGTGGGGGTAATGGCAAGGACCTTTTTTTAGGTCGACAGGTGAACACAAAATCTGTTATATGGTTATATGGCTAATTTGGCTGTATCTGTTAGTGAATTTTCTTTAATTAAAGCAAGCTCGACAACGTTATCTAATATGACAAAAAAGGGAAAATCGTTCATAAATGCCAAGAACATGAATGTCAAAACGAATACAATATCATAAGCTACGAAATCCTTCTCGCATATGAATCCATTGACGAGTGGAAAGGGTAAGCATAGTTAGCTCGCAGTAGAATATTGAAAGGGTTAAAAATATTAATTGTAGCATCAAGTGTAACGAAAAAAAGACAGAATGTTTAATGTAGCCGATAATTGTTAATGATTTTAAAAGGCGAACAATTAATTAGATTATGAGAGTTAATATTTACATCAAAGGTGCCGCTAATCAATGGGCGACAGTTATAGGTATATTTATTAGGAAAGATAATTGTATTAATTATGGAATCCGATATTGATTACGTATTTAAACTATTCCACAAGAGCAACAATATCCGCTTAGCACTACAGTTTAAACTTTAATGGCTTTTTTTAAAATCACATTGTTCATCTTGACAGCATGTCTCTACTGTGGCTTACGGTATATTTGATATTCCATTCCAAAAAATATTATATTTCTAATTAACAAATCCTTGAAATACCCATCCCAATTTATAAACATCAAAGACCCGATGTATTTAATACTATTAATACGGATTGTCAAAAACTTTTATATCAGGTCAGGTACTCAGTATTGAAATAAGTTTATATTATACACTTGTATAATTCTAGAATGAATTAGATTTACGTAGTATGAGAGTATCTTTTAAAATAGGGTGCATTATGCTTTTGAAATAAAATTAGCAGTCACAGTTCTATCGTGTCAGAAATTCGAAGTCATATGATGATGAAGAACAATGAAACAGTTGTAATTTTAATTGAATGATTTTTGTATACTTGTAAAAAAAACACTTGAGTTTTTAAGTAGGAAATTACTTAATTATCACGTGGGTTATTATGTAGGTAATATATTACTCTATATAGATGGTATATAAGTATATAATTATCACTATCAATTGATTGTTGGCACAACTTGACAAACATGTCACCATTTACAAAGATAGGAATGCAAAATATCAACATTGCGCTGATACACAGTCTCACATACAAGAACAACCTTTACGCAACCACAAAACAACATCTTACATATGTGTTTGCTTCCAATTGTACGTTAACACCCATAAAATTAGGTGACTGGAAGAGTTGATATGTACAGTGGATATGTCTATAGGTAAAATTCATCGCAGTGTTGATCGTTTGTGTCAGATAAAGAATCAAGGGCGTGAAATCCCCGCTGACACTAATATTGGACAATAATAGGCAAGGTGGACGGCCATTATTATCTGCTGACGACTTGAACTATTTGATCAATTAAACAATTAGAGATTTATGTATAAAGTCTGGTAGTGAGAGAAAAGCGGGTGTGAGATAGTCTATTCCATATCACCAAAAGACTAATTTCTTAAACAAATAACGATAAGTAGTCATGATTACATTGTTGATGTACCATGTCACCTGCAGGCCACGTTCCATTTAAAGGAAGTGACATCATAATACACAGGGATCGTCGAAATAACCAGGGTGGATTTTATAATGAAAAATTATTTCATTGGCAGTTATTTGCAAATTGTTGTTTTCCTCTACTAATATTGATTACAAATGTGGGATACCATGTTTTGGGGGAATGGTATATCTAAACGTATCAGATTCTTTTTTTTAAACGTGATTTTATTATGAATAATTTTATCACATTATAATTATGTGTTAAAATTCGTCAAAATAAAATCATGTTAAAACCAAAGAATTTAGTGAGAGGGGTTTAATATAGGCCATGCCTGTTCCCCAATCCCTATTCAGATACAAATCTGAATAAAAATATTGCTTATAAAAAAAAAAGAATTTGTTTTTCTTTACACATTTTTAATTAGTCTTTTATGTGTCAATGATCTGAATCACACCAACATTTCTATAATATCATATACAATGCATTGTACGTCCTGCTCGGACTTTGCTAATGAAGACGGGCATACCCAAGACAGTGTGCTATAAAGGGAATTTTTTCCCGAGCAGCGGCACTACGGCCTACTCTTACATCGAATTTCAACCGCCAATTTGTACATGGGACCTCGGTTTTTCGTCATCTCATACGACTGACACACGGAACAGTTAGCTTCAATTGATATTAAATTTGTCATTTACTGTTTCTAATGTGTGTACATGTGTAGTTGGCGACTTGTTCACAGGTTTGTCTTTTCAGTTTTGTTTGTATGTGTAGATCACCCCCCCCCCCCCCGCCTGCTGTTACAATTTAAAACTTCAACGTATGGGAGATTTCTTCAGTAATTAACATTCTTACATAAACTGAATCTGTTCCCGAATAATTATTCTGAAAAACCTTGGCATTCTTTTATAAAGGCTGATTTTTGTAAAATTTGGGTTGATTTGTAGCAGCGATGTTGAAATAATCAACCATTGTTTGTATGAGTGGATTTTGTTGGGGTTTTTTTATAAAGGCTTTTTTGGAAAATGGGGGGGGGGGGGTATTTAATTTGTTTTCATTTATAACTTTTTTGTGTGTTGGGTAGCGTTTTATATTAAATGGACACATGTTACGTTTTCAACGTTACAGCTCTTGTTTTCAAAATATCAAAGTATTGAACAAGATCCATTTACTTGGTTTGGTGGGGCCGTTTGACAGCTAAACTCTCTAGGTCGGAATAACAAATACCTAAAGACATAAGCTACAAACCTTTCCAAAATCTATAATCATACTTATTCATGATTTTGTTTTTAAATGAGTTAAATATTGAAAGCCGTTAATAATAAATCCTGGAGCTGTATAATATATGATATTTTATGTAATGTATTGTATGAAAGTTTTATGAATAAAATGTGATATGATATTCAAAATAAAGAAGATAGATTTCGGGTTATAAAATACTTTCATGTAAAGTATTAGTTTGGTTGTAAAACTAGTATTAAAGGGCCAATCCCGATAACTTTTTGGGGAATAAAACTGCTAATTTTGTATTAATTTCATGTAAAACCCATTATCTAAGGCCGATCAACTAACACAATTTTTGTGACACGCTTGTAAATAACTTAAACCTGACAGTCTGCACCTGGAAATGGAGATCTTTGTATCATACAGTATCTGGATAAAACCAGACTTTTTTCTATAAAAATAATATGTAGGTAAAATTAACCTTTTGTTATCAAGTACAGTACATGGGCCATTCACTGCATAGTCCTCTCAAGAAACATAAATCGATTATCAGGTCACCAAATAAAAAATATGACCCGAAAACTTAAAAGGGTTACGTGTCCGGATAAGCAGTTTTGGCGTTCACGTCCAAACGACTCAATATTTTGAGTTGACATTTTGAGACAAGGTATATACACTGTTCCCCTATATTTTGGTGTTTTATTTTCAAATATTCTCAGAATTTTTTTTTTGAGCCCCTGTATAATACGAGACTGTCCCTTTAAGTATTAACAAAAATACATGGAAAATACAGAACTTGTTTTCTTCTTTTGCGCAGAAAGAATCGATATTCTCCCGTATAAATAAATAATGTTTAAACCATATTCTCCCTACCATTTCTACAATATTTCATCAATTCTTGACGGAAATACCAATGTAAATGGTTGTGTGAATCATGCCAGATTGATATTGTTCATTATATAAGTGCTACAAAACGATTAAAATTTCCAAGTTAGATTGATTAAATTCCCCCTTGATAAGGTAGTGATTTAATTCACTAAACAAAACGAAATTGTCTCTCGTTAATTAAAAGTCTGCCTGTATTTTGTTTTTTAAAAAAGAGCGTTAAATCATAGAAGAAGAAGAAGAAGAAGAAGAAGAAGAAGAAGAAGAAGAAGAAGAAGAATTGTTTTATTAATCTGTCACACATTGTACAATAGCAATAAAAACATAATTTAAAAGAACAAATTATAAGTGTACAATGTCCGGCCTTTAAGGCCTATGAGACACAACAAGCATGTTAACACATCTACATTCGAAGATAAAAAATAAATACATGTAGGTAACAGAGATAAAAAATAAATATTTGAACTTACTAATAATAACATTTTTCTATGTAATGTTTTTTAGTATTTTAACAATCACGATATAAATCGTTTAGACGAATAAGACATTAAGTAACTTAAAACAAAAATAATATTAATCAAAATGTCATCTTATATTAAAATATTTTCTGTGATAAAACATTTTTTTAACAGTTGCAGCTAGGATTTTTACCAGGTGCGGATTGGTCATTAGGGAACACAGCTGATGCGTTGGTGTCAGTGTTGGGAAACGAGGGTTTATGGTGGTTGCGGCGTTCCATGGCTTTCGTCTCCGGTCAAAGTAGCAATCACATGTACACAAGAAATGAGTCTCATCCTCTATATTTGACGAATGGCAATAATTACATAGAAATTGTTGATGCTAAAATCCTGGTGAATTTTAATAAGTAGAATAACATTTTTATATATTTACTTTTATTATTATATGTAATATTTTTTATGTTTTAGTCATTGATTTTATCATTAAGCATTGTTTTATATTTTTACTGTGATAATAAAGAAAAAAGTATGACCCCAAAATTGTTATCAACGTGTAAGTAAACCGGCTGTTTTAACATGTCTTGATAAATTAATAGCCACCCTAGTACGTTTAATGAACAATGTTCTGTTTAAATTATAAAACTTAATTACTACCTTTTGCAAAATCCATCAATTTTTTATTGATAAAAAAATAAATCTAAGCAAAACTTTGATAGGTGTTCATTCCATAATAAAAAATATTTATATTAATGTGGCCAAACCTATTTTACAAGAGTGTTCGATAAACTCCATCAAAATCCTAATCATGATTTACTCTAGGTTTCTATGTGACAGGAACAGTCTCTGCTTGGCTGAGACGAACCCGGTGTTCATTTGTTCTTGCTTCCATATACCCCCCGTCTTTAATTAGCCCAGGTTAGGTGCTTAAGCGTAGGACGTTAAACCCCATTTCATTCATTACTCCATATACCCCAACCCAATACCAACTACAACAATAATAAACCCCCCAAAACTCAAAAACATTATTTAAGAGTACATAAAAGGTGCCCTAAAGTCATTGAAATATGCGTAGCGTCATATTGATGTGACGTTCTGGGAAAACGTAACAAATGAATTCCCACAATATATGGTTATAAATGTATGTTTAACAATAATATGTCATGTATGTCAAGTAAATTAATATTGTATAAGTTGATATTGTTAAACTAACTACTAACACCTTCATATTTTAATTTTATCACCAGGTATGTTTTTATTACGATATTAATCTTGTTAATTACTATTGTCAAGACAAAAAAAATTCTCAAATCCATTGTTTTACAGATTGGTTATTTTCTTTCAAATATATAATTTGTTGTATTTTTGTGTGTGTGAATTTCGCGATTATTTAAATAAAGTACCATATTTATTGTGTTTTTGCATAAACTAAACTTTAAATATTAGATTTAAAGTCTGTGAAGGAAAGAATGTATACCATTAAAACATTGAAAGTCAAACATGAACGACAAACTATAAATTTTACAATAATATATTACTGTTTCTGTATGTATCTCTTATTTAAAATTATATTCTTTTTCCTCGCATATATCTTATACTTAGTTTTAAATTTTCATCTTGCTGCACATTTTAAATAGATTTCGATACATTAAAGGAAAGTACACATGCAGTCAAGTCAGTAACCCCCTTTGTAAAGATTTATCCTATATACATTTATAAAGCTTTAAATTTAATAGATTTAGTAGACTTAAATTAACTCAAGTACAGCCCTAATCCATTGAGATAACATACAACGTAAGGAATTTTGATGTCGGATAAAACTTTTTCATTAAGCGGGAATGTTTTACTAACAGCTAAAGAAATTCTCATGTAGCAAATACATGCTGAAAAACAACCATCTCGTAATCCCCGTGCACTATGACTTGTCCCCATAGAAAGATAAAACGGATTACAGATCTACTAATTAATTAATCTCCAATCAAAGACACCGCCTTGTAAAAAAGGCGGAGAAGGTACACTACCAGAAGCTGGTTTATCTACTTAGATAGTTTCTCCTAATTTACTACTAACTCTATCAAAGATCATATAACCTAACAATCATAATTCGTGAAATTCGGTGTTAAAATCATTAATCGTATCAGGATGGCGCCAGACAGATTTTGAAGGCATCAAATCTTGTATGAGATAGTGTAGCCAAGATCAAGTTTTAAAACTGTGCTGACATAGAAGGTTAATGTATATTATATACGCCACCATTTTCCTCAGAAAATGACATTAGATTATATTGATGAATCGGACATACATACCAAATCACTAAATAGATGCTTGTAGATTTATTTATTATAAACATATTATTTTATGTGAGATTTTATATTTACAAAATCAAAATTTCTATCTGTTTGTCTAGTTTGACTAAGCACCACTAGTAAATACCCTTCTATTCGAATGTTTACTCTTTCAGTAACACTTGGTAGCATTTGGCTCACATAAAGGCGATGTCTCGTGACGGAAGATCGTGACTACAAGCTATGTATTGTGTTTGTCTCTATGTTTAACTGTGTAGTTTTCCTGTATATTTTTATTGCATATTAATTTGAGATAATTTTAAAGAAGAATTGGTAACAGTGATCCGTTATGTTCAATTATATATTATGTTAAATATGCGACAAATCTAAGAAGTCGTCGCTGAAACTGAAATATACAAATTTACACGTTTTAACTTTCAATAAAATAAAACCTGTGGCACAAAGTTGAAATGTCACTTCATAAAAATACCCCACTCTAAGTCCGTGAGTGCTAGAATTTTGGATAGTTATATTATGAGTCTTCAGGTTATTTTTAAATATATCATGAATCAATAAATAATATTTATTTTAATGGTAAGAGTGATACTGTATCTTTAAGCATTACGTTATCGAATATAACTCAGTGATCTGATAAAATATATATTAATTTGTAACACAGAATGAATGTAATGGGGTTTAACGTCCTACTATTATGCACCTATGGAATCTTTTACGTGCACTCCAATGTGTACTCGGGACCTCGGTTTTTCGTCCCACCCGAACGACTAGGCAGCTGTCCTTGTCAGTTTGGATGGGATGAAAAACCGAGGTCCCGTGTAATAAAGAGAGTTGCACAGAGGTAAAATGAACAGATCTATACATTATGCTTATTATGTCATCGCCGCCAACAATTAATTAATATAAGTTCCTTAAAATGAAATTTTACAAAGAATGTCAGTATCGTGTTTAGTTTTTAAAGTTTACATAATGTGGAATGATGTGAGCAATAAAATGAGATTTTAAAATTTTGAAAGAAGCCGGTGAAAAATGACATACTTTAATCTGTATTTTATTTCAAAGTGAGTAAATAATCAAATCGTTAATCTTGGCGCCATCAGAAGTCTTAAAGACCATAGATAAGTGTTGATTAGATTTACACTAATCCTATAACATTCCTATTGAAGATTTTGTGGAAGGGCAACGCGCTTCATTATAATATAAACTGGGATGTACCTATAAATTCCAAGACATTTTTATCAAACGAAACAACGGTTAAAATATGTTGATCGTCTTTTGGAATTAATAAAGCTGGGGACTGATACAACTATGATAAAATTATAAAATGACCTAATGTCTTAATGTTCAGACCATTCGCCCACAAGTAAAGACAGATGATCACCGACAGATTTATGGAATGAAATTATACAGATACCGTTTGAGAGAGAGAGAGAGAGAGAGAGAGAGAGAGAGAGAGAGAGAGATGGGGTTTAACGTCCACTCAACAGAACTAGGTCGTTTCGGGACTAACATATGGTTTAATTTTATTTTTAATATTTCGCTTGCGCGAGGGGTCTTTAGCAGTGGGTGGAAACCGGAGTGCCCGGAGGAAACCCACGAGGTTGAGACGGCGCCCCTATCTCCATGCCACATACGCTCACACCAGGGCTAGAACTACAACCGCAAGCCAGAGGTGGCCGGCCAGCTAGGGGTCGAAGCACGACACTCTAGACCACTAGGTGATAAAAATAGTTTAGTTTTATGATTCAAAAGCTCCCTTGTTAACACTACTTTAATATTTGTTGCACTATCTTACGAACAACCAATTTGTACACATGACATGGATTATCCTGACAAGGGTGGAGTGGGGTGTGTGGGTTAACTGGGGATTAATTCGATAACTAACATATTGTACAAATCTGTAGATTCAATACGTCATCAGATTTTTATGTTAAATGAACATTTCTAATCATAATGTTGTCTAAGGACGCCCCCACCTAACTCAGCGCCCACCCTACCCACTAAAAAAGACACATACACCTCCAAACGTATTAGTATCCCTTTTTCAAATATTAGAAATAAAATAAAATTGAAACTATAAAACTGAACTTTACCGTGTTTTATTTAACAAATAAATGGCATAATAGGTTTTTGCTTTATACAAATACTGTAGATAATACAAATATTTAACAAATTTTCTTTTTACAAAATATTTTAACAATCGAGAGACTCTATTTTTCTTTTTACAAAATATTTTAACAATCGAGAAACTCTTTTCCATACAAAAATAGTACATGTATATACATACAAATATAACAAACAATAAATAAAAAATGGATTTCAGTAATAACAATTTACAGGTTAAAAGTCTCTCAGCATAGTTTTACCGTCATTAAAACAATAGTTAAAACACTGTCTTTTCTTAAAAACTCTGTTCTGCACCGTTCGGGGTCAATACACACAAGCACAATTTAACACTGTGGAGACTGAAATCTTAATTGCGGATGAGACGAATACTGTGAACAGTTATAAGCGGATTGCTGAAGTGTGGGATAATTGGATAAAGATGAACCTTGAGACATAGGTAAATAGGATCCTGGTAACGGATTTCCTAGTGACGAACCCAGCGTGTTTCCTAAACTTGAGCCAAGTGTACTTCCTAGGCTTGAGCCGAGCGGATTACCAAGAGCAGAAGTAAGGCTACTGCCGAGGGAAGAACTCTGTAATGAACTGGCCATACTAGTAGATGGATAGTATGCTGAATAGGAAGAACTTGGTGTTGGATTCCATGGCTCTTTCATCTGGAAGCCGTATTGTTGATGTTGAGTAAGACCTTGTGGCAAGGATGTTAATCCCAAGGGATTCAACGATGGATTACCGTAAAATCCAAATGGTGCGTAGGTGTTCATGGCTTGTAGAGCTGCATTTTCGTGACGTTTAGCTTTGGGTAACTTGAAGCGTTTAGCTCTTCGGAGGAAGCTACCATTTCCGAACATATCACCGCAAGATGGGTGAAGAGACCAATAATTACCTTTTCCTGGTCGGCCGGGTCCTCGGGGAACTTTAATGAAACAGTCATTGAGAGACAAGTTATGTCTGATTGAGTTTTGCCACCTTTGTTGGTTCTGTTTGAAGTAAGGGAATCTGTTCATGATGAAGGCATATATTTCGTTGAGAGTCATCATTCCATGGGGAGACGATTCAACAGCCATGGTAATCAAAGCTATGTAGGAATATGGCGGTTTAACATCAGCAAATCGGCGATTTCTCTGTGAAAGGGTTGAAGTTCCAGAAATTGACTGCTCAGTTTCTTCCTCAGATTCTTCTGATCCCAAGAAATTTGGTGATTTCGACGAATCTCCTTGGTTTGAAAGCGGACTGTCACTGCTTCTGGCATCTGAGTCACTGGTGTTACTAGACGGTGACGATAAACTATTTTGGAGAGCTCTTGCGGAGGTTAAAGTATGAGTCTCATCTAAACTTTCTCCGGATAAGATATTCTGTGTCGTTGGTTGCTGGTATGGTGGATGTTGAAGAAAATTGAGAGGGTTGTACTGTCCACCCATCATACAAGACGATCTTAATCCAAGGTTTCCATCCATCACGGGTGTTGTCTGCATAACCATATTGAGTACTGAGGTCACAATTTATATTAAAATAAACACCTTATTTCTTCGAACTTTAGCTAGATTCCTAGGTTTTGAAATTTTGTCAAATGGATTAGAATCTCAAAACTTGTACTTGTTGATGTTTGTAGTTGGAAGGCTGAAAGCTGTTCGATGAAGTTGATCCGAATTTACGAGAATATATACCCCGTGTCGTGAGGATTAATCGATTGTCTTTCTAACACTCTTGGCCATTGGTCAAGTTCGTAATCCTCTATTATGCTCTTTATCTCAACAAAACCACGTTGGTCTTTTTGTTTACTTTTGGAATTAATGATAAATGACCAGTCACTTCCGCCTATCTGATTGGTCGCCAGGGTGTTATGTGACCATGCCCCTTTAGTTAAGCCGCTCCCCTTTCTCAGCCAAATTCTAAATATTACTGGATTGTTTTTACAAGATGTGTTTAACGGGTAAGAAATATTTTTGTATTCTGTTTTATTAAAACTTTAATAACATTTATGGAGTTCAATCAATATATATCTGATATCAGAATTGGGATTTGGAAAACAAAATAAAAAAAATTCTTGTTTGTTATGTAAGAGATTTTAAACTCCATATTTTCTGTATTATCTTTAAGCTACTAATTGGTTAAATATATTTTGTTGACGATTATTCATTGACCGGCAAGGTTATTCGAGATCTGAAAAGGTATAAATATGATGTAAACAAAATTCAGCCGATGTTTGAGACTGGTGTGTATATGCCGTGTTGGTGGTGGGGCAAACTTTCATT
Source organism: Patella pellucida (assembly GCA_917208275.1). Classification (NCBI taxonomy): domain Eukaryota; kingdom Metazoa; phylum Mollusca; class Gastropoda; family Patellidae; genus Patella; species Patella pellucida. The sequence continues at coordinate 38,302,715 of OU795037.1, read as the reverse complement.
GGAAGCACCCATTCCGATTTACACATTATTAAGGAAATAATCCCCCCCCCCCCAAAAAAAAACCTCGAAGACTGGACAAATTTAATCTTAATTGCCACGGGTTTTTTTTTTTAAAAAAAAAACACATTTGAATTTAATAGTAGATTTCAAAATTGATTTTATTTTCGATGAAATTTGGAAAGCCATTGTAGCTTGCGTTTTAACTTGAAAGAGAAAAAAACCCCATCCTAATGTTGGTTTAGAATGTCAATTTAGTATTACCTTGTTTAGTTTAAAGGATTTCCAATGTACGAAATACTCCAGATATATTGAGGATTGTTTTTAATTTATTTGCTTGTTTAGTATATTGGAAGGTAATTTGATGTATAAACACATTAAAGTGGTTAGTAGGTAGTATATTTACTATACAAACAAGGAATATATTATTTGTTTTTGTAGTTGATATGTTTACCAGAAAGTGTTAAAACTAATACTTAATTCTCGCACTGTATACAATATCTATTGTATTGTATTATTACTGTGTATACAATATATTGGTATTTATCTGTATAAATATATATATACACGTGCCGTAAATGTGATATAGAAAGTGCACATAATTCAGTTACTTATTCATTTATTTCAGTTAAATATTTTGAACCTTCATTAGGGAGATAAAAATATTTTCATTTAAATTTTATTATTAACTAAATAATGGGAAAATGGCCAAATTAATATTTTATGGTTGCTATCACAATTTCGATTTTAATTTATACAACATGATTATAAAATAATTTACAAAGATTTTCATATGTCACTAGTTTTTAAATTGTATTCCAATTTTTATCAGGAATTAAGAAAAACTTATGTCGTTGCATATTTGTATATGAGATTTTTTTCGTAATCATTAAATATTCATGATGTAATTAGTATGAAATATATTCAGTCTATTATATTTTGTCGAGCAACAAAAAAATATATGAAAATTCTGAATGTAGTCTCTACCTAGCGGTTTCTATTGTAAATGATTGTGGTGTGTTATTTAATGCATCAGTCTATATATTTTGTAATATATTTTTCTATGAAGGGCAGGATGTTAGAAAGGCTATTCAACCCTTCTCAAATAAAGTCATTAAACCTTGTGGGTTTTCTCCGGGTCCTCCGGTTTACTTACACTGCTAAAGACCCCTACGCGCAAGCGAATTATTGAAATAAAATTAAACAGAATTGATCTAGTTTGTGACTGTGTCGAGTGGACGTTAAACCCCATTTCGCCCCCCCCCCCCATCTCTCTCTCTATCCCCCCTTTCTCTTTCTCTCTACCTAGTGATACGAGGCAATAAAGGGATTGGTGGAGGAAAGAAATGCACAATATGAAAAATATGCATTTATCGATTAAGTAATTTCAAAACGTTCGGTAAAATAAATCGGCTGAGTTAACAAACTTTTGCATATATAGGTATTGTATTTATACAGATAGATCTGTATATGTACTGTACTTTTGTTTATTCAAGGTTTTTACTACTTAATTAAGTTGTAATTCTAACATACAGGATCAAAGAAGGGAGCCGCTCTCCTTGTTAATTAAACAGATATAGCGGTGTAAATCTTTTTAAATCAAATTAAAGTTTATTACTCGAGGTTTAAGTAGAAGAATAAATAGTGTTTATATTGACAACATATACTAGAAACTACACACTTAATGGTGTTGATTTTACACTGAATTTAAATTTCTATATTACACGAACTGTTAAAACAAAATCTCACATCGGTATTATTGTAAGGGATTGAAGCACTATTTCATAGAAAATAATGAAATATTACATTTATTTATAAAGTCATATAGAAGAAAATATTTTTTAAATATAAAATTTGTCATACATTCATAAGTGAGAAAATATTCTAAGACAATTAAGAGGGGAATGATTTTGTGGTTGGAAATCGAACTTGATATCTTTTATCTTGATGATTATGAATAAAAGTGTAAATGAATCGTAATGGGTTTTTAACAGTATCTATACAATAACTATAATATAAAGATATAATATATAAATCTGGGACCTGAAAACAAACTGAAGTTTAGTCTGCCTGTTTTAAGGATAAGTGGAGAAAAATAATATTTTTGTTTGTAAATTTGATATATAAATATACCGACATGTGGATATTTGTCAGATGTTTTATTTTATTTCACAAGCTAAAAAAGGGAATATAGAGAGCCTACACTTTAGAACATTTATTTGATTACGTTTATTTCTAGGTTATATATTGTACTGCAATGTAAATATCAGCAAAAATAAACAAAACAGTGTTTGATAAAGATACCTGTAAGAGTATTGAAACGTTGCATGTAATAAACCAAGAAGTAGTAAATCCATAAAGTCGTGTTATTATGAATATTATACCTCTACTTCTAAATGTCGTTTAAGGAAATTTTTAAACAAAACTAAATTATAATTTATTTCATTAAAAATGTTGTAAACCATGACGCACTATACCGAATACAAGTTTTTTGGATACTTATTTTGTGGATTGATAAAGACAAGAGAACCGCCATCGAAACGTCGCTCAAAAAACTTTTTTCAGTAAGCTGTTTTCAATATAATTGTGTCATGTGTTATTCTAAGTCGGTTACCATATTCCGCTTATGACAGTTTATTTTTCGTAACATATACTTGTATGTATGTTAATATTTCTCGGTGGTTCAAAATCAATATTATAGGTGAACCATGGGAATATCCACCGTTCTCATCAATGAAATTAATTTTAAAATTCAAGTGGGATTTGACACTTAGGCCAGTTTGTAATATACAGTATTTTGTAGTAGTTAATTAGGATGACGTATATTCATACTTTCTCCACCTGTATAAATGTTGATATTTAAGATTAACAAATGATTAACACGTTAGGTGTAAACCTGGGTGTGATATTTTCCCTACTGTAAGTGACATCGTATTCCCGTAAAAACTGGTGGACAATTTGGGACAGTAAATTGCCATTTTTTAGTTCGGAATTTTATATATACAAATATTTATTCACAGCCTACACAATGAACCATATAATTTACAGAGTTGTTCAAAGGGGATGGCGAAATCTTTGTCTTTTAAAATTTAAACAATCGAAATATTATGTGTCCTAGAAATTATGATGCCCTAATTTTTGTGATAATTCCATCCATGAGAATAAATAGTCCAATACTCGAAGGCTAAAATGGTTTCAGTCTAAAATACATTTATTTTTTTAAAAAATATTGATCTTTTTGTACATAATCTAGACTTGGTGGCCTTTTGACCGGAGTCCAGTTGCTACTCGGTAGCTTTTGAAATACAAAGATCAAACTCTTATCCTTTTTAGTAAAGGCGGTTACCATGCACCCGGCCGTGCATGCCTTATATTTATATATAGAGAGAAATTTGGTTTAACGTCCACTCGACACAAACTAGGTCATTTCGGTACGAATATATGGTTCAATTTTATTTCAGTAACTCTCTTAAGGGTCTTTAGCAGTGGGAGGAAACCGGAGAACCGGGAGAAAACGCATTAGGTAGGACAGGCGACCGGCTCTACTCCTTGTCACATATAACCGGGGAATCCAAACCATGCCAGTTGACTCAATGACAGACCTTATGATGCAATGCGCAGGCACTTAACATCAGGCCATCCACCCCACACCCAATATTTATAGAACACATGATACTCATTTGTTGTGTACATTTAGCTGGTAATTTTAGAGGTCCGTTTTCATTTATACCATTACACGTACAAGATCCCTTGACAGTTGGAATTCGATATAAGAGTAGGCCGTAGTGGCGCTGTTCTGAAAAAATTTCCCTCATAACACACTGTATGGCGTAAGTCCGTCTTCATTAGCCCAGTTCGGAGCAGAACAGTAGGACGTTAATTCTCATTTCATTTTCATTTATACCATTTCACCTAGAAAAGAATAAGCATTTGGCATCCGGTTTAATTGATTGACCAAAATATCACAAATCACGTCCAATAGTGATGTAGTGACCCCTGTTATATTCCTAGGAGTTGAGAGTGTGACTCACTTAAATTACCCTATTATAATATTCAAAACTTACATCAATATTGTTTTATTTTTACGAAAAAGAAGAAAGATATACATGTACATCCATTTAAATCCTTCTTAGTACATGCAGAATAAATGCGAGACGAAAAAATAGGGGTAGTGGTAAATGTAATATTATATTTTAGCATCCCGGCCCGCACTTTTATTTGATCAGGTAAAAATTGGAGTTTTAAAGTATATGACAAAAACGCTATATCCCCAATCATAACACCCTTTTGTATTGGGGGGTAGATTCTATGTTCTGAATTCCCCAATTTAAATTTGGCCATTGCTAAAGTTGTCTTTGTTTAACCAGTAATTTGATGTTCTATTGAAATTCTATGTTCTATTTAATTACCTTGTTTAAACGTACTAATTGTTATGCTATTGTTGATAACAAGTAGTTCAAGAATTACCAACTTCACTATCACTTGAAACTAAAGATGTCATATAGCTACCCCGGGCTAGGTTTTAAACATGGATCAATAAGGTTTGAACATGTGAATTACCACAGTTTTATACCCACAAATAAATGTTAACTGAATGTTGAATTACGATCTAAAAATATAAATAAAATTGTAAAAACATTTAAATAACGCAATTTGTAAAATTGATCTTACGCAAAAAAGAAACTGTAAAATTCCCATCTCCAATATTTCAGTTTATAAGGAGCCGTAAGTGATGACGTGATAACTGGACAAAACACCAAAGAAGAACCTTTGGCAGTAGGAGACAACTAAAATACCCACATCAGCTTTATTAAGGTAGAGAGCAGTGATGCAGCTCAGTCAAAAGGAAATGGTTCCGTCTCAAAAACTCGGAGATTTGGTATGTGTACATGAAAGGGGAAAGAAGTCCGCATAAAATCGACGAGTGACACTGAATTTCAATAGCATTCCCTATTGTCCCTAGAGAATCAGTCTCAGCAAGTTTTATTAAAGAAAATCCACTAAAAAAAACTATTTCGTAGAGCGTTTACAGGGTTTCTATAACAGGGGAAGTAACTCTGCGAAAATCAATTTGTCATACTGAATTTGAGAGGTTTGCTGCCCAGGACTAGCCGAACAATCCTAGGAAGTTGGAAAAACAAATCAAAACAAGATGAGTAGTTATCCCCATCCCGCATCCTTGAACTTGTTTGGAAGGCATAAAGAAAAACAACTTCTTGGAATATCAATGGATTCATACTCTGGTCAGTAGCTCGGCAAGACAGTAGCCTATCTACTCCCTGTAAGGTTTGCACAACAGCTGCTGTATGTAAACATAAAGTTTATACTTATACATCAGAAAATAAAATACTTTAATATTTAGATGTTTGTATAAAGTTTTAAAAAGAATTCTTTGAACAGATAATAAAAAAATTAATATGCTCTAGAACTGAAATCGGGACACAAGGAAGCAGGGGTCGGATCAAGGAATTTTGAAAAGAGGGTGAGGGGGGGGCAAAATGAGGGCACTGACCGCCGCGGAGTCGGGACACGCTGCTGAAAGGGGATGGGGGGGGGGGGGGGCTCGCAAGAAAAATATCCGACATTTCCTTGAATCTGTAGCTATTCCAAGTGCTATTTCCCGGACTGGTGTTTTCGAGTCGATGATTTGAGTCATTTGGGATCCCTGGAAAGGGTTGGGAACGGACATATTTAGGTCTGAAAAAGGGCACTTTCATAGGCGTACAGACTCGATGACAGGTGGGGGGGGGGGGGGGAGAACCCGAAATGCCCTGCTATTTCAGCCGATGAACAAAGCAACTTCAAAGTGGTCTAATATAGCCTAATTAAGGTGGCTGACTCAAATTCCAATCGATCGTTTACAGTCCTCGAAGACGGGACCGTTAGGAAAGATTTTTGAAAACCTAACTGCTGCAAACACGTTTCCTGCTATTTCAGGTGTTGAACAAAGCAACTTCAAAATGGTCTAATATATAGCCTAATTAAGGTGACTGACTCGAATTCCAATAAATCGTTTGCAGTCCACGAAGAAAATTTCGAAAATTTAACTGCTCCAATCGCGTTTTCCTGCTATTCCAGCCTGTCAATACAGCAACTACAAGTTGGCCCAATATGGCCTACCTGGCTGAACCGAATTCCAAACAACCAGTCAATCGTCGCGCGGTATGGGGGCCTCATCCTCCGGAGAAAATTTTGAAAATTTAATCACCGCAAATGCTATTCTAGCCCATGTAAGCAACTTCAAAAGTATCCAATGGCTTTTTCACCGATTCCCACTCTGAATTCCAGCCATCCAATCAGATTGTTGCATCTGCATTCACAAATAATAATCGATGCCAGAAAAATGTCGCGTTCGAGACAAATTGTTTTAATCCATAGTCAACTCAGTACAAGATATTCAATTACGAGAAAAATAAAATTAGTGTTGTATGCCCCCCCCCCCGAAGAAAACGTGTGTTACTGCTATTCCAGCCCGTAAGATTAATGTTTTCTTAGATTTCGGGCACTTTATTTTGCCAACTAGATGAAATATGGCCATTGATCACTTCAAAAAATCTTGTGGATGCTCTAGAATCTAAAGTTAATATGTAATTGACTTTAAATTTATACACAGTGTTAAGGGCCACGAGACGAAGATGCCTATTGATTTTCAACAATTTTCGATAATTATTACTGTCAGAGTTATGGCCCTTGATCACTTCAAAATCTTGCAGACATTCTAGAATCTAAAGTTAATATTCGATGGACACACAGAGTTTAAGGTCTTGAAATTTTTCGTATACTAAACGTTAGCATGGGAGAGAACTTTATCCAAGCCACACAAATTCTAATGATTTTCTGATAATTACTAAGAGTCAGTGTATAATAAATGTTTCATTGCCGAAAAACGTAAACCAGCGGCTGCCAGGCAGGATACGCCCACATTTTCGAGAGATGGATAGAGAACAAGCAAAACCGAAAGTTATTTTTTCTACAATCAAAGGCTATAATTCATTAAGTTACAATTTGATATCCGCAAATATCGAAAAGAATCAAGATCTTTAGGTAATAAACATGCATTTCAAGTTTCATCAAAATCGAATTAAAATTGTGACCTATACTGGGTCCACAACCTTGACATACCATATTTTAACACTATTAGCGTACAAACGGTGGCCATTTTGTCTGGTAATTATTGTCCGATTTCTCTGAAATTCAAACTCAACCTTCCATATGGTGTAACGGTGATAGAGTCAAACATTTTCTTAAATCAGATAATAATCGTGACCTCCAGAGGGACCATAGGCGATTTTTCGGACAATCAGGGGCCATAATTCAGGAAGTTATGATCTGATATGTGCAAATAACGAAAGGAACCAAGATCTTTAGGTTACAACCATGCATTTCAAGTTTCATCAAAATTGAATAAAAATTGTGACCTATAGCCTACTGGGTCCACAACCTTGATATACCATTTTATAACAGTAATCGTGTACACGCGGCGGCCATTTTGTATGGCAATTTTGTTCCGAATATTTCCAAATTCGAAGTCAACCTTCCTTAGGGTGTAATGGTGATATAATCAAACGATTTTTTAAATCGGATAATAATTGTGACCTCCAGAGGGACCACAAGCTAAACAAAGACGATTTTGCGTATAATCAGGGGCCATAATTCAGGAAGTTACAATCCGATATGCCCAAATATCGAGAGGAACCAAGATCTTTGGGTTATAACCATGCATTTCAAGTTTCATCAAAATCGAATTAAAATTGTGACCTCTACAGGGTCCACAACCTTGATATACCATATTTTAACAGTATTCGCCTACGAATGGCGGCCATTTTGTATGGCAATTTTGGTCCAATTTTACCGAAATTCGAACTCAACCTTTCTTAGGGTGTAACGGTGATACAATCAAACGATTTTTTAAATCGGATAATTATTGTATCCTCCAGAGGGACCACAAGCTAATCAAAGACGATTTTGCGTATAATTAGGGGCCATAATTCAGGAAGTTACGATCTGATATGCGGAAATATTGAAAGGAACCAAGATCTTTGGGTTATAACCATGCATTTCAAGTTTCATCAAAATCAAATTAAAATTGTGATCTCTACAGGGTCCACAACCTGGATATACCATTTTTAACAGTATTCGCGTACGAACGGCGGCCATTTTGTATGGTAATTTTGGTCCGATTTTTCTGAAATTGGTACTCAACCTTCCTTAGGGTGTAACGGTGATATAATTGAACGGTTTTTCAAATCGGATAATAATTGTGACCTCCTGAGGTACCACGAGCTCAAATAGGTGATTTTTCGGACAATCAGGGGCCATAATTAGGGAAATTCGTTCCGATAGGCGCAAATATCGAAAGGAACCAAGATCTTTGGGATATAAATATGCATGTCAAGTTTCATCAAAATCGGTTCAAAATTGTGACCTCTTTAGGGTCCACAAGCTAAAAACGTGATTTTTCGTACAATCAGGGGCCATAATCCATGAAGTTTTGCTTCGATACGTGCCAATATCGAAAGCAGCCGAGATGTTTTGGGGATAAACCTATATTTCAAGTTTCGTCAAAATCGGACAAGAATTGTGACCTGTAGAGAGTCCACAAACAATTGTGGACGGACGGACGGACAGACGGACAGGGGCGACGACATAATACGTCCACGTGAAAATGTGGGCGTATAAAAAAGTAAAAATATGCGACATCTCTTGTTGACTGTCCGGACGATTTAGCTGCTGTGGGCGTATGTTTTGTTGCCTGGCAACCTAGCTTTTCAATTTTTGGTGAATATTGTACATGTTCCCTCGAACTTGTAGATTTATATTACCACGTAGAGTTTGTGAAGAGATTGCCTGTATTTATTTAAAAAAAACGACAAAAATAAGAATAGCAAATGTTGACTAAATATAGCCTATACACCACACAAATGCCCATACTGCCTTTCTTTATATTCTTCCACCAAAAGGCAACGATGAATTAAGGGAGATTCCAGTTTCCTTTCCAGTTTTACAGTAAATTTAAGAAATGGCTATTTAAGGTTTTTTTAAATAATGAAATTGATTAACAATTTAATAGAACTAAGGATAAGCCAAAACACCCACCTCTCCCCATCAAAACTTATTGTACTCTTCCTTCTGACGCTTTATTATTCATGTTTGTCAGCTATACTGGTAAATCAGCTAAGAATCTACAGTTTTGAATTTACGAGAAAGTGAATACTTGTACTTGACATTTGCTTTTCTCTGACACGGAAAGCACTGTTCAACGATTGTGCAATTATGATTAGTTCTCTAAATCTTATTGATCAGTATTTAACGTCCTACTGTTCTGCTCTGACTGGGTTAATGAAGACGGGCATACGTTATACAGTGTACTATGAGGGAAAATTTGCCCGGATAGCGGTGCTACGGCCTACTCTTATATTGAATTCAAACTGTCGGGGGAGGGGTGTGCTCGCTTATATGTACACTAAACCTCGTTTTTTTGCGCACCGGAAATGTCCCGATTTGCTTTTTTGGCCAACGCAGCTGATCGAACACGAGACCTCAACGTTAGCGAGCCAACGTCTTACTCACTGAGTCACCGTCACTATCCCAAAAGTAGGACATTAAACCTTATTTCCGGACTGATTCCTCTTTGACAAGTGCAGGACGGGGTGTCTGGCAAAGGAAAACGTATAGTCGTTTGAATAGTATGAAAACCCGAGGTTCCATTTACATATAAGCGAGCACACCCCTCCCCCGACAGTTGGAATTCAATATAAGAGTAGGCCGTAGCCCCTCTATCCGCGTGAAGTTTCCCTCATAGTACACTGTACAGGGTATGTCCGTCTTAATTATCCCAATCGGAGCAGAACGCAATGAAATGAAATGGAGTTATACGTCCTACTATTCTGCTCCGACTGGGCTAATGAAGACAGGCTTACGCCATTGAGTGTGTTACGTCATTAGGTGAGTTTTGTTATGTCGAATTCCAGGTTTTTTTTACGTGTACGCCAATGTACACACGGGACTTCGGTTTTTCCGTCCCATCCGAACGACTAGACCACTGTCCTGCCAGGCCCTCCTTCCTGTACCCCTGACAAGGGGAAACCCACGCCGGAAAATATTGATGAACTTTCTCGGCCAACACCGGAGGCGAACACGCGACCTCCAGGATAGTAAGTCAGCGTCTTCCTCACTTAGCAACTGTCGCTCCCGGAGGGAAATAGTTTGACGTTAAACCCCATTTCATTTTCCTACTTTTACGAACCAATCGGACTATTGATGATATGATATGACGGAAAGGTTCAACGGACCGTGGCATTTCTGAATATACTTGGACTCACTAAAAATTTACATAGAAGGCCCTAACTCCTATTTATTTACAACAATTATTAGGATTAGTTAAAGTAGCTAAGTCTCTAACTCAATATCATCGAGAGTCTTACACGTTGTGAAACACGAATTATTGGTCATTTCAAATCAACATTGATTTTGTTATCTTCGGAAAAGGTAGGTTTCTGCTATCCAATATTTAAGACAAAATTAACATTTTGCCATTGGTACACGAATCGTGTAACATAGTGTGTTTCATCGTCATTTGTAACAAGTGACCAGAAAGAGCGAGGCTAGAAATATTCCAGAACTCATGTCAAACGGCGACGCCATAACTTATCTGAAGTGCATGCGCAATAGACTGGAATAGCCAGACGCTAGAAATTTTTTACTCAGTTGAGACTCATGCCGTATTTCGCGGGACATAACTGATTTGAAAACGGAAACAATTGAATGTAAATCAGTTCATATACAAGCAGATTACATTATTATATGCTTTGCAACCAATTGGGTCAATTTCTAGGTCCCAAATATTAGCGATTTAGCTCCTTTAAGATTTCATCTGTATAAAACCTGTACATATCCCAATATGGTTTACATTGCTAAAATAAAACACAGAGAGAATCATCCTGGAAACATGTGTGAAGTGAAAAGTAACTGTGTCCCATAAAATTGTGTCTAGTTAGCTTTATTTTCATTTTGATCCTCCTCATAATCATTCCCCCACTAAATTCTCTGTGTTGTGATGTTCATAACTCAGTCGTAACATTCAATAGGTCATAAGAATATGAATACGGCATACCCTGACTTTAAGTAGCTAAGTCTCTAACTCACTATCAAATCATCCAAAATCTTCGACATTGAAAACACGAACTATTTGTCAATTTAAATCAACATTGATGTTGTGATCTTACCGGGAAAAGATGGGCTTCTGATATTCAATATTTAAGACAAAAAAACATTTTACCATTGGTACACGAATCGTGTACCATAATGCATTCCGGTGTCATTTGTAACAAGGGGCTCCAAGAACGAGGCTAGACATATTCCACAAGTCATTTTAAGGGTGACGTCATATTATTATCTGGAGAGCAAACGCAATAAGCACTTTCAGTGTAGTCTTGAATAACCAGGCGCTAGAGATTACCATTCGATTGAGACTTCTGGCGTATTTCGCCGAACATAACTGATTAGAAATTACAGTAAAATCAGAAATGATAGAATGTAAATTAGTTTATATCCAGTCATATTACATTATTATATTCGTTGCGTCCCATTTGTGTCAATTTCTAGGTCCCAAATATTAGCGATTAACACAAGCTAAAATAGGTGATTTTTCTGACAATCAGGGGCCATAATTTAGGAATTTACGTTCCGATAGGCGTAAATATCAAAAAGAATCAAGATCTTTGTGTTATAAATATGCATGTCGAGTTTCATCAAAATCGGTTCAAAATTGTGGGGTCCACAGACTAAAAACGTGTTTTTTTGTACAATCAGGGGCCATATCAAAAGCAGCCGAGATCTTTTTGGGATAAACCTATATTTCAACTTTCGCCAAAATCGGGTAAGAATTGTGACCTGTAGAGAGTCCAAAAACAATTGTGGAAGGACAGGGTCGACGACATAATATGTCCACATGAAAATGTGGGCGTATAAAAATAAGAGGTGACCCACCCTCGCACACTCTCCCTATCGTGCTACATCGGCCTTCAGCGTCACATATTGTCAACATGGAGAAACGACGCTGCAAAATCACGGAGAACGTCCAGTGTACATAATCATAGTATTTAGAGGAATATGGTCGAAAACCTGACATTACGACAACCCAACATCACGACATTTTAAACCGACAATACGACATTTTTACGCTACAGTACAGCATTTTTAATGTCGTGGTGTCGGATGAAAATGTCGTAATGTCAGGTGAAAATGTCGAGTTGTCGTATTGTCGTGTTAAAATGGCGTGATTTCGGGTTGTCGCCTTATGAAGGATGACGCCACGACATACATTCGCACGATCTGTGCCAAGGGCCAAATTGGAAAAAGGCCTCAGGCCTAATGACGTGATTATTATTATTATTATTATTATCCCGACATGATGCCACGACATCACGACATGATGCCAATCAACCACCATAATTACGATCCGCCATAATAGAAATTATTAATGTGCATCTGGTACAGAGCAGTAACACGAATTGTTGGACGTACAACATAGTCTGTTTATTACATCTTGCTGCGAGGTAACTAGGCACTGCTTGATTACCACTTTGGCACTTCTGGTATTCTCGTCTACTGTGAAGAGATAATTGATTGAAATAGTTGTCTGTCTTCACCAATCAGCGGGTTCGTATTATTTGCGAGTGGGTTAGTGGGTGATTTATATTTAGTTTTGATTGGTATAATGACTTTATATCAGAACAGTGCACATTTGTTTGTTGCAATAAATTACTAAATAATTATACAAACATATATCTATATCGTTAATTAAACATAAACAAAATTATCAGACAAATAAAAGGAATAGAGTTTAACTTAAGAATGACATAGTCTTCTTTTTTTTACTTAAAATGGTTACATGTATATGTTTACATGGAAGACTTTTGTCCAGACCGTTGCGTGCGCCCCAATCGGTTCACGGAGGAATCCGTGCTGTTCTTCCTAATTCAACCGTGTGATAAAACTACAATCTACATTATTATACTAGTCTTATAATACAACTACATAAACATGCATTATTCAAGAGCTAAATCTGCCTAGTGCAGGTCTTTATTTGGGCATGAAATGTTTCCTAAAGTATTAATTAGACATTAAATAACTGATCCAGGCCTTAATCAACTTTGGAAGGCATCAGATTGCTCCGATATTACACAGATTAAAACGTTTCAGTGATAAATCAAACATGGCGCGCCCAGACGCTTCGAGTCTTAGCTTTGATCAACCAGGACCGTGGTTGAAATTATTGCACAGGTCGGCCAATTCTTCAAATGCCAATATCTTCGCTTGCAATAGAGTAATTAACTTAATGATTAAAAAGTTAAGTCCACAGCATTACCAAGATTAAACCAGACTAACGTGTAGGGGCTTTGTTGGGTTAGAAGGGGGATTGATTTGTTTGTGTGTTATCTGGGGGAGGGGGGGGGGTTCTCTGTATTTTTTTCCACCCTCTTAATTTTTCGAGGCGTGATTCTTTTGAGTAGATTATCAACATGGTTAACCTAAAAAATACACCTTTAGGACTGGCATGCAGAACTCTGGAATAAAAACAATATCGGCCATGTATCGGTTTAAAGTTACACCTCTTACTAAATTTGCTTGCCACCTTTCCAATAAAATTTCTCTGTTCTATTTGTTCACATTCTCTTGCCATCATTTGTCTATCAGATTGTAATTTTATAAATGTTACTGTAATATCTATTTCTTTGACGTCTGGTAATGATAGTCTAGAACATGTTGGAAACATGTCTGTTGAAAGTTAGGACATCGTGCACTTTCACTTCAATCTGACAGACGAAATATCAATGCCGCTCACTTCTCCTTCCCGACCTTTCAAGAGAGCTGTCAATCAACAAGTCACTATTATCAAGTCAGTCGGCTAAACTGTGTTTTAAAATAAATATTTCAATTAAAACTTATAAGAATTTGTTACTATAAATAACATTGGATGATTTTTGTCTGGATAATCAAACATTACAACAGCCACATATGCCATTCGGCAAACCTCGACAGATTCCGGTACTCTCCGTAACCTTCATCTAGACTCGGATGTATGATAGTCATTGATATGTACCTACGACCATACATTTGCGATGCGGCTTATCGACTACCGATTTACTCTAACAGGAAAACGTTCCGCTTTTACAAAAATGGCCCAAAATCTGGTTAAGCTGCCCACACCTGTTGGTGGAGTCGTCCACACGACTTAGTATAATTTCTGGACACATAATGTATTTGTAAATAGTATAGTTTTTCTGCGTGGTCACCCTTTCTCTCGGTAAATAAACAACAAAGTAAAAAATTTCTGGATATTGTAATACGTTTTTTGGAGTCGTCCACACGATGTATTTTTAATTAGTATAGTTTTTTACTGCGTGGTCACCCTTTCTCCCGGCAAATAAACAACAAAGTTAATCGTTTTATTCCATAAATAACAAATTCATTAACAAATTCAAAAACAAATTTAGTTGTGGACGACATCACTAATAGTTGTTGACGACATCACCAATGCCTTGTGGACGACTCCACCAACGGTTGTGGACGACTTCGCTTGCGGACGACTTGACTGGCACCCATCTCCTGGGGGCAACCATGTTTATCCGGGTCCTTTAAAATAGTTCCAAAATGGCGGACTACATCATACAGCCGAGTCTAGATATAGGGCACCGGAATCTGTCGAGGTTTGCCGAATGCCACATATGCATAGCCTTTCCGAATATCCGGTATGGAAACCATACCGCCTTTACTTATCAATGCCAACAACTGAAGACTGGGTAATCTGACAGCTAGTCGTGTAATGCACGAGTGTAGCTGTTTGTAGGTATATAAGATAAATATTGTATGTAAGTGTTGGTCTGATAGTAAAGAGACGGTATGTGTAGAGTCAGTGTGTGTAAGAGCAATAATTGAAGATAGAAAAACCGTCGCAAAAAGAAAGGTATGTACAACTTTAATAATCATGTAGACACTTCTAAATATTAATTTAAATTCGTCTATCATCATGCGTTAATGGATTATTAATTATTAATAGCAAGCACAGTGTGACATGCAGCTTTTATAAAAATTGAAGGAGCGTAAAATAATTATGTTAGAATAAAGGCCTAAGATTATAAATTATTTAAACAAATCAAGTCTAACTTACGTTATGGTCAATAACTTTATATGTGGTAGGGTTCTGCTACACTAATTATTCGACAAATAAGGTAATAATGATACCAAGCCAGTCAATTTTTCATGAAATTTTAAATACTCGGATGCGCTTAATGACAGTCTTTAGATAAAATTAATATGTATTTGTTGACTTTTGAAATACACGTGACATACTTGGCTTGTGGTGCCATTAATCAATGACTTTGTTTTTTTTAAAAAAAAAAGGAATAAAATAGTGTTTTTAAAGCGATTCTATATTGTAAAAAGCCTGGCAAGGAGAAGTTGATCAATATATAAACGACACACAGTTTACCAATGGGAATTCCCCTGTCCCCAGTGCTTACCGAGATTTATTTGACGAACTTTGAAGAGATCAATAGCGTTTTATAGCTGAGGCGCCAGTCTCCTCACGACAAAAGTCAAAGATGTTGAAAAAATAAAACGGGAGAAAAATGCTAAAACCGGTGAAAAAAATGAAAATGTACCCTAGTTAGGGAGGGCCGTAAAGGCGACTGAAAGAGGCCCAATGTCTGACAAAAGGGCCCCTCTGGCCAAGTTAAGGGTCGCCCGAGTACGAGTCAATCGTTTTCTATACACGGTTACTGTCAAATACACTACTGACTGATAATTCAGTCATTGCATTAGCATGAATATCATCAATCAAGAAATCACCTTTTCTGAAAACCAATTAATAAGCTATCCAGGAAAGACTCTCTAATTGGCCATCTACACAGACAATCTAGACGAACATTTCGAGAACGAACTACAGCATTCGTAAACAATAGAATTTACGAGCTCAAGATTCTAGAAATGTTCGATTCAGAGACAAATGCTTGAACACTAACAGCGTTAATATCGACATTTCCCAACATACATATGACGTTGCGTATTTATTTGTCGATCATAGTTACCAGCATCTTCAATAGAAGACTTGATCTCGCCGTAACTACGTACATCTTATCAATCCCTTCACGTAATACATCTTTCGGCACTAAGTTTGATTGGGTACAAGCCCAGCTTGTGATCTAATCAGATCCCTTCGTTAAAATATCGTTACGATTATCAAGTCTCGCGCTTTTAGTTAAAATGTCTACACACATGTATGACAGGCGAGTTACAAAGTTAAAGGTTCGATCAATGTCAAGGTTGTTGGAAATCATGGTTGATCAATAAAAAGTTTCCTTCCGATTCAATTGCCCTCTTTTTTGGGGTTTTCCATGCGTTTAGCAATTGAAAAAAAAAGTTTTCAACGGCTGTAAACTTGTTTATTTCTTTTTCTGTGGGGGCTGCCATATCTGTTTACAAATGTGTTATCTGCCACGACATCTGATTGGACAATGCCAATTAGTGGCATATAAACACAACGAGCACAAAAGTTCGGTAATTGCCTAGTATTAAAGCAAAGGTTAGATGTTATAAAACTTGCGGCCGTTGCTTCAGGAACATGGCTTACCAGTTGCTCGGGTGGGTTTTCCTTCTCCGCCTTATAAAATCACCTGCGTTCAACTATGGGGCAAGATCGCATTGGTGCACAACCTTATTGTGCATTGAAGCTAATCTTCTGGACTCGGTTAATTTGGATACGATCATCAAAGACTCAAAGCTTTCGCGAGCCACAAGGCTAGAAAGGAACATATCGTGTAACTGGAAGTTGTAGCATCCTTGAACATTCGTAAAATATTATTTGAAATCCACCATATTCCATTAATTATTATTGTACAAACAATCGATTTGTTTCCCATTCAGGCTTCAGACGAATATCAAATTAGGCCCCGGCCCTCAGATTAAACCAGTCTCGAGGGGCCCGGAGGATATTTTAGAATACACCAAAATATTTTCTTTTTTTGCAAAATTCTAGAGAACCTGAAAGCGAATAGTAAACTACAACCCACCATTACAATGCCACCTATAGTAAAGGTTGTGTTTATGAAGTTGTGTGTTCGGGTGATAGCCCCTACATTGGCAACCCCTACCTAAAAGACTCACTCAACATAACTCAAGGTCCTCCACAACAGAATCAGCAGTTGCTCAACACCTTTAATCTATTCAACTGCCACCTAAAGGATGTGTTTATGAAGTTGTGTGTTCGTGTAATAGCACCTGCATTAGTGAAACCCGGCAACCCCTACCTAAAAGACTCGCTCAACATAACTCAAGGTCCTCCACAGCAGAATCAGCAGTTGCTCAACACCTTCAATCCAATCCAGGCCAAAAAATACATTCGTCTAAGAACATATCACTCAACCAACACAAGGGTTCTATAACATATCAACTGAAGGACAATAGGTTAAAATTCGATATATACAACGCCCACCCTTAAATTAAATGGACTCTTCCATTAATATTCAACAATGATTGGATAACGGCTGGGTAGTTTCCGTCAAATAACGAACATTACCGAATTAATCACGTGCAATTACGAGTTGGTGTTTTTGTAATTACAAGCAATTAGGGTTTAACGTTCTATTTTTTCTGCACCAGCTGGGCTAATGAAGAAGGCATACGCCGTGTAGTGTGCTACGAGGTAAATTTTGTCCGGGTAGCTACGCCGCCGCCTACTCTTATTTCGAATTCCAACAATCAAGAGTTATTTTACGTGAACGTCAATGTGTATTAGTTTTTTCGTCCCACCTGAACGACTATTAGTTTGTCCATTGTCAGGCCCTCCGCCCTGCACCACCGACAACAAAGAGATCGAACTTTAAATAAGGCGAACTTTAAATGGGGTTTAACGCCGTATGCTCTTTCTGTGCCGACTGGGCTAATGAAGACGACATACGCCATGCAGGGTGCCATGAGGTACGTTTTGCCCGGGTACCTGCGCTACGGTCTATAAAAGACTTCTTTTACGTGCACGCCAATCTTTACACATGACCCTGGTTTCTGTCCCATCCGCACGAATATTACGTTGACTGTTGGCAGGCCCTCCATCTTCCATCTAAAAGGGACCGAACACGGCCCTCTAGATTAGCGAACCAGCACCCATATTTTCTTATTGATATTTATTCACAAAATATACAAAATGTATAATTTATTTTCATTCTACAAGAATAATATGACATGATATTTAAACCGGGTCACCTACTATGTAACTTTTTGAAACGACATATTGTAATAGATAAATGGAAATTGTGTTTATAAGCAGTGCCAGTGAAAGGATTTTTGATGAGGGTTTTTTTTTCGGTTGGCGGTTTAATCTCACAGAAGATATCACGCAATCAAATGTACCTACATGTGTTTTTTAATATATATTCTTATAGTCATATTTTAGCCATACATTTGTTAATTATAGCCGCGTGTTATTCTTTCATATAAAATCAAAACCTGAAAATTTATTTTCTGTTCTTAAAAAAATAGTAGCGTTTAATGAGATTGGTAGAGCTCAGACGATACGTGTAGCACGTGTTTGTGTATATTTATTTACTGTTATTTAAACATGGGTTGTATAACTTGTATTACCGACACCTGGTAACCGTCATATATAGTGTCAGTAAGAAAACATGCCTATATTCATGTTTTACAAGCTCTTGTCTTATTTCATCTTCTTTCCAACAAACATCACGTTCCAAAAAATACAAGCAACCCCAAATCTATGGGAAATACAATAAATACGCTTTTCATTCCAATTAAAATAAATATAACAACACATTCACAAAAGATGAAGAAGCGTATCTATAAATACATTTATGTCTCTCAACAGGGAATTTGATTCCGTTACTCCTATTAAAGACAGTTTTTGAGATTTTTTTCAAACTTGTCGAAATTTTATATTCTCCAATCTTAGTTAATGACCCATACCTTGACTAAGTGAAAGACTTCTCCTTTAAATGCTGATTTTGTGGGGTTTATTCGTTGAGTAACATCACCTTATTCATACAAAAGATTATATTAATAGATTGGTTATTTTTATATTACATGTACAAGAGGAAACCATCAAAAGGAACCATATAACCACGAAAAGTGGAATGAAATGAATTTTACCATACTACACCAACCTGCACCAATCTGGACTATGAAGGCGGGCATACGCCATGCCGTGTGCATGGTTGGGGTGAGGATGGCGGACAGCAACTGAATCGAGAGTTTTTTGACGTACACGCCATTGTGTACACGCGACCTCGGTTTTTCGTTCCATCCGAACTACTAACGCTTTTAATATAATAAATAATTTATTGAACTTGTATAGCGCCAAAATCCAGCTTGTAAAGCTGCTCGGTGGCGCTTGTACAGATACAAAATATATGATTATGAGTACACAATGTAAAACAATATAGATACAAAGTCGTATACAAATAAAAATAAAACTGTTTGGTAAAATATAGATAAAATATAGATAGAAAATCACAACAAATTAAAAATAAACTATTTGGTAAAACAAATAAATGGCAGTGTACAGATAAAAATATTAAACATTGAAGTATTTGTTAAATATATAACTACGTAAAGGCTTTTTGGAACAATTCTGTCTTAAGGTTCTTTTTAAAAACGTTGAAACTTGAACTGGTCCTAGTTTTAAAGGATATCTCGTTCCAAAGTTTCGGTGCTGCTACCGAAAAAGAGCGTTGGGCGAAGAGTGTTTTACTTTTTGGCATCTCAAGGAGGTGAAGATTAGAAGAACGAAGTTGGCGTAAGGGTTTATAATGGTTAAGAAGATCTTTGAGATAAATGGGGGATTCAGGACAGTTGATTGACAGATATGTAAGACACAAAATTTTTAAAATCGATTCGAAAAGAAACAGGGAGGCAGTGTAGTAGTTTAAGGACGGGGGTAATGGGTGAACGATAAGGTGTTAGTGAAACGATACGGGCAGCTTTATTCTGAATGAGTTTAAGAGGGTATACACTGTTTGCGGGAAGCCCAACAAGCAGTGAGTTACAATAATCGAGTCTGGATGTAATAAAGGAATTGACAAGTAGTTTACAGGTTTCAAAATTAATATAGGGACGGATTCTACCAATGTTATACAGGTGAAAATTACACGATTTACAGATAGATGAGATATGGGATTTCATATCCAGCGCAGAGTCGAAATTTACACCAAGATTTCGTACAGACGTTGACAAAGAAATACTGACATCTCAAATTTTGACAGAATTATGTGTTAACTTTAGATTTGTATTACATTTAGGTTTCAAAAAATGTATCACTTCCGTTTTATCATCGTTCAATTTTAAAATATTTAGTTTCATCCAGGATCGTACATCCGCAATGCAGGCCTCCAACTTGTTATGTTCTCGGTCTCGTTGCTCTTATTCAGCGCGATATACATTTGTGTATCGTCGGCGTAAAGTTGGTAGTCAATTCGGTGTTTTCTAATGATGTTTCCTAAAGGAAAAGTGTATGCTGTAACAAGAGTGGTCCAAGGACCGAACCTTGCGGCACACCATATTTCAGCCTTTGTGGAGTAGATTTTCTGCTATTGATATGTACTACTTGCTCCCGACAATCCAAATAACTGACGAACCATGATAATGCAATGTCTTTGATCCCAAAACGCTGTTTTAGCCGGAATAACAATATCGAAGTGTCTATGGTGTCGAAAGCGGCACTAAGGTCAAGCATAACACAGTCCCTGTTGTCCATCTGACGGATGATATCATTATGGACTCGTACAAGGGCAGTCTCGGTGCTGTGACATTTCTTGTAGGCAGACTGAAATGGCTCATCTAAGTTGTTCTGTGCAATATGATAATTAAATCTGGCAGCTACAACCTTTTCTATGATTTTAGATAAAAATGACAGATTAGAGACGGGGCGATAGTTTTTAAGTAATTCTGTATCTAAATTTGTCTTTTTTAGTAATGGTGTCACCAGGGCCCTTTTCAGTGATTGACACACCTTTCCAGATTTTAATGAACTATTAACAATGGAGGTAATAATAGGAGAAATCGACGACGAGCATGATTTAATGCTGTATTCGTTACTCCTCGGTTTAATGGAAAATACGACTAACGAATTGGTAAATAGCGTTCGTAACTACAAAAACTTGCTAGGAAGTCGTAATTTCTACTGGAAAACTGGGGTAGCTAATGCTGTATTCGTTACTCCTCGGTTTTATGGAAAACACGACTAACGAGTTGGTAAATAGCGTTCGTAAGTACAAAAACTGGCTCGGAAGTCGTAATTTCTACTGGAGAACTGGGGTAGCTAAATCTATATCGAGTTCACGACATATGACGTAACAAGATGGCAGCCAAAGTTACAAAAATAAAAGTTTTGAACGATAATATACTGTTTTTGTAGTTATATGTTTGTTGTGAATGTACATACCGGTCTGAATACGTGATTTATAGAATTTTACATATCGGAATACATTTCCTGAACAATGACAAGAAACACATTAAACAGAAAACGAGAAAAATACCCGGCTTTTCATATTGTACTAACTTGTTATTTGGGGAGGGGGCGTGGTCTTTTATGAAAATTCATCCCTTATTGGTGTATTTTTAGAGCATTTGCTGTCGACGTCTTATTTGCTTCAGTACAAATCAATGTCTATTTATTTATTTATTCAAATTTATAAAGTCTCATTCATAAAACGATGTTTGTCTTTTATTTGAGTACAACGAATTATGACAACAGATAGATTTTGATAATTAAAACACGTTGTTTTATTTGACCTGTGTCTCACGAATTATATTATTATTACGGTAGAATGAGAATCAGGTCAGACAGAAGTTGAGAAAGCTCTCGTCGTCCCCCTAGCCCTACTCCCGGGTCGTTCCAAATCCACGATCAACACGGGCAAGAAATAAAAAAATTGATCGTAAAACCGAACGTAAACAGAAAACGAGAAAAATACCCGGCTTTTCATATTGTACTAACTTGTTATTTGGGGAGGGGGCGTGGTCTTTTATGAAAATTCATCCCTTATTGGTGTATTTTTAGAGCATTTGCTGTCGACGTCTTATTTGCTTCAGTACAAATCAATGTCTATTTATTTATTTATTCAAATTTATAAAGTCTCATTCATAAAACGATGTTTGTCTTTTATTTGAGTACAACGAATTATGACAACAGATAGATTTTGATAATTAAAACACGTTGTTTTATTTGACCTGTGTCTCACGAATTATATTATTATTACGGTAGAATGAGAATCAGGTCAGACAGAAGTTGAGAAAGCTCTCGTCGTCCCCCTAGCCCTACTCCCGGGTCGTTCCAAATCCACGATCAACACGGGCAAGAAATAAAAAAATTGATCGTAAAACCGAACGTATGACACCATTAGGCTAATGACATCTAAACCTTTAACATTGGAGTGCCGTAAATTTTGATGATGGGGTCTACTACGGCACACAAAAATAAATAATGCCGTGGCAGACATGCTTTGTGTGGTCTTTTATTAGGCTTTGCCGTTTGCCTTGGTAAATTTTGGGCGCTGAGTTTGTGTACAAAGAAGGACGAAGTCGAGAGGGTTTAAATACGACTGGGCGGCTTTTTTCAATTTTTTCTTTGTGCCGCCTGGCGTGGCTACATCCCTGTTCCTTATTGCATCTGTAGCATTTCCAAGAGCTATTTGGCTGATACTTTGGGACATAATTATTTGGGTCTGAGAAAAAACACTTTCAGAAGTAAAAAAGGCACTTTCAGAAGTTAAAAAGAGCACTGTCGAAAATTAGGGGGGGGGGCGCCCCTTGCGCACCCCCTTGCATCCGCGTCTGTTATTGTACCGTACGGCAGTTTAGGCTTTAGGACGTTACGGTCTTTTTTAACACAATGTTCCAGTAACTGTGGTTGAACACAAACTAGCTCTTTTCAGGACTAACATTCTATGTTTCTTTGAATTTAAAATATCTACATACCGTAACAATTAATTATGCACATGCTAAGCTAATTGACCGTGCCCCTCATCGGCAATATTCTTTATCTAATTTGTCACGGTTTTAAATACGATTAATTGTTCGTAGATTGAATTTTTAAAAATTTAATTAAGAAGACTAAACCAATATAGACCATCAACGGTATATGCAGATATTTTCTAGCTTGAATTCAACTGGAATTAAAATTCATCATATCTTTGCAAATACAGAACCGAACTGAATTGTCTTTGTGGTGATATTCCTTTTAGCGATTTAAATTTCACAAATAGTGATTGGGGGTTTAATAATCATTGAAAGGGAAATGACAGCCATGTTGATTTTCCCACTTGTGCACCCGAACACGACAAATGTGGTATTTACTATTTGCTTGTGGGAAACACCATGTTTTCCAGCGGTAACGAATACAGCATAAATCTATATCGAGTTCACGACATATGACGTACCAAGATGGCAGCCAAAGTTAAAAAGTAAAAGTTTTGAACGCTAATTATACTATTTTTGTAGTTATATGTTTGTTGTGGATGTGCATACCGACCTGAATATGTGATTTATAGAATTCTACATATTGAGATACATTTCTTGAACAATGACAAAAAAAACATTAAACAGAAAACAAGAAAAATACCCGGCTTTTCATATTGTACTAAGTTGCTATTGTACCATACGGTATTTCAGGTTTTAGGACGGTACGGTCTATATCAACAAAAATGTTCCAGTAACTGTGGTTAAAAGACCACTCGACACACTAGATTTGTTCGGGACTAACGTGCTATATTTCTTTAAATTTAAAATGTCTACATACCGTAACAATTAATTAGGCATATTAATTATGTTAAGATAATTGACCGTGCCGCTGATGGGCAATAGACTATATCTAATTTGTCACGGTTTTACATACGATAAATTATTCTTAGATTGATTATTTAACACTTAATTAAGAAAACTATACCAATATAGACCGTCAACGGTATGTGTATATATTTTTCTAGCTTGAATTCAACTGGATTTAAAATTCATCATATATTTGTAAATACTGAACCGAATCGAAACGTCTTTCGGGTGATATTGCTTTTAGCGATTTAAATTTCACAAATGGTGAGTAGGGGGTTTAATAATCCTTGATAGGATAATGCCAGCCATGTTGATTTTCCCACTTGTGCACCCGAACACCAAAAATGACAGCCATGTTGATTTTTCCACTTGTGCACTCGAACACGACAAATGTGGTATTTACTATTTCCTTGTGGGAAACACCATGTTTCCAAGCGGTAACGAATACAGCATTAATAACCATGTAGGGAGTGGGTCAAGTTCACAGGATTTATTTGCCGATTTTCCAATAATTTTAAAGATTTCAGTGTCTGATGTTGGCTCAAACTCAGTTAACACAGATCCTGTGTAGATTTCACTGTCACGGGGAGTTGCTGTGCCTGAATCCTCAGGCTGCAATCTAATATTAGCTACCTTTTCACAAAAGAACGACGAAAATTGTTTTGCTAGGGCCTCAAAGTCATCATTTTGGGGTAGGAGACACTTTTCTTTTGATTTGGAGATACTGTCAATTATTTTAAAGATTTGCTTCGGATTTCCCTTGTTCGTCTCGATTTTATTTTTAACATAAGAAATTTTAGCCTGTTTTATCAGTTTGTTTGTTTCGGTCCTTTGGTGGTTATATATCTCCCTGTGGATTTCCAAGTTGGTTTCCCTCCATTGTTTTTCAGCAGTTCGTTTTTCCTGTTTTGAAATTAATATCTCAGTGGTAAACCACTTCTTATTTGGTCGAATAGTCAGAGTTTTTGATTTTAAAGGTGCATGATCGTTGAAAAGTTTGCTCGGAGCAGAATCGTAAAGAGATACTTGTGTTTGAATATCATGTGAATTTACAATCTGAGTTTGTAAATTTAACGACAGAATGTCTTGATTGAATCGATTTACGTCAATGTCTTTAGTTTTCCGGAAAATAATCGTTTCTTTAGCACCCCTTGGCTTTGTCAATGACAAGGATCCGAAAATACTATAATTATCGGAGATTGAATGATCAACGACTTTCTGGTCAATGAGCCTTGGCTCCTACTAAAAATGGCTATTATAACAAATTTTGTCGAAATATTTTTCTGAAATCTCGAGGAATTAGAGCACAGTACCTCCCAAGACGGTGTGATATTTTGGGCAACGTGTATCATTAAGATTAAAGTGAAACTTAATATTGAAGTAAAGAGAGAGAGAGAGAGAGAAACATTATAATTACCGTCTATTAGGGAAAGCTGTGGGATTATTTGTAGATATAAAGAAAGTGAAAGGATTATTGTAAGCTTTAAAAATAATTTCTTTAATACTTCAAAATACCATCTGTAGAGACTCTTCTAATAAAAAACCTCCATCTATTTATTAGTATCCACCAAAACATATAAAACTTCAATTATGTACCTCCAACTACTATCACTGCTTGTTTAAGGGGGTAGTTAATTTTCATGAGCAAAATATATAACCCCTTCGTCGTTTCGTCGATTCTTGTCGGGTTTTATTTTAGTTTGATGGAAAAATCCTTGCGTAATTCAAATACTTATTTCCCTTTTTACCCTGTGAACGAGGTAGAGAAGAGATAATTTATGTTGAAAGTTGCGTCCTGTTTATTATACCTCCGTCAGACCGGGGTGGCGCCCTTACTTCGCAGCTACGGCGATGGGGGCGTGGTGGAAACGCCAGCTATCGCTCTGTGGTCACCATGGTCGCCAATGATCGCCAAGTCACGGCGTTTATTTTGAGCATGTTCAAAACAAATGCCAAGGTTCTGTGATCTTATACCCCCGTCAGACTGTGGTGACGCCCTTACTGAGACGCTATGGCGACGGATATGACCGCAAAGCCCGTCAAGATCGCCGCAAACGCGGTACAATCTTGGTGTAAACGCCAGATACCGTGCTGTGGTCTCCATTTGTTTTAAGCATGTTGGGCGTTAAATATTTTTGGCTACGATATCACCCTAGGCGGAAGTGGACGTTAAACCCCAGATACGAACGAACGTAACGCCAAGGCTCTGCGACCTAACCTGGAAAGTTACAATGTCCCCGTTAGGTCGGGTGACATCCTTAATGCACTGCAGCGATCGTACGGCGACCAGAAATGTCCCAAGATATTACAAACTTGAAAAACAAAAGCGCGATACCTGGCGTTTCCACCACGCTTTACCTCCCTTTACCCCGCTTTACTTCGCTTTACCACGCTTATGGCGATCTTGACGGGCTCTGGGGCCATATTCCGTCGCTGTAGCAGCGGAGTAAAGGCACCAACCCGGTCTGACCGGGTAAAGAACGCGACTTCTTTCAAGTTTGTAAATTTTTGGGACATTTTCTCGCGTTGTGTTTACGTTTACCGGCGACCTTGTAAATTTTCTAGTCGCAGCAGCACAGTAAGGACGCCACCCGGTCTAACGTGGGTATTAGGAAATGAGGCAGAAGCCCATTGATTATCAATATGTTCAGACGTTATCTTTCACCTGATGGATATGTTCATTGAAGCATACGGAAGATTCGTTTATATTTAAATTTTGAGAATATGATACTTCGGAGATCTCAATTAACTTTAAAATAAATTCGTGGAATTGTTCAACGAAACATTATTATAGTGAAATTATTTTGAATTATTTTCCGGTTAACATTGTGAGTTTATAAACGCGGTATAAAACACAGTGATCGTTGGGATTGTTTAAAATCAGATAGGGTTGTTTAAAATTGTTCTACCTTACATAGTTAACTCATAATTTACAGTTATAGAAGTGTACTTAAAGCTGAACTCCGGTTATAAAACTACAGAAATAATTAAATAAAAAAAAGGTCACGCCCAAAACAACCGCCATACTTGTTGTAATTTCTTGAACAATGGCCGTTGCTTTGGGCGGACATACACACAGCAGGCAGGCCCCGCCCACTTCCAGTGTAAACCGTGACAAGCGAAGTGTCCACATCCGGTAAGAGATATGTGAGAATCAGTAGTCAGATAACCGAGAAGTGGTATAGTATCTTCTGTATGAAAGTGAATGATCCCTATCACTGTTTGTAGCTTGTAGCACAAGATTTTACACATTTTCTGTTACTTTTATTAAAAAATGCTGGCACCTTTATATACACGTAACGTGGTATTGAACTGAACACATACAATTAAATGAACACATACAAAGGCGCAATTTCTACAATCGATCAGCTTAAAGGGTCATTTTCACCACAGTCTTCTTCCTGAAAATAGTCTAAGATCATAAAGTCTTTCAGAGGAAATACTGTATTCGTAGTCCCAAACCTACCACAGAAATCTACCAATGAAACAATAGTCCATAATTCATAATCTGAAGTGTTACAATATTGTTTATTGTTAAGGAGTTGCTAATGCTCGCTACCCTTGCCCAGGAAGTATGGATCTTGCCCGATTATGATCCCTCTGGTATTATCATATAGCAGCCCGACTTTTGTTTTAAAGTTGAATATAATGGGACAATGTACAGGCTGTGTTGTTATCTTTTTTATTGTTTTAGGCAACCATTGTTTGGGGGGGTCTATTGTTTTATAGTTAATAAAGTATACCAATATAGCAATTCATAAAGGTTTTTGTATGGTATATGTTATTCAATAATTTAAAAGTAAAACCAATCACTCCGCCCCCAGAGAAATATCATGTAGAATACCTATTGAGTCTCTATATTGGTGTTTCTGATTATCATGTTGGTTGGCAAAAATTTGTTCTTTTTGACGTTATCTATTTGATGCGTGTTCAAATTAGATTGTGTATAACATATGCCAATCCATCGCTGAAACATTCACGTTTTAACTATCAATTCGCTAGACACATAAATATTTTATTTGTTTTTCTAAGATGTTTAATGATGCATTATCTAACTTTTAGATAAAGTTATTTTTGTAATGGTTAAAATATAGAGAACGAAAAGGAAATATGGTGACAATTTTAGTCAAATAACTTCATTATGAGCGAGTTGATTGTCACTGTTACCGTTTCGATTATCGATATTTTGATTAAATTACTATCTGCCGATCGTGTATAAATCCGTTGAAAATCTAAACCATCTTAAGGTCTGGAGAGCTGAGAATGGACTTTTTATGTAAATAAATGTCTAATTTATTAATTTATATAAATGAGATGGGGCTTAACGTCCTACTTTTCTGCCCCGACTGGGGAACGTGGGCCATTTTTAAAGATAAAGATACCATATCACTTTCAAGACGAACACAAAATGGTTATCTAAACAACATGTAAAAGAACACTCCTTGGCTCATCTAATTAGAAAATCTGGCAAAATATTTTGCTTCCGCTTCGGGTACTCCGTCTATGCCACAACTGTACCACCGAATGCGGTAACCGCATTCATCCCACATGATTTTGACGTTAAAATCAACTGCATTTTTCAGCCCTGTTACATCATGTCAGTTGTGGTTGATATTTAATCTGGAAATTCGAATAGCACAAAAAAAACAGGCCCAATGTACAAGTTGGCTGCACGCAAAAGAATTATTGATAGTTGGAAATCAATGAAGAGTATAAAAGTAAATGCCTCGATCCCTTGCACATTGCTTAGAACAACATTGTAGCTTGGTGGCTGCAGACAAGTAGGAAGAAACCCGACTTAAAATTCATATATGACTACAGTTGCAACATACTCTTTATTGGACATTATCTATACATTAGTTCTAAATATTTTCCAAACGACCAACAATCATTTGCCTTGAAGCAATGATCTTAGATTGATCCATTTCATTGCTGGACCAATAGGATTTTAAACAAAACTACTTATTAGTGTGTATGTGTTACTTAGTCTAGAATATTGTGCATTTATAACAAACAGACGCGCTCTTTGTTAAATGATATTTTGTAATTTCAAAAGAATGCGGAAGTATGAATGTCTCTTTTTATTTGAATATCAAGAACAGATAAATTAAGACTATAATAAATTGCTGTAGGTATATGCTAGGCTACGGTATTATTGTAACTTTAACCATGAAGCGAGAAAAACATGGCACTCAAATGTAAACAAAATCTTATAGTTGTGGGTGCCAATTAGTGTCAAGAATCAATTTCTCCTCATGTTATACCCGAAAACATTCGGTGTGTTATTACTTTTTCCCACATTTGATTCGGTGACGTATATCAGTCCCATTAAAGCACAAAATGTAAATAATACGATAAAATATATAAGATAATTAGAAAGTCAATAGTTGTTTGGTGTTTCAATGGTATTCTTAATATTTTTAATTAATCAGCAGGTTAGAATAGGGATGTAGTTTAATAATAATAATAATAATAATAATAATCACGTCATTTTACAAGGGTAGTAAATTAGGCCTGAGGCCTTTTTCAAATTTGGCCCTTGGCACAGATCGTGCGAATGATTTCGATCATTACTGCAGGAAGAAACCGAAGAACTCGGGGGAAACCTGCCTGATCGGACGGGAGACCGAATATCCCTCTCACTTACAACGATAAAGTTGATGTCGTTCGAGAAGCCACGGTGGCTCCGTGAGCAAGACTGACTCGCTACCAAGGAGGTCCCTAGACTGGCCCAGTCTCTTCGTTATATTTTACATTTCGATTTATATAAAAGTATTAATTTTGAGTAAACCAACACTTTCGTTTCCATTTGCATAAAAAAAACTTTGAGTAAACCTGTTCGATTTATATAAAAGTATTAATTTTAAGTAAACCAACACTTTCGTTTCCATTTGTAGAAAAAAAACTTTGAGTCAACCTGTAACCAGCACCAGAGACAGGGCAATTTGCGATCTTCACAATAAAATGGGCGTTCCTGCCATGTTTTTCGTCCTACCCTATTTGGAATAACCCTTGGCAGTTGGAATTTAAAATAAGAGTAAGTCAAATATCGATGTAGTAGAGGTCATAGAAAGTAAAAATTAACGAAACCAAATATAGATCTGTATTTTAATTTGGGACGTTAATGTCCAGTGAGCTCTACGAGTAAAAGGCAGAAAAAGAAGTTGACAGGGGATATTCCAAGTATTTACTTAGACTTTAATGATAAATTGACAGCTGCTAACGACAAATGAAAGCTGTAAATGGATACTTCACCAATCAAGTTACATAACAAACACGGTTTCTTCAAATAAATTCTTGCCCAATGGGGTTGTTTTCTAGCAAACCTTTGATAGATAAATTAGTTTGACTTTGTTTTTAGTCCAAAAACACCATCAAATCATTCAGTGTGTACGCGGGATAGTAGTTTAAATGATGAATATACTGCAACATATACAAAAACGTAATTAGCTTGTTATTGTTGTAAGTTTAAGCTATATTGGTGATTTATTTTCGTTCTTCTTAAATAAAAATGTATTTTGAGGTTGCAATTAACAGCCTTGTCTGTTTTAATTTAGATAAACGTGTAGAAGATTAAAGCACAAGAACATGTAAGTAATTTGACGACTTTTAAACATGATGAGCTTTTGACGATAGGTGGGAATTTCAACGATGAACTCGAACTCGGGAATATTATCTTTGGTATAGCTTATCATAATAAATATAGCTTGGGTATACTTATAAGAAACAAGGTGTATTATTTTGGTCTATACGCATATCGTGCCATTTTTGACTGACAGATGGAAATATATAACGTGATTGAAACATGTCAATTTCAAAACAGTCTTGATAAAACGTCTTACCAGGTTCACCCTGAGGTTCTTCAATCATGTAAAAATATTGGATGTCTTGTGATGAGTTCATCTCGAGTTTTTCTGCAAAGTTTATGTTATGGGTGCAATGTTTAGGGTGAATTCCTCGTGTCGTTGGATTGTTGTTACATAAAACAAAGTTGAATATTCTTGGCATCAATTCACCAAGTATAACATATCTAAATGATAAAAAAAAACGAGAAACACTTTTCTTTCTTCATGTAACATATTCAATCGTTTAATGTTAGCGTCCTAACACAGCAATGTACGTATGTGTTGGATTTAATATTATTGGTCTGTTGAGGGGCACGTAATAAAATATACAATACAGGATGCGTTTCGTGCCTTGAAAATGTTTTGAAAACGTATTGGGGATGTACACTAAGGTTTCTTTTGAAACTGAGAATTGTCTCAACTTATTGTGATTGGTTCCAAGTTTGCTGTACCCCGGGAATTATAACACTGTTAAGTTAATGTCGAGTGATATTCGTGTTCTCCGTTTTCAATATTTGAAGAGTTCAGTTGGTGACGTCTTGTCAACATTTTATTTTAACTCAAATCATGTCAGATGTTAATGACAAAACCTTATTTAAAGTAAAATAAATGTATACTTTTTGTATAGCTTATTCTATTGGGACAAAAATCCCGCTTCTGCGTGTTTCAGATTCACATACAAAAAAAGATAGTTAAAATACAATATTCATTTTGGGTAACAAATTTTCTATAAATTTAGTTTAATATTGGGTATAAATCGTGTGACAAACCTCCGATCCGTGATGAATAAATTTTGGGAGCCATTTTAGAAACTGTCGAACAATTCATCCGAACTAAAACGTTAACTGTAACACTATTATAAATGGTGTCTGATGAGGGTTAAATAAGATCCTTGTGCCAGTTAGAAGTTTTCAATGGATTCCAAACTTTACCATGTTTTTTTTTTTAAATTTCAGAATTTGATCATCATGTAAGCCTAGAGACAGTCATTATGAACCATTCTGGCCAATTTGTCATTTCACTAGTTCTACTATTGTTGGCAGCGACTGGCTATTTAGTGGCATTGGCAACAACATCGTGGTCAATTAGTGGTCGGTTATTAGTGTTTGGACTATGGCAATATTGTTTTCTTGATACTAAACCTGATGGAGAGAAAATCTGGAAGTGTCTGACAAACAACACAGGTATTATTTAACTTTAATTATCACCACGTTTCCACCATTATTTTATTACCAGGTAGATCCAATGTCTATCTTAGTTCCCTGGTCAAATCAAACTTGACCAATCTTCAATTTAATCAATGTATTGTTGTTAGAATAGTTGTATTGTTCAAATCTTGCTTATGAATAGGGAATTCAGTGCTTAAAGGGACCAGCCCGAATTTCAAAGAATCTGAAAATTACACGTTCATGAACGTATAAAATTTAAACGCCAAAGTATAGAGGAATAGTGTTTTTACCTTGTCTGAAAATTTCAGTTCAAAATATTGAGTAGTTTGGACGTGAATGCAAAAAAAGCTTAACTGGACACTAGCTCTTTGTTATGATACCAATTTTAACTTAATCAAAAGAGAGCTTTAAAAGTGAGTCAATAGGGTTAGATTGAAAGCTGCACATAATATAGACTCGTTTTATCCAGACACTTCTGTGTAATGCAAACAGAACACTAGTCTTCGGCCACCGAGCCGTACCGGCGATTGGAAGTTGTTTGAAAACGTATCACATAGCTTGAAGAAGTTGCTCGGATCTAAGTTCGAGACTATTAAGGGCTTTTCATACAAAATTAAGCAGTTTTAACCCCCAAAATGTTATCGGGATGGCCCCTTTAACTACCTGTATGTTATGATAGTCAATTGCTGTATAACAGGTTGTAAGAAGTTATTAATACAAAGTTTATACAAAGTAGGTAAAAAAGGGTCAATTTCACATCAGTTACTGCTGGAGCTTATCGCCATAGTTTTATGATATCTGAATTTTAAACATATTTACGAGTCGGTCCTTTCAATTATTCAACTATTCAAATAATTATGGTTAATCGATTTGAAAACTACATAAAATTTAACAATTTAATGTGAAAATTATCACAATATTTGTATATTTGTTTATATCTGACCAAAATGTCCCCATATAAATTCAACTTATATTATGATATAAGATATAAATTGATATTATGGCTAGTAGCTAGACTAAAATAAATGACATATATATATATATCAGGTGTTAGACACAGACCATCTATATATTGATAAGCCGTCTGATAATACATACATGTGTCCAATACATTGCTGTGGACATCTGATATCTCACCTAGGTAGTTTAACGTCACTAACAAAACTTTCTTGTATATACAGGCCTACGTTTTATATCAAAATGAACATTAGAAATTCACCAATAATTATTTGTTATTGTATGGTCCAGTATTCAGTAGAAACTCAACCCACGTTATCCATCAATTCAGATAAATCACCAGTTTATGTATTTTAAATTGATTACATATTTAAACATCTAGAATTAATCTTGCTATTGATAACATTCTAACATCATTGACCCAGGGCTAGTACTGGGGCTGTCATGGCACTGGATTGTCGACTGGGTTAGAATCCCGGCGTGGGCTGATAAATAACATCTTATGTTTTCATTTGTCAGAGGTGCCCCATGGAGCTGACAGTGAAAGTGTATCTAGTCATTTGGGTCGCGTCAAAAACCTGAGGCCCATACGGGGACACATTGACTTTTATAAAAGAACCCCTCATGCATTAAATGAGTTTTACGTCCTACGCTTCTGCACCTAGCCTGGGCTTATTGAAGACGGGCATACGCCATACAGTGTGCTATGGGAGAAAATTTTACCCGGGTAGCAACTGAATTCCAACTGCCAAGGGATCCTTTACGTGCACGCCAATGTGTACATGGGACCTCGCTTTTTCGTCCAATCCAAACGACTGGACAGCTGTCATTGTGAGACCCTGCGTCACTGACAAGGGAAAATCACGCCGGGAAAACGCTAGAAACAATAACCATCGGATTAAAACTACCTTAAATAACCGTGGTATTGTGTTGAGACGTTAATTGCCCATTTAATTCCTTTTGATTTTGAACCTTTGGTATTTAAAAGGCCCCTTTCCCCGAATTCCTCGCCTATCTCTACATCTTATTCTACACATATATGTTTTCATCTACTTTGAGTAGATGTTATCTTTTATCATCGTTAGCCACTTCACTTTTCAGTTTTACGTTGCTTTAACATCTTTTTTTTTATCATTTATTTACAATTCGTGGAAAGTATTTATATTGTAATATGTTCTTATAGAAGTGAGATTTAGTGGAGATTAAATCTAATATAGTATAAATATTATGCCTGTATATAATGAGGGTTATTCAGGGACATATAAATATAATAAGATGATAGTAAACCCATAATATTATAAGCTAGAACAGGTGCAGTTATTATCAGGTTGAAGTCCAGTACGTTTAACCTCAATATTTATCTTAAAGCCATCGAAACATATTTTAAAATAATTATCTTTATTTGCATATGTTATGGAATGGCATCAAATCTGCACATGTGAACTTAACAAACCTATGAAATACAGATAGTAAAAATGTATAATTATATTGTAAAATAAATAAACCGATGAAATTAATTTTAATCTAGTAAATAAATATAGGGTACATTTACTTAAGTAACTATGATAGCGGACATACATTTTGTAAAAAAATGCCCTTGCCCAGTGTAAATAATCATGAAGGTTGTCAGTGCTACAATGCTTTGATAAAGAAGAAATGTTATTTTTAGCAGGAAAGTAATATGGTATACTCTAAATTTATTTATACTATCACTTTTTAAAAGGAAATAAATGTAATTAATTTTATATAATATTCAACTGACCGTGCTGTCCCAATTTAAAGCTAAATACCTTAAAAACATAAATATCAGCAAAGGATAGGAAAAACCTGCCTATAACTTAAAAGACATAGGGTCAAATATTATTTTACCAACTAATAAACCACTAAAGCCTATTGAAAATGAAAACGATTGAAATTCTACGAAATAACACGTGTCCGAGAAATAAAGAAGATACAATAATCCCTGGGAGGTGATCACATGATTGGTATATATATATACATCTTGTAAGTCATCAAAATACAGTTCAAATAAGGCCATTATCGTTGTATTTCCCTAAGTTTTTTTTACCACCGGGGTGTGTGTGTGTGTGTGGGTGACCACGGTGGCTAAGTGGGTAAGACGCTGGCTCGCTAGCCCAGAGGTCGGGTATTTGATGCAGTACGGAGGGCCTGACAAGGACAGCTGTCTGGTCGTTCGGATGGGACGAAAAACTGAAGTCCCGTGTACATCAAAAGCTTCCTTGACAGCTAGAATTCGAGATAAGAGTAGGCCGTAGTGCCGATGCGAGCGCAAAATTTCCCTCATAGCACACTGTATGGCGTTTGCCCGTCTTCAGTACCGAAGTTTGGAGCAGAACAGTAGGACGTTAAACCCTATTTCATTTCATATTTATTAACACCGATATAATACATAAAGTGAAACCTAGTTTGTGTCGAGTGGACGTTAAACCCTATTTCTCTCTCTCTCACACATAGTGCCATATGGCAATAACATGGTTGAATTCAAATGTACTGAAATCAAACAAGACCTAATGATATGTGTCAGCGAGTAGAAGTGTCTCCAAGTGAATATGTATTTTTTAATTAAATGAAAGTAACAGATTATGTGATGTATTTAACAGCTGTTAAGGTGGATGCCTGTATTTTTCTAGCTATAAATCATCGTATGGTATATATCTATGTTTAACGCCTCGTTCTATACTTCATTAAAACCCCGTTCCGTCTGCAAACACCATAATTATATACATCCAATAAATAATTCATAACTAGAATATTATTAACCATATTTTATTAGACAAAGGTGGCAAGATTTCAACAACATCACTACCCCTTTAAGTTAAGACTGTTATTTTGAAGGTGTGCGATCCGGGGACACTTACCTCGACAAGGCCCATGAGGATTTTTTGATCATTTTTTCGAAGGTTGAGAGATACTTGAGAATGTTTGCAGAGATTGCCTTCCTGTATATGGTTGCCACACCTGTCTCCTTGTTGATCCGTCCTTCTCATCCGACGATCCCTGCATTGGTCGAGAAAAAGTTTATCTCGATTTCCGGTGTCAGTGATACAGAACAGAGGGCCTGACAAGGTTAGCTGTCTAGTCGTTCGGATGGGACGAAAAACCGAGGTCCCGTGTACACATTGGCGTGCACGTAAAAGATCCCTTGGTAGTTGGAATTCGATATAGCCCGGGCAAAATTTTCCTCATAGCACACTGTACGGCATATGCCCGTCTTCCATTAGCCCAGGTTAGGTGCATAACAGTAGGACGTTAAACCCCATTTCATTTCATTTAATTTCAGATTTTACAATGGTATCCCAAGCATTTTCAATTTTAGCAGTAATGTGTTACTTTGTTGCCTTTCTGTTGTATGTGGCATCAGTTCTCTTGCCTAGTTTACATCGATGTCGACCAATGATAATGGCTCTCTGTCTACTTACATTCTGTATAGGTAACTATTTTATATCTTTCATCTAACAATATTTTCTAATTAATGCACAGCCCCAACAAATTTTGAATTCGCCACTAGCTAGAGATATCCTAGTGATTTGATATTTTGGGGGATAAAAAGGGTGCTAAAGGGTGAATGAATGAATGAAATGGGGTTTAACGTCCTACGCTTTAGCACCGTACCTGGGCTAACTGAAGACGGGCATATGCCATACAGTGTGCCATGAGGGGAAATTTTGCCCGGGCAGCGGCACTACGGCCTACTCTTATATCGAATTCCAACTGCCAAGAGGTTTATATATGTTTATATAAAGCATTGGATACAAAATCAATATTGTTCTACGTGAACGACTTTATTACCAGATTGTTATCATTTATTAAATATTTATATGACTCGGTTTGTTAGTTAATGAGTTATTGGCGTGTGAAAAAAAAAAATTATTTTATTAGATGTATGTTAGCAAGTGCATGGAAATATTGGAAACAAATGGCACTTTTCTTTTGTTTCGAATCTCGAACGGTATAAAGAAAAGAAAACAAAGAAAATAACCAGTCGGCAAAATTTCTTTTTCCCACAAGGCTCAACATCCCAGACTAAAACGATAATTGCAGCTATCCGTGACATACACCTAATAACCTAATAAGAAAGTAGTCTTACCCAAAAATTCTGGTTCAAAAATGAAAAAAAATATCTATTAATTGTGATTGATGACATAAGTTATCGCCACCTAAAGCTACATTAATTTCTATTGAATTCATGCTTGTACCTTAACAGATACAAATAACAAACTGTCGCGAGGATCTTATCTCTCTATGAGCATCGAGATTAAGATGGTATATATCACCATGATTATAGCCAATTACAGACAGAAGTTGCGACAAAAAACATCATATCTCGGTCTGTGACGTAGTTAGTGCCACATGCAGCTATATTCTCAACTATTTTATCATCAACTAGGAGTTTATGACAGTATCAGTGACAATAGTATTATGGTGTTGTTACAAGTTCGTTACGGGCATAGGCGTATGGGCTGGGTGACAGTTAGGGGGCAAAACCCGAAATGCCCGAAAGGCGAGGAAGCGGAGCTTATGGAGCTTACCTTGTATGGACCCCCCTCGGGCCCCTCCTCCAAAGAAAATTTTGGAAAATTTAACTGCTGCAAACGCGATTTCCTGCTATTTCAGCCGGTGAACAATGCAACTTCAAAGTGGTCTAATATAGTCTAATTAAGGTGGATGACTTGACTACCAATCAATCGTTTACAATCCAAGAAGACGGGACGGTTGGGAGAAAATTTAACTGCCGCAAACGCGTTTTCCTGCTATTCCAGTCTGTGAATACAGCAACTTCAATTTGGTCCAATATAGCCTACCTGGCTGTCCCGAATTGCAAACAACCAATCAATCGCCGCGCGTTTTCCTGCTATTTCAGCCGGTGAACAAAGCAATTTCAAAGTGGTCTAATATAGCCTAATTAAGGTGGCTGACTTGAATACCAATCAATCGTTTACAGTCCACGAAGATGGGACCGTTGGGAGAAAATTTTGAAAATTTAACTGCCGCAAACGCGTTTTCCTGCTATTCCAGTCTGTGAATACAGCAACTTCAATTTATCCAATATACTACCTGGCTGTCCCGAATTCCACACAACCAATCAATCTTCGCGCGGTATGGGGTCTCACCCTCCTGGATAAAATTTTGAAAATTTAATCACCGCAAATGCGTTTTCTGCTTTTCTAGCCCGTGTAAGAAACTCCAAAAGTATCCAATGGTTTTGTAACCGAAATCCCACTCTGAATTCCATTCATTCAATCAGACTGTTGCATCTGCATTCACAAATAAAAATCGATGCCCGAAATATGTCGCACAAAGTAGAGTGGCTCCAGACAAAATGTTTTAATCCATAGTAAACTTAGTGTTTATTAGGACTTAATGATACTTAAGGACGCAAAACTAGATATGTCCGAAAAATTTCGGGTTTATAGACGGCGCCGATTTTCTTTGAGAGGCGAGAAGCGCAGCTGACCTTATTTATTTATTTATTTATTTATTCACAGTATTTAAGGCCTCCAGCCCATAGTACATACATTTTTACAACATATAAGAAGTGCGATGAGTAAATGTGAGATAAGTAACAGTAATAAATAATAATGGTAAAAAAGGCAATATGTATACATAATTTGTTGATATAATATAAAAATAAATCAAAATAAGAATAACTATTTATAATTATCAATTTGTTTTCGGATAACATATGACTGATAAATAAACATAACTAAATTTCGATAATTATTTTCGTCAGACATGACCCTAATAAAAATATCCCTATTTGTTTTATGTTGTCTCTCGTTCTCTATTTCTGGTAGTAATTTAGTTCTTAGATTATCATACAATTTACAATAAACAATAACATGTATTTAATCCTCTATTTGTTTTAAATCATGCATTTCATCACAGTATTTACAGACTCTTTCAATTTTTGGTACATTTTTCCAGCGTCCTGTTTCTACAGCTAAATCATGGTTTGAACATCGAAAACGGGTTAGGGATTGTCGAAACTTAGTCACAGATACCTTGGATAAATAAGGTTCATAGTTAACATTGTGTTTAATCAAGCTATAATTTTGTAGTCTGGACGTCTCTTTAATATCACATGATAATTGTTGACGCGAGCAATCAATTAGCCTTTGCTTAAATGATGATATAAACCCATTTACATCAAAAACATCCTGCTCTTGCCAAACATAACCAAATCCATATTCATATAAAATATGCTTGATATTACTGGCCCAAGTTGACCTTTCAGCTAAATCTAAATTGTACAATAAGTCATAACAAGCTTTAGGATATCTGGAATTTGGTAAATATAGTAATTTTAACCAATACTTAAGACAATTATATATAGTATTTACATAGAGTGGTACTCGACCAGTTTCACTATATACTGCACAATTACATGTGTTAGAACTAACGTGTAATATAGATTTCAGAAACCTTAACTGCACCTTTTCTATCGATTCACATTTTCTAAAACCCCAAATCGCAGAAGCGTATTCTAATATTGGTACGACCATTCGATCGAATAAAAATAATGAATTTTTAATACTAATATTGCTCTTTTTGATATAATATGTTAACATATTGGAGGCCTTCCTGGCCTGCTGTGCAAGGGTGTCTGTCGCAAGGGTCCAACATAGTTTTGAAGTAAAAAATATACCCAAATATTTATAGCCATTTACAGTCTCAATTTCTGTGCCACCGAGAAACCATTTCTCATACGACTTGACAATTCCACCTCGTCTAAATACGACGACCTTTGTTTTGCTTAAGTTAATTTGCATCCCATATTTCTTGCAAAATGTTTGGATGCAGTTTATTTGAGATTGTAATCTAGGAACAGTGTCCCCTACCACAGCAATATCATCTGCGTAAAGTAATGATAATATTTCTTTAATATCAGGGTTAATAAATATCCCATGACAACCAGACTCATCTAACATGCAAATTAATTCGTTTAAAAATAATGTGAACAACAATGGGCTGATCATACATCCTTGTCGAGTTCCTATGTTACATTTGAAGAATTCGGTAACTGTTGTGTTGTTAGTTTGAACACAAGATTCAAGGTGTTGATACATAGATTGTATCACACTAAATAACTTCCCCCTTACGCCATTGTTTAGCAGTATATATTGTAAAATATGGTGTTGAATTCCATCAAAGGCCCGGGAAAAATCGACAAAAATTACGTAAAAACGCCCTCTAGATTTTGTGAGGTATTTTTGTACAAGTGCCTGTAACGTAAAGATCAGGCCCCGAGTTCACAAAGCATTCTCAGACTTAAGTTGAGATT
Organism: Patella pellucida; assembly: GCA_917208275.1. Taxonomy (NCBI): domain Eukaryota; kingdom Metazoa; phylum Mollusca; class Gastropoda; family Patellidae; genus Patella; species Patella pellucida. The sequence goes on along the minus strand of OU795037.1, from coordinate 38,262,609 downwards.
TACTCAAACTTGTTTACCTTATTTTCACTAAAATATAACCCTTTATAAAACTTTTGTTGTTTTAATGTATCAAATACATCGATAAGAAACTATGTGCGCAGCTATGTGTTTCCAGATCAAATATAGTTCTCATAAACAGTGATTGAAAGTTGCGCGAATTCTCAACTTAAGTCTGAGAATGCTTTGTGAACTCGGGGCCTGATCAGTAGTGCTATAACCCTTCCGATATCCCCCCTGGGCTTCATATAATTTATCATTAATTAAACACCAGTTCGTTAATCTGGTATTCAAGATTTTTATGAATAATTTACCAATTACTGATATCAGAGATATTCCACGATAATTACCGGGTTCATCTATACTTCCGGACTTTAGTATGGGGTGGATAACTGCTGTTCCCCAGTCTACGGGAAAATGACCACAATTTAAAATTTGATTGAACAGTAGCAAGAGAAATGGTAACAGAACGTCTATAGCATGCTTGACCATTTCATTTACGATGCCATCGGGGCCTGGTGCTTTCGATGATGGTAAATCATTCGCTGCCTTGCGTATCTCTGCAGCTGTGATTTCCGAGTCTAAGATTTCATCGAAAACCGGAATGTGATTTCTAACTGTCTCAGTAGCAAGTTCACTGAAGCGTTCATCTGTCTCAAAATGACTCGAATTTAATAAGTCTTTAAAGTACGAGTACCAATCACCGGCCGATATATTTGGCTTACGATCACTGCGTTTCAAAAAGTTCCTGACGCTCTTACATAGATCTTCACCAGTACTTTGAATCACCTCATTCGATTTACGCTCAGTTAGTTCCTTTTGACTTTTTGTGCACGCGAGTTTGAATCTACTTTTGACTTTTTTATACATTAACAGATCGTTTTCTAAGTTTGTGATTCGAAAAATATCTAGAAGTTTGTATTTCTGTAGCTTTAATTCCGAACACTCATCATTCCACCATTTTGGTTTCACGCTCATAGCAGGTTTAACGATCATAGACATAGCAGAATCTCGTGGGATTTCGGACAGTTGCTGAACAGCATTATCAAGGGTTGAATTAAGAAGGGATAATTTCAGCTTGTTCTTTTCGTTGGACATGTTTTGTAAAAACTGTGATTTTTTCATAGAGTTCCACTTAAATTTGATCCATGGAGATTGATCGACCGACGATTTATGTTGCACACCTTTAGCGTCGTATCTCAACTCACAATATGTAGGGAGGTGGTCTGATTCGCAAAATGATAAGATCGTGAAGTGAGTTATTCTATGGTATAAACTATTTGAAACTAGAACATAATCTACTACACTTTGTCCAATATGACTTATGAAAGTAAATTCACCGTTTTTGTCACCATCGACTCTCCCATTCAATATATGAATACCAAATGTTCGACATAGATTTAATAATGATATACCATACTTATTGAGAACACCGTCTTTTGATGTCCTAATAACATTAAATGTATCCACATCGTAATTATCCTTACAGATTAGATATTCTGCTGAATCGTCTAATATAAAATCCTGTTCAACACCTACTCTGGAATTGAGATCACCTGCTATTAAAATGTCCACATAGTAATTGTAGTTAGATATGATATTTACTAAATCATTCTCGAAATTTGTTATACCATTCGCTTCATACGAATCGTTAAAGACAGAATTTTCAGCAGCTGACCTTATATCGACCCCCTAAAGAAAATTTTGGATTATTTGACGCCGCAAACGCGTTTTACTGCTATTTTTTTCACTTAACCCGTCTGCCCGAAAAGTAAGCTTGCCCAAAAGTTAGGGAGCACCTGTCCTCCCCCTGCCACCTGGCTCGTACGCCTATGGTAACGTGTTTCTTGTTCCTGACTGTTGTCATGTTGTATATATTCTTATTAGAGCAATGTTTCTTTTATTTCAGTGAGTCTACAAATTATGTCAATGGTTGTGTTTGGTGTTAAGATCGGGCATTATTTCAAAAAATTAGAAGATAAACATTTTGAGATTTCACTGGAGCCATTAACCATATCCTGGTCATCTACCATTGGTATTATCTCAAATATTTTAGCCACGGCAGCTGGTGTGTGTTTATTTTTGGAACTGCGTAATGTGGCAATGGAAGAACTCAATGTTTGATAATTCAAGGCCATGATTTATTGAAGGAAAAGATCGTGCTAAGCAGATTGGAAATATACTATTTACTATTGTATTACAAATGGCATTTGACTGAACACAGGGATGGATGTGAGAAATAATAGAAATCACAACATTGATGCCGAGAAAAACAACCACTAACTTGTATGTATCCCCGAATCTTGTGTATATTTTCTACATTTTGTACGTTTGCTTTTTTATATAAAAAGATTAGACCCGTGTGCATTGTATACACATAATTGAAGGAAAATAACCATTATCGTAACACTTTAATTTCATTCCTTTACTGTTTATCATAAGTTGATGTTTGTGTGTAACTAATTGTACATAGACTCCATTACACTCTAGAAAATATCATATTAAAATACTTTTCTCCGTCTGTTAATAACCAAAGGCGTTCAAAAGGCTTCATGGAATTGTTGGCATCCTGGGTTTTGATGGGTAGGTTGAACTGAGGTCGTTATCATGTATTATTGAATTTGCTCTGTAAGATTTGTCTTTAGGCCCAAATTTAATTGAGTGAACCATCGAAAAATAAAACGTAACGAAATATAATTTTAATTAGACGGCATACCCTTAGCCAGTATGTTGTTTTGTCTTTAAGAAAAACTGCCATAATCTATCACATTAAATATAAACAAATACATTAAGAGAAATAACCATCTTTATTAATACACTTTATGAAGGAATATAAACAATACGTTTTATCCAGAGAAAAGATGTCTTCCTTTATTTAAGGATAATATTGGTGTCAGTCATTATCACGTATGTGATAGAACTGGTTAAACACATTGCAACTATAATTTTAACACAGAGAGCATTGCTACGATAGGTGAGTAATAAATGTGTCTTGAATCGGAAGTGACGAACGCCTTAAGAAAAACACGAGTTATCCCTCTATATAACTAACTGAAGTGACGAGTGATAAAAGATACACGGCCGCATATTTCTCCTCACTCAAAATCTGACTGTCACTAGATAAGAGAACAGAAAGAAAAACAGTAAATGTCTGCGCATTACCATGTTTTTTATAGGTATAGAATGATTTTAAAAAAAGGGAATGTACGGACTATTTCTAATGACAGTCAATTGCCTTATAGAATTGTCAGATCAGTTCCATATGACAACTTTTGGTCAGTTATATAGAGGGATAACTCGTGTTTTCCTTTGGCGTTCGTCACTTCCGATTCGTAACACCTTTATTACTCGTCTATCGTAGCAATAATTTATGTATAAAATTATGTTTGGAACGTGTTTAGCCATCTCTATCACATAATGTGATAATGACTGACACCCAACAGGGTATTGTACATGAAGGGTTGAAATTATACTGGGTCAATGGCAGAACAAATATATGTTATCTTGAAAAAATATAGAAAAGCATCTGCATCACAATATTCAGCATCGTCAAAAATCAGGCACAACATAAATAGCGCACACAAAACGGTTGGAATAGCCTGGTTAAAGATCATATAGGAACAACGTAAATGTCAGCGAATAGTCAGCTAAGCAATAACAATAGGCACATTTGTCAGATGTTGCCATTTTAGACCGATCCTTCACATTCTAGACTGTCAATGGTGACGTATGATATTTTATCTGAAAAAATAATTACAAATAGTCGGGCTTAATATAAAAAAAGGACATTGTCAAACTATTAAACTGGAATTCAAGTTCGTTCAATTACCCGAAAGCTACTTAACATTTAATTCGATTGGGGCATTATATAGGTCTGACAAACTAAACAATACACTACTCAATCAGTAACTGTGTGAAAAAAAGATTTAAATGTGACTAAATATAAATTTGAGTAAAACTGAATTTTAGTAATATATTATGATAACAGATATCAACCCACCCATTAAGTACAATCATTAGGTTTCTTACCCTCAAGGTCAAATTTGAACTTGGTAATCGGCAAATCAGATTTCTCTGTGACGTAACCATTATCAATACGCCATATTTCGTCGTTGGAATCACAGTTACATAACACAGAAGTTCCATTACAGGTCCCGTTGACACCACAAGCACAGTTACCTTCACCTGATGTACCACCGGGGAAATAATCAGCACGTTTTTGACTTCCGTTATAGAAAGTTGCTGTTAGTTGATCGTTGACGTGTATACTGCTATTAAAGCACTTGTATTCTACATATTGTCTACATGTTCGAGACTGTGATATTATTGTTTCTATGGCGATTTGAATGATGTAATTCAATGTTACCGGTGTAGTAGAATTTAATATCGTGTCTGGTTGTAGATCATGGGCTTTAATAATAAAAATGATGAAAAGATAAATCATCCATTTAGCTGACAAAATATCAATGGAAAGTTGAGTACAAAAGCATCATATCCCGATAAAATTCGATAATGTACTGAGGGCTGACATCTTGAATACGTCACCCACACTGCCGTGAGAAAAATCCGTGTTTAACTCGTGCCCTTGAGATCATCAGAACCGTCGTTGGGTCAAGTTTCGTGGTTTATGTCCCACACTTGTTCGTGACCAGGAAGAGTGTCGCCAGTCCAAACTCGTTAAAGTCATGTTAGTCTCAAAACATATAAAACAAGCCAATAGCGGGGCTGATGTCCCCTGCCGATTTCCCCAAATAAATAGATGACACATATGAATTAATCGCACAATTATTTGTTTCAAAAATATCGAGCAATCAAACTATACACTAAGTTTCAGCACTCTCTATCAGATAGAATCAAGATTATTTTGTCTCAAAGAATCAATCAATGAAATTTATTAGCTGCAGCTCAATATATTAATCATTAAATTCAGTAAATACATTCACCTAATGAGCATCTACATCAAGTTTAAACATTCTAACTCAGTTAAAATGAGAGTTATTGTGTTCAAAGGTCTTGACCAATCAAGCAGACAATTCTCACCATCGAACTAAGTCAAGGTAAGGGTATAATGAATCTATATTCAGAGTTACCTCTCTCTCACTTTATTATATACAAAGTTGCCGTGCCCCAAAACATCAACCAATCGGATTGCTTACGGTAAGCAGACAACGTTCATCATCGAACTCTATCAAAGCATTCACCTAATGAACGCTTACACCCATTCTCCACGCAAGTCTCGCTATCCAGCATTCGACTCTGCCGTCGGCTCGCGTACTATAAGGTTTGACCCGGAGGTCATTGATCACGTGATTTACTACTTGGTCAAAAATGGCACCTGTCAGCGAAATGTTTGGCGTCATAAACATTTTATAATTTGTTAGTGAATTCGAAATGTTTATCCCGCAAAGCGATTTTTATTATATTATATTTCAAACATATATCGAGAATTCTTTGATTTGGATTAACTAGACATTTCTAAATTAATTGTTGGGCCTGTCGATCGCGTAGTACTGATAAAGAAACCCACGTGTATTAAATATTATTATATTCTAAAATTAGCACAGCGACATGCGCAGTTCGTATTTCCGACCATTTCACCCGTAATCTTACGCAAAAGAGTTCCCTGTAATATCTGTATATACATTGTTATTTTGAAATTGTGACCCCATTGCTATTTCAATATGGAAAGAGTATTAAATATATTATCATTTAATTGTTTTAAATCGTATTGTTTATCATTGTATATCTTCACCAAGAATCTTGGTGGCGTAGTCAATTGAGCCGACAGCAGAGATTAGTGTGGATGCAAGGGAGGACAACTCTGTTTGGGAGATTGGCTTACACCAAGTTTGAAATGAAATGAAATTGGGTTTTTAAACGCAGGCGCGGCGGAGTAGGGGGGGGGGGCTAGCCGCAAGTACTCTTTTCTTGAGGCTATTGCGTCCCCTGGACCTTCGCCTATAGGGATTTACAGGGATGTAGCCACGCCGGGCGGCACTGTTTTTTGCCGCCCAGCACAAAGAAAATATCGAAGAAAGCCGCCCAGTCGTATTTAAACCCCCTCGACTTCGTCCTTCTCTCACTCTGTACTCAGACTCCGCACTCGAAATTTACCACCCCCGGCAAACGGAAAAGCCATGGTAACTATAATCCCACGCAAACCATGTCTGACACGGCATTATTTATTTTTGTGTGCCGTAGTATACCCTATATCATCCCAAATTAGTATAAAGAAAGAAGTATTGGTATTATGTTTATTTAAATTTAGAAGTTGTGCAGGTCTATTCATTTCACGGTCACCCAGACCAATTTACTGCACTTCGATGTTAAAGGTTTGGATGTCGTTAATTGTGTCGAACGTTCGGTTGTACGATCAATTTTTAATGTACCCATTCTACGGTTAATTCTACCGAATCTATATTAAATCATAGCCTATCCATAATGTCAATGCTTCTTATTATTTCTCAACTTCTGTCATGCCTGATTCTCATTCCACCGTAATAATAATATAAAATACTACAAACACCATTTTAAGAATAGGCCTATATAAATTTGAATATAATATAAATGGAAATTGATTTGCACTGAAGCAAATAAAAGACAGCAAATGCTCTGGAAATACACCATTAATTAAATTAAGGGTTGAATTTTCATAAAAGACCACGCCCCCTCCCACATTTTTTTGGGCTCGCTACGCTCGCCACCTAGGATGGCAGCCCCCCCAATCAAGAATTGCTTCCGCCGGCCCTGAAACGTCCTACTGTTCTGCTCCTGCACCAAGTTTGAACATTCTACCTCAATTATTTGAAGAGTTAGTGTGTCGCAATGCATCAACCAATCAAATTGTTTATATCTGCTTACCCAACGAAGAAAATTCTCATCTTCAAACTCCATCAAGGCATTCACTTAATAGGCACCTACGCTAAGCTAAGTATGACATTCGAACTCAATTAGGATGAGAGTTATTGTGCCCCAAAGTCTCGACCAATCAAATTGCTTATTGCTCTGCTTACCCATTATCGAACTTAGTCAAGATGTTGATGTAATGAAACTATACACCAAGTTTCATCTCTCTCACTTAATAAGAACTAAAGTTATCGTGTCCCAAAGCATCAACCAATCAAATTGCTTATTATATCTCTGCTGGCCTTAAGCAGACAATGCTCATCTTCGAACTCCCAAGACATTGACCTAATAAACACCTACACCAAGTTTGGACATTCTAGCTCAATTAGGAGAGTTATTGTGTCCCAAATAGCTTGACGGACAGACGGACGGTGGGACGGACACAGACAGACAGACGGACGAACCCATTTTAATAGTCGCCTGCTTTCTTCGAAAATTGAATGAATGAAATGGGGTTTAACGTCCTACGCTTAAACACCTTACCTGGGCTAATTGAAGACGGGCATACGCCATACAGTGTGTTATGAGGGACATTTTTGCCCGGGCAGCGGAATTCCAACTGCCAAGGGATCTTTTACGTGCACTCCAATGTGTACACGGGACCTCGGTTTTTCGTCCCATCCGAACGACTAGGCAGCTGTCCTTGTCAGGATCTCCATCTGCATAACTGGCAAGGGGAAATCACGCCGGAAAATCGAGATGAACTTTCTCGGCCTATGCAGGGATCGAACTCTCGACCTCTAGGCTAGCGAACCAGCGCCTTATCCACTTAGCCACCGTGATCCCCTCTTCGAAAATTGAAGAAGTTTGCAAACTGTAATTCCCAAATCTCATAAATGAATTAAGAAGGTAAAATAACAACTTACGTATTATAGTATAGGTAAGCCCCGCTTCTTCCCTACACGTAACATCAACTGCTGAATTGGACCGAGGTGCAATTGTAATATTTGATGCTATGTTACCACCCAATAACATAGTATCAAAGCAGTTTTTACCTAGAAAAACAGAAAAAGGTTATATTTTTAAGTTTCTTCTGACAAGTACAATACAATTTGTTTTCATCATAAAGTAGCTGAGCCACCTTAAGTTAGGCCAAAAAATTAAAAATAAAAAATTTGGTTGACGTCAACGATTGAAGCCAGTTGCGCCATACTATTGGTTTAACTCAAAGCATTAAAATTAATTTGTTGTGTGGAGTAAATAACACTTTGTTTTACTAATTTTAGATAAGAAATATAAAATAAGATATGACTATTATCCCAGAGAAAATTTGTTTAACCAAGAGAGACATACAAATAGTAATATAATTTCACGTTAGATAATACAACCACCTCCCTCCAGACTGTAACGTTGAAAATCAATCTCGAAACCAGAAAAAAATTGGAGAAAGAAATTTCTCTAGTGACACTGGGTAGCCATTTTCCCGAAAGGGACGAATCACACGACTGTCACGTCACATGAAATTTGGACAAGAGAGACATTCCTCACAATAGTTACAACACCGGCCATGGTGTATTCACGGAATCTCGCGTTTATAAACTTGATGATAGTTTATTTTGAGCGACCCTGACAGGCACCGCGTGCTAGGGTAAGGGTTAGTTTTGGGCTAGGATTTGGTTTGGTCCAGAAATTCTAACTCTTCCGTGCCATGTATTTATTTTACCTGTCTGGACGACCGAATCGCTTAAAAATATACACACGCGTAGAAAAATAGATCTTTACAAAAACTTCAATTTGTACATTTAGGATCCAATTTTGTTATGTCAGCGAGTTGACTTTGACTCAAGAATATTTTACAACAAACGAAACGACGATCCGACCTCTAGTTTTCGAGAAATCGACAGAAAAAAGATTGACCAATCAGAGGTCAGAATGGGCGGGACTCGGTATATGGCCCCAGAGGCCTACGGCCCTGGGGCTGACTCTGGGAACGAGATTGGTTGAAAATATCTTTCAAAAATAACATCAAGTCGTGACTAAGTAAGCGAGAATATTTAAAAAACTGGTCTGAATCCGGTTCTCTAATTCAGAGAAAATGAGCCTGGAGAGATAGATGAAAGGGTTCAATACACGTAAACTATTTCATGTTACTAACAAGCCAACGGTGCCTTCCCCTCTCTCTCCAACTCCTACCGTCGTCTCTTTCCCCGCATCTCCCTCCCTAAGTCCTAACTCCGAGACGGACATTGACATTGAAGCTGTTTTTCTTTCAAGTTTATCCGATTTTCTTTAGACAAGTCGTCACAAGGACAAGTTTGCACTGAATATTCTACACACTCGTCGAACGACGCAATTTTGAGAACTTCTTTCTAAATGCGACACGTTTCCCTCATAAGTAAACCGGTGCCGCATCGCAATTGCATAGGCGTAAGTACATATCACTTACTCAGACTGTCGTACAGCCGAAGCTAGATAAAGGGTACCGGAATCTGCCGAGGTTTGCCGAGTGACACACACACGGCCGCAAATAAAACGGGCGAATTCTCCCGCACAAAGCCTTTTTAACCGAATACACCCGATTAGTTGAATACCCTTATACCCTTACAAGATATAGAGTGACCCAACTTGCGCCGTTGCAGTTGAATTGTTGATGTTCTGTGAAACTGATATTGTCGAAAAATGTGAAATTTACAAGAGGGTAAAGCCTTTTATCGAACTAAGAGGCGTTAAGGCTATACGCAGAAAGTAATGGGGTGACAATTCCAGGTAGGTCGTTAAGTTTTAACCATTTTAATTAAAAATTGAAGAAATAGTAAGCAATGTTCGAGTCGTAGTGTCGTCTGGAACAGACAATAAATCTTTTAACAATAGAAAACCGCCATGCCTACAATTTATGTAAGTTTATTTTCAAAATTTTATCTAAGAAATGTCCTGTTTATTTATTCAATCTGCTGTCTTTCTACGAAACTCCCTACACCAACATTAATAACAAACTATCACTCTGCGACCAAAACTTAATATTGTAAAAAACAGCATACGTTTTAAAGGCTCAAACCTATGGAATTCTCTGCCGTCTTATTTAAAAATGACCACTAAATTAAATTCTTTTAAGAAACAACTTTTTAAATATCTTAACGTCAACAAATGGAACTAGTCCAATCTTCATGTATACATACTTTCATGCCGTTTGCTATTGTTAGCTACCGGAATATTTTTTATTATGTGTTATTATTGATGCGTTCATCCTGTGTATTATACATGTAATTTCATTCGGATTATTGTATACTCCTATTCACCCATCTCTTTTATTTAGTTTGCTATCATCTTTTGTATTATATTTTTCACGAAGGGCGGGATGGTAGAAAGGCTTCTATAGCCTCATCCTTTACCCTTCTTAAATAAATTTATTATTATTATTATTAATAATAGCCCCCCCCCCCCCGCTTTTAGTCGTTGGTCCGAGTGGTCTCTGTTTTGGTCCGCGTGGTCTTTTTTTTTGGTCCTAGTGGTCTTTGGTCCGAGTGGTCTGGATACCGTCATGAGTATGGGTCATTCGGCAAACCTCGACAGATTCCGGTGCCCTACATCTAGACTCGGCTGTATGATGAAGTCCGCCATTTTGGAATTATTTTAAAGGACCCGGATAAACATGGTTGCCCCCAGGAGATGGGTGCCAGTCAAGTCGTCCACAAGCGAAGTCGTCCACAGCCGTTTGTGGAGTCGTCCACAAGGCATTGGTGATGTCGTCAACTATTGGTGATGTCGTCCACAACTAAATTTGTTTATGAATTTGTTAATGAATTTGTTATTTATGGAATAAAACGATTTACTTTGTTGTTTATTTGCCGGGAGAAGGGGTGACCACGCAGAAAAAAAGTATACTAATTAAAAATACGACTCCAAAAAACGTATTACAATATCCAGAAATTATTTACTTTGATGTTTATTTACCGAGAGAAAGGGTGACCACGCAAAAAACTATACTATTTACAAATACATTATGTGTCCAGAAATTATACTAAGTCGTGTGGACGACTCCACCAACGGATGTGGACAGCTTAACCAGATTTTGGAACTTTTTTGTAAAAGCGGAACGATTTCCTGTTAGAGTAAATCGGTAGTCGACAAGCCGCATCGCAAATGTATGGTCGTAGGTACATATCAATGACTATCATACATCCGAGTCTAGATGTAGATTACGGAGAGTACCGGAATCTGTCGAGGTTTGCCGAATGGAGTATGGGTGCCAGATAAGTCGTTTTCAAGCAAAGTCGTCTACACCCGTTGGTGAAGTCGCCCACATTCTGAAATGGCCGCAATAGGCTTCCATACCATACATCAGCCCAAATATTGTCATAGTTCACTATTGCATGGCTTGCTAATGCAAGGCTCGATAATGCAAGTGTAATTACAGGGCAAGTTTCTTGAAAATAATACCGCCGTTATAATGTGATAGAAATATACCTGACAATGAGCGTATACTGAATCATACATTATTTGTAGTTTTTATCAGGTCATTGAAAATTCTCTCTAAATTTGGAATTGAGTTCAATCAATCCCCCTAATTAGTCATACTATTTGCTGTAGTAGACCTTTCACCCAAAATCCAGTCAATTGAAAATAAAAGCAATTCGTTAATTTAAAGATGCATTAATGTAAAATTTACATACAGACCTGGTCGTTCTTGTTACATACTATTTGATAACTGTGGTAAAATTACTTTATTCTAAGTGAAGTTTTGAGTGTTTGAAGTTTTGCAAAATAGTCTCAATTGTCATAGATGGACGCACTTGTATACAAACAGTAATTGAATTAAAAAGTAGAGGTGGTTCGTCTTTCCATCTAATATTAAGGTGGTTTGTTTTTCCATCTAATACTAAGGTTTATTCGTATTTCCATCTCATATTAAGTGTGGGGTTACCACAACACACATAAAACAATTACACAAGATGAACGGACACAATATTGGAAAATTAAAAAAATTAAAATCGCCCATTTAATCATTGAGCCGAGAAGAATATTATTTATTTTAAACAGTAATAGATTACCATAGTAACAGACATCTTCGTCAAGTTGCGACCATGTACCGTTATCTAGACAGACTATAGATGTATTACCGAATGTGGGTAGATTACATGTGTAAGTTATTTCCGTACCAACGGCTGTTGCATTCGTATTCTGCGTCATTGTGGTCAATATAGGCCTTGAAACACATTCTGAAGAAACAAATAACAAGTACATACACGTATGGCACAGGTAATGGAAAACCAGTAGCATGGTACAAGGGTTAATCAGCGAAATGGATGTATGACGTTTGGGAAAGTAGACGAGGGAGTGTAGGGAGTGATAGTTAGATGTATTATGAATGGTTAAATTGGCTGTGGTGTTACGGTGAAATACTATGCCGCCACCGTAACACCACAGCTTTATGATTTGTTAGACAGTAGTGGTGTAATAAGTGCGACAATAATAAATAACATATTTCTGATTTTATTGTCGTCTTTTCCCACTTGCACTGGTTGTACGCCATTTTGAAACTAGCTGACGAAGACAGCTCGGGCGGCGATTGTTCGACTCCGGGCTGCTCTGTCAGTATCTAACAAACGCATTTAGTTCGCGTACAACTTTTAACGAGAGTTGCCAGGCAACGAAACATACGCCCACAGCAGCTAAATCGTCCGGGCAGTAAACAAGAGTTGTCGCATATTTTACTTTTTTTCGGTAATGAAACATTTATAATACACTAAAATATGATTATTAAAGTCAATCGGTTATTAACTTTAGCCTCTAGAGCGTCCACAAGATTTTTTGAAGTGATCAAGGGCCATAACTCTGACAGTAATTATCTGAAATTGCTGAAAATCAATGGGCTTCTTCGTCACATGACCTAAACTCTGTGTATAAATTTAAAGTCAATCGGATATTGACTTTGGCCTCTAGAGCATCCACAAGAATTTTTGAAGTAATCAGGGGCCATAACTCTGACAGTGATAATCGGAAATTGCTAAAAATCAATAGGATTCTTCGCTTCATGACCTTAAGCACCGTGTATAAATTTAAAGTCAATCGGTTATTAACTTTAGCCTCTAGAGCGTCCACAAGATTTTTTGAAGTGATCAAGGGCCATAACTCTGACAGTAATTATCGGAAATTGCTAAAAATCAATAGGCTTCTTCGCTTTATGACCTTAAACACTGTGTATAAGTTTAAGGTCAATCGGTTATTAACTTTAGACTCTAGAGCGTCTACAAGATCTTTTGAAGTGATCAAGGGCCATAACTCTGACAATAGGCTTCTTTGTCTCATGACCTTAAACATCGTGTATAAATTTAAAGTCAATTGGATATTAACTTAGCTTGTGGAGCGTCTACAAGATCTTTTGAAGTGATCAAGGGCCATAACTCTGACAATAGGCTTCTTTGTCTCATGACCTTAAACATCGTGTATAAATTTAAAGTCAATTGGATATTAACTTAGCTTGTGGACGCCGGACCGACGGACGGACGGACCGCACTTACTACACTCGTCACTAGGCTTCCTATATATATTATAATATTCAATGTACACCCTTTTTGATTAACACACCTTATCTAGAGTTATAATCCGAATGTTATTTTTTTTATAGAGATCCGTAGGTATTTACCATTTTGCTAGATTTGTATACGGCAAACGTATGTTTTAACCTTGACCTATTACTCAGTGATAAGCCTCCGCCGCAAAAAGAGTTCTCGCCTTTTATTATTAGTATCATGTGCGGCAGGTTAGTTTGCTTCTAAAATCGCTGTTCTCCGTTCCAAAAAATACAAAAGTAATTTTCTACCAGACAACCATGATTCTATTCACCGAGACTAGATAATTTCTCTCGGCGTAAGGATATTATCGCTATGAATAAGTTCATACACTGTTGATAAAATAATACCGTTGGTTTGCTTAGCAACAAATTGAGCGTGAATCAACTCTGTACTGAAAATACTGTGCGTAATAAATATGAACGCTCTTCAAACATTCGGTTTATAATTAGCGATACACAGGTACAGTGCAAATTAAGTGTTATACTTAACAGACTAATACCTCAAAAGTACCTACGCGCGAAATCCCAGATTTTGGTACATGTAAAACAAAAAAAAATAGTGCCCGTGCGCGTGCCAGTAATAGAAAAACTAAGAGTTCGCGCATAAAAAATGCACGAACGTAACAGGCGCGATGTCATCCAGCAAGAAAATTAACGAAAATACCGACTTCTGATTTGTATTAGTTACAGAGCAGTGACCGTGGAAATTATGGGGGTTTTAAAAATAAAATGAAAGTTATATATTATATACAATGACTGTACACAACAGACCTCAGTAGACCTAACGTTAAAAAAATACTGAAAAAAAAACATAAACAAAAAAGGAAAAGTATGCAAATAATTAATACACACCAAATAAAATGGTTGAAATGTTATCAAGCAAAGTGTCTCGATGAAGACAATGACAAAAAGAGAAACATAATAATCAATTTTTCTCGATTACCATGAATGAAATGGGGTTTAACGTCCTACATTATGCACCTAACCTGGGCTAATAGAAGACGGGCATACGCCATACAGTGTTCTATGAGGGAAATTTTGCCCAGGCAGCGGCGCTACGGCCTACTCTTATATCGAATTCCAATTGCCAAGGGATCTTTTACGTGCACTTCAATGTGTACACGGGACCTCGGTTTTTCGTCCCATCCGAACGACTAGGCAGCTGTACTTGTCAGGCCCTCCTTCTGCATCACTGACAAGGGGACACCACGCCGGAAAATCTAGATGAACTTTCTCGGCCAATGCCGAACACCCGACCTCCAGGCTAGCAAACCAGCGCCTTATCCACTTAGCCACCGTGATCCCTCTCGATTACCAAATTGGTAAAAAAAAAGGTAACTAAAGTAATTATGCGTAACTGTGCAACTTCACTCGGTCTCGATGCCCTCGCACAAAGATCCGAAACAATACAATTGACTTGGGAGAGTCGATTTATGTGGACGTATTACGTTGTCAAACATGCCAACCCATCTGGATGTCTGAGCTTTCTTAGTCAACACCAGGGTCGTACACAGGGCCTCCTGGTTTTTGAGCGAACGCCGTACTCACTGATCCACCTCGGCCACCTCGTATCATATATTTATTATATAGTTTAAAGCCCTGGCTCAGGCGCGTAAATGTGGAAGGTGTGGGGGTGTACGAAAATAATAGTCGGTCGCAAAGTCAGTGCAGTTGGTCGTAAAAAAAGAGCAGTAGGTCTCAAAATAAGTGCTCACTGCACACGTCACGCTACTCACGCAAAACTTTAGTATAAAATAACCTTGTCAACTTATCATGTTTGAATTGTTGTGTTTTACTCTTATTCTGTTGTGAGTATGTTGGTCTAAGAACAAAATTTCCCACGTCGGTCTCAAAATAAGTGCAAAAACTGCAATCGGTCTCGGCAACTCAATGAAATAATGAGGTAAACAAATAATGCCAAATAGACCTACTATTCGGTCGCAAAATCAGTGCAATTAGTCGTAAAATAAGAGCAGTAGGTATCAATGTAAGTGTTCACTGCACACGTCACGCTACTGACGCAAAACTTTAGTATAATATAACGATGTCAACTTATCATGTTTGAAAAAATTGCTTTTAACACCATGGTCTCAAAAATCGTGCTCACGGCAGTCGGTCTCGGACTAAATGAATTAATGGGGTGCTTTCTGACCATCAGAATTCTGCAAAAAGCGCCCGATTGAGATAAAGTGCCTTCAGGCTTAGTCCTCAAACAGCTCAGTTACATAATCGGGGCTCAATTCCATTATGTCACCATTCTTCAACTCCTGCTCTGTCTAAAACTATCGCAACACTACCATATCCACAGTTACAGTGAATCGCACAGTTAGTAGTACCACTAGTGAGTTAGTCGTGGATCGACAGGTTGTAGAATGCATATACCGTTTTTTTAGGTCTTCGAGTTTTGTCTAATGGTTTGGATTGTTCGTGCTTGGTTGTATTTTATTGTTAGTTCTACTCTCAAAAAACAGGCGACATTGACAGATAGACGGCAAGATTTTGGCCCATTTTTGGTTTTCATTTGCGATGACATTGACTATTCGTTTCAGGCCCAGTACCAAAAATTAAAATCTCGGTTACATATTTGAAATTTTTTCGCGACTGCGGAGCTCTATTCCATTAAAACATCATTCTTCCACTCCACTCAGCACGGTTATATTAGTAGAACCACTGGCGTGTAAGTCGTGGGGCGTCAGACTATGTCAACTCTTGCAAAACAGGCGGAATTGACAAGGGCTGATCTCTAGATTATGTCCCATTGACTTACATTTCTGATCATCTCGTCCACAAGAATTTCTCCCAGCAATGACCTCAAATGCCAGGACTCAATTTTTCAAAATTTCCTCCGATTACTCAGTCATATAGGTACAATGATAATTGACATAAACTTTATGCCAACTTAAATAAAACTGCTTTCCAGCGAGACAACGATCGGCGAACAACTATATAATTATACAATACTAGCTATGTTCTAACGAGGCGCTTAATGTTATTACCAGTATTTTGATGACATTCATTTGGGGTGGGATTGTGGCTGGTGCCCTAGATTCGGAACCGCCCCACCCCCACTCCAGCTACTGCACATGGCCCCTAGAAAACTCGCACCTGTTGTGCTCGGCTCCTGACTGCGACAATCGTCCTAGGGGTATGGACATCAGTCGTTCGCATTTTGGCTAAACACCCCCACCCCAAACAAAATCGTTATCTGTCCCCTGTCTGTCATATCGATCCATTCACTTGATTTGATAATTGTTTACTTTTTGCAATGTCTATTTTCTGTCTTGTCCGCAGGTTTATCTTGTAGATTTTTAGTTTTTGTTTTGCGTGTAGTGCAGTCCTCCTGCATTTACTATCAGAGTAGAGTTTTAGCCCTTCGTACTGCAGAATGTTCTCGTTGTCGGGCTTTGCTCCTGTTAGCTCACTACATTTATTTTTTAGCGTTTTCCGAGTTTCTGTCCGGATTATCGCCCTTATTGTTAAAATTATTTGACGTTCTAACACCTGACGTCAATTGGCTGACTATCGCCATTGAAGAGACGACCACTTACAAGATCGGTCGCATTTTTTTTGTTACGTCTTTTATGTGAATCATTTTAGTGAAGCCTGTACCAAGACAGGCCCGGGACTGTATAGCGCAGTGGACGCTTACGGCTGGCCCCCGGATCCATTCACTTGATTTGATAATTGTTTACTTTTTGCAATGTCTATTTGCTGTCTTGTCCGCAGGTTTATCTTGTAGATTTTTAGTTTTTGTTTTGCGTGTAGTGCAGTCCTCCTGCATTTACTATTAGAGATGTGTATTCGATAAGCTGGAGCTGAAATTGTATATAGCTACATATGAAATTGTATTTAAAGATTGGAAGTTAAAATCACCAATTTAATCATGGGGCTAACCAAAATTAAATTGGCACCAAGAAAAATATTATTTATTTTGAACAGTAATAGATTACCATAGTAACAGACATCTTCGTCAAGTTGAGACCATGTACCATTATCTAGACAGACTATAGATGTATTACCAAATTTAGGTAGATTACATGTGTAAGTGATTTCCGTACCAACGGCTGTTGCATTCGTATTCTGCGTCATTGTGGTCAATGTAGGTCTTGAAACACATTCTGAAGAAACAAAGTTTGTGATTTCCTAACTAGATTATAAGGTGCACCTAATAATCTAGTAATGTCTACTGACAAGGGCACTGATAAAGTACAACCCATTATTTTTAACCGGTGTTAAGTAGTGATTTAACGGTTTCGCGCAGTACAGTAAATGATTTGTATTAGTTATAAAACAAACTCCGTGACAATATATTTTTTTTAAACAATACGGTAGTTGTAACTTGCACCTTATAATCTAGTAATGTCTACTGACAAGGGCACTGATAAAGTACAACCCATTATTTTTAACCGGTGTTAAGTAGTGATTTAACGGTTTCGCGCAGTACAGTAAATGATTTGTATTAGTTATAAAACAACCTCCGTGACAATATATTTTTTTTAAACAAGGGGGTAGTTGTTATACAGTACTCGACATATCTTATTTTTCTAAATTTCTCTTAAGGATCAATAAACTAGAATTATTTGTGCCAATTTGATACTTGTATGCCGTTAGCGGCTGCACTATACTTTAATATTAAACTAGAAATTAATTTAAAGGGAAATTATTATCTTATTGTTGCAAGATTGCTTCCATACATTACGTGTAAATGCAGGTGCATGAAGCTTAAGCTTCACTTCAGGCGACAAAAGTTGAGAAATTAGTGTAAATTATTTAAAAAAATATTATTGATATTTATTTGCATATTATGTATAATATATTCTTTTTGATATAATTTACATTTGATTATTGTATATTATACAGCTGGAGCCGCCACAATATGATTATTTCATTATTGCCAACCGGTCTGAAAATATACATCACCTGCTCACAACATCGGTTATATCTCCGCACTGACATTATTGGGATCAATATTTCATTTAGAACTGGTATAGAAACAATCAACTGTTTACATTCTGTAAAATCGTAGCTGCAGTGCTATGGAATTGGCTGTGGCGCAACAAGTCCTTGATCCCTCTTGGAAATGTTTATCCCAGTCCCGCATACAGCACATTACACCTCGTAACCGTTTGTTATCTCGTCTTCAGAAATATTAACTTAACTGACTCAAACGAATTCAAAACTGTCAAAAAGTAACCAAAATTGATTGAAATATCTTCACTGGTCTTCAACTGACATACAAATTTATTTAAGCCTGTGGTCAATGGACCTTTAGGCTACATGTGCGAATGAGTAGGGGGAATCGAGCACGCTTTGTGGATTCTAGCATGTTAAAAATGGAATTCATTATTAGAATTTATCAGAAATCAGATCTTGAATGGAACTTTCTATAATGATTGGCAAGTGACGACGCTAGAATTTAGAATGACGCATTGTTTCGTCTCTTTAATTTAAATGTTAACAATTTACCTTTATATCATACGTTTTACAGATTAAAGAAATGGTATATAGTTGCATATGAAAGTATAATAAACAAGCCAACGTTGAGGCTGATTCCCCCCCCCCCACACACACACACACACCGAAATCCAAACATAAATAGATGACACATTAATTAATCGCACATCTTTTTTTTAAAGTATCAAGCAATCAAACTAAACATTAAGTTTCATCACCCTCTATCACTATCAGATAAAATAAAAGTTATCTTGTCCCAAAGCATCGACCAATGAAATTGCTCAGCTCTGCTTAGCTTTAGCGCAATCAAAACATTCCCCTAATGAACAACTGCATCAAGTTTAAATATTCTACCAGAGTTGTTAAGAGCAGAGCTGTTATGTTACAAATTGCTTGTCGCTCCTTAGCCTAAGCCGAAAAGTCAAGTTAATGTTATAATAAATCTATATTCTGAATTTATCGCTCTCACTTCATTATAACTAAAGTTATCGTGCCCCAAAGCATCAACCAATCAAATTGCTTATATCTGCTTACCCTAAGCCGAAAATTCTCATCTTCGAACTCCATCAAGGCATTGACCTAATAAACACCTACACCAAGTTTGAAAATTCTAGTTACTGTGAATAAGATGCGCGATGACTATAACGAGGTTGTGAATAGCAATGGGCTCTTAAGAATACCGAAATTGTAGATCAGCAAAATAGGTTTAAAGCACCGTTGGCACTCACAGGAATATAATGCATTATACACAGGAAAACTTACCATAATAACACACATTTTCGTCAAGTTGGGACCATGTACCATTATCTAGACAGACTATAGATGTATTACCAAATGTGGGTAGATTACATGTGTAAGTGATTATCGTTCCAATGGCTGTTGTATTCGTATCCCTCGAATCGATCATCATTGAGCTCGGTGTGGGTGGTGAAACACATTCTGCGATAAACGAACAACACAATTTAAGACAGGAAAACAGGGTCACCATAAAAATAATTTCCAAGTGATCTATATCAATCTAAACACGACTGGGTGCTAATTTCATTCGGTTTATACTGATGGTTAACATTGTGACAAGAATACTGAAAATACACACACACACACACACACACACACACACACAATCCAGTGGATACCATAACCAACTTGATAAAAACTAGAAAAATCTGCGTTGTATATGTGATTCTCCCGAGACGGCGAATGCCAAAAATAGGGATAGTGCAGCTTGATGATCGGGATTTTTATTAAATTTTGTTATCATGCTGTAAAAAGCAGAATTAACGGAACATTGACAACGAAACGAAGAAATGCTGGGTATTGATCATACGGGAAGGCGTCTATTAGAAATGCCATCCACTCAATTCATTGAATATTCGCTCATCTGTGTTAAAAAATCTACTTTATTACCCAATAACACATTTTTTGACAGTAGTTATCGCTTGTGTGATAAATTGATCGATTAAAAAGTAACTTTTATTTTAAAGAATTTTAAGTTAAGAGTGACTTTAAAAAAAAAAAATAAGTAACTGTTTTTATTTATTTGACCTTAAAGGAAATACTGGGTCAATATATAGGACTTTGCAATGGCTAAACTGCTGTCAAAAAAAGGGTATTACTACGCTATAATGTAAGTAGGTTCAGTAAAAGTGCAATCTATAGGAAATAATTATATTTATTATTTGTATATGTAAGAAAGGATTGGGTGGTAAATAAAATCTCCAAGTCGTGTTTTTGATATCAGAAAAGACTCGTTTATTTGCGTCAATAATAATTGTTTACACTTACCGTCAAAACAATTATAGTTTGGTATAGTCCAGTTACCATCTGTTTGACAAGTAATGCTTGCATTTCCTACTGGTCGAAAATCACATTGTAATAACAGGGTTTTACCAACCTCTCTTGTTACACTAGGTGGCAGATAACTGTTCCTAGGTACTTCCGGTGGATTAGGGCACTCTGAAAATAACGATTCACAAGTCAAAGTCGTTTATTTCGAAAATGAAAGGTATGAAAACAAAATAATGTCGATTGTGTAAATCAATATATTGAGAACATACAATCAATATTTGATTACGCATAGTTGCACACTCAAAGTAGGGATTTGTTAATGGGGATTCGGGTCTATATGTCATTTAGGTCTAACATGTAAAGACAAAGAGATATGTTATTGTATGATGGGTGTTTTTTTAGTTGCGTTAAACATTTTTTTGGGGGGTTTAAATAAAGTTCGGTATAAATTGGTAAATATAACCGATAAAAATATCCGTATAACATCCCGTATCTTTATTACCGCTCGCCTAAAACTGTTTGTAACTGATTTTGTTGTGTATTTTGTTGATAACACATTAGGAGACGTACACCATTAAAGGTAATATCTATGGATAAGTGGCACGTACCCCTTTTTTATCTAAAATCAAAGAGATTTAGCTCTCATTTAAATAATGAGTTTTTACCTGTAAATACACAAGCAGTATTATTGTTTATATTCTGTATGCAGATAGTTCCATTAGGACAAGTAACATTTCCACAAACATACTGCTCATTCTAAAATTTAAAAAAAAAACAATTTTAAAAGTTTGTATTCCTTATTATATCTGTGTTAATCGTGAGTATTAATTTTTAGATATGTTACGTTAATTTTGAGTACTGAATTCGCGCGGTGTTTTAATTATTAGATAAAGCAGTACATAGTGCTGTTGCTCCTTTGGCGTATGTAGTATTTCCAAACGGTGACAATATAATTGTAAAATGATACAAACTGTTTTCCCCACGTGTTACTACACCTTATTTCATTGCCAGCACGAGTTGGTTTTGAACTCAGTCAATTGTAATCTAGCTGGCTAGCTGAAGTTAGAATATCGTTACTATTTCACTAATCTCAGGGTAAGTACTTCCATGTTTTGATAACGTTACACACAAAACAACCCCACTAAGTTTTAACTCAAGAATTTAAATTATTTTACTTTCGCAAAGCATCAATGAGTGTATTGCAGCTAAACTGACGCAAGTAACGAAAATGTACGTTCAAATTTAATTTATGGGTATAAATTCCTATATTTATCGCTTAGTCGGAATCGAAATAGCTGAAAGATCGATACAAAAATGATTCTCTCCGGTCGGCAATAATCTTATGTCATAATAATATCAACAATGCCGAGAAATTGAGTCCCGGGTACAGAATTGATTGGATAACACTAATGCCTTTACGTTAAATAAATGTCTTGGTTTTTAAAAATTGTTCCAGCATTTCATATTAAATTTAATTAAAGTTAAAATTAAAAACAAAAGACTCCTGATATGTGTCAGTTTTACATATATATTACCTGAGAAAAGAAATGTTCGAAATCAGATTTGAAGCTGAACAGTGACCCCTCATTAGTTTCTAATTGATTTATATGTTTGGTTTCAAACAAACTGCAAACATCACCTTCCTGGCCGAATGATTGGCACATACTTCGCTGTAGACAGTACTTAGCACAGTGCAAAACACCGACGTTTTTGAAGATTTTGAACGGATCACTGTTATATATTTTATTCCTGTGTGACAAAGACGAAAATGAAAACTCGATAGTGCCATTTAATGTTGCTTGAACCCTTGAATTTAGGATTGTCATCAGTGCGCTGACCACAAGGATGCCATCCATTTTCTAAAAGTTATCACTATAAGAATGGAAAATAGTGTTTTCAACCGATTGTACATGTGTATCCCACTTCTGCATTCATAGTGTATACTATCACATCATTATCAAACTGACTCCAGTGCTTAACACCACTGGAAGAAATATTAACCTCAACAAAGATTAATCATTTGGAACAATAAACAAATATAAATCCACCATTTCCTAGGAGATTATAGAGCAGCTCTTGATTTTATAATAAAAATACTGAATTATTTATACCCTGTTCAAGTTACATGTATCTGTCACACTATAGTTATCTCTTGTCTACTTCTGGAAACTTTTTCTTTCGGTTAATGAATTCATACTGAATACTCTTTATTATGAACAATATACATCTGATAAAAAAAACATACAACATCGACTAAACCACCTTTGTATGTTCATTTTTTTACACAAACAATACAAAAACAAACAAATGATTCAAGCACCATAAAGTACTATAGTTGAGCGAAAGTCTGGTGGCGAGGGGGTGAATATGCCGCTAGTTCAAAAAAATATAGGAACCAACATAATTGTTAAACGAAATTCATTTAAATTTAATTAGACCGAATGTAGAGATTTAGAATACATTTTAAAGTGTCAAAACAAAGAAGCTTGAACAGTGGCCCACCCGTCCGCTTTTTATGTTGATATAAATGATGACCATGTAGTAGATAAGTAAAACATTAATTTCTGGATTTCTTATACTGCGCATCTCTAAAATAATATATAGGATGCCCTTGTGAGGGGGTGGGCTGTAGAGGAAAGGGGTGCTTTTAGAAGAGTCTGGCTATCGGTTATGCCAAGTCTGAATTAGTATTTTTTTAAAAAAGAATCCAAAATAAACCCTTTCTTCAAAGTGTCACAATTCTAAAAAAAAAAGTTAAATAAGGGTGGGGTATATATAAAGTGCCATATCTTTTTTTTCTTTTTTGGCACTTCTTAACAAATCATACATGACTTTGTAGCATAATAATTGAAATATTTAAGGATACATGAAATCCTAGCTCAGATTGTGGTGTATTTGTATGAATGGTTCGTCTGTGAATACACTGAAAATCTATGAATATTATGTAGGTCGATTGTAATATCAGATGTATTTACGAGAACAATATATTATGTGCTTTTTACCGCCATATTGTTAGTTGTTGTTATGGTCTCTTGTCAAGATTACAGCACGTTATACATACACACAGGATGGTCTTGAAACAGATAAAATAAACTGCAAATATTTTCCATGTTGAACTGACAGGTGTTCGCGATGTAAAAGGTCACCTTAAACTTAAAGACAGTACACATACTATATGTTGTCGTGTCAGATCTGTTCCTTTTGCATCCAAACCAGCTGCTGAAAAAGAAGTTTCAGACTACAAGATGATTGAATTGTATATCATGTTGCAAGGGCTGGGCAAATACGGTATTGTGCAAGTCTGATTTTTGGGGTTCTTCGGATTTCTAGGGGTTTCTTAATTAACTTAAATGACAAGAAGACCGTTGTTTTAATCGTTAGTAAACTATATTATCTAACATATTGTAAGTACAAGTACCAAAAGAGCAATAGAAATATATGTATAACTAGGAAACATTACTATTTAGGGTACTCGCTTATACTTAGACACGGGGTAAATTTTTCATCACCGGGTGTGTTTGATCCCAGGAAATGTAGTTTATGCAAAATGGGTACCAACGAAAACCCCGTGTACTATACCAACATTTTTGCTTTTGGGGGTCGAAAAGAACGATTTTGACACTTTCACATTGCAGTTTTCGAAAAACCTTGACTTCCTTTACCACTTCCATTTATCTGCTCTTTCACTGTCCACCAAGAAGCTGTTCGTGGCCACGATATTCTTTCGAGAGAGAATTTCCACTGACTTGGAACCAACAGTGACAATTGACAAGTTTGGAGAATTCTAGTTTAGATTCATCTGGTACGCCAAAATCTCCACCTTGACATTTCATCGAAAAACCTCATATGCGACAATTGTCTCATCAGATTTCTCGCATCGTCGACCACTTTATTGAAGAACTTCACAATATATTCTCCCATTCTGAGGAACTGGCAAGCCATATCAGCCACTCTACCAAAGCGCTGGTACATTCAGTAAAACTGCTCAGTGGCGAACAAATAAATGTTTAAAATCACTTGATAAAACACTCCTTAAAATTTAAAAGTAATTCTGAGTTTTAAAAGTTAATAATTAAAAACACTGTAAACACAATTAAATCACTGATTAAAAGCCATATTAAAATAGTGTGTTTTAAGATTCTTCTTAAAACTTGAGGCGGAACAACTTTGTTTAATGGAAAGGGGCAATTTATTCCATTCTTGTGGGGAGGCGAAACAGAAGGCTCTTTCTCCAAATTTTATGTACTTTAAGTTGTAGTTGATTTGATGACCTGAGGGAACGTTGGGGAATATAAAGATGAATTAATTCATTAAGATAGGCTGGCGAATCTGGATTGTTGAGGCAGTTGTAGGTGAGGGTGTTGATTTTGAAGCATATTCTGTAATTTATAGGTAACCAGTGTAGATCTGCAAGGATTGGGGTTATGTGTTCTCTAATATTGGTTCTAGTGATAATTCGGGCTGCTTTCTTTTGAATAGACTGTAGTTGCTGGATGAGATATGACGGTAAACCATAAAGAAGTGAATTTGAGTAGTCTAGCGCAGATGTTACAAAGGCATTGATGAGCAATTTTGTGGTGTCAATGTCCAAAAAGTTTCTTATTCTGCCGATCCTATAAAGATGAAAGTTCGCTTTCTTGCAGATGGTAGAAACATGTCGTTTCATTTTCAAATTTTCATCGAAGAGCACTCCAAGATTATTGACATAGTCTGTAGTTTCGATGTGGACATCACCAACGAGCACAGAGTTGTGCAAAGACAGTTTTGTTTTTGAAAAAAAGATCGCTTGTGTTTTGTCATCATTGAGCTTGAGGAAGTTTGACTTCATCCAGTTACGAAGAGAGGGGTTTTACATAGGCTAAGCCTGTTCCCCAATCCCATTCAGAAAACTTGAATAAAATATTGTTTAAAAAAAAAAAAGTTACGAAGGTCTTCTATGCACGCCTCTAGTTTCGCCAGGTTTTTGTTGTCAGTATCTACCTCAACATAAAGTTGGGTGTCATCTGCGTACATGTGGTGGTCAAGATCATGACGTCGCATTATGTCGGCGACTGGTGTGGTATAGGAAGTAAATAGCAGTGGGCCGAGTACTGATCCCTGTGGGACGCCGTAGCGAAGACATTTTGGCTAAGATCTTATGCTGTCAATGATAACCTCTTGCTTCCTACCAGTAAGATAGGACTGGAACCAATCTAGTGCAGCACCATTAACACCGAGTCTGGAAGATAGACGTTTAAGTAGCATTGACTGATCAATCGTGTCGAACGCTGCACTCAAATCCAGCAGGACTGGGACAATGGTTCTGTTGTTGTCAATAGAGGAGACGACATCATTGTATACACGTACTAATGCAGATTCCGTGGTGTGACATTTTCGGTAGGCTGACTGGAATTGAGCCCCTAGACAATTTTCTTCTAGATGATGACAGAACTGTTTAGCTGTTCAACCAATTTTGAAATAAATGAAAGATTGGAGACAGGTCTATAATTCATTAAAATGTTATGGTCAAGTGTTCGTTTTTTCAGAAGTAGGTTAACTAGTGCCGACTTAAAAGGGACTATCCCGAATTAAATAGGGTCTAAAAATTAAAGTACGAGTACGTATGAAATTTAATCGCCAAAATATAGATGGGCGGTGTATTTCCTGCTGCTCAAAATTTCAGCTCAGAATATTGGGTTGCTTAGACGTGAACGTCAAAACTGCTTATCCGGACACGTAACCTTTTTAAGATTTCTGTTCAATTTGTGGGTTGGCTGACCTTATAATCCACTCCCGTCCCTTTAGAAGTCTATGCAGTGAATGACCCATGTGTTGTACTTGATAATAAAAGGGGGATTTCACCTACACGTTATTTTTATCAAATAAAGTCTGGTTTTATCCAGACACCGCATAATACAGCTTAGGACACCGGTCTCCATTTCCAGAGGAAGACTGACAGGTTTAAGTTGTTTCAAAACGTATCACATATATTGAGTTAGTTGCTCGGCCCTGTGGTAGAGGATTTTAAGGGATTTTAACACAAAATTAAGCAGTTCTATTCCCAAAAATATTATCGGGGTTGGCCCTTTAAGCTGTTGACAAGGATGTATTGACGATCGATGTAATCACCGGTAGTAAATCATCTAAACAGGTCTTGAGTAGCCAGGTTGGAATAGGATCCAAGGAGCAGGATTTGGTTGACGAAGAAGAAATCAGTATCTTTATTTCAGCCTCAGAAACGGGTGTAAAGTGATTGAGCAAGTGCCAAGTAAATCTTTCATCACATTGGTTTAAGCCTAGTTGGTCTTTATCAGTTGATCTCTAATAGAAGATACCTTATTGTCGAAGAAATCAGAAAATGTCTGTGTTAATTGTTCAGTGGTCTGGTCAGACGGAAGGTTGGAAGGGTGTCGCTGCCAATATTCAATGCTCTGTTAAAATGTATCTTCCATTGATTTTGTGACCCACCCCCACCCCGGGTATCAACAAGCCATTAGTCACAGCCTCATAACTAGGTCATGGAACGTTCTGTAGTCACGAATACAAATTCTCTTTCATATATATTTATAACAATATTGCAGCCACCATCGCTTAGTACTAAAAAGTAAGTAATCGTACACACATAACATACAAACAATATTTTGAACATTACATACCGACCCATATCGAATGATAAATTCTATACAACACATACTAAATGTTAGAAAATATTTAAAGAACTAAACACGGAATCTGGAGATAATATACATTAAATGATTCACAATTAACATCACATTCCCTTTACTAAATGACTTACTACTAACACCAATTTCTTTCACTAAATGACCTACTACAAACATGACATAATTTTTCTAAACAGGGGCGGATCTAGGAATTTCGAAGGGGGGGGGGGGCGCAAAATGAGGGCACGCCGCTGAGGTGAGTGGTGGAAAGAATATTTTGGGAGGGGGGGCGGGATCTTTTGTGAAGATTTATCCCTTATTGGTGTATTTATAGAGCATTTGCTGTCTTATTTGCTTCAGTGCAAATCAATTTCTATTTATATATTCAAATTTATATAGGCCTATTCTTAAAACGGTGTTTTTGTTTTATTTGAGTACAACGAATTATGACAACAGATAGATATTGATCATTAAAACACGTCGTTTTATTTGACTTGTGTCTCACAAATTATATTATTATTACGGTGGAATGAGAATCAGGTCAGGCAGAAGTTGAGAAAGCTCTCATCGTCCTCCTAGCTCTACTCCCGGGCCGTAGCAAATCCACGATCAACACAGGCAAGAAATAAAATAAGAAACATTGACATTGTGGATAGGCTAGGATTAACCGTAGATTAAGTACCTTAAAAATTGATCGTAAAACCGAACGTACTATACCATTAATAACATCTAAACCTTTAACATTGGAGTGACGTAAATTTGGATGATAGGGCAGGCCCGTAGCCAGGAAGTTGTTTTTTTTTGGGGGGGGGGGGGCAAAGATGTTTTCGGGAGGGCCAACTAGCATGGGCATCTGCATGAATTTTGCGGTTAAGGCCAATTTTCTTGTGATATTGGGGGGGGGGGGCAAGACTCAGTATTGGGAGGGCAGTTGCCCCCCCCCCCCGTGCCACCCCTGGCTACGGGCCTGTGATAGGGTCTACCACGGCACACAAAAATAAATAATGCTGTGGTAGACATGCTTTGTGTTGACTTTTATCATGGCTTTGCCGTTTGCCGTGGTAAATTTCGAGCGCTGAGTTTGTGAACAGAGAAGGACGAAGTCGAGAGGGTTTAAATACGACTAGGCGGCTTTTTCAAATTTTTTCTTTGTGCTTAGCGGCAAAAAAGTGCCGCCTGACGTGGCTACATCCCTGTACCCTGCATCTGCAGCAATTCTAAGAGCTATTTAGCTGATATTTTTGGACATATTTGGGTCTGAGAAAAGGCACTTTCAGAAGTAAAAAGGCACTTTCAGAAGTTAAAAAGGGCACTGTCGAAAATTAAGGGGGCGCCTCTACTAAATGACTTACTACTAACATCACATCCCTTTAACCGCAAATAAAATCAATATTAAGCTATGAATAATAACTCAAACAAATTAACTCATTCTTATAATATACTTCACAGTTAACAAATAGGATACTATTTGATCATAAAGAATTCAACATTTTACACAATATGAATTGATTCATGATGCTCTAATAATAAAAAGAATTTGTCTATTGGACAAACAAAAGTTGGGGTTTTGGTCGTCAGTTTGACACGTCTATGCCCTAGTTTATTTTCATAGATTATAATTACACATAAGCCATGATCCACGGGGAGCATTATTGTCTACAATAAGCACAATTTGCCGATTTTGAAATTTCGCTTCTGTCTCAGCCGCCTGACATTCAATATCTTTCGTATAGGCTTCATGTACATGTAGTGCGAATTTATATTTCCCAAAAAACATCAAGATGTAAGCAGCTGGGGGATTGAAACGCCACTTAAAGTTGTATTTCACAGACAATTTATGCGTTTCTCCTTGATCTAATTCATGTAAGGAAGCTTAAAAATGGAGATTTGTCAAAGAAATTTGCTCGTGTACGAGAGGATATTTGCCACATTTTCATTTGCCATATGAGATTTGACAAATGCTGACATGCATAGCTTTTCGTCAAATAAATGTGTCAAAGATTTATGCTCGTGTACGATAGGCCGTCAAATAAATTTGCCACAAAACTGCGCACGCATCTAGGGGTGGATAAGTACAAACTTTCGATTTTCGTCTCTTTGATTAAATTTAAAATATGCCTATTAATTGGACTGACCGAACGGAAGAAATCCTGCTAGATGGACTGCGAAGTCACGAATGCTTGTGGAACACTTCAAGTAAGGAGTATAAGGATCGAAACAAGAAGAAAAGTGCTCTTTCGGAACTAATATCTCTAATGCAAGAGGAAAACAGAGAAGAAATTGCCGACGTTGACGTACAAATTAAAAACAAGATACACGGCCTAAGAACCACATTCGGAGAGAAATTGAGAAAAGTCAAAAAGTCATATGGGACTGGATCCTGTGCTTCTGATATATAAGCAAATTCCTGGAAATGGTTATTCTTGATTCAAGAAATCAGTCTGTATTAAATGTTGCATCAGGTTAAACTGCTGCTGATGATGACAATGTTGTGGATTCGGAGAATGCATCCACTATATCTGAACCTGTTTGCTTGGAAACACCAACTTCTAACCACAAACAACGCGAAGCGTAGAAAGTTGAAGTCACCACCATCATGGATGACCTCTGCCAATGAAACTCTACAAACATTGGCGTGTGCAGCCAGGGAGACAAGTAACGAATGGGATGATTTTGGAATATATGTAGCGAACAGCGTGAGGAGCCTCAGACCACAGATTCGCAGAAAAGCCAAGTTTGCATTTCAAAAAATTATATTTGGATGGGAGAAGATCTAGAACCCCCACAACCGATGCAGAATACAAATCCATATATATTTAGGAGATAAACACTTCATGTTTTGCATTTAGAGGAGTGTTATTGTCCAATAGACATGTCCTGAGATCATTAGAACCCGCGACACTATCCATGAATGCCTTGGGACAGTATCTCTTGTCATTTTTGCTGAGCAGGAAATTGTGAAGCGCTATGAAGGCCCGTGTGACAGATATTACATTGGATACATTTAATTCCATGTACGGAGTAAAATTCTGAAGCGGGCACCCATGATCCCAAAGGCATTCTCGATAATCCTGTGTGCTCTTGATAGCCTATAGTTGAACACTTTTTGGTCTCCAATGGGAGTCTCCAATGAGCATATGGCTTCATCAATGATTTGAGCCAAGGCAATTGCCTCATCCCCAATAAAGTAACACAAGGTACAATTTTACGGATAAACAATTAATGAGTTTGATACTAAGCGACGTTTCGATGAGGATACTCTCGTCTATATCAAGTAAAGTAGTACGTAATTGGTTCCTCTGAAGCGCCCAAAACAGAGGGTGGAGGGATATCCGGTGGGTCCATTATAGTTGTTAATGGGCTGTTTTTGAAAACACCGCCATCTGACTGTGAACCATAGTTCCCTAGATCAAAGGCAATGGACTTGGCAGTTGAAGCTGCAATGCCCAGCAATACAACTGAATTGTTTCTTGTAGTTGAAGTACTCTGGGCCACTGTTAGCAAGCAGGACAATGTGTTGATATGTTTCCCATCAAAAGCTCCTAAGCAATGTGGGAACTGCCATTGTTCTTCGAATCCCTGAGAGACTGACTTCCACTCTCTCTCTCTCTCTTTCTCTCTCTCTCTCTCTCTTCTCTCTCTCTCTCTCTCTGCGAAGTCGCAAAGGTTTCATCAGGGCATTGTATGTGGCATTACAAACCTTTGCTATGGTGGAGTCTGATATTCCAAATGAAAACATCAATTCTTTGTATTGTTGTAGTGTATCTTTGTATATATGTTATAATATAATTTGACCAATGTCCGAATTGATATCTCACTAATCTTTCAAGTCGTTTAACTGTTTGAGTTTATACTTAATGTAACGATATATATTACGTAGTTATAGTTAACACGCAATTTTGCTATGTCCATATCTTCTTCTGTATTTAAACATCTGTTTTCTATGTGAAATTTAACATTATATCAAATATTATTATATAATTATTTTAATCCTAAAGCTTGTATATATGTTCTGTATTCTTACTATTCTAATGTAACTTTAGTCTTGGTGACCGGCTCGCCCTAGCGATACATATCTCGTTATTGTGACCGTTAACCAGTTTTGGGCACTCGTTATTAAAAGTACGATTTTTACTTTTTATCTGAGTTTTCGTCGTAAGTGTTGCAATAAGCTCCAACCCCCAGAAAGTAGCACTTCGGCAATTGGTGGAGAAAGCGGACATAGAGTATCCAGTTACTTATATTTTCCGGTAAACCCTCAGAACGACATGGATATGGAACGCTATTTTCCAGCAGCAGCTTTGGCCGTCATCAGGTATATGGACACGTTTTCAGTAACATGGAGTCTGAGACAGGATTACAGTATCACAGAAATATGTGGAGCAATTCTACACATCGTAATCCAGAGAAGAAGCATCGTTCTTCAGCAAAGAAAGAGCGTGATCGACGGCGTCGTCAAGAATTTCTATCTAGGAAAAGTGACTTTCATCAGGTATCGTTAATTTCTTCTAAACGAAGTGATACTAACGGGCCCATTGTGCCTAAAACTGTTGTGAATCAAGGTTGTCAAACGGAAATCAGAGAACCAGCGAATACAGACAGCGTTTGTTTCAATGTAAATCGATGGACTAAAAGCAAACATGTGAATGCCGATGTAAACCACATTCACAAACGGGACACAACAACCAAATCGACCCAGGAAGTTGTCCGAAGACGAATTAAAAAGTACAAACAGGATTATTTAATTCGTTGGAGGGGTCTCTAAACATCGGCGAATTCGTGGGTGTCCGAGAATGATTTGGATGATTTTGCTAAAGTATACATAAAGGACCATGCGGAAAGAATACCCGGACGCGAGTTACCTGACCCGTCTCTTGCTCAATATGATCAGCATGTTGCATATCTGCAACATCACCATGCACAAATGCGGCAGCATGTGTGGCATAATGGTCGGACGTATCCATAATTTGATAGACAATTTGTGTAAATATATTGTAAGATTTGTGTTTCTGGCAAAAATGTGATAAGTGTTTCTTTGTAATTTAATGCTCGTTTGTTTTATTTTTTTAAATCCATATAAATTAATTATTTGCTTTTAGGGTATTGATATTAGACTTAACAACAGGTTCATTATGTGAATTTATCCCGTTTTTGTCCTTGTCATTATGTTCTTTCTATTCAGATTATAAGTGTTACATTAATATATACCTTTTAAGTTCACCATTTTAGATTTAAATTGTTCATTCCTTAGTCTGACGTATTTTGTAGGTTTTATCTTATTAATTGAATTAGTCTTTAATCAATTCAAACACCTACTGTGTGTGATTTATTGTTTGCTTTTACGGAGAAAAATCTTTTCGGGGCGACGGGGTGTTGTTATAGTGTATCTTTGTATATGTTATGATATAATTTTTGTTAAAGTAGTAATTGACCAATGTCCGAATTGATATCTCACTAATCTTTCAAGTCGTTTAACTGTTTATACTTATACTTAATACTTAATGTAACGATATATATTACGTAATTATAGTTAACACGCAATTTTGCTTTGTCCATATCTTCTTCTGTATTTAAACATCTGTTTTCTATGTGTAATTTAACATTATATTAAATATTATTATATAATTATTTTAATCCTAAAGCTTGTATATATGTTCTGTATTCTATTGTAACTTTAGTCTTGGTGACCGGCTCGCCCTAGCGATACCTATCTCGTTATTGTGACCGTTAACCAGTTTTGGGCACTCGTTATTAAAAGTACAATTTTTAATATTTATCTGAGTTTTCGTCGTAAGTGTTGCAATAAGCAACAACCCCCAGAAAGTAGCACTTCGGCAGTATGAAGAACCTGCCGCCACACTCAGTTTATCCTCAGTTTTGATTGCATCCCGCATCACTGTATCTTGTTTAGTGATCAGTGGTTGTACCAATTGCAGTATTCGTCATAAATATGTTTCTGTTGCCGGGTGTAATCATACTGATACCGCATCAACAACAGGGCACCTATTCCAGAACCCATGGTCGCTTTTCTACGCGTCAATGGCATCGTAATCACGCTGGGAAATCACTATTCTGATTTTTATTTGTACACAAATTGGCTTTATTTTTGTTCTATATGAATGAGGTTCCTTCCCATTTCTTACCAACCATGTGAAGTGGCGCCGTGATCGTCAAATTCATTTGCTGGCTTCGTACACGGTCAAAGGTAATTTGAAGAGACCGTCAAAGAAATTTGTCAAAGAAAATTTGCTCGTTGACGACCGGCTT
This sequence comes from Patella pellucida, assembly GCA_917208275.1. Taxonomy (NCBI): domain Eukaryota; kingdom Metazoa; phylum Mollusca; class Gastropoda; family Patellidae; genus Patella; species Patella pellucida. The sequence continues at coordinate 38,229,045 of OU795037.1, read as the reverse complement.
TAGGTTCTGTATTAGTTCCGAAAAAAATGGTCCTATTATCTGGGTATAATTCTTTACACGATCCACGTCTAGCCATTGAACGACGAGGAGTACTAATATACTTCGATTCGGTTTGTTACACAATCATCATTTGGGAGAAGATTAATAATTTGTTATAAAATTGTTCTTATCCCTTTGTAAAGAATATTTTTGCAATAAAATATGTTTTAGTATCCCTTCGTCGGCTTTTAGTGTGGCCAATTGGGGATGGCCATTTGGCGATAACATTCCAACTTACTTTTCTATATTTTTCACCTTATTTATAATGTTATCGACATATCAGCTGTGATTTGGCAATGTATTAATATTGACAGGGGCCGTGACTCTATTCCAGATAGTTTTCCATCACATCATGGGCACAGATTTTATTTCTAACGGTTCACATATTTTATATATGTCAAAGATTGCGGCCATTTTTGGCGGGAAAATGGGACGGTGTGCTGAAATTGATCAAATAGTCGTCTTTGATGTTATATATTATATGTTTTCAAACACACAGATTCCATTTCTACCAGTTACATTTATGTAAAATGATCACAGGTTTACCTATTTTGCATATTTCAAAGATGGCGGCAATTTTTGACGGGAAAATGGGATGGTGTGTTGATACAGGTTGATATTGATTAAGTAGTCGGCTATGGTATCAGGATATATGTTTACGGGGCGGAGATTCAATTTCTGCCATTTACAATTGTGTAAAAGGATCACAGGTTCACATATTTAACATATGTCAAAGATGGCGGCAATTTTTGACGGGAAAATGGGATGATGTGTTGATATTGATCAAGTAGTCGGCTATGGTATCAGGATATATGTTTACGGGGCGAAGAATCCATTTCTGCCATTTACATTTTTTTAAAATGATCACATGTTCACATATTTTGCATATTTCTAAGATTGCGACTATTTTTCTCGGCAAAATGTGATGATTAAGTAGTCGTCAATGGTATGATGACATATGTTTCCGGGACGCAGATTACATTTCTGCAGTTTACAATTATGGAAAATGATCACATTTTAACATATCTAGAACATGACTGCCATTTGTGCTGAGACGTTTCCTAAACACATTACTGAAAAGGTTTCTAAATCTAATTAAAAGAGAGAGAAAGAAAACTAGGTCATTTTGGGAATTCCTCATCCGAGATCAATTAGAAGAGAGAGAAAGAAAAACTAGGTCATTTTGGGACTAACATATGGTGTGTTTTTTTATTTCAATAATTCTACGAAATGCGGGGGGACTGTCACGTATGACAAGATCTATTAGATAAAGACAATTTACATGGAGTTTGTCGAGGATCTACTAGATAATAGTAATATATTCACGCTGGTAATGTTTAATATTTCAAGGTCACAAGTATTTGTACATTATTAAATTTCGTATATATGTTATTGTTGTTTATTACAGTTTATGACAACTGGTGAACATGTTTCCAGATTGTGGTAATAAAGTTTGATTTATAAACATTTGATTTTATTGTTTATTTGTAAGATGTATGATAGTTAATACATGCAAAGGTGGAGTAATTCACATGTCTGGTTGCAGGTATGATTGCATTGAATGCATGTGGATTGCCTGTTTTGTTGTCGTGGTTTGATGGGTTGTGAGTGAAACTGTAGTTTACGTGGTGGTAGATATGAATTTATATAGTCACTCTAATAATGGATTTTGGGAGAATCACATGTAGTAACCATTGATCATGCATATCATTCATGAATCCTTCATTCATATATATTTCAACTAAATGGGTGTTAGACTGTGTGTCGTTGGTTTAGACTGTGTGTCTTTATAATGGTAATCTGTGTGATTTATGAGTAATAATTAGTACAAATGCTTGTGACCTGATTCTGATTCGGATTCGGATTGGGATTCTGATTTTGATTATGATATGATTATGTCCTGATTCTGTTTCTGATCATGTTAATGTGCTACGGTTAGTGTTACCGATATTGTTGCTGGGATCGATCGTTACTGTTCCAGTTATGTTTTGGTGTTAAAAATAATGAAAAGATCTACATGAATAACTCATCAACCTGATCATCTTAATCATCTCAAATGTGCTGTGGAGAGTCACATATTTAATTTAATGTCTGCTGTGTGCGCGTGTTTCGTCATTTCATCAACGTAGAACTGTGATTCGTCTTGTTTGAATTCGTGAAATTAGAGAATAATTACATAATTATATATGTTGGACCTTTGGTTCTTTTGGGGCGGATTGACGGTCGTGTACTTATATAGTTGTCATTAATAAAAAAACAATATGATTTAAATATCTTTATATAACTACAACATATAACATATAATACAGTTATAACATATATAATTATGTAATTATTCTCTAATTTCACGAATTCAAACAACAAGACGAATCACAGTTCTACATTGATGAAATGACGAAACACGCGCACACAGCGTATGTGACTCTCCACAGCACATTTGAGATGATTAAGATGATCAGTTATTCATGTAGATCTTTTCATTATTTTTAACACCATAAAATAACTGGAACAGTAACGATCCCAGCAACAATATCGGTAACACTAACCGTGGCACTTTAACATAATCAGAAACAGAATCAGGACATAATCATGTCATAATCAAAATCAGAATCAGAATCAGATCACAAGCATTTGTACTAATTATTACTCATAAATCACACAGATTACCATTATAACGACACACAGTCTAAACCAACGACACACAGTCTAACACCCATTTAGTTGAAATATACTTTATAGGAATGATTCATGAATGAATGATGATTAATGGACACGTGTGATTCTCCCAAAATCCAGCATTAGAGTGACTATATAAAATTCATATCTACCACCACGTAAACTACAGTTTCACTCACAACCAATCAAACCACGACAACAAAACTGGCAGTCCACATGCATTCAATGCAATCATACTTGCAACCAAACATGTGAATTACTCCACCTTTGTATAAATTAACTATCATACATCTTACAAATAAACAATAAAATCAAATGTTTATAAATCAAACTTTATTACCACAATCTGGAAACATGTTCACCAGTTGTCATAAACTGTAATAAACAACAATAACATATATACGAAATTTAATAATGTACAAATACTTGTGACCTTGAAATATTAAGCATTACCAGCGTGAATATATTACTATTATCTGGTAGATCCTCGACAAACTCCATGTAAATTATCTTTATCTAATAAAGGTCTTGTCATATGTGACAACATCCCCCAACTCAAGAAGAAACTTCTATGAAGTTTTCTGAAATAAAATATAATTAATAAACTCTACTTACATAATCTGCTCCCACATTGTCTTTTCCTTTTATCGCTCGTATCTTGAATCTGAAAGGTTGTAAAGCAAACGCCCATCTCATAATTCTATTATTACTTACTTTAGCTTTATTAATATAAACAAGAGGTCCATGATCAGTTTCAACAATAAATTCTGTTCCATATAAATATTCCTGAAATTTATTTATAGCCCATATTAATGCCATGCATTCTCGTTCTATAACTGAATACCTTGTTTCCCTAGGAAGTAATTTTTTTACTGACATAAGCAATTGGAAATGTATCATCGTCAAACTCTTGTAATAAAACGGCACCAATTCCTACGTTACTGGCATCAGACCTAAGAATAAAAGTCTTAGAAAAATCAGGTAAACGAAGTACTGGAGTCGACATTAAAGCTGCTTTTAGAGCATGAAAAGCATTATTTTGAGACATTCCCCATTCTAATATATTAGGTTTTCCTTTTTTAGTCAAATCTTTTAAAGGAACGGCAACTGCAGAAAAATTAGGTATAAATTGTCTATAATATCCAACCAGGCCTAAAAATGATCTAAGCTGTTTCTTCGTTTCTGGAGGAATAGCATTTTGGATACTTTCTATTTTTTAACTTAACCCTACTTTCAACTTCTTTTACGATAACGTCTTTCATGGCGAAAGGGATTGGATATGGTTTAAGTCGAACAGGTTTATCTGAAATTAAAGAAATTGTATGTTTTCCTAAATTTGTACATCCAGGTAAATCAGTGAGGATATCGGAGTATTCCTGAAATAAATGGGTTAAATCTTTCTTTTCTACTGCGCTTAATTCTGGATTAATAATAACATCATTATGGGTTTCCTTCTGGACCATGTGCGGAATCTCTATAATCTCTTTACTTGTCTCCATTTGATCAATTTCTAAATCATCAGAACTATCTTCATTAATTACACCATTTTCTATTACAGCTGTACAGACCTTCTGAAAAGTACCCTCTTCCTGTAAACATAAATCTTTATCAGTAGTGGTATCGCGCGGAATAAACTGTACTAACTTTGAATAAGACTTAACAGGATTCCAATTCTTATCTGGATCGAACGGACCACGTACACCTGTAATATTACCTAAAACTAGATCATACACTGGTTTAGTCATACATAAGGCTTCTACAATACCAACAAAATAAGGTGTATCAATATTTATTTTAGCAACGGGAACTTCTCTTACAGTACCATCAATTAAAACACATCTTTGAATAACACCTGTAAATTGAGATTCATGAACTAAATCGTTTTTAACAACAACGCTATTACAACCGGAGTCACGTAGTACCATTACTTTACAATTGTCTACATAACCTTCAGATATCGGCATATCATCAGTCTTAATGCTATCTTTACAACTAGCACTTAATACGGGTAATTCATGTCCACATTTAAGTTCAACGTGACCACTTTCAAAATTACAACATCCACATAACGTTTTAGTATCTGTCTGTAAATCAGAGAAAGCATGATTAGAATTATTTTGAGGTTTTAATTCACTATTGGGTTCTTGTAAACAAGAATTACATTTATAACTTGATTGACGTTGCTGGTTAGGTCGAAATGACTGACTTGATTGATTCTGTTGTGTACGAAATGACTGAAAAGACAGTCCCTGTGAATTAGGATTAAAAGATTGGTTACGTCTAGCATCAAAAGAACGTGGACCCTGAAAATTATACGTATCTCTGTTATTATATCTCGGATTAGAATATTTATTTGGATTATATATATTAGAAGCATTAACTCTTCGTACCTCTGGACAATTCTTCACTTCATGATTATAAGAGTTGCACATATAACACCGTCTACTTGACCGACTTTTAGTTTCCTGTAAAGAATCAGAATTATATTTAAAATACTTATTAGACCAACCATGTGCTTCCAAATATTGATCAGCTAGTTTAGCTTGTTCCTGTGCGGACTCAGGCGTTCTTTCTTTCAGGAACATGGCTAAGTCAGTATTACAGCTAGACAGAAACTGCTCCCTTAGAAGTAAATCTTTAAAATCTTCATATGATTTAGTTGAGGATAAACTTATCCAGCGATCAAGATAACCTTCGATACGTGCCAAATATTGATGTGAAAACTCACCCTGCAGAGGTCTAGAATTTCTGAATTTATACCTAAAACCTTCCTCTGTTAAATTATATGCTTTTAATAAAGCCAACTTTAAATTATTATAATCGTTAGCTTGATCAGAAGATAGTCTAGAATATACATCAAGAGCTTTACCTCGTAACAATGAAGCAAGATTAACAGCCATTAAATCATCATCTAAAGCTTGAGCATCAGCATACCTCTTAAATCGGTTCAGATAGGCATCCATGTCGTCACGCCATCATCATATGGCGGCAGCTTCATTATTATTTTCCGCACGGGAACATTTTCGGCGCGAGTACTCTCGTGGTTAGCACTAACTTCGGTGTTTTCGCGTTTCATAGTCTCAAGATGTATTTCAGTATCACACAATATCTTTCTAATCCTTAAGTGGCATTTAGCGATTGAGCACAATAAAACACAACACAATTTTTATGGAAATTACAATCACTGTTTATATACATATAGCACAACGTTTCAACAAGTATCTTCTTGTCGTTATCAAGCACAAATGATAATTAGTAAACTAAAAGGCAATATTTATATATGTGACAAAAAATGTGAAGCCATAAAAAAGAACCCATGGTGTTAAGTACAGGGTGATTTGGTCTATTGTTAACCTAAAATCTCTAACACATAAATAGCTAATAGGACAACCTAATGGGTGTTAACATATAACCACAGCACAAAGGAGGAAGAACTTGAAGGTAATTAACTAATTAAAGTACATAAAAAATGAAGCCCTATAGATAAGATTAATTAATAATTGGATGTACATACTGTGCGCATGTGCGGATAAAAATGGACACAGTTTTCTCGAGGGCGATAAATTCATCAAAGTCGTTTGTTTATGGGCTTAAAGTATTGCTTTGAACATGTAAATGTGATTCATTTCATCTGGACTTGAATAATACCTCCTATGAATTCGAAAAAAAAAACGTGAAAACGGGAAAGAAAAGGAAAAAATCGAAAGGTCAAAATGATAGTAGTGAAAAACCAGGTAAGATAACACAGAACAGCAGCCAGTCACGCACAGCAAAGGTAAACAAACCCGCATCAGAAAATATGAACAACCCAGTTATTGAGACCACAGACATTATTATACCACACATAAATAATTTGAACAGATATTATGCTTCCCCACATATGCATGGAATGCATCAGTTCCCTCCAAGCTTTCCAAGATCTCCTGAACATTTTTTATCCGGCCAAATGCAGAGTCCCCTTCCAAATATAATGCAACCTGTCATGCAGTCTACTATGAACCACGGTCTTGATAGTCTTGATACAAATGGTAAAGTCGATAATCTTGTGCAAAAAGTAGATCAGTTGTTTCAAAAAATGACAACATTGGACAAAGTCAATGAAAAATTTAATAAATTTGAGTCCACCATGAACACCATGGTTGAAAGTATTGACAGAGTTATGAAACGAGTTGACGAAATAGAAAAGGGAATGAACTTCATAAACGAAGAATTCGAAACCTGTAAAAATGATCGAAAACAATTAAAAACAGCAGTGACACAAATCCAAACTGAACACGGCGATATGGTCCATGATGTTGGACAGTTACGACATGATTTCGATAACCTCCTTGAACGCCACTTAGACCTACAGACGCGATCAATGAGGGAAAACTTAATATTCAGCGGTATACCAGAATTGGCCGAGTCGGAAGATACTGAAGAAATTATATCCCAGTTCATGGACACTAACATGAAAATAACTCCACCCATCTCATTTCATCGAGCACATAGATTCGGGAAAAAAACTCAAGTATTAGACGAAAACGAACACCCACTTTACAATACAAGACCCATTGTCTGTCGCTTCAAAAATTTTAAAGATCGGGACCTAGTTCGGAATGCGGCCCGTAATTTGAAGGGCACCAAATTCGGTGTAAATGAGCAGTTTCCTAGGGAAATCAACGATAGGCGACATTCACTCTGGCCGTACTTTAAAGAAGCAAAAAGCCAGAAGAAAAAAGCCCACTTCAAGCGCGATAAACTCTTTATTGAAGGTGTAGAATTTCTTCCACCAGTAAATGCTGGGGCGAGAATGGAAATCGATGAAAGACAACAGCATATACCCCAAAGCCAAGGGGCTCGACCAAAACAATTTGGAAACACCCGACGTGCGCCACGTAAATAGCCTTTGCAAGGAGGAACTCGTCAATGTCAAACAAATTCACGTGGAACAGACTCTCACACTACTAGAATAAGCAGTAACTCTATTCAACCTGATGTACAGAAAAACAATTAACAACAATTTCTAATTTTAAATGTTTGTGGTATACGGTCAAAGATAATGTATCCTGAATTTAAATCACTAATAAGCAAGTATGACATCCTGTGTTTTACAGAGACTAAATTAGATAATTTAGATGAAATTAATTGTGAAAATTTTGATTTCTATTATAAAAATCGGAAAAACATATCCAATCACCGGTCTGGGGGTATAGCCCTTGGCTTTAAAAATCACCTAGAGAAATATATAAAACCGATTAACACAGAATGTCCATTTGTATATGGGTTCAAAATCAGTGGAAAAATGTTCCAAATAAGACATGATTTATGTATTGGTATCACTTATATACCCCCTGTAAACACTTTATATACAGCTAACAATGCTATTTTAGAAATTGAAATTGAATTCCATAATCTCCAAAAAGAAACACCATATATCTGTTTAGTTGGAGATTTCAACAGTAGAACAGCAAATTTAAAAGATTTTTATGAAAAGCATGAATTTGATAAAAGGTTTGAAAATGACTTTATTGATTTTAATGAGTTTAATGAGATTAATTTGTTAGATAACCTGGATATCCATAGAATATATAAACATTTGATTTTATTGTTTATTTGTAAGATGTATGATAGTTAATATATGCAAAGGTGGAGTAATTCACATGTTTGGTTGCAGGTATGATTGCATTGAATGCATGTGGATTGCCTGTTTTGTTGTCGTGGTTTGATTGATGCGAGTGAAACTGTAGTTTACGTGGTGGTAGATATGAATTTTATATAGTCACTCTAATGCTGGATTTTGGGAGAATCACACGTGTCCATTAATCATCATTCATTCATGAATCATTCCTATAAAGTATATTTCAACTAAATGGGTGTTAGACTGTGTGTCGTTGGTTTAGACTGTGTGTCGTTATAATGGTAATCTGTGTGATTTATGAGTAATAATTAGTACAAATGCTTGTGACCTGATTCTGATTCTGATTCTGATTTTGATTATGACATGATTATGTCCTGATTCTGTTTCTGATTATGTTAAAGTGCCACGGTTAGTGTTACCGATATTGTTGCTGGGATCGTTACTGTTCCAGTTATTTTATGGTGTTAAAAATAATGAAAAGATCTACATGAATAACTCATCAACCTGATCATCTTAATCATCTCAAATGTGCTGTGGAGAGTCACATATTTAATTTAATGACTGCTGTGTGCGCGTGTTTCGTCATTTCATCAATGTAGAACTGTGATTCGTCTTGTTGTTTGAATTCGTGAAATTAGAGAATAATTACATAATTATATATGTTATAACTGTATTATATGTTATATGTTGTAGTAATATAAAGATATTTAAATCATATTGTGTTTTTATTAATGGCAACTATATAAGTACATGACCGTCAATCCGCCCAAAAAGAACCAAAGGTCCAATTTTGTGACATCTGGCGAGCTTGCCAGGATCTGACAACTTTGTACTTATTGGTTAACGTTAATAAATATTAGGATGCATCCATTAATCCATTAATTCATTAATTTATTTTTTTGCTTGTAATGTTTTATAGATCGTAATATTATTATATTGTATTTTATGTATGTTCATATTATTTAAAATGTTTTGCTAGCTTATAATTTGGTAATTGGATAGATTTGAGTTTTATTTGATAAATGAATAGTTCATTGTCTAGTTTTAGTTCAGTTGGTTTATGTGTAGTTGCGATATCGAAATGGATTTAACTAAATTACTTAAGGCTGGTAAGGAGTTGGGTTATGATGGGGAGGCTTTACGGACGTTTGTTGAGAATGAGAGATAGAGAGAAAATATTGAAAGAGATGGTTTGAGAGTTGAGAAAATTGAAGAGAAAGAAAGGAATTTAAGAGAAATTAATGCTAGAAAGATATTAAAACACAACACAATTTTTATGGAAATTACAATCACTGTTTATATACATATAGCACAACGTTTCAACAAGTATCTTCTTGTCGTTATCAAGCACAAATGATAATTAGTAAACTAAAAGGCAATATTTATATATGTGACAAAAAATGTGAAGCCATAAAAAAGAACCCATGGTGTTAAGTACAGGGTGATTGGGTCTATTGTTAACCTAAAATCTCTAACACATAAATAGCTAATAGGACAACCTAATGGGTGTTAACATATAACCACAGCACAAAGGAGGAAGAACTTGAAGGTAATTAACTAATTAAAGTACATAAAAAATGAAGCCCTATAGATAAGATTAATTAATAATTGGATGTACATATAATGCTTAAAAAATTATACTAATGTCGGTTTATGTGATAACTATTTATCAACTGATGATAGAGAGGGTTTAACATATGATTATAGTGTAAGGTGTAATCTCAAAGTTTACACTATAATCATATTACTCCACCTTTGCATATATTAACTATCATACATCTTACAAATAAACAATAAAATCAAATGTTTATAAATCAAACTTTATTACCACAATCTGGAAACATGTTCACCAGTTGTCATAAACTGTAATAAACAACAATAACATATATACGAAATTTAATAATGTACAAATACTTGTGACCTTGAAATATTAAGCATTACCAGCGTGAATATATTACTATTATCTGGTAGATCCTCGACAAACTCCATGTAAATTATCTGTATCTAATAAAGGTCTTGTCCATAAGTGATCAAGGGCCATAACTCTGGCAGTAATTATGGGAAATCAGAAAGCTCCTTCGCCTCATGACCTTAAACATTGTGTATCAATTTCAATCAATCGGATATTAACTTTGGCCACTAGACCATCAACAAGATTTTTTGAAGTGATCAAGGGCCATAACTCTGATAGTCATTATCGGATATCGCTTAAAATCAACATGATTCTTCATTTAATGGCCTTTAACATTGTGTATTAATTTAAAGTTAATCGGATATTAACTTTGGCCTCAAGAGCGTTCACGAGATTTTTTTTATGTGATCAAGGGCCATAATTCTGGCAATAATTATCGGAAATCGCTGAAAATCTCATGAACTTAAACACTGTGTATAAATTTAAAGTCAATTGGATATTAACTTAAGCCTCTGGAGCTTTCACAAGATTTTAAAAGGTGATGAAGGGCCGTAATTCTGGATGTATTAGGGGTCTTCGTCTCATGACCTTAAACGCTGTGTATACATTTAAATTCATTCGGATAATAACTTTAGCCTCTAGAGCGTTCACAAGAAATTGTGGACGACGGACGTACGGGCGGACTAATGTGGTCGTATAAAAATGCTTAAAACCTAAGTAAATCTAAATGACACAACTAGTCGAACGTATAACAAAGCTCTAGGTGTCCTCAACAAAAATTTGAAAGCATGATATAAAAAAGATTTAATAAATATAACTGTTAAAGACATTTATAATCACATGGTGTTAGCTAAATAAGAAACAGCGAAATCTATTACGAAATAGGAGGAGGAATTAAATATACACCAATTTAGAGCAAATGATATAAAAATGATATTCAGATTAGCTCACCATGTTAACGACTGTTAACGACCATGCGCCAGAACGAACATGCACTGTTACTGTTCACGACAACGAGGACTGGTACAGCGATGACATCCGCCACGCCAAGCGAAAATAACGTCGTCTAGAGAAACAAATGAAGAGGACAGGACTTACTATAGATAGACAGATTCATAGTGCACAACGCAACCACGTGAACGAGATCGTGGAGATTGCTAAGCGTGAACACTTTGGAAACATTCTCAATAACTTACAAGGCCAGAAAGAACTCTGACACCACAAGCTTCTATTGCAGAAGGCCCCAGTGAAGTAACGGAGTTCTGTCAACTTGTCACTTTCAATGCTGTCAGTGAAGATGAGGTTAATAAACTCCTTCAGCGATGTCCCAACAAATCGTGCTCTTTGGATGCTATGCCTACCTGGCTCCTGAAAAGCTGTTCTAAATCACTAGTACCCACCATGACTTCTATCATTAATATGTCGTTGTCAGAAGGCCACGTACCTGCATCTCTAAAGGAAGCTATAATTACCCCCCTTTTAAAGAAACCATCCCTTGACCCAGATATCTTAAAGAATTACCGACCGGTTTCTAATCTCTCCTTCTTGTCCAAATTGATTGAACGTGTCGTTGCAGAAAGACTTAAACAACACATGGCAGCACATTCTTGTCTGGAACCCTTGCAGTCAGCCTATCGCTCATTCCACAGCACCGAGACAGCGCTGCTCAAAGTGCAGAATGACATCCTTCAGGCAGTGGATACAAGTGGCGCGGCAATTCTCGTATTGCTCGACTTGTCAGCAGCATTTGACACCATCGATCACGGTATGCTGTTCTCGATTCTTGAAAAAAGAGTTGGTCTTGGGGGATTTGTCCTGGAGTGGATTAAGTCATATCTCACTGGCAGGAGCCAACGTGTCATCATCGGTGATCATTCCTCCGACTCCAGAGATCTGCTCCATGGAGTGCCACAGGGCTCTGTGCTTGGGCCTATCCTTTTCATCATCTACACTTCTCCGCTTGGTGACATTGTTAGATCACATAACCTGTCCTTTCATCTCTATGCAGATGACACTCAACTGTATCTTGCCTTTAAACCAACCGATCAGCAATCTGCACTTGAATCTATCTCTAGACTTGAAGCCTGTGTGGCCGACATTCAGGACTGGATGTCAACCCACTACCTGAAGTTAAACAGTGATAAAGCTGAGGTACTCCTTATATCCCACAGACGTGTATCCTCTCGCATGTCTCTTCCTGAATTCTGCATTGATGACCAAGTTATTACCCCGACAACAGAAGCTAAAAACCTGGGAGTCATCTTCGATTCACACTTGACATATGAATCGCATATCAGGACTGTCTGTCGGAAATCATTCTACCATCTGCGAAATATCGGTCTCATCAGAAAGTACTTGAACGAAGCTACTGCCGCCACGCTAAACAATGCCTACGTCACCCCCTGCCTAGACTACTGTAATTCTCTGCTTTACGGACTACCCGACTACAACATCCAACGGATACAGCGTGTACAGAATGCTGCAGCCAGACTGGTTACAAACACAAAGAAGTTCGACCACATCACACATGTCCGTGCCAAACTTCACTGGCTCCCCGTGTTATATCGGATACGATACAAGATCCTCCTACTTGTCTTTAAATGCATCAACAACCAGGCTCCTCAATATCTCACAGACCTCGTAACCAGTTATAAGCCAGTTCGAGTTCTCCGGTCATCTGAGAGCCGTCTCCTGTTTGTGCCACCGCCCGGTTCTCGTACCTTTGGGGACCGCTCTTTCATGGTTGCTGGTCCTTATTTGTGGAACCGGCTCCCCCTGGAGCTAAGAGCTTTGGACAAAATAGATATTTTCAAATCGAGACTGAAGACACTCTTTTTCCATGAAGCTTTTGGCGATAGACTTAAATTTTGACTAATGTTTTTCACCTTTGTGTCATTGATGATTTTTCCATGCGCGGTTGAGCAGTTTTCTGGAAATGGCGCATTATAAGTATTTTCATATATATATATGTAAAATTTAACTCTAAATTACAGAACTTCCAATATAAGTACATCCATATAATAATTTACACAAATAAATTACTTTGTAAATTAAGAATGACAAATAATCAACTCTGCGTCCCTTCTGTCTACCAGGTATAAATCATTTGTTTATACTTTTACTCTACTTACAAGCAACGGATATGGAACGAAGTTCTTACAAAAGCAAATATTAACGTAAATATAACACTACAGGAAAATCACTTTGATTGCCTAAATAAATCAGTTTTTGACAATATTCACAAATGAACTTTTGTAGATCAAATTACTATACTTGACTAATATAAGTATTACGTATGTAAATCAAAACTAGAAGCAAATACGTGCGAAAGATAGCCCACAGAGCATTTTTACAAAGTAGAAAATCTTAAAACTGGAAAGTTTTAATACTTATAATAAATAACCAAAGTATTGTTATTAAATAATATGAACTGCACGGTAGCTAAAAGTACTCAAATTCTTTCAACTTTTATTTCGAGGAAATGAATGAATGAATGAAATGGGGTTTAATGTCCTACTGTTATGCACTTAACCTGAGCTAATTGAAGACGGGCATACGCCAGCTATGATGGAAATTTTGCCCGGGCAGCGGCGCTACAGCCTACTCTTATATCGAATTCCAACTGCCAAGGGATCTTTTACGTGCACTCCAATGTGTACACGGGACCTCGGTTTTCCGTCCCATCCGAACGACTAGGCAGCTGTCCTTGTCAGGCCCTCGTTCTGCATCACTGCCAAGGATCAAGACTATAACCTCCTTGAAGGCCCAATAACACTCTTGTTGTAACTGAATAATATGTCACAATCATTATTCTGGTCAACAAATTGTACTATTTTACAATAATATTCCAATTAATTGATGATACAAATTTTTGAAAAAATGGGAAAATTCAACTACCGGGTAGGCTTCATGGTTTGAAAAGCTTTACGTAAACACTTTCAAATGTACGGTAACTTAGATTTAAAAATATTTTCGAACCCTCTGGACAAGTAAAAATGGATAATTTAGACAACAGGTAGGACACTTAAACATCTACTTATGTAGTAGTTGAATAAGGCTATATTTTTGCCGGACCTGTCAAGCCAGAATGAGTGTTATTGTCCCTTTAAAGGGAGATAACACATCTTAGGAGAGAGTCAAGCCAATATAATTACAGGTAACAACAAAACAGTACTCTTTTAGCACCGTATCCCCTCAGACAATGCTAAAGATAAATATGTACTGGCAGTAATTAATGAATGTTAATTATAAATAAATGATTTGTGATTATATGACCTTATTTCAATTATACGTAGGCAAGGGCCGCGGAGCGGCCCCGATTTCGGGGGGGCTACTGACAATAACTCGCGCAATGTGGCCGCACCCACTAAGCACCACACCCATATCCCTAACCTTTCCCCCTAACCTTTTTTCGCTTTTTTGAGCTTTTGGCGACATTTTATTTTTCACTATTTAAAATTATTGCCGGGGCTAAAGCCCCCTAGCCCCCCCCCCCGGCTCCGCGGCCCCTGTACGTAGGCATACAGATGATGTAGGAAAGATAAATATAGACTATTACTATTAGAAATAATTATATTTTTCGACTTTCTTAGAAAATTTGAAATTCTCGCTTTAAAATCAAGCCTCTTGATTTTTTTACGTGCGTGCAATAACCTCGCCTACAATAGCTATATTACATGCGTTGCGAGTGAGTTGCGCAATTTATGTCCATTTCTAGTAGGCCTACAGTTCTATGATGCCAGTGTTTGATTTAGCCAGTTTGGGAAATGTTAGAAACCCCTTATTGCTTTTTGTTCGAGACTTTTTGCAGAGTTATGTCCCCTTTGTTTATAAATCTCCAAACTGCACGTGTTGGAAACATTGCTGGTAATTTGGTAATTTGGCAATATGATATCCGAATTTTACCTGTTTATTTTATGATATCGTTTAAGTAAATTCAATCAGAATAATAAAAAATTCTTGCGTTTTAAATATATGTATATTGCCATATATTTTTGTGGAAATCTATCTTTAGGATGGATCTAATAGTACCACAGACGGGATGGGATGATGACAGCCGGTAGTTACTAGGTACCAAAGTTACTATCTTCTTGTAATTTGAATCTTCTTAAAAAAAAGTATTGGAATCATTTCTAGACAGCCGGGTAGGCTAAATGAAAACGAAACGAGACAATTATGAACAATATTAGAGCCTATAGTGATTGACCTATTGACTCTTAATAGTTTTCATTTGCTACTTTTATTTTATTTCAATCCCATCTATTTGTTTACATCATTTCTGATAAGTTGTACAAGTGTCTATCCTCTTCACCATATATATATATTATTTTTAATCATTAATTACAATTACACTGTACAGTACAAAGTCGGGACGTCCAACACAGTACTTAATTACTAATAATATTTTCATAAACATCGAGGAGCAGAAAGTTGACAATAGTGTCAATATAGGTCTGGTTTGACACTCGCAGATTGCGCCCAAAATGTGTAAGTACTGTAGGCAGTAGCAAATAACTTGAAAGTTTAAATGACTCAAGTCCGTAACTCAAAAACCTACCAAACTTCGACATCGAAATTACAAATTATTGGTCAATTTAAATCAACATTGATGACGTAAACTTACCGGGAAAAGATGAGGATCTGATATCCCATATTTAAGATAAAATCACTTTTTTAACATTAATGGTATACGAATCGTGTACCAGGGGCGTAAAAATATTTTTTAATCTACTAGCCCAGGGCTAGAAGTCGACTGTCAGACACTAGCCCGACATTCATTTCCACTAGTCCGTCGATGTAGTTCGTTTTCATATCATAATATGATCTTCAAAACCAGGAATGGTGGCCGGCCATAACAATGTTTTCATTCACTAAAGACCACACAAATACTCCATACAGCACTTGTCATTTGTTATATATCACAGGAAATTAATGTCTTTAAATTCCTGCTCGAAGTTTTATATTATATGCCGTGCTTTGCACTCGTTTGTCGCTCACTGCAAAGTACCGTAACAGACAGCCTCGAGTTTCGACTGATTGACAAATTAATTGCCTTACAGTATTTATTATTCTGGTCATTCACTATATAAATAAACAGTCTGAAAAGGAAACAAAATCAGTTTGATGTGCTGATATAATATTAAAATCGGGATAGTCAAATTGTTTATATTATCACTGGAGCATGATGCTGCCTGCCGATAGGGTCAAAGTTGATGACACACGGGTCACTGGTACCATTCAGCATAGGTGTGTAACAAACATGACTTGTGTAGAAAATTCTTTGGAAATACCAGACATGTTAAATAATCAAAATGATTTTGTATTTGAAAATCTAATGGCATGCTTTTAAATATTTATGTCAAAACTAATCTTATACAAAAAAAAGAGAAATCAACTCAATTTCAACAGGTGACTTCATACGTGACTCGTAAAAGCCTGCAAGTAGTGCAAGGTCAAGGCGAATAAAAATGTCACGAATGATTGAATCGATGAGGTGCTAAAATGTCCATACTCCTCTTAGTTTTATACATAAAATCTATTGTTATGAATGAGTTTTCTTTGGAATTTGAGAAATAAATGTGGGGTGTTTTACAGTTTATTTATATCACTAGATTAATTCATAAACCAGAAGTTCCGGCGTGATTTCCCCTTGTCAGTGATGCAGAAGGAGGGCCTGACAAGGACAGCTGCCTAGTCGTTCGGATGGGACGAAAAACCGAGGTCCCGTGTACAAATTGGAGTGCACGTAAAAGATCCCTTGGCAGTTGGAATTCGATATAAGAGTAGGCCGTAGCGCCGCTGCCCGGGCAAAATTTCCCTCATAGCACACTGTTGGCGTATGCCCGTCTTCAATTGGCCCAGGTAAGGTGCTTAAGCGTAGGACGTTAAACCCCATTTCATTCATTCATTCATTCATAAACCAGAAGAAGGGCACTAGCCCAGGACTAGTACGGCTAAATAGGTCACTAGCCCGTAAGTTGTTTTTGGTAGCCCGGGATGTCGGGCTAGTGGATTTATACAGCCCTGTCGTGTACCACAATGCGCTTCATCCCGAGTTGTATTGAGAGACCAGAGGGACGAGGCTAGACACATTGCACTAAATTAAATGATATTATGTAGACTGGAATAACTAGACGCTAGAAATTTTCACTCGTTTGAGATTTCTGGCTTATTTCGCCGAACATGACTGATTTGAAATTGGAAGTAAAAACGCAAACCATTGAATGTAAATCAGTTTATATACATTCATATTACAGGTCCCAAGTGTTAGCGATTTAGCTCCTTTAAGAAAAGTTTTTAAGAAAATATGCCATTCTTTTTTCAGTGCTATAATATGAAGCGAAACACACCACAACAAGTATCCAGTTTACAGCACAACCTATCCAATGTGCGCAACATCTGTATACTAGCTCATGTAGACCATGGTATGTAGGTCAATATGAATATGCCTACTGTATACCATCAGCATTGCATGTCATCTTAATAATAATAGAATAACTATTTCAAGCATAAAATATTTATCAATCAAAGTATTTGCTGATTATCTTTTATACGCTCTTTGAAAGGAAAACTATAGCTGTTTCAGTTATTTTATTTGGTACTTTTATCTAGTATTGAAATAGCTTCAACCATATGTTCAACTCAATGTACAGAAATCTAGAAACTTTCAGTTCCAGGTTTTCTGTTTTGGGGAAAAAAGAATTTATACTCTACTTATGTATTTAATACACCTTTACTTCCAATTCTTTTATAGTGTATGTAATATGATTTGCTTGTCTTGTATGATCTATTTTGTTACCAACAGGAAAGACAACATTGGCTGATGCACTGGTTGCTAGCAATGGAATTATATCTCAGAGAATGGCTGGAAAGGTATGTTAGTCATATTGTATTTTTATTTAGGGTGCCCAAGAAAAGTACAGCTAGTGTTATTAATTTTATTCTGAACATATGACTGAGTAGAAATGGTTCTACTACTGATATCTTCTATCTTTGACTCCAGCCACAGTAGTTGATGATTCTAGGCCTTCCATTGAGCAGGTTTTGTAATTATTTGATTACCCAAACTGTCCAAATCGTTATTTGTCTTAACTTCCTAGATTTTCATTTATTCTGACCCAAAAAGTGACTCGGATGATTAATAGTAGGGTTCGAACTCCCAGATCCGTGACCAATTTCCGGGGAGGAAGGTTTGACGATTGATTCTGGTTGGGGGGACTGTTCTGAGGATTTGTGCAGTTTGCAACCTCTGGAAAGTGTGGGCAACTCTCAGGAGACGCAAAAATCCAAGATGGCTGCCGAAATAGCACATAAACTTCTAGTTGGGAGCAAATGGCATCAAACCGTCCTTGTAATATGTCATTTTTATAGTTTTCAGGGTCGCTGAATCCATTAAGAACACTCCAAAGACATTTTGATGCACCCATATTCCAATATGGCGGAAATCTGGTGGAAATGGTGAAAAACCCGGAAAATAATGTCATGTATTCTGGTACGGCAAATATGAGCTTGTAATATATCGTTTTTAGGGTTTTAATGGATGCTTAGTCCATTTTTGATGGTCTCATGTGAATAAAATCTACATTACATGTTAAATATGAAACCAAAGTAAGCGCACAGAAAATACAAAGATACAGAAAATATCATTATATACACAATAGGTCATTCATATAGCGCCTACTAATATTATAATTTCTAAACAGTCATAGGCATATACCTTTCACACGAATCTTTCGAGACGACAGCCTTCAATCAGAGTCCGTGTCAGAAAGTTCTAAAACTAATGCACTGTCTGACTAAGATGTGTCACTAACAGAGGTATCGTTATCCTCCTCATCAACACCATCATCAATGTCTACCAATGATCTGAACTTAAGTGGCAAGGCGGGTTTATATACCGTACAGGAACACATTCAACTCCCATCCGTGTCCAAGTGGATCAGCTACGTTACTGAAATTGTCACTTAGCATGATATATGCTTGATAGTTCGCTCTTTTATGTGATGTTCCAGACTATCTTGATCAGGTGGGATACGGCGTGTGCATTTGTTTTTCATCTTAAGCCATTTGCTAGCTCTACCACAAGCAGATGGATTTTTTGGCATTATAGATGCATCTCAGCACAATTTGTTCCATGGAGGCTAACGGGTTATCGGATACAGTTAATGCGACACCTTAACCATCTAACAATGATGCATCTATACTAAACGTGGACTTATACAGAGTTTTTTTGAAATTGCCAAAAAATTCCGACACTGTATCACAACCGGTTATCGAATGGAATTGGGTGATACGTAGCGCCACACCACGTGGCAGTAATCTTTGTGCACCAAATGGCTTAAGATGAAAAACAAATGCACACGCCGTATCCCACCTGATCAAGATAGTCTGGAACATCACATAAAAAGAGCGAACTATCAAGCATATTACCATGCTAAGTTACAATGTCAGTAACGCAGCTGAGACACTTGGACATTGATGGGAGTTGAATGAGGGAATGTGTGTTCCTGTACGGTATATAAACCCGCCTTGCCACTTAAGTTCAGATCATTGGTAGACATTGATGATGTGGAGGATAATGATACCTCTGTTAGTGACACATCTTAGTCAGACAGTGCATTAGATTCCGAATTTTCTGACACAGACTCTGATTTAAGGCTGTCGTATTGAAAGATTCGTGTGAAAGGTATACTAGTATGCCTATGACTGTTTAAAAATTATTATAATCAATTAGGGTTAGTGCTATATGAATGACGTATTGCGTATATAATGATATTTTCTGTATCTTTGTATCTTCTGTGCGCTGACTTTAGAAAAGTTTCATTTTTAACATCTAATGTAGATTTCATTGACATGAGACCATCAAAAATGGACTAAGCATACATGAAAACCATAAAAACGATATATAACAAGCCCATATATGCCATATCAGAATACATGACATTATTTTCCGTTATTTTTCACCACTTCCACCAGATTTCCGCCATATTGGAATATGGGTGCATCAAAATGTCTTGGGAGTGTTCTTAATGGATTCAGCGACCCTGAAAACTATAAAAATGTTATATAACAAGGGCGGTTAGATGACATTTTCCCCCAACTATAAGTATATGTGCTATTCCGGCAGCCATCTTGGTTTTTGCGTCTCCCGAGAGTTGCCCACACTTCCCAGAGGTTGCAAACTGCAAAAATCCTCAGAACAGTCCCCCGTCAAACCTTCCTCCCCCTTAATTGGTCACGGATCTGGGAGTTCGAACCCTACTATAACTAATCCACATTGAAATAATAATGAAACCTTATACATGTACTTGAGATTTCACGTTGGTAACATGTATAAAAATTGTTGCTTTGAAAATGTAAAACACACTACCATGAATGAAAATGGTTCATACTTTATTGTATGGATCTATCTCTCCCTTCCGTCTGTGTCCGTCAGTCTGTCTGTCAAATATTTTGGGACACAATAACTCTACTTCTAATTGAGCTAGTTTGATAGGGTTAGAAGATGAGCATTTTTTGCTTAGTCTAAGCAGAGGTAAGCAATTTTATTGGTTGATGCTTTGGGACACTATAACTATAGTTTCATCACATTGGTGCCTTGACTATTTCAATACAAATTATGACAATATGTGTTAAAAATTATTTTAACTTTTCGGTGCAAAAGACCAAAATCAAAAGACATTCCAAGAATTCATATTTCCTGACAAATTTTCAGAGGTGGGTAAGATTTGAACACAGATAGATGACTGTCAGAATTTTTATGTGAGATACCTAGCCCATCTCTGTTCAGTATTGGCCCCCATGTAGATGAGAAAAGTCAATAAAATTAATTATGATATAAATTAATAATTTAAATTACTGATTGACTATATATATTTTACAGATGAGATATATGGACAGTAGAGAAGATGAACAAATGAGAGGAATAACAATGAAATCTAGTGCTATCTCTCTTCTTTATAAGAAAGGTAATAATATATTTTATTCTGGTGACATTATTTTGATAAAACAACCTACTTTCAACTGCTACTGGGCCAATAAAGGCCGCGGCTCAATAACAAAGAGTTAGTTATCACTAGTTGATTAAGAAGCCAGCTAATCGCCATTTGCATTTTTAGACAATATCTTATTATATATTACTGCTAGATCCATGCTAAAATGTACTCAAATTGAGTTTTTAACATTTAATTGAACTCATATTTGGCTCTAACTTTTTTGTATTGCCTGCATTTAGAGGATTTCAAATAGGTATCATATTTTTGAATGGAATTGACCATTTTATCTGATATAGTAGGGTTCGAACTCCCAGATCCGTGACCAATTTCCGGGGAGGAAGGTTTGACAATTGATTCTGGTAGGGGGGACTGTTCTGAGGATTTGTTCAGTTTGCAACCTCTGGAAAGTGTGGGCAACTCTCTGGAGACGCAAAAATCCAAGATGGCTGCCGAAATAGCACATAGACTTATAGTTGGGGGGAAATGTCATCAAACCGCCCTTGTAATATGTCATTTTTATAGTTTTCAGGGTCGCTGAATCCATTAAGAACACTCCCAAGACATTTTGATGCACCCATATTCCAATATGGCAGAAATCTGTTCGAAATGGTGAAAAAAACGGAAAATAATGTCATGTATTCTGGTACGGCAAATATGAGCTTGTAATATATCGTTTTTAGGATTTTCATGGATGCTTAGTCCATTTTTGATGGTCTCATGTCAATAAAATCTACATAAGATGTAAAATATGAAACTAAAGTCAGCGCACAGAAGATACAGAGATACAGAAAATATCATTATACGCAATACGTCATTCATATAGCACTAACCCTAATATCATAATTTCTAAACAGTCATAGACACACTAGTAGTATACCTTTCACATGAATCTTTCAATACGACAGCCTTAAATCAGAGTCTGTGTCAGAAAGTTCTGAATCTAATGCACTGTCTTACTCAGATGTGTCACTAACAGAGGTATCATTATCCTCCTCATCATCACCATCATCAATGTCTACCAATGATCTGAACTTAAGTGGCAACCATTTGCTAGCCCTACCACAAGCAGATGGATTTTTTGGCATTATAGATGCATCTTAGCACAAATTGTTCCATGGAGGCTACCAGGTTATCGGATACAGTTAATGCGACACCTAAACAATCTAACAGTGATGCATCTGTACTAAACGTGGACTTATACAGAGTCTTTTTCAATTAGCCAAAAAATCCCGACACTGTATCACAACTGGTTATCGAGTGGAACAGGGCGATGCGTAGCGCCACGCCACGTGGCAGTAATCTTTGTGCACCAAAAAATGACCCTTTCGTCTAACTGCTAGAGACCCTGGCTCCATATGAGAAACATAGCTTGATAAAATCAAAACATCAGTATCTTCTGCGTCTATAACTACAAGTTCATTATTTCCACTCGATCTCAGTTGTGCATAAATGTACAGCAAAATAGTGTCCACCTCTAATTGGTCAGGTATTCAGTTCATTTACTATATCCGAAAGAACTGTTATGATCTAACTGCAGGTTTCAACTTTTCGAATATGACCAATTAGAGGTGGACACTATTTTGTTTTACATTTATGCACAACTGAGATCGAGTGGAAATGATGAACTTGTAGTTATAGATGCAGAAGATACTGATGCTTTGGTTTTATCAAGCTATGTTTCTCATATGGAGCCAGGGTCTCACTCTAGCAGTTACACGAAAGGGGCATTTTTACTTCCACGCGATGTGGCGCTACGTATCATACAGTTTCACTCGATAACCGGTGGTGATACAGTGTCAGGATTTTTGGCCATTCAAAGAATACTCCAAAGTCCATGTTTAGTGCGGATGCATCATTGTTAGATGGTTTAAGTGTCGCATTAACTGTATCCGATAACCTAGTAGCCCCCATGGAACAATTTGTGCTGGGATGCATCTATAATGCCCAAAAAATCCATCTGCTTGGGGTAGAGCTAGCAAATGGCTTAAGATGAAAAACAAATGCACATGCCGTATCCCACCTGATCAAGATAGTCTGGAACATCACATAAAAAGAGCGAACTATCAAGCATATACCATGCTAAGTTACAATGTCAATAACGTAGCTGATCCACTTGGACATGGATGGGAGTTGAATGAGGGAATGTGTGTTCCTGTACGGTATATAAACCCGCCTAGCCACTTAAGTTCAGATCATATAGACATTGATGATGGTGATGATGAGGAGGATAATGACACCTCTGTTAGTGACACATCTGAGTAAGACAGTGCATTAGATTCAGAACTTTCTGACACAGACTCTGATTTAAAGGCTGTCGTATTTAAAATTCATGTGAAAGGTATACTAGCGTGTCTATGACTGTTTAGAAATTATGATATTAGTAGGTGCTATATGAATGACGTATTGCGTATATAATGACATTTTCTGTATCTTTTTATCTTCTATACGCTGACTTTGGTTTCATATTTAACATGTAATGTAGATTTCATTGACATGAGACCATCAAAAATGGACTAAGCATCCATGAAAACCATAAAAAAATATATTACAAGCTCATATTTGCCGTACCAGAATACATAACTGTATTTTCAGTTTTTTTTCACCATTTCTGCCAGATTTCCTCCATATTGGAATATGGGTGCATCAAAATATCTTGGGAGTGTTCTTAATGAGTTAAGCGACCCTGAAAACTATAAAAATGACATATTACAAGGACGGTTTGATGACATTTGCTCCCAACTATAAGTCTATGTGCTATTTCGGCAGCCATCTTAGATTTTTGCGTCTCCTGAGAGTTGCCCACACTTTCCAGAGGTTGCAAACTGCACAAATCCTCAGAACAGTCCCCCCTACCAGAATCAATCGCCAAACCTTCCACCCCGGAAATTGGTCACGGATCTGGGAGTTCGAACCCTACTAATATGTATTTCTTTTAGTGATTACATTTTCACAATATTGTATCAATGTTTCGCAGGCTCGATAACAGGCGGACCTAGGTTCAATCCTAATGTTGGCCGAGAAAGTTATATTCTCTGCAGAGTGCAGATCATGCTACTTTCAACTGAGACGTATAAGCGGAATATGAAACATCGTCACTATGGAAGCGGCTAAATCATTAGTTCAATCTCTTGTTCTTTCAAAACTTGACTATTGTAACAGTATACTAGCTGGAAGTACTCAGTCCACACTGTATAAGCTACAAAAAGTTCAGAATGCAGCGGCAAGGATCATAACTAGAACAAACAAATCATAACACATCACCCCTGTCTTGAAATCCCGATTGGCTCCCGATCCATGCACGTATTGAATTTAAGATCTTGTGTTTGACTTACCACACTGTAACATTGATATCTTTGACTAAGCAACAAATAACTGTTATAAATGAAAATATACAACACTAATAGATCAAAGTGATCAGTTTATATACATAATGTGTATTAGTTAGTTAAAATTGCTTGTAGTGGGGCAGAAGTCATTAAGTAGGTGTTATGTCACTAAGGTAATAAAACTGTGACTATTGGATGATACCCACCACTATTGTCATGGTGTGTATTCAATAGTGATAGGTGTTATACATATTCACACTTCTACACCAGTAGTGACATTTTTTACAGCTAGTTGCACACCTGCCAATTAATGACAACTGTATAATTTCTAACCACTTTCTATACATACTAAACATTAATTTAGAATACTGACAACTTATATGATTTAATGACAAAAATGGTCATTACTAAAAGTCCGAGATTCATAAGTGAACGTTATCAGCTTAGCAGTGCCAGTGTAAACAGGGTACTGCACCCTTGTATCTTTCAGAACTACTAACTATATACCAGCCTACCCGTACTTTGAGATCTCAACATCAAAACCTTTTATGCATTCTGTCATCAAAATTGAAACAATTTGGAGTTAGAAGTTTCAGTGTTGCTGCACCCAAACTCTGGAACACTTTGCCAATCAATATCTGTGACAGTAAAACTCTATTAAGTTTTAGATCACATTTAAAAACTTACATGTTTAAACTATCATATCCAGACTAAATTCATTGATGTGTTTTACTCCTTTTTAAAAGCGCTTTAAGCATGCTTATGGATGGATTTGGCGCTCTAGAAATCAACATTATTAGTATCATTATTATTCTATTAGTTCAGCTGGGACAAAAAACCAAGGTCCTGTGCATACATTGGTGTTCACATAAAAACAATAATAAGCGCCGGGTGGTTAAGGGGTGCTGAAAAAATAAGCGCCCGGGCGCTTATTAGAGGAAATACGGTAATTTGTCTTTATTATTCTTATTGGTGCAGAAAAGTAGGACGTTTTAAAACCCCAGTGCATTTCACAGTTTTGTAGTTTACAAGGGATTGATAATTCCTCAAATCACAATTAGCAGCAGTCCAAGTAATTAGCCCAATCAACAGCAGTTTTAACAATCTTGTAAATTATACAATCTTGCTGGTTTTACAATCTCCGATTATTGATTGTAGTTTACAGATTCACGATCCACCCAACACCTTGTTAAGACAAATCTACACAACAACTGATTAAATAATATACAGTATACAAATGATAAATTGATATTGGGACAAATGAGTAGTACTAGTATAACAGTGTTGATCAGAATCAATGTACAGGATTAATCATAGAATTCAGTTCAATTTTATACCAGTATTTTGTGGAAGTCTTCTTTGTTCTCAGTGCTTCTACTGTAGTGAAATAGCAGTTAGTTAACATTCCTTTACAGATGTCTTCTCGACATTGCTGAAGTAATTCCCATCACAAAATTGCAAATGTTGAGTTGTGTACAAAGTGCTAAGGAAGTTCGCCCCCCCCCCCTTGCCGGACTGGTCTGGCTCGGCTTATATAGTTTTTAGGAAATTCTAGAACTGTCCAACTTTTCCTAGAACCCTCCACAACATTCCAATTATTTCTAAACATAGTTTCCAGAAGTTTGATTCTAGAATTTTCCAAATGACAACTCTACAAAGTTTAATCACCTAAAATGGTAATAAACGATAGATTTCGATGAATGATTGTGACCATATTATTGATAACATGACCATTTAGTAGCCTACTGATCCCACATTGTTTTCACAGATATGTAAATACCATCACCTAGTTTTTTAACTTCTTTATACCTAACTAACGAATGCTCAGGAAATAAATCAGCTTTTTTAAATGTGACATTCTCATTTGACCTCGCATAATAAGGAATCACTCTCTTGTCCAATCAAAGCTTTCAAAGAGATTGAACTCTATTACCATGTACGATATTGTATAATATACTTCATTGTGATATTGTCGCAATCATAAATATTATTCAAATACTACAGGCTACAAAACATAATATTACCAATGAAACATTGAAGGCATACATTTTTTTCAGACACAGTGAAATTTTGTACTTCTTTTTTAAAGTGTATTAACAATAACAGTAATGATATGTGTTTTGATATATATTTTACTAGATGATAAAGATTACTTGATCAATTTGATAGATTCCCCAGGACATGTTGATTTCTCTAGTGAGGTATCAACTGCTGTTAGACTGTGTGATGGAGCTTTATTAATAGTAGACGTAGTTGAAGGAGTTTGTCCACAGGTACTGTAAATGGATTAAACTATTATTTATGTCATGTGAACAAGCATCTTTCTTATTGGCCTTCACATTATTGTTGAACTTTTGTAAAAATGTTGTACCCATTAGTTCAAAACTAAACTATCAGAAAGTTTAGATTTTAGAGGAAATTAATTTGTTTTTTATTTACATATAAATGTAACTTGTATATTAGGGAACATTGCAGTACAAGCACATCCAAAATGCCTTGTGCTTTTCTAATTCAATCCTTAGTTATGGATCGTCGGATGTTTGTTGACCATGCTTAGAATAAAATGATATTGGGACGGTACACTGCTTAAAAACTTAAAACTTGGATGCACGACCAATTTTATTTTTTTTGATTTTGAATTTTGAACCAGTCAGTTTCCAACAGAATGCCAATCTGAATAATTAGGAACAGACACAAAATAATATAGGGATAAATTTCCTCTTTTCGTATTTTTTATCTGATACAGTCAGTAATGATGTATTGTCTGTGAGCTAGCATTAACGGATTGCAGTGGTATGTGTCTCAAGATTTGCCAGTCAACAAAGGAAAGTGCATCTAAAACTGTCCATACCTCTAAACTGATGAAGTCATACTCTCAAAGAGTTCTATTAGCTAAATAACATATTTAATTAAAGGTTTTTTGCAATTAATAAATGTGTTTCTTCAATTTTATTTTGTTCCCCAGACCCATGCTGTTCTACGTCAAGCTTGGTTAGAAAATATAAAACCAGTGCTAGTTCTTAATAAGATAGATCGTTTAATCACAGAATTAAAATTCTCATCAACAGAAGCTTATGTTCATCTGCAACAAATATTGGAACAGGTATTTAATTCTAACACATAGTATAGTAGATTGAACTGTAATCACACACCACTAATATCATAATACACAGATTTGGTCAAATATATTTCTTAACTGAGTCACAATTTTGAATTGCAAATGGTTCAAGACATAACATACTTGTGTGAAATAGGGTTATTTAATGTCCGCTATCATAGAAGTGATATCACAGCTAAATAAAATACTCTCACTAGAAACAAATTTATGATCAGTCCATTGCAAATCACTAGAATATCTGAGGGTTTTTTTAAAAAAAAAGAAGTTGTGTTCATTATAAAAATAGAATGACTTGAGATGTTAGTTTGTCAAAGTTTATAACTAAATAGTTATTATGCATCAATTTTTGTAGGTGAATTTAGTAACAAATGAACTATATACATCAGAAGCTATGGGAAAAACATCAGCTGTAAGTAATAATATTTTTTGTTAATTTGTTTTCAAATAAAGACAGACTGAGTGGTCTGACATATATGCTTTAGTTCATGCGGTCTGTTGTCCATGAAAATCAAAAGTTTGATCTCTGGTTGTACTTGACAAACATAGTCTAGCCTGTCTAACCTCATGGGTTGTGCTCTAAGGTTTTGGGGTTTACGACCACTGCTTAAGGCCCCTTCAGACATGTAAATGATTATTGAAATAAACATACAGGATTGTTTTGAGTGAATGTTAAAACCCCATTTCTCTCCTTAGGGACTGACCTCTATCATGTCAATGTTGTTAACTTGAGTGGTTTGTAAGAGTAAGTAATTCATCCAATTTTGATAATAACGTTTTATTTTCTTTGGTTTTAGATTGCAGATGAGTGGTCAGAGTCGAAAAGTGGAGAAGCTCAGGTAATCCTATTATTCTTTGTAACCATTCTTTCATTATATCACAAATTTAATCTTAAAGACCACATAAGATGATTTTTATACGCCCACATTGAAATGTGGTCGTATATTGCCATCGCCCCCGGCCGGCCGGCCGGCCGGCGGGCGTCCACAATTGCTTGTGGACGCTCTAGAGGCCAAAGTTTATATTCGATTGACTTTAAATTTATACACAGTGTTTAAGGTCATGAGACGAAGAAGCCTATTGATTTTCAGCGATTTCCAATAATAACTGTCTGAGTCATGGCCCTTGATCACTTAAAAAAATCTTGTGGACGCTCTAGAGGCCAAAGTTAATATCCGATTGACTTTAGATTTATACATAGTGTTTAAGGTCATGAGACGAAGAAGCCTATTGATTTTCAGCGATTTCCGATCGCTTATAAAAATCTTGTGGACGCTCTAGAGGCTAAAGTTAATAACCAATTGACTTTAAATTTATACACAGTGTTTAAGGTCATGAGACGAAAAAGCCTATTGATTTTCAGCAATTTCCGATAATTAAAATCAGAGTAATGGCCCTTGATCTCTTTAAAAAATCTTGTTGACGCTCCAGAGGCTAAAGTTAATAACCGATTGACTTTAAATTTATACACAGTGTTTAAGGTCATTAAATAAAGAAGCCTATTGATTTTCAGCAATATCTGATAATTAAATTTATACACAGTGTTTAAGGTCATGAGGCGAAGAAGCCTATTGATTTTCAGCAATTTCTGATAATTACTGTCAGAGTTATGGCCCTTTATCGCTTATAAAAATCTTGTGGACGCTCTAGAGGATAAAGTTAATAACCGATTGACTTTAAATTTATACACAGTGTTGAAGGTCATGAGACGAAGAAGCCTATTGATTTTCAGCAATTTCAGATAATTACTGACTGAGTTATGGCCCTTGATCACTTTCAAAATTTTGTGGACGCTCTAGAGGCTAAAGTTAATATCCGATTGACTTTAAATTTGTATAAATTGTTGAAGGTCATGAGACGAACAAGTATATTGAGTTTCAATGAATTTAGATAACTTGAACAGCATGGAGGAGAACTTTATCAAAGCCAAACAAATTCCAATGATTTTCTGATAATTACATAATGAGTTGTTACTTTTAATCAGATTTTAGTGTATTATAAATGTTTCATTACCGAAAAAAGTAAAATATGCGACAACTCTTGTTGACTGCCCGGACGATTTAGCTGCTGTGGGCGTATGTTTCGTTGCCTGGCAACCTATGTTTTTTAAATGCATAGGATAATAGACAATGATTACTAAATCCATTTTACAGTAAATTCAAATCAATATGATTAAAATTGAATGAGCTATTAACGTTTTAGTATGCGATAGCCAAAAACGGTTTTCAAATTTTCAATAACGACCTTAATCCGGTTGATTGGCTGATGACGTCACAGGGGACTACACATAGTATACACATTATCTATCCAATACATCACAGCCTGTATAATATATCACTGTATACACATACCACCAGCTGACAAGTGTGTATTGTCGGTAATCATTCGCTCGTAATTATAACTATGAGGGACCGGATATCGTCCATATATTACGAATAAAGGAAAGATACTACCTTTACCATCCAGAATCTAATACATTTGTCCAGTCAATAGATTGCCGTCTAGAGTGTGTTAAATGCCGTCACGATTCATAAAAAAACGCCAAGTTTGTGATACCGTGTAGATGAAGTTTTACAATTAATACTTGAATAGAGTCGTACACAACTAATTGGTGATGTCGTCCACAACTATTGGAGAATAAGACTCGTACACAATTTACTCTGTATATTATATACGTGTAGTCGAATTAGTTTATGATGTCAGACATCGTTTATTTTATTTTACAAGTACATATTGCCATCTAAATCACTCGCCAAAATACATCACGGACTCAACGCCCAATAATTAAATAATCAACTATAAATAATCTTAAAGACCACATAAGATGATTTTTTTTAATTGCATAGGATAATAGACAATGATTACTAAATCCATTTTACGGTAAATTCAAATCAATATGATTAAAATTGAATGAGCTATTAACGTTTTAGTATGCGATAGCCAAAAACGGTTTTCAAATTTTCAATAACGACCTTAATCCGGTTGATTGGCTGATGACGTCACAGGGGACTACACATAGTATACACATTATCTATCCAATACATCACTGTCTGTATAATATATCACTGTATACACATACCACCAGCTGACAAGTGTGTATTGTCGGTAATCATTCGCTCGTAATTATAACTATGAGGGACCGGATATCGTCCAGATATATCGAAAAAAGGAAAGATACTATCTTTACCATCCAGAATCTAATACATTTGTCCAGTCAATAGATTGCCGTCTAGAGTGTGTTAAATGCCGTCACGATTCATAAAAAAACGCCAAGTTTGTGATACCGTGTAGATGAAGTTTTACAATTAATACTTGAATAGAGTCGTACACAACTAATTGGTGATGTCGTCCACAACTATTGGAGAATAAGACTCGTACACAATTTACTCTGTATATTATATACGTGTAGTAGAATTAGTTTATGATGTCAGACATCGTTTATTTTACAAGTACATATTGCCATCTAAATCACTCGCCAAAATACATCACGGACTCAACGCCCAATAATTAAATAATCAACTATAAATAGTGCCGGGATCCCTTTTAGACAAGACAAATTAGATTGATATTATTTCGGCACTATAATTAAAATAATATAGCGACAAGTGATTAGTGAATACATACTTTATTTACCCAGTAAGTAGCTAAATTGCGCCGAAGCCCCTTTAGATAAGAAAAATTAGATTGATATTATTTCGTCGTCGTAATTAATTTAAAAACTAATGGTTGATTTAATTTCCGTACCCGAAATGGAACTCCTCAAATTTAAGAATTCCGTATAAGAATCAATTTAGAATACCAAAATGCGAATCGTAACACATTGTGGTCCAAACTGTGTAATACATTATAAAATAAATCATAAATCAATGAAACATGGACACTGCCATCTTCAATAGAAGGCTTGATCTCGCCTTAACTACATACAGCTTAACAAACCCTTCACTCAACACTCTACATTTTTTGGCACTAAATTTGATTGGGTACCGGCCCCAACGGTGATCCAATCAGATTCCTTTCGTTAAATGAGTTACTAAAAATAAGACTACTTTCAATTTATTTTATATATCCATCCTTAAAAAAATCGTCACGATTATCAAGTCTCGCGCTTCTAAATAAAATGTCTATGTGACAATCGAGATGCAAAGGTCAAGGTTCGATTAATGTCAAGGTCCTAAAACTGCTTCAATTGCCTTTTTTGGTTTTCTGTGAGTTTCCCAATTGAAAAAAAAACTTTCAATGGCTGTAAACTTGTCTCGCTCTTTTTCTGTGGAGGCTGCCATATTTGTTTACTACCGTCATGTGCTAAAATGTGAGTGTGTTATGTGCCATAACCTCTGATTGGACAATGATTTGAATGCTAATTAATCACGTGTAAACACAACCAGCGTAAAATGTTAGGAATAGCCAAGTGTTGAAGCAAGGGTTAGATGTTGTTAAACTTGCGGCCGTTGCTTCAGGAAGATGGGACACTGCATGCTTTTCTTGAACACTGGCCTAGTATTTGAGACGCCAGAGTCTGAGGTATAACACGTGTCAAAAATGTAGCTACGTGCAATTTCATTCTTTGATCTGTTAATATCATGGTTCCAACCTGTCAATCACCGTAAAGAGATTGACCAATCAGAGAGCCCGATTATATGTAGGTGTCCCAATCAAGTAATTAGGTGGGGAAAATACTTCAAACGATATAATTTTTAGCGTAAATATGGACGGGATGTGAGAATGGAATTTCAGGGGGCGTTACATGTCCGCCGCACGAGGTACATCGTGCGCGGGTGTGAAGTTGTATTTTGATAATCAATTTACGGTATTGCAGATATTTTAAAATCGGAATTCAACACCTCAACTTATTGGTGGAATTCACGTGGATACGGATAACAGAATTGCACGAATAATTGTTTGTTCCATCAGGATTTTCTCTAAACTTTTAAACAATAGACAGCGAGAACTGACATTAAAAAATTATCTGATCAAACTTGTGGAACATAAAAACAGTATCTAAGGGTGCGGAGCTTATCTCCAAATCTCGGAACCATGAAATTCAGGGCAATGCTGTTAGTGAAACCAACCTGCATAAAAAGCACATAGGAAGAAGTTGGACACTATTCATGATAAAAAAAATAATTTAAAATGGGAATTATATGATTACATAATGTCATGTGTTTGTTAAATTTGTTTATGAATTTGTCATTTATTGAATAAAATGATTTACTTTGTTGTTTATTTGCCGAAAGAAAGGGTGACCACGCAGAAAAACTATACTAATTAAAAATACATTATGTGTCCTGAAGTTAAACTATGTTGTGTGGACGACTCCACCAACGTATTACTATATCCAGAAATTTAACTAAGTCGTGTGGACGACTCCACCAACGTACTATTATATCCAGAATTTATACTAAGCCATGTGGACGACTTCACCAACGGGTGTGGACGACTCCACCAAAGGGTGTGGACGACTTAACCAGAATTTTGGTGTGTACGACTTTGCTTGTGGACGATTTGACTGGCATTCTGTCTGTCAACAGTGGCAATCACGTGGCATTCTCCCGTTAGTAATATTAATAAACTATGTTCTATATTATAAGTTATTATTTGTTGATCGAATTATGTCTAATTTTTAAAGTAGCCTAGCATAACAATACAAATCACTAAATCATTTCTATAAATTCTTATCGGAATCACGTGACATGAAAGGGAAATCCTCGCTTTCATCTTTCATTTCAGTCATACGTATCCCGTTTGATATTTTCCTTCATGCTGTTAGCCAGTAGCTACTGTAAATTTTTCCGCGTTTAGATGGTCCTACCCAATGAAATTTTTTCGTTGTTGGTGCACGGAGTAATGGGATATGAATAACACAAAGAATAAAACGATGACCAAGTGGTAATTTGACGTGAAATCTCAACCCGTTGTGTTATTAAACACTGTTCATTTCTCGACAACGTCCGGGAAAATAAATGCCTTGTCTAAAAATAAACTCCTTTCAAATCTAAATGGAAGTGTTCATTTTTAAAAACATCCCGAGAAACTGAACGGTCGTGAATTGGAAGACCGATTTAAAAACTAAACAATGTTTTTTTAATCTACACGGTAGCACACAAACTGGGCGGTTTTTCATGAATCTTGGCGGCATTTAACACATTCTGGACGGCAATCTATTAACTGGATACGTGTTTTAGATTCTGGGTGGTAAGGTTAGTTTTTTTTACTTTTTTCGTAAAATCTGGACGATACCCGGTCACATGTAAGCTACATTTTTGGTTTACGGTGTGCTTTTGCTTTTTAAAATGATGTGGGGAATATGGCTACAGCAACCGGCTTTATAAAACCAAATCCTAAATTACGAAACAAATTTATTCTATATTCTTTGAATGGCATTTAGTAAAACAGATTACTCCGTAGTCAGGGATTAAGGAATCATTCAAGCGTTAATGAATACACACATAGACTGTATATAGGTAATTAAGGAATAAACATTCCGAATATGCATTCGGTCCCCTGTGACGTCACTAGCGTCAGAGGGGATTAAGAGTGTTTTCGATAATTGGCCAAGTCGTTTTTACAGGAGGTCTATATTTGCGACTTTGAGTGAAGATAGCTGATTTAATTTTAATCAGATTCAGATTGATGTTAACTTTCCGTAATGTGGATATAGTAACCATTATCTACCCGTAACCAAAGAATCCAACGATCATCTTATGTGCACTTTAATATAACAGAGCAGTTACAGATTTAACAGAACCTGATAAATACAAATAACTATGAAAACCAAGTGCACAATAATGTGAAAATATTGGCTATTAACAATGTTTGAAAATTTGTATGGCTTAAAAATAATATCACAGGTCTTCAAATAGTTGGACAGGATGAGGGATTAATGTCTTTCAACCTGAATTAACCAGTCTTATTTAGTAAAATGTATCTGGGACCACTCCTGTAAATATGGATGTATATTGTTGTAGCCCCTGTCCGTTCACATTTGTTTGTGGACACTATACAGGTCACAATTTTAATCTGATTATGTCTAAACTTGAAATGTAGGTTTATATCCTGTTGTGTTGGGATCACTACCTTGATATGCCTTCTATATATCAGCACATGGATGGACGATCATATTTCATATCCCAAACCACTTATATATCAGAACAAGATCTTCTCATGGTTAGCCCACACTCGAAGTGAGAGCGTAGTCTTTTATTATTCTTCAATATATTACAGAGAAGAGTGGACAGATAACTCCCATCTCAGGGACTAATATTACAATAATAATCCTCAATACGACATATCTCAAAGATCTTGGTTCCTTTCGATATTGACATGTATCCAACCACAACTTCCTGTATTGTACGAAAATCACGTTTTCAGCTTGTGGAAACATTATAGAGGTCACAATTTTTATCTGATTTTGTATGTTTATAACCCAAAAATCTCGGTTCCATAACCAATGTCCTGGATTGTGCCGCTATGTATCAGCGTTAGACCTACACCATTGTGAACTTCATGAAAGTTGAACAGATACTGGCCGACAAAATGGATGCTCCTTGTACGCAAATAGTGTAAAATCATGGAATATCAAGGTTGTGAAGCCTCTAATAGAGTTCCCAATTTTCAACTGATTTTGATGAAATGTGAAATATATGTTTGTATCCCAACATAACGATTCCTTTTGATTTTCACACATATCGGGACGTAACTTCCGGGATTTTGGTCCCTGATTGTTCGAAAAATCGTGTTTTTAGCTTGTGGACACTCTAGAAGTCACAAATTGTATCCGATTTAAAAAACTGTTTAAATTGATCACCGTTACACCCTAATAATGGTTGAGTTTGAAACTGCCCAAAGAAAATGGCTGCTCTTTATAAGCAAATAGTGTAAAAGTATCTAATACCAAGGTTTTTGCCCCTGTAGAAGTCATGATTGTTGTTTTCTATAGTCATATGATTGGACAACATTAGAAGATGAAGAAGAAGATAAGAATATATTTTTTTCACCTGATAGAGGAAATGTTATCTTTGCCAGTGCTCTAGATAGCTGGGGTTTTACGTAAGTATATTATATTTGACTATTTTATTACATTAGATAAATAAAGATGAGAATTCAAAGTAACATTATTTTAATTTCAATTTATAATGAATTTGTTTTACAGAGTTAGATTGTTGCTAATACATGTACTCATTTTTAATTAAAAAAAATAATACATTTTTTGTTTTCAGTATATCCCATTTTGCTGAAATGTACAGTAAAAAACTAGGTTTTAGTAAAAATGTTTTAAATAAGACCATTTGGGGTGATTATTATGTCAATATGAAGACAAAATCTATACACAAAGGTGCACAAGTAAGTTTTACTGTAACATGTTTTTTTCATAAGAGCTTCTAGTTGTCCCCCGCCTTTCTGTCTGTCTGTCTGTCTGTCTGTCTGTCTGTCTGTCTGTCTGTCTGTCTGTCTGTCTGTCTGTCTGTCTGTCTGTCTGTCTGTCTGTCTGTCTGTCTGTCTGTCTGTCTGTCTGTCTGTCTGTCTGTCTGTCTGTCTGTCTGTCTGTCTGTCCGTCCGTCCGTCCGTCCGTCCGTCCGTCCGTCCGTCCGTCCGTCCGTCCGTCCGTCCGTCCGTCCGTCCGTCCGTCCGTCACACTTTTTGGTACACAATAACTCTCGTTCTAATTGAGCTAGAATGTTCAAACTTGGTGTAGGTGTTTATTATGGCAATACCTTGATGGAGTTGAGCATTTTCCGCTTAGGGTAAGCAGAGATAAACAATTTGATTGGTTGATGCTTTGGGACACGATAACTTTAGTTCTAATTAAGTGAGAGTGATGAAACTTGGTGTATAGTTTCATTACATCAATACCTTGACTAAGTTCGATAATGAGCATTTTCTGCTCAGGGTAAGCAGAGCGATAAGCAATTTGATTGGTCGAGACTTTGGAACTGAATAACTCTCATTCCAATTGAGTTAGAATGTTCAAACTTAGTGTGAGTGTTTATTGGGTCAATGTCTTGATGGAATTTGAAGATGAGCATTTTTTGCTTAGTTTAAGCAGAGACAAGCAATTTGATTGGTTGATGCTTTGGGGCACGATAACTTTAATTCTAATTAGGTGAAATAAAGAAACTTGGTGTGTAGTTGACTGAGTTTGATAATGAGCATGTTCTGCTCTTGGTAAGATGGCTGATAAGCAATTTGATTGGTCGAGATTTTGGAACACAATAACTCTCGTTCTAATTGAGTTAGAATGTTCACACTTGGCATAGGTGTCTATTAGGTGAATACCTTGATGGGGTTCGAAGGTGAGCATTTTCTGCTTAGGGTAAGCAGAGATAAGCAATTTGATTGATTGATGCTTATTAGGTTCTGATTAAGTGAGAGTGAGGACACTTGGTGTATAGCTTTAGCTTTATAACACCGATATACTGACCAAGTTCGTTAATCAACTTTTTCTGCTGAGGGTAAGCAGAACGATAAGAAATCTGATTGGTTGATGCTTTGGGGCACGATAACTTTAGTTGTAATGAAGTGATAGCAATGTAACTCAGAACTCAGGGTATAGATTGATTTTATCTTTATCTTGACTAAGTTTAATGTTGCAAATTTTCTGCTTTGGCTAAGGAGCGATAAGCACTTTTATTGGTCAAGACTTTGGAACATAACTCATTAGGCGAATGTCTTAACTAAGTCAATAATTAATATTTTGAGCTAAAGCTAATATTTTGAAAAAAATAAATGTTCGATTAATTAATATGTGTCATCTTATTATTTTGGGATTTCGGCGGGGGACATCAGCCTCACTGTTGGCTTGTTTTCAAAGTGACTTGCATTTGTTTTTGGAGATGTTGAGAATTATCTTAAAGCAAACATTGTTAAAGTGTTAGCATACAAATGTAGTTAGCCTTATAGCAAGGTTTTACTTGTTAAAGGTCTAAAAAACAACCAGTCAGATTAGGACATAAAACCTCATTTCATTTCATTTCCTAGCCAGACAATTTTTTTCACAAATACTATACTGGGATGTGTATAATAATTAGATGCCTTTATTTTTATATAGTATATACTTTTGAGATGTGTTTGAGCAATCTTATTATATTTATTAGTTTAAAGGAAAGAAACCATTATTTGTGCAGCTGGTATTAGATAATATATGGTCTGTATATGATGCTATAGTTATAAAAAGGTTTGTATTATGATGGTACTTCTTATTCATCTAAGGAGGATTCTGGGAGGGGGGGTTTATGCATGCACTTTAGATCATAAGATTTGTCTTGAGTCCAGTGTTGGTAGTGACAAGGAGTATAGTATGGTCAGAGGCGGATTAGGGCCGGGAACCGGCCCGGGCTCCCATGTCGGAACTGCCCCTTTTACTGACCGCAGAACCCCAATGTGAAAATTTTTGAAAAATAAACCCCAATGTGAAAATTTTTGAAAAATGAACCCCAAATATGCAATTTGGTGGCATATCTACGGTTGAATCCGATAAAACCGGAAAGTCTATTATACCAGCCCATTCCAGACTCCATTGATGGCATGGCGGCCCGTTAAAGCCACCTGCCACATACAACATGA
The DNA here is from genome assembly GCA_917208275.1 of Patella pellucida. NCBI lineage: Eukaryota > Metazoa > Mollusca > Gastropoda > Patellidae > Patella > Patella pellucida. The sequence goes on along the minus strand of OU795037.1, from coordinate 38,190,803 downwards.
TCATCATGGCTCCATGGCCAGACCAAGGCCGTGGATCCCGGATGGGGGGGCTCGTGGGCTTCTCTCTGGGAAAATTTTTGAAAAAAGAACCAAAAATATGCGATTTGGTGGCATATCTGCAGGTGAATCCGATGAAATTCGGTATCCCCATTCAATATTCCGAATTCAGGCCCACAGTCCCACACCCAACATGATCATCATCGCTCCCTGGCCAGACCAAGGGCGTGGAGCCCGGATGGGGGCCTTGTTGGCTTCTCTCTGTGAAAAATTTTGATAAATCAACCCAAAATATGCGATTTGGTGGCATATCTGCAGGTGAATCCGATGAAATTCAGAATCCCCATTGCAGGATTCTGAATTCCGGCCCAAACCCAGCACACCCAGCCCAGAAGGTCTATGATACCAGCTCATTCCAGACTCCAGTGATGTCATGGCGACCCGTTAAAGCCAACGGCCACATCATCGCTCCATGGCAGGCCCAAGATAGCACCCCCTCCCTCATATAATGTTCAGTAAAAAAAAAGGGTTTTGAGACGAATTTGATAAATAATTTTTTTCATTTTTTGTCCGACCGGCCCTTCGGGCAATCGGCTAAACACCCAACGGCCTAATCCCCCTGAGTATGGTCTCCTGTCCAACCTCATTGGTTTTCTCTGGTTTTAACTCCTTAAGCTACAAAAGTGTACCAGAAAATTTTATACCTCCAAAATTAATTATGCCATTTTTTCTACCCCTTAAAAAAATTTTTTATCTAAGAATATATCCAGATAAAAAAAAATACATGAAAACAAATACATTTACAGAGATAAAGATATGACAGAAAAAATCCAGAAAACTCTGTCGTTAAAAATAGCGCCTAGAGATGCTAGTCATAATGATGCTAGAGTACAGTTACAGGCCCATACTAGCCAGTGGTTACCTATTTCTAAAGCGGTTTTATGTAAGTCAATAATCATCACATTATTATATAAAAATGCAAACAATTGACTAGTGTTGATTTTAGTTAGACTATGGAATCAATACTTAATTTGAATCCGTGATTTGAATGCCAGATGCTTTATAAATAGGTAAATATGCAATTAATTTACATGTGTCTTTTTTTATTTTGGGGTTGAGGCAGGTTATTTATTACAACTATTATTTGTTGTTTATCTATTAGATCTATGATTTGTTGTTTATTATTGCTTGTTGTTTATTTATTACAGCTATTGTTTGTGATATTCTCCCTTCGCCATTACAAATCAGTGAAGAAAGAACAGAAAAACTTATGTGTAAGCAGGCTCAAAGATTTGATTCTCTACCTAAAGAAACACAGGCATTAAAATCAGGTTAGTACCGGTAATATCCATTTCTACTCCTCATATGTATGGAGGGTAAGAACAGTTGTCATAATGTTATCAACTAAATTTATGAGTTTTATGGAGGATAAGAAGCTAAGAATAGTTTTCATAAAGTTATCAACTAGATTTATTAGTTTTATGCTGGCTTCCCTACATGGTTTAAACCTGGATACATGTACATGGAAGAGAGTATAGTCTGTAATGTATTTGTACTGGGAGAATATTAATCCTTTAATTAGACTTGGATATGAAAAAGCTCCATAGCTTCAACAATTTATTCGAAGAATATACAATATTATTATTTTCAAATCAGTGGTTTGTCTAGTTGGTCTAACATGTGGGCTTTAGATAGAACATAGGGTGTGTCAATGAGTCAATAAGTGGGCTTTCTCCTGCTGCTAAAGCTATAGTTAAAATCATAATGCAGCATTTCCAGTACATCCTAAAACCTCGGGGCAGATGATAGATAATTTATGTTGACAAACAAAAACACTGCTCGAACTATCGCCGAATGACATAATTGTTACATGCGTCATTGCTACCGCCACATAAATCACATGATTTCTTAATGGCATATATCTGAATGTCATGTGATATGTATCTGATTACTGATTGGTGCTCCATGAAAAAAAAAGTTCTGTGAATCCAACAACATTTTGTCGAAACATTTTCGTTCATGATTTTTTAACCTGCAGACAGTTAACATATTGATCGGAACAAAGTATTGATGGATGTTCGGTTAAAATGTCCCATTGTCAGCGTTTGGCTTAAGAAATAAAACACTTTGATTAAGGTATTCAAACAAATGCGAAGAAGAATAAATTATATACATATAATATCTATACATGTATATCTAAAATTATTGTTTTCCCTTTTCCAGATTTTCTAGCTTGTAATTCTGGTGATGATTCTCCAGTTATTGTGTTTATATCTAAAATGTTTCCTGTTGATAAAAAAATCTTACCACAGAATAGACAAAGGTAAATTACTGGCATCTTATTTAGGCCACACAAGAAAATATATTTTAGTTCTCTAATACCATTGCATCAGCAACCAAAATAGAAATAAAAGTAATAATTTCCACACGTTCATATTTCTGGCAATCAATGGAAGTAACACTATTAAAAACACAAAGAGTCAGCTATCAAATACATAACCATGAAAAACACCATTGATAATCATGAACGGCACTGGATAATTGATTGTTAATTTGTTATTCCCCAATGATGACGACAGTTATGCTGTCAATCTGTCTTTTTTACAATCATAATGCCTTCTCTAGTGAACTATTTTATCTTTCCCGAGAACTATGTCTGCCAGAGAGATGAAACGCCAGCAAATCCATGTTTTGACAATGAGTACTCAATATATCACATAACATTTATATATAACATATATTGTGGAATAATTTGTACTTGACGAAGTCTGTGATAGGTGACTTGACTATAATTCAAACGGTTATCATAATTGTAGTACAGTCAAAATTATCTAAATGGAGTGACAGTGTTTTTCCTTTGTAACAAATATACAGCGCAGTGAACGCTTACGGCTGGCCCCCGGATCCATTCACTTGATTTGATAATTGTTTTGTTTTTGCAATGTCTATTTTCTGTCTTGTCCGCAGGTTTATCTTGTAGATTTTTTGTTTTACGTGTAGTGCAGTCCTCCTGCATTTACTAATAGAGAGTTTATGAATTCCAAGATCCACTGATCAACTGTTGATACTCAGCATGTCATGCAAAACTATACAGTTTGACATAGTTCTCTAAATATATTTCAGACCACTGACAAAAGAGGAACTTCAAGCCAGAAGAGAAAAGGCTGTACAAAGACATGCTGAGAGAATGAGTAAATTAAAACTAGATGAAGAAAGTATAAATGGTACACCTTTACCAGATGTTAATGATACAGGTACATAATAATAATGTACATTTATATAGAGATTAATCCAGCTCTAGTCTGGAATTCATCTGTTATCAATATTTTATTTTCCACTAAATGAGAGAGGTGTGTTACATTACAGGTCAAGAGGAACAACATAATGATGATGGCCAAGTTTTTATAGCATTTGCTAGAATATATAGTGGTACAATAAAATGTGGACAAACATTATATGTATTGGGTCCTAAACATAATCCAGCTACAGCTTCACATGACGTAAGTATCTAAGACAACAGGCTTTTTTTTTCTTAAACAATTAACTTCTAAAAGTCAGTAAACATGGTAGCCACAATACAAAAAGAAGAATTGGCTATGGCTAGAAATGACATTTGAATTGAAATAATCATGTGAGATTGGCCATGTGTCTTGTCCCTTGAATGTTATTTAAAAATTCAAACCATTGACATATCTTTATAGTTAAAATTCCATAAAGGGTAGATTATCTATCCATGAAAATATATTATTAGTCTCAAAATGGTCTGGGCAAATGAAGGTTGTTGCCCGCACTGAAATGAGATTTGATTGTACACTAGTAACTGCACAACAAAAATAGAAAATAGTCCTGTTTAAGCACCCTTCTCTCGCTCTGTAATCTTAATCTTTAATGTCATTCATACTTGATAAATGTTTATTTTCCTATAGATTGATCCTGCTTTAAGTCTGAAAGATCTATCATCTAATCAACATATTACATCATTTACTGTTAATAATTTATATCTATTTATGGGAAGAGAATTAGAATTAATGGAAGAAATACCAGCTGGAAATATATTAGGTTAGTAATTAGACATATATTGGGTTATTAACTAGAAATATATTTTAAGGTTATTAACTAGAAATAATAATAATAATAACTTTGTTTAAGAAGGGTAAAGGATAATAACTTTGTTTAAGAAGGGTAGGATAAGCCTGTAGAATCCTTTCTACCATCCTGCCCTTGGTGAAACAATATAATACAAAAGATAATAGCAAACCAAATAATAGATGGATAGATAAGAATATACAATAATCAGAATGAAATTATAATACAAAAGATAACAGCACCAATATAATAACACATAATAAAACATATACCTAACAATAGCAAAAGGCATAAAAATGTGAAACAAGTCTGTATACAGATCTTGTTCGCCAGAATCGAATGAAATTAATTTTGTGGTAACAACACTAGGTCATCTACAAACTGTGTGAGGATTTTGGCAATTTCACCATATGAAAAATGGTTTTTCAGTTTTCTCATACAGGATTTGAAAGATTTGTCTGATATTGCACATTTATGTGTTTTGGGACTATACAAACTTGTAATACGTTATAAACCAAATTTGGTCAAAATCTGTGAATGATCCTTAGCAGTAGCAGCTTCGCGGACACACTCTTAAATAGTGTAAAAAGTAATATCCAGAAAATGCCATAGCCAAAATATACGGCACCGTGCCATTTCTTCATAACACAATTTGTAGACTTTTGTCCATCACATAAATCACGTAACTTGCAAAAGATTTTATTCATTCGTTACAATGATCATGTGACAATCATAACTGAAATTGCTATAAAATAAAATTCAGTACGACTAGGATATAGCCTTCGATAATAATTAAAATATTAAGCCTCTGTCAGCATGGGTATAAAATAAAATCATCACAATGGTAAAAGCTACTTAAACTGGTTTATTGACCTAACTCCAACCAATATGTCATGTGTCATTGGAATTCGGAATTGAGATTATGTCGGGGGAAAATATGCACTGATTCTCTCTCTGTGTATTCTGTGTTTTATCAGGGGATTATATTCAATGAAAATTCAATTAACCTAACAACTGGTCAGGGAATCCATCAATGTATGGTCCAGTTATATTTTAATATCCAGTTATATTTTCACACGGACAGCGTTAAAGACATGACTGTGGTTTCGAGCCCTGGTGTGAGCGTATGTGGCATGGAGATAGGGGCGCCTTCTCAACCTCGTGGGTTTTCTCCAGGCACTCCCGTTTCCTCCAACTGCTAAAGACCCCTACGCGCAGGCGAATTATTGAAATAAAATTACACCATATGTTCGTCCCAAAATGATCTTGTTGTGTTGAGTGGACGTTAAACCCCATTTTTCTCTCTCTCTCTCTCTTTAATTTTACGAAGAAGGAAAAGTTTCTGATTTGATTTCTTAGAGATGTATTGAATATGGTCTTTCCAAGTAAATTATGATTTAAAATGACACCATAAATTTAAAGGGTGAGACAACTTCAATTGATTCATTGTCAAGTTTTATATCAAAAGAAGTGGGGTAAAAATTTCTCTTTTGGTGGGTTGTAGACCATTGCTTTGGTTTTTGTTATATTATGTTTCATTCCGTTTTGGTTACACCAGGCTTGTTTTCTGTCGGCATCAAGCTGTAGTTTTGTTAACAGTTGGGCCAGAGGTGTAGACTGTCAAATCATCAGTAAAGAGGTCAGTTTTGGAAGAGAGATTTATTGGCAAGTCATTAATGAAAATATTGAACAAAACGGGTTCTAATATCGATCCTTGAGGTATGCCATAGTGAGTAGACTTCATAGAAGATAGTTTACTGGGTTCTGTTTTTTAAGTAAGATTCTAAGAATTGTATTTAAGCCTTTTGAGAAAGTTTAAAATATCTGCATTTCGTCAATAAAATATCGTAATTTTAAGTCAAATAATATTGTACTACAAAGAAGATTATTATTTATTGCATCATGTTTATTTCCATAATGTGAGTTAGGGCTGTAAGGCAAGAGTTTGATGTTCTTAAACCTGATTGATTCATATGCAAGAGATGATATATTTTTAAGTACTTACTAAGATGCCTGTGAATATGTCTTTCAGGGATCTTTAATACATTTGGGGAGAATATATAGGTCTATAGTTATTTGGGTCATCCTTAGCTCCAGCTTTGTGGATTGGAATAACCTTAGCTTCTGAAACCTTGTATCTGTCTGCGGAAAGAAGCTCCCAGATTTAAAGCCCTGTTCACATTTATTGTCAGCGGAGCTAACAAAGATACCATCAAGAATATCTCAAACAATATTAGTTGTTTTCAATACTAACATGTGGGGAGGGTATGTTGTGACCAGTTTTTGTAGTTGGTTAAATTAAAAATTGCTGGTAGTCCATATTACTCCATAGTAGAAGTCACAATAGCTACCATGTGTGGAATATGGACCTTAACTGATAACTTCTCATCTCCAATATTAACCCAATATCATATTGTATGAAAAATCAGGATTTCTAAAATTCTAAAATTGTCATCTAGACTTCTCTTTCCTCCCATAACATTTGACAGGAATGTCAAATGACTAGGTTACTGATCTATTGTATGTTTGTAGGTATAGGAGGTTTAGAAGATCATATATTAAAATCAGCAACATTATCATCTACGATATATTGTCCAGCATTTACGAGTATGTACTTTGATGCTCTACCAATAGTTAGAGTTGCTATAGAACCAAAACAAGCAAGTAAGTCATTATCAATTTCATTTCGTCTTATTCTCAATTAATTACAGTTTTAGACTGTAAATTTGACAAAGCAGACCCAACTCCTATCCTTCTTTGCCTCATGTCATATTATAGTTGTTGCAGCCATTTCATTTTCTTGATTTTAAAAAGTACCATATCAATCAATTAACTTCAGGTTGGTTGTAATTGTATTCTCCTTATCTGGGTTCAAATCTACAGACATTTTTGATTGCCCAATTCTTACAACATCGGTTCAAGCTTATGCCCAGTTGACCAGAACATTTCTCAGCATGTGAACTGATCACAAATGTTGCTTTTAGTTCACTTAAATAACATTGTAGTTTTATAAAACAATCAAGTTATTACTTTTATAATCAATAATTGGGAAAAGTAGAACAATCATTAATATTTATATGCATCATTGATATTAGTGAAACAAAGAATCCTATTGAATTTATTTGAGCAGTTTCCAATAATTACTTCTAGAGTTATCAACCTTGTTTAACTTTATTGAACCTTGCTGAATGCCTAAATGAGGAAAGTTATTATCCAATATGAAATTATTATGCATCATTTAAATTAGTGAAACGAAGAATCCTATTGAATTCAAGCAATTTCGGTCAATTACTTGTAGAGTATAGCCCTTGTTTTGCGTTGTTAAACCACATGAACGTTCAAATGAGAAAAGTTATCATCTGATCTGTATAAAATTTATATGCATTATCTAAATCAGTTAAACGAAAAAGCCTGTCAAATTTCAACAATTTCTATAAAGTATTTCCAGAGTTGAAGTCCTTGTTGCAGTATGAAATTGTCTTGTAAATGCCCCCAATTGCCTACAAAAGAATAAAAAATGCTACGAACCCTCGCAACAACTCAGATGAATTAGCTTCTTGGATCGTATGTTTTGTTGCCTAGCACCCTATCTTTAAGCGTTTGAATTTCGTGAAAATCCGACAGAATCTGTCCAACAAAATGACAGCTCCTATAGTGCATAAGTAGTGTATTGAAATAGTGTAAAAGAATGTAATACCCCAATCAGATTAAAATACAGATCCTCTTTCGTTTCATTTTTCATAGTTCAAAATGTTGTTTTACTTGTCTTTACTACACAAGGATATGAAAGAGTTGTTATCATTGATGTGTTCTGGGTGTCTGTACGACAAGCTTTTGGCATGAGGTGCATGGAAGTGTGGGTAATCCACTAGGATCATCAATGCTGGTTTATCAAATGTCTGGCATCATAGGATCAAAAGCCGCTCATATGACCTCTGATGCGACCTCCCAAAACATTTTGTCAGATCTCCATACCTATTTAGGCTTTTAAATTTTTATTTATAATTCATAAACTATGAAATAAACAATGGTCCTCCTTTATATAATCACTGTTGCTGATGTGAAATAGTTCCAATTCTTACTACTTTGCGACATTAGATTTATTTATTTTATCTAATTCCCTACACTGCTGGCATTTTCACCACACTGTCATAATACATAGAAGTTTTAGAAAAAGTGATAAAATATCAAGTTGTTTATGCATGATTGGGAATAGCGGGAGAATATCACGTGATTGCCACGTTTGGCATACAGGAAGCTATAGCTTTGATTTCGTATCCTTACCACATGACCTAGATATACAGGGGAATTATATTGTAGTCAGCATTTAATAACTGACAATTTTGACTTTTTATTCATACAGCCAATAATTTTAGTTCAGAATAGATGGTGTGTATTTTTGACTGCGGAGAGGTGTGACAGTTACTTTTTTCCTTGAAAAAAACATTGCGTTCCTGTTAGATTCCCGGGGTACATGCACATAGTACCAGGCGTTTGCCGACTTACAATGACATGTAACCATATCGATTATCATGACATTCTAGACATTTTAATGTGTAATAGTTTTATATCAACCACTAGCGTTAATTATATCTTAATATATTTTGCTGTCAATATCTGATATCGGTAAACCGATATATCGAACCACTTGTCTGTTTTGATATTTTGAGAACAATGAATACATTGTTTTGAAAATTACAGCTACAAGATTTAAGGAGAGGGCTCAAACACTTGCCATACTGGACCAGTGTATCAACTCCCTGAAATAATTCGAGCCAAAATTAAAACCTACCACAGAACAAGCACTTGAATGTATTGTCCAAAATGAGCAAGGAAATTGTAACTAAACATTAAATACAGAAAGTTCTGCTAAAACAGCCTAAGTTGTCGAATCCAGGTCAGATCCGGTCAACCATCCATTTTTCAGGCAATGTTTTTATGTTTTTCGGGCACAAACATCAGAGAATGAGACCATACATGTATCATAGAAAATTCAGGTGACAAAGAAAATTTTCGAGCTAATTGTCTCAGCCCCCGGAACTGAGATTGGCCCCCTACGCCAATGGAGAACAATGTTGTTAAAATAGTAAACATACTCTGGCTTTTTTAGTAAAATTTAATATGATATATTTTGTAGGTAATATGAAAGCTGTGACAGATGGATTAAAATTATTAAATCAAGCTGATCCTTGTGTTATTGTTAGTGTACAGGAAACCGGTGAACATGTTATAATAACAGCTGGTGAAGTACATTTACAAAGATGTATTGATGATCTACAAGAAAGGTAAATATAACCTTGTTTCATTCAACCTTGGTATTCAATATTGATACTGATATAAAGGTTATTTCAAGTACTGTGGCCATGACTTCTGAAATCCAGGCTTGTACTATAATTCCAGGTAGATATTAGTGTTAGGTGTCATAAACGAGACCGAGCAATGTTCTTCTTTCTAAAATATCAATTATTACTTCTCATTTGAGTAGTTTACATAGCTGGCGGAGTTTTAATTTACTTTTATCTGATTTTGATGAAGATTGAAATATATGTCTATATCCCAACAATCTCGGTTCCTTTCGATATTTGCAAGTATCAGACCATAACTTTCTGGATTAAAATGGCCACTCATTGTACAAAAAAATTACTGTTACACCGTAATCATATTCCCTAAAACACAATTAGTTTTCTGCAATATTCTGCTATGCAGATTAATTGGGCATAATAAAATTGTAAGTCATGTTGAAACGTTATGTAAACATATTTGGTCCAATGTAGAGCTCCGTTACACAGTTAGCGATTGGTTGTTAATCGGACTATTGACCAGTCATAATTTAGGTCAAGAATTTGCTTTCTTTACAACAGTAAGAAGGGGGATTAGCTCTATAATCACACGAAACACTGCGAGAAGTATGCAATATAATGAACATTTCGGGACAATCGCAACGTAACTGCCTGACAAACTGGCAGCTCCTTGAAGCAAATAGTTTAAAGGTACATGTATGTAATACAAAGTTTGTGGACCCTCAAGAGGTCACAATTTTTGTCCGTTTTTGATGAACCTTGAAATATATGTTTATATCCCAAAGATCTTAGTTCCGTCCAATATTTACACATTTCAGACCGTAACTTCCTGGACTATGACCCTGATTGTATGAAAAATCATTTTTTTTCTTTTTTAGCTTGTTCTCTTTCCATCTCTTGCAAAGTGTGGGCGTATCTTGCATGACAACCACTGGTTAAACTTGCAATAAAAATTGCATCCCCATGAAATGTATCCTTGATTTGATGGTTATATTATTATTTGAACCTCAGATTTTGAAGGAATATATCCTTACCATTCTAAATATTAAATGCTCTGATTTTCTTTCAGGTACGCAAAAGTAGAAGTTTCGGTATCTAAACCCATTGTACCATTTCGGGAGACTGTTACCCTTCCTCCTAAAGTAGACATGGTCAATGAGGCTATTATTGACCAAAATCAACCAACAAAATCAAATCGCTTGAAACAGTTCGAAGATGATGATGAAGTGAAAGAGGAAGGAATTGTTGAAATATTTACGCCTGATAAGACTTGTCTTATTCGTATTCATTGTGTTCCTCTACCTAAAGCAATAACAGAACTTTTAGTTGAACATTCAGATCTTTTAAAGGCTTTACATAAAACAAGTAAAACAGACGATACAGAAAACGTCTTAAACTCGACTGCTGTTCAAAATCTCACTGATTTTAAATCTAAAATAGAAAATCATTTTAATCAAGAACACAAATCGTGGAAAGGCGCATGTAATCAAATATGGTCATTTGGTCCAAAGAAAACTGGTCCAAATATATTACTCAACCGAATACCAGATTATAACCGGCCATCTGTATGGAGTTGTTTAGATACAGCAATCAATTCTCAGACATTTCGAGATCTAGATAGTTGCATTATTAATGGATTTCAAATGGCTACATTTGCTGGTCCAATGTGTGAGGAACCTATGCATGGTGTTTGTTTTATAATAGAAAGATGGGAATATTTAAACTCAACATCAAACGGACAAATAGACGATAGATGTGAGTCAAGTGCAGCTATTCCTAGGAAGAGAGATGTATATGGTCCATTGTCTGGTCAGGTTATGTCTATAGTGAAAGATGGATGTAGAAAATCATTTGAAACACAGCCTCAAAGATTGGTTGCTGCTATGTATAAATGTGAGATACAGGCTACAGCTGATGTTTTAGGTAAGTACAACAATAATTTTTAGAGTGCAGTGGACGGATCCGTTCACTTGATTTGATAATTATTTAGTTTTTGCAATGTCTATTTTCTGTCTTGTCCACAGGTTTATCTTGTAGATTTTTGGGGTTTTTTTTGTTTTGCGTGTAGTGCAGTCCTCCTGCATTTACTATTATTTACAATGTATAATAGTATGTAACTGCAGGAGGGCTGCACCAAACATAAACAAAACCCAGAAGACAAAATAAGAAAATAAGCATACGAAACATATTTTTCGGGTCTGACAGAACAGTGACAGGACTGAATTCCACGTCATTTGATTGCCTTTCTGTCAATTCAGGATGTTCTGGACTGACAATCGAGTGTTCCACTTATGATGAAACTCCCAAAAAGGGAGACAAACCACGAAGTATGGGAAATAATTTCCAAACATTGAATCATTTTAGTTGGAATCATGTTCGGCTATGTGTTACCAGATAGTTAGTACTTTGAAAAAAACAGTTTATTGTTATTCGAAAATTGATGTCAAAAGCCAAGGACAAATTGACAAAAACAGTAGATATTATTATACATGGTGTTTATTTTGTAGGTAAATTATATGAGGTATTGGGTAAAAGAAATGGACGTGTGTTATCAGAAGAAATGAAAGAAGGAACTCAGTTATTTATTGTAGAAGCTACTCTACCAGTTGTTGAAAGTTTTGGTTTTGCTGATACTATGAGAAAAAGAACTAGTGGCCTTGCTAGTCCTCAACTTAAATTTAGTCATTGGGAGGTAAGATTATGAATGACTTTAATAAAACAGTTTACACAGGGAATGATTGGTTAATTTTGCATTATATCTCATTTAATTAAATCAATAAATGTACATAGATAAATAATATTGTTTCAAAAATATTCTCTCCATGGCAATGAGGAACTGTCTGTAAATAACAAGTGGCATGAACCTGCTGGATACATCCTATGTTTGTAATGCTATTAAGAATCCGGATTACTTTATATTATGTCTGTCTTAATTTTGTAGATAATCGATGTGGACCCATACTGGGTACCTACGACAGAAGAAGAATATCTGCATTTTGGAGAAAAGGCCGACTCACAAAACTGTGCTTTGACTTACATGAATAATGTGAGAAAGCGTAAAGGTTTGAAAGTTGAAGAAAAAATGGTTGAACATGGAGAAAAACAGAGAACTTTAACAAGAAATAAATAACAAAATATTTTCAAATTTGCTGTTAGTTTTATAAAAATAAGTACTTTTATCGTTTGACAATAAATAGTCCAAGGAACTTTTAATGTCTTCTTGCGACAATCCATTGAAGCTATTGCTATGGTGCTCCACAGTCTATGTTCGTTCCCTCTTAAGTTTACAGAGAAGCAGTCTATTAACCTATAAATAGCCATCAAACGTCATTAACTATACATTGTCAAATAATATAGCCCTACAAAATCTAATGTTAACAATTCTCAATTACAGTAATATTTAGATTGTTTGTTTATTATTTTATCAACTATACTGTTAGAAGAGGCATCTATTGGTTTAGTAGAATTTATATCTCCAAAGATCGTGTCTTTACCAAAAATAATAGTACTTTTCTGTTGTATTTACAAGGTTCTTGAACCTTTGTTGACTTGCAGTGCTTGCAGTGCTTGCAATCTTCTAAATTCTGGTTTTTGTCCTAGCTTTCAGTAATGGGTATAAAATATTCTCAATAATCCAGGCTTGTCACGCAGCCAGTTAACTGGTTTAGCGTAACTAATTTCAAACCAAGGGCGCATAACCTACTTTTCACTTTAAAAATGATTGTGCATGGTGTTAGGTTGTCAGATAGGATGGCAGTTTATATCTATTTCTGTTACACTTTAAATGGTTATAACTTATTAAATGCAGCAGGCCCATTTAAATTGGAGGAAACTAATAATTAGGTATACAAGGCTTGTATGGTGAGGAAACCTACTGTTGACTAATGTTGTGTGTAACTTACCCATCAATATGAATAAATTGTCTTTATTTTTGTATACTGTTTACAAGTATTTCCTGTAATAAAAAAGATTGGTATTTGTTCTTTGTTACTGGTTTGCCAAATCCAAATTTGTTGTTGACAGTTAGTTTGGGTTGTACAGTGGACATTCTACTATGGTATTTATTATGATTGTTATAGTATATGTATAGGTGTACAAGGTAAAGGAATAAACTATGATCTCATTTATCTTGTTTCAGATTTTTGCCAATGTATCATGCCATAGAAATTTTTCAATAACTAATCTTTTAAATTCTGGACACCTTGCTCTTGAATTTGAAAATATAGTTAATTGTATAAAATGGTATCTAACACACAGAGACTAGCAACATCTTCAATGGAAGGCTTGATCTCGCTTTAACTATGTACATCTTATCAAGTCCTTCACGCAATGTAATACCCTAAATATTTTGGCACTAATTTTGATTGGGTATAAGCCCAGCTTGTGGCCTGTTAGATTCCTTGGTCGTTCGCGAATATCAAGTCTTGCGCTAAAATGACTACATGTGATAATCGAGTAACAAAGTTCAAGGTTCGTCCAATGTCAATGTCATGATCTCTGATTGGATGCTACTGTTCATCAATCTGTTATACAGAGAATTACTTACGAATTATCTCTGTCACAGATAACTGTCTTGAACACGTGCATTGATCTCACGCGCCGTCAGTCATTGGCGCAACGGCTCGTGCGTTGTTTACATAACCCGATTCCCCTCATATGTTTAGTATGTTTACGGTAATATATCTCGAAACGCCAACATAGGAGCCTTCTGAAATTTTGTATTCTAATAGTTTATTCATCTCACAATTCCGTGAAATAAAAATCATTTTGCCACCAAATTTGGTTTGGGTCGTTTTTTGATGCAGCGTAGGCGTACCCGTTGTTTATTGAACCCACATACTCCACCTCGAATCCGGGTCCTAGGAACTTTGCGGTGGTATAACTCGATACGCCAACATAGAAAGTTAATGACATTTGGCATGTTGATGCCTTATGCGCATGTGCAATTGGCGAAATAAAGATATTGATGCCACCAAAGCTAGTTTAGAAGTTATTTGGTGTATAGTTAGCCTACCCTAACCCGATTCCCCTCATATGTTTAGTGTGTTTACGGTAATATATCTCGAAACGCCAACATAGGAGCTTTCTGAAATTTTGTATTCTAGTAGTTTATTCATCTCATGATTGCGTAAAATAAAAATCATTTTGCCACCAAATTTGGTTTGGGTCGTTCTTTGAAGCAGCGTAGGCGTACCCAATGTTTATTGAACCCACATACTTCACCTCGAAACCGGGTGCTAGGAACTTTACGGTGGTATAACTCGATACGCCAACAAAGAAAGTTAATGCAATTTGGCATGTTGATGCTTTATGCACCTGTGCACTTGGCGAAATAAAGATATTGATGCCACCAAAGCTAGTTTAGAAGTTATTAGGTGTATAGTTAGCCTACCCTAACCCTATTCCCCTCATATGTTTAGTATGTTTACGGTAATATATCTCGAAACGCCAACATAGGAGCCTTCTGAAATTTTGTATTCTAGTAGTTTATTCATCTCTTGATTCCGTGAAATAAAAATCATTTTGCCACCAACTTTGGTTGGGGTCGTTTTTTGATGCAGCGTAGGCATACCCGTTGTTTATTGAACCCACAAACTCCACCTCGAATCCGGGTGCTGGGAACTTTGCGGTGGTATAACTCGATACGCCAACATAGAAAGTTAATGACATTCGGCATGTTGATGCCTTATGCACCTGTGCACTTGGCGAAATAAAGATATTGATGCCACCAAAGCTAGTTCAGAAGTTATTAGGTGTATAGTGAGCCTACCCTAACCCGATTCCCCTCATATGTTTAGTATGTTTACGGTAATATATCTCGAAACGCCAACATAGGAGCCTTCTGAAATTTTGTATTCTAGTAGTTCATTCATCTCTTGATTCCGTGAAATAAAAATCATTTTGCCACCAAATTTGGTTGGGGTCGTTTTTGATGCAGCGTAGGCATATCCGTTGTTTATTGAACCCACATACTCCACCTCGAATCCGGGTGCTGGGAACTTTGCGGTGGTATAACTCGATACGCCAACATAGAAAGTTAATGACATTTGGCATGTTGATGCCTTATGCACCTGTGTAATTGGCGAAATAAAGATATTGATGCCACCATAGATAGTTTAGAAGTTATTAGGTGTATAGTGAGCCGACCCCAACCCGATTCCCCTCATATGTTTAGTATGTTTACGGTAATATATCTCGAAACGCCAACATAGGAGCCTTCTGCAATTTTGTATTCTAGTAGTTTATTCATCTCTTTATGCCGTAAAATAAAAATCATTTTGCCACCAAATTTGGTTTGGGTCGTTCTTTGATGCAGCGTAGGCGTACCCGTTGTTTATTGAACCCACATACTCCACCTCGAATCCGGGTGCTAGGAACTTTACGGTGGTATAACTCGATACGCCAACATAGAAAGTTAATGAAATTTGGCATGTTGATGCCTTATGCACCTGTGCACTTGGCGAAATAAAGATATTGATGCCACCAAAGCTAGTTTAGAAGTTGTTAGGTGTATAGTTAGCCTACCCTAACCCTATTCCCCTCATATGTTTAGTATGTTTACGGTAATATATCTCGAAACGCCAACATAGGAGCCTTCTGAAACTTTGTATTCTAGTAGTTTATTCATCTCTTGATTCCGTGAAATAAAAATCATTTTGCCACCAACTTTGGTTGGGGTCGTTTTTTGATGCAGCGTAGGCATACCCGTTGTTTATTGAACCCAAAAACTCCACCTCGAATCCGGGTGCTGGGAACTTTGCGGTGGTATAACTCGATACGCCAACATAGAAAGTTAATGACATTTGACATGTTGATGCCTTATGCACCTGTGCACTTGGCGAAATAAAGATATTGATGCCACCAAAGATAGTTTAGAAGTTATTAGGTGTATAGTGAGCCGACCCCAACCCGATTCCCCTCATATGTTTAGTATGTTTACGGTAATATATCTCGAAACGTCAACATAGGAGCCTTCTGCAATTTTGTATTCTAGTAGTTTATTCATCTCTTTATGCCGTAAAATAAAAATCATTTTGCCACCAAATTTGGTTTGGGTCGTTTTTTGATGCAGCGTAGGCGTACCCGTTGTTTATTGAACCCACATACTCCACCTCGAATCCGGGTGCTGGGAACTTTGCGGCGGTATAACTCGATACGCGAACATAGAAAGTTAATGACATTTGGCATGTTGGTGCCTTATGCACCTGTGCACTTGGCGAAATAAAGATATTGATGCCACCAAAGCTAGTTCAGAAGTTATTAGGTGTATAGTGAGCCTACCCTAACCCGATTCCCCTCATATGTTTAGTATGTTTACGGTAATATATCTCGAAACGCCAACATAGGAGCCTTCTGAAATTTTGTATTCTAGTAGTTTATTCATCTCTTGATTCCGTGAAATAAAAATCATTTTGCCACCAAATTTGGTTGGGGTCGTTTTTGATGCAGCGTGGGCATATCCGTTGTTTATTGAACCCACATACTCCACCTCGAATCCGGGTGCTGGGAACTTTGCGGTTGTATAACTCGATACGCCAACATAGAAAGTTAATGACATTTGGCATGTTGATGCCTTATGCACCTGTGTAATTGGCGAAATAAAGATATTGATCCCACCAAAGATAGTTTAGAAGTAATTAGGTATATAGTTAGCCTTCCCTAACCCGATTTCCCTCATAATATGTTTAGTATGTTTACGGTAATATATCTCGAAACGCCAACATAGGAGCCTTCTGAAATTTTGTATTCTAGTAGTTTATTCATCTCTTGATTCCGTGAAATAAAAATCATTTTGCCACCAAATTTGGTTTGGGTCGTTTTTTGATGCAGCGTACCCGTTGTTTATTGAAGCACCATACTCAACCTACAAATCGGGTGCTGGAAACTTTGCGGTGGTATAACTCGATACGCCAACATAGAAAGTTGATGACATTTGGCATGTTGATGCCTTATGCACCTGTGCAATTGGCGAAATAAAGATATTGATGCCACCAAAGCTAGTTTAGAAGTTATTAGGTGTATAGTTAGCCTTCCCTAACCCGATTCCCCTCATATGTTTATTATGTTTACGGTAATATATCTCGAAACGCCAACATAGGAGCCTTCTGAAATTTTGTATTCTAGTAGTTTATTCATCTCTTTATGCCGTAAAATAAAAATCATTTTGCCACCAAATTTGGTTTGGGTCGTTCTTTGATGCAGCGTAGGCGTACCCGTTGTTTATTGAACCCACATACTCCACCTCGAATCCGGGTGCTAGGAATTTTACGGTGGTATAACTCGATACGCCAACATAGAAAGTTGATGAATTTTGGCATGTTGATGCCTTATGCACCTCCCAGACAGTACACCATATTTGGCCCAGATCTGGCCCAGATCAGGTAACATCTGGCAAAATGATTGGGCCAGATATGGCATGCCACACGTAGGCCAGATCTGGCAGACGTGGGCCAGACGTGGCCCAGACGTGGCCCAATCAGAGCCAGATCTGGCCCAGATTCGCTAATGCACACGCTCGCCTTGCATGGCCCAGATCTGGCAGGCTTTGGCAAAGATATGGCATGCCACATGTGGGCCAGAGATGGCAACCCGTTATTCCCTGTCCTATTCCTTCTTCGTAAACCGAGGGGAATGGCCATGGCCTACATAGTTTAACACTTCCTTGTGAAATTAGAAGGTGGGTCCACCAGTCCAGTGGCTTGGATGCGAAACCCTGCTTGCATGTGACAAGGAGTAGGGTAGCCTGTCCAACTTCGTCAGTTATCTCTGGGACCTATATTGAAATAGGGTTAAACCATATGTTAGTCCCAAAATGATAGTAGAAATTCAGGATATCTTGCATGCAGCACAAACAACATACATTAACAACAAAAGCAAAATCTTAAATAATAAAATTTATTCATCCACAGCACAGTTCTATGGATAACAGTCACTATATTATATACACACAATGTTTTGACAAGATTTCACTGTTTCGACAAGATTTCACTGTTCGTTATAAGGCATACAAATTATCCATGTCAATATCATTCTCCCCTTCTTCCTTTTGCAGCTATCTCCTCTTCCCCTTGTCTTTGTTCTCCCCCCATTCAGCCATTTTGTTTACAACATTTTTAAATTATTTTCCATTGCATCCTTGTGGTGAAGTTATTTATCACACCTGCAAAACATGCAAAAAATATACATAAAAAAACATGTTTTTCCTCCATTATTTCAAGCATGACCAAAGGGGTCTTTCGATGCAAGTACCAAAGTATTAAGTCAAATAATTCTTATTTGCCATGGCAAAAGAATAGTTAAATGAAGTTATTTAAATAATTAAATCACATAAATCTTATCTAATTTAATATTATTGTAGAGGAAGTAATAAAATGTATTTATCTTTCTAACTAAGTTCTGTGAAAATAATGCACAGTTTTTACCACTGCAATGTCTTCAGTTTCTTGTTAGTACTAAATTCTATTAATTTGTTGTACACTGAATTTAACAATTTTAAATTCAGCCAATGAAACAGATTTCAAGATAGTAAATGGGCTGTTCATTGTGCTGTGTTGAAAGATTAACATGGTTGACCTGCTAGCTTCAACAAATTGTATAATCTGAGTACAGAATCTGCTATAGTAATTAAAATCTAGCTACTTTGTGGCATGATACCCAACACTCAGACTGTGTTCTAATAAACTTTGTCTTTATTTCATTGATTTCTTTAAAAAATATTTTATTTTTTTTGCTTTAAAGATTTACATTTACTGGCTTTTGGGGGAGGGTGGGGTGAGAGGATTTCATTTATATTACATATACAGCAGGCTACATTCATCAAAAAATATTATTTTTAATATTTATTTGTAATAAAACTAATATAGAACAAGGGGAAATTCTACTGGAAACTAGATGTCATATTCTGAGCTGAAATGTGTTGTGTTGATATTTTGAGGCATTTGGCCAGTTGGATGTGGGCCATCTCTGGCCCAGATATGGCAAACTTCTGGCATAATATTACTTTTTCAAATGTTTTGAATATAAAACAAAAAATTTGAAACTGTTCAACAAACTGACAAGATATTCTTAGATATCAGTTACAAAAATAAGTTTAATTCATAAGCAGTGAGCCAATAGTTGCCAAGTGTTAGCCAGATATGGCCCAAATCTGGCAATATCTGGCTAGATATGGGCCACATCTAGCCAAAGGCTGCCAGATGTGGGCCATACTTGGGCCAAAGCTGAGTGGCTGTCTGGGCTGTGCCTACCCTAACCCGATTCCCCTCATATGATTAGTTAGCCTCTAATGTGCGATATTTTAGTATGTTTACGGTAATTGTATATTTTTGGGTGAGGGGTGAGGTGGGGGATCTATTATGTATAAATTTTGCATTAATATGTTTTAAGATTTTATTTTCTAATAAATACAAAGGTAACAATTATTTTCCCTCCGCTAGGAATATGTATGCTAACTTGATTTCGAATCCGGGTGCTAGGTTATGGCTGCGAGATTTTGTTTGCTAACTTAATTTGAATCCGGGTGCTGGAATCCGGGTGAGAGCTTCCGCTCGGTTTTTATCTGCAAGATTCGGGTGATTTGACTGTAAGGGGTGATACTAGACGTTTAAAATGTGTCTTCTTACCTCAAACTCGGTATCTTAGAATATCGAGTTGTGCCCCTTCTATCTATTTTAACCAATCATCTTCTTGGAAATAATTTTGCTCGTAAATATAAATAAACAAATATGGCCGAAGAAAGTAAGTAAAATCGCATTTTTATAAATAACATCAAATAATTTCACATTTTAAAAGATTTATTGCTAATATTTTATATGAAGGTCATCAGTAAAAGTAAAACACTTTAATAAGAACAGTGCTAGTTTCCTGGAAAAGCAGTTTTAAGCCATAAATTTTTACACCAAACAGATACCGACATGAATAAACAAGTTTACTGTTTCGCGTTTACATTTTCATTTTCATTTTGGGGATTTAGATCTACATGTAGTTAGATATTTTATTGACATTGTTGTAGTTCTTTAAAAAAAAAAAAAAAACCTGGATGGGAAGGTGACGATGTTGGAATTGTGTACATATCTGACACATATGACAAACAAAATATGTGGAAATCTTTTTAACAATATATATCAACGGGTGCAGGCTGTTTCGTAACCTGGCTGTTTCGTACTTAATTCTTTCGGGTGCCAGTTAAATCGTCCACAAGCAAAGTCGTCCACAGACAAGTCGTACACACCCGTTGGTGAAGTCGTCCACACTCGTTGGTGGAGTTGTCCACAACTACTGGTGATGTCGTCCACAACTACTGGTGATGTCGTCCACAACTAAGATTAAGACTCGTACACAACTATTGGTGATGTCGTCCACAAGAATAATCACCTATGTTTGTGTACTAGAGTTGTGTATTGTTGTATTATTGTATGATCTTTCTTTTCATGTTAGATTATGTTTGTATAATAGAGTTAATCGTATTATGATCTTTCTTTTCATGTTAGATTGGCATTATGATTCGATTTGTTGTTCACCGATGTTTAGCATTTTTGATTGCTTGATTAGTAATAGTATTAACGATGTTTTTGTAATAAAGTTTATTCTGTTTTAAATGACGTTATGATTTTAACATATTTGATTAGTATTATCGATGTTTGTAATGAAGTATGCTTGTATTGTTTGTTAATTGGTGTTATGATTATAGCCACGTTTTTTCTGAAGATGAAAGACGCCGCCCATTGAAGATTAACTAAATGCAACTCACTGTCATAAAACGGCTTCATCCGAAATTGGGTATATATTGACCGTAAAATTTAACATTCATTACCTTCATTAGTTCTTACTGATTTTATCATAAGTATAAGCTCTAATTGAAATCTTATTAGTTATTATGGCTAGTTTCTGTGTTGTATGTTCTAAGGACGTCCGTCCCCGACAAGAGGCATTGCAATGCGATGTTTGTAATCGATGGCAACATCGCATTTGTAATACGGCCATGAGTCGGGAGACGTATCGCCAGATCGTTCGTGGAGAGTTGGAGAGTGTGCAGTTTTATACAGAGGACGTGGATGGATTCCTGGGACGTCGAGAAATGGTGTGTATTTCTGCAACCAATTCGCACCAATAACGACGTCGAGGGATGGCATCGCAGAATAAATCATAAGGCCGCAAGAAACAACATCCAATTTTACCTACTAATAAAACTTCTACATGATGAATCCAAGACGGCAGAATTACAAGAGAGGCTAGTATCAGAAAATAAACTAAAGAGGCGACAGAGGAAGAAATATGAATCAACAGCGGGTAAAATCTTTAAAATATGGGAATTGTACGAACAGGGGGAAAAAAGTGTATCGGGCCTTTTGAAGGATGTGGGTCGTTTAGTGGCGGTATAGGCATATTTTAAAGATTTTCCCGCTTTGTTATATTAATGAATTTGTTGAATTTGTTAAATTTATTTATGAATTTGTTATTTATTGAATTTGTTATTTATTGAATTTGTTATTTATTGAATTTGTTATTTATTGAATTTGTTGTTTATTGAATTGTTAAACTGTATATGAATTTGTTATTTATTGAATAAAATGGATTACTGTGTTGTTTATTTGCTGGAGAAAAGGGTGACCAGACTATACTATTTAAAACACATTATGTGTCCCGAAAGTAAAATATGCCGTGTGGACGACTACATCAACAGAAATTATACGTGTGGACGACTCCACCAACGTATTATTATATCCACGAATTATACTAAGTCGTGTGGACGACTCCACCAACGTATTATTATATCAACAAATTATACTAAGTCGTGTGAACGACTCCACCAACGGGTTTGGACGACTCCACCAACGGGTGTGGACGACTTAACCAGGTTTTTCCTGTGTACGACTTTGCTTGTGGACGATTTGACTGGCATTCATTCTTTCGTACCTCGTTTCGTACCTCAGATTGATTCGTACCTTTTCCTATGTGTTGTTGAAATAAAGTTGAAACGTGATGAGTACCTTTTTCTAGGGTTGTTCAAATAAAGTTGAAACACGATTCGTACCTTTTCCTAAATGTTGAAATAATGTTGAAACACGACGACTTAATTAATATATACCGTAATATCCAACCACTACGGGAATTTTATACAAATGCCTGCAATATTTAAAAAAATAGTTGGCAAAAAAAAAAACCACTGACTGCAATCTGCCTTTGTTGTTTATAATCTGGTGTTGATTACTGAACCCATTAAGCGAGTGAGTTGTGATTCTTGACGATAATTGATTGGCGATTGTTACAGCGGTTGAAGTTTGAACCTTAATTGTATATAAATTTGCATTATCTCAATAACTATGTATATGTAGTTTTGAAGAATAAAGAAGTTGAAGTTTAAGAGGGATTGAACCATATTTAATCTGGTGTTGATTATTCAATTTTTAAGGTCAGGTGGCACAAACGGTTGTATGTGTTCGGCAGCACAAACGGTTGGCAATACACAATATGTACTAAAGCCTATAGTATAGTTTTGATATTTTGTTAAGCGGTTGGGCTGAGTAAGACATTCCCGCGTTCTGGGGAAGTGTATCGCTCGTAAAAAGGCAACGCCAACTTCCCGCTTCAGTCCATGTATTATAAGGTCCATGATATTATTATGTCTGCTATAATTACGTGTCTGTAGACAGCTATTTCGCACCAAAAACAACCATTTTACACATTTCGTAGTATAGCCATGCCTAATATGGAAGGCGGCGAATCGACTACGACTCAACCGATTGATCGTGAGAACCCTAATTCCCAAGCTACCATACTC
This sequence comes from Patella pellucida, assembly GCA_917208275.1. Lineage (NCBI taxonomy): Eukaryota > Metazoa > Mollusca > Gastropoda > Patellidae > Patella > Patella pellucida. The sequence continues at coordinate 38,167,640 of OU795037.1, read as the reverse complement.
AAAAATGTTGATATAAACCTTCACACAGACATGATTTAGCATAGGCCTACTTTTAGTATACTTCAATGATACAGCAAGCATTCAGTATTTCTATTCTTATTGATACAAAGGTATGAAACAGCTCATGTGAGGAGGCTTAAGTTTAAGTACATGTAAAGTTGAAATTTCCAAAAGTACGAAACAGCTTACGTGAGGTACGAATGAACTAAGTACCAAACAGCCAGGTTACGACATTCATATCAATTATGAAATATTTGTTTCATTTTATCCAATAGCTGATGGAGTTGTAAAACCAAAACCCAGAAAGCCTAGAACAAAGTCATCAAAATTGAAGGATGAAGAAATGATTTGTAAGACATGTAATTCTGTTTTACAATATCATAATCAATTTCACCATTGAGATGTAATATTATACATCAGGTGATTAAACATGTAGAGGCCATCCCATTCTGATTAGGCAATGACTTTCATTTACTTGTTGTAGTCCACTTGTTTTGTAAAGTCAACCTGTCTAATTATTATAAAGAGATAAGCTTATTAATTTAATTTATAGAGAATATTATAATTGTAAAACGTAAGATAAACTGTGTTCTAGGCCTACATGTAGATAGTTGTCTGGATATTAATATGTGGTTGCGATATTTAAATTGTTATGTTTACAGCTGATGTTACTGCTAATGGTTCTAGACTAAGTGTAGATGAGATTCTTCAACAAGCTGTACAGAAATCAAACAAGTAAGTGTATATTCTAATATTGACTTACAGGAGAACAGACCAGGCAATAGGCTCGATGAGATTTTTAATTTTTATACGACCACATTAGAAATGCGGTTGTATATTGCCGTCGCCCTGTCCGTACGTGAATGCTCTAGAGGTTAAAGTTTATTTCTAATTGACTTTAAATTTATACACAGTGGTTAAGGTCATAAGACAAAGAAGCCTTTTGATAATCAGCGATTTCCGATAATTGCTGTCGGAGTAATGGCCCTTGATCACTTCGAAAAATCTTGTGAACGCTATAGAGGCTGGAGTTAATATCCGATTGACTTTAAATTTATACATAGTGTTTAAGGTCATGAGGCGAAGAATCCTATTGATAATCAGCGATTTCCGATAATTGCTGTCGGAGTAATGGCCCTTGATCACTTCAAAAAATCTTGTGGACGCTCTAGAGGCTAAAGTTAATATTCGATTGACTTTAGATTTGTATTTTTGTTCTTTTTTTATTTTGGCATTATTACTGTTCATCAGTTTTTTTCTTTTCCATTTTCAGAGATTTATCATCAGACAAAAAGAAAAGGAAGAAGAAAAGCAAACATCATGATGGGGATATCGAAATGGTAAATACAAAATATTTAGTCAGTAGGGAAGAAAAAATATAATTATTAAGAATTATAATTATATTGAATTTATGGAGCACCTATCACCATACAATCAGTTTAATAGACACTGGATACATACAAGTTAATAACTTGTGTTAATTGTTTTAGTTAGAATATTTGAGAAACGGAGAAGAAATTGAGAGTTTACAAAAAGATAAAGACACAGCCATCCTTGCCAACACATACGAACCAGATAATAGCCCTAAAAATGAGAAGAGCAACAGAAGAAGGCAGAAACATAGAGAAAGCAAAAGTAAGATTATTCTTAGTTTATTCCTGGCTAGAGTTTTGATTGATTAAGGGCGTTGGGCGGTCTAAAATGCACATTTTAAGGCTAGCACTGTAATTTTTGTTGATAAGATATGACGTTTTTTGTTATTTGGGGTGATAAACTACATATTAATCACCAAAAAAATACAAATTTTATTTACCAACTATGTTCCAAACTTAGCCTAAAAGCATATTAAAAAGGGGTATTGATGACAACAGAAGTAGACTTTTCTCAATTATGCCTGCATATATTTTCATCAAATTTGGCATGAACAATGCTTATGGCAAGTCCCAAAGAAACACTGAGCAATTTTTGGCTATAGGTTGTGGTTTGTCTTGTATCCATGGAAACGCAAAAAAACGATTGGTTTTCTTGGAAATTCTATAAGTACAAGCTTAATAGATTTATCGATAATCCCCTCAGTCGATCAAAAGTAGAGGTTATAAGCTACATTTCGACACCAAAAACGTTAACAGATACCAACTCAAAGTATTTTAAAAGTGTTGTTCATTATTTACCTGCAAACAAGATTTTGTGATTTGGGGTTAATTCTTTGAATACATCCACACCAAGTTTTAAAATACACCGATTCGGACGTATAAAGTAAATATCTACTTTAGGCACTATTCGGCCTCTCTAAAAGTCATTTTATACATTAATAAATGACAGTCTTTGACCATCAAAAAAAATAAATTCAGCCACGTTCCAATCGCGATAGATGGTATGGGGAATTCCTTCTGACGTCATACCTAGATAGGCGTGAATGATCCAGTGTCAAACTGCTACTGGACACGGCCATGATTGTTTACATGACGTGAACGGTGTATACGACGTCATAATTTATTCAAGAACTGATCTAGGTCGGGGAAAACCTTCTCGTTTGCTATAAAAAGTTTTTCTTTCTCGGCTTGTACCTCGATTATTACACATCAAACGGTCGGGCTTTTACGTGTCCTCTTGGTTATTTTACATATGGAACACTTGTGCAAAGTCTGAATAAGATTGGTGTTGAAAAGTTAGTGCGTATCTTAGACTACTCAACGCCCTTAAAAGGGATTAATTAGTTAATAAGAATGATTTGTATTGAAATTCCAAGTTATGCAGCAATTTTATATAATAGTTATATGCCAACACTCCAAAACTTGGGAGATGCCAGTGTCTCAAAAACAAGGTAAATGCTGAACAGGTCAGTATTTTTGAGATTTTTGGTGGAATTATCCGGCGAATCCTAAGGAAATTCAGAATTGTGTAACAATTATCGTAGAGTTACTGCCACTGTCACAGAAACCTTGTAGACACAGTTTTGGGTTTTTATTCAAACTGAAAGGGTTTGTTTGACTAATCAAAAATTCAGATCCACTCCCCTATCCCTTTTATGCATAACTATTGTCCGTGGCTGTAAAAAACCTCCCTTCCAAAATAAAATAGGCGGCATACATACATTGTCTGGTAATGGTTTATTTTCCTCCCACCCTTATTTTAGGTGGTACAGATAACTTGGCCTTTGATAAAGATAGCAACATACAAATTATAGAAGAAACAATTATCAAGAAAAAGAAAACCAAGAAGAAAATTATCAAAGATGGAAGTGAATTAGAAAAGTAAGCTTGGCCATTTTTTTTTTTATTTCTATTCTTGGTGTGTATGTGTGACACCTAAGCTCAAGAGATTTCTGTGGGTACTATCAGTTTCCCCCAATTTTAAAAAAACTTGTTCTAGAGTGAAATTAACATTAAAGGGGAAGACCAACGATTTTAAACAAGGTTTCCATAAATCTTAAATATATATTTATAAATAATCCTTTCTGTAACACACATCAAAAAAGGTTTTGTAAGCGAGAAATTAATTTTTATTTAAACCGGAAGTGACATAGTTGGTTCAACACACTCACTGGGCTCTATAGTAAGCATATAGATTTGGCAGAAGTTTACTACTGTATTGTGTCCACGCGTCATCCTTTGGCCAAAAATTTGATCAAATGCCCATGTTTATAAAGATATTATAAACACGAATTTATGTTTTTTTAACGTTTAGTACACAAAGCCGTCGCGTAAATTCACTCACACTGAACAGTACGTTGTGTCTTGATTCACGCCACATGGCTAATTAGTATTCATCACGTGGTTTGTTTAACACCCGGTAATAGAGGGAAGTTTCGTCTGCTTAAAGTTTTTGTGCATGCTGAGTCTGCTGTCAGTGTTTTTATTTATTTCAACGGGCTTATGGCACGTATATATTCAAATAAATATATAATTTTCCAAAGTATGTCAACGTTCGACACCAACGTATTGAAATAGATAATATCTCCTCTACATGGATCTACAATGCGGTATAAACATTCAAGTCCAGCAGACGAAAACAAGTCACTTGTAAGCTGTCAATCAAACCATGTGATGTATACTAATTAGCCATGTGGGTTGAATTGAGACACGTGCTGTTCAGTTTGAGTGAATTTAAGCGACGACTTTGTGTACTAAACGTTAAAAAACATAAATTTGTGTTCATAATATCCTTATAAACATGGGCATTTGATCAGATTTTTGGCCAAAGGATGACGTGTGGACACAATACAGTAGTAAACTTGTGCCAAATCTGTATACTTACTATGGAGCCCAGTGAGCGTGTTGAACCAACTATGTCACTAACGGTTTAAATAAAAATTAATTTCTCGCTTACAAAACCTTTTTTGTTGTGTGTTACAGAGGGGATTATTTATAAATATATATTTAAGATTTATGGAAACCTTGTTTAAAATCGTTGGTCTTCCCCTTTAGACAACATTTGTCTCGTTCTCTTGCTTCCAACTGGATTTCGACATCAACATTTTGACTGTCCTTTTTAATACTGCACAGAAACTTTAAGAGCTGAAATGGCTGTAGAAAGATCATTCCCACTATGTCTATGCATCGAGCTCTAGAAAAAACACTGACAGAGATAATTTTGTGTTGTATTATAATAATTTCAAACTAGTGATCGATAAACAATTATCCACAACATTTTTCTAACATTTGTCAGTGTGTTAAGCTGTCTCTCATTACATAACTGAACCCAGGATCAACTGAACACAGGATCATAATCAGGGTAACCTTCCATTATCCGAATTTCATTTAGCCCAACCATAGTTCGAAAATACTCAACCATGCTTTTGCGGCATGGTCAGAGTAGTTCCAAGATGATGGACGTCGATGAAAAGTTAGTGTAGAATACCTAGAAAGAATCTATTTTTGTTATGTATATAATTTTATAAGGAAAGCTTGAAAGAATTATAGAATGATCTTACTTTTATGAGCAGATATTTTTTTGTCTCGTATGTTCTGCCTGAATCTAAAATCTAAAAATTACGCATTATTTCAATATTTGCACTGTGCAAAAATTAAAGTCAAATTACAAAGAATTTTGTTGTCTCTAAAAAATTAATTTGAGTCACTTAAATTTAATTTCATGAAGTATTATTTGTTTATTAAACTATATAACATCATATAGCAATTCATTAACCTCCATGGACAGATGAATGGAGTTTTCTTGTGATGAAGGGGTATATTTTTTCAGGGTTATGGTCAAGGTCTAAAACAAAGTAAAATGACACAACAATATCCATGGTGCAGCCATCTTTGAACAGACATTGGTTCAGAGTTCAGACTATCCGAGTTCGCTGCTAATATATTGACTTTTGATCAAACAAGTTTTTCTTGGTATTTTTTAATTATCACAGTATAAAATTATTTCCATTATTTGAATTGTATCTTTTTACAGAGAAACATCAAAAGTAATAACATTGTCAAATGCTCAAGATTTGAAATCACCAACCACTGATGTATCAACAACTGCTGAAGATATCATTTCACCAACCAGCCATGAAGTTAAGAAAAAAACTAAGAAAAAGAAGAAAAGGGAAGAGTCAGAAGATGAAATCATGTAAAATTAATTTTTAGAACAATGCAGAATTATTGATTTACTATCATCAATATTGTGCAATGTGCATGCAGTATGTAAGATTGACATTTAGAACTGACAGTACTCGTTATAAATTATAATAATAATAGTTTTAAAACTAGAAAATGAAAAATCAATCTGATTAAAACACAGGCCCTATTTTGTTTCATTTTTTATTGTTCAAAATTTTGTTTTACTTGTCTTTACAACACTAGGATCTGGAAGAGTTGCTATATAACAGGCGTTCTAATTGATGTGAGGAATTAGCCAATGAAACGGTCTGTTACTGTGAGCCCTTGGCATGCTCTGGTGGGTAAACCCCTGGAAATGTCAACACTGATAGATTAATCGATGTCTGACATCATAGGGTCAAAACTCGCTTGCAACCTCCCAGTACAACTGGTCAGATCTTCATGTAGTGTAGGCCATCGAAAGTATAAAAAAAAAAAAACGAAATAGTTATATTGTTCAGAAAGGTCTACTGAAACTTTGTGACCAGAGTGAAAAACATTAATGGTAGCCATGTTGAAATATAAACTAAATAAAAATAGTTCCTTTTGAATTGACAATATCTACTGTAAAATGTGTTATTTGGTGATAATAACATATCTCTGCATAGTGCATGTTTGATGAAATTATTGAAATTATATTGGTCATTATCAACTAAAGCTAAGAATATATCTTTATAGTATATTCTGATATTAGTGTCATCTTTGTATACATGTATTTTATTTCCATACTTTAATCTCATCTGTAAATTTGTGTGCATTCACTGTAATTTATACTCGCCATGAAAGCTCTTTTCACTGGTAAAATGTTTGGGTGTGGGACCACAGCTATATCAGCTTGTTCCGTCTGTTTATTGATGATTTGAACAAAATGGCTTAAATAAGTGGTAACCTTAATAATTATTATATTCCAACGAGTTAAATATTTATTTTAGTGAATCTCCAGCAGAAGTTGTTGAATCTGTCACAGAACCAGAAAAAAAGAAAAAAAAGAAAAAGAAACCTGTAGCTATTAATTCAGAAGATACTGTAGTTCAACAGAATAATGAAATCGCACAAGAGGTATGATAATATTTTAAACAATTATGACGCACAAAAACTTTGACGATATTTGAAATGTAGATTAATGTCCCAAAGACCTTGGTTCCTTTGGCATGTATCAAACAATAACTTCATTTATTCTATGACTACATGCAAATACAAGCAAATTGAATAACCATAGCTGTATTCATTGGCCATAGAATAACCCAAAAGCTGTATTCAATGGCTTGGACAGGGACTTCTTTTTCCAGAATGACGTCAATTTAAGAATGACGTCAAACTGCAATGACGTCGCAACTAGGCAACCACAATTTATGTAAAAAAGAAAGAAAAAAGCCCAGAACTTTAGTGGTAATGATTTTTTATGATAATCTGAATAGTACAGTGTATTTTGAGATTTGCATGTAGTCATACAATTAAAACAGAACTCAATGACCATTGAATACCGCACAGGTTATTCAATGGTTCACTCAAGTTCTATCTATGAATTATGACCCCAGATTGATCGAAAAATCATGTTTTAGTAGCTTGTTGACACTCTTGAGGTCACAATTTTAATCTAATTTTGATGAAACTTAAAATGTATGTTTATTATAACCAAAAAATCTTGGTTCCTTACAATATTGCCATATATCAGACTAGCTTTCTGGATTATGGCTCCTGATTGTATGAAAATCACAATTTTTGTTTGATATAAAAAATGTTTAAATATTTCACTGTTTCGTGAAAATCTGACTAAAACTGCTTGACAAAATGGTTGCTTTCCATATGCAAATAGTATAAAAGTATGTAATACCAAAGTTGTGTGGACCCTCTAGGGGGTCACAATATTTATCCAATTTTGATGAAACTTAAAAAATATCTTTATGTCCAAAAGGTTTTGTTTCTTTTCAATACTTGCATGTATCGGACCGTAACTTCATGGAATATGGCACCTGATTGTGTGATAAATCGCTTTTCATTTTTTTAGCTTGTTTCCCCCTCCATTTCATGCAAAAGTGGGCGTATCTTGCTTGGTAACCGCTTGTTATCTAGCAGAGGTTGATCGTAGGCATGTTTTAAATTGGGTTTTGAAAAATATGTTATTTTTCGAGTTTGCAAAATGGCAGAATTGATAAGATCTAGTTTCAGTCATTTTCCATAGCCCTCGGTCAACATGAAACCCATGGTCAAATCAAACGGAAACAGTTAACCACCAAATAATATTTATTATTAAAAATATCTATAATTATATCTGAGAACCATAATGGGCTTGTATAGTTATTTAAGTATGATACAAGTATCACTGCTGTAGATAAACAGTTCATGACAGTTGTTGGTTAAAAAAATATTGCTTGTCAATTTATACTATATGTTATGTTAATATAGCAGGCAGTGGAAGAAGAAAAAACTGAACCAAAGTTAGAAACACCTAAAAAGATGAAGCGAAAGAAAAAGAAAACTAAAGAGGAAGGAGGTATAAATCTTTGTTGACTGAATATTTTAAACACCATATTACAGAATTGTTTAAAGAACTTAAAAAAAACTCTATGGAAGCCAAATAAAATTGTGATAATAAACACAACAGTTCTATGGAAAACAATTACTGTATTTTTTATTGGAGTTCTGTTTTTACAATGATTATCTTGTTGTTTTCAAACAACAATATCGGGCCTAGAGTACCACTGCATTGAATTTAGGTATAGAGAAGATTTTGGTTTGGAATGATGAAATTAACAGAAATTTTGAAATGTATATGTATGGTATTTTCTTTATAGAAACTACAGCACTAGGTACAGGTGAAGGTATTGAGGAAGAACAACCACCTAAAGAAATACAAGATGAAGGCAAAATATTAGCTGTTACAATCCATAGAACAGATAAATTAAAGAACAACTTTAATATCATGCATCCTTTAGTACGAGTTCATATTGTTGATCTGAATACTGGCAACTATGTACTTAAGCAACATAAGTAAGTTATAATATTTTTGGCATATTTGTGCTTTATGATTAAATTAATATATGTATTACACATTAAAAACAGATTGTACTTTGTTATAGAATTATTAGATTGCACATTGTGAATAACACACATGAAAACATTTAAAACAGTATAATATTGTTGTTGTTATTATTACAGTGATGTTGTACCATTATATTGTTGTTGTTATTAAAATAGTGATCTAGTTGTAACATGCTATTATTATACTGTTGTTGTTATTATCATTAAAGTTGTAACAAGTTATTATATTTGATTGATAACATTCACAGTACCATCAATAAAACGTCACTTTAATTAAAATAGTAATTGTGTTCCATGTTGTTATTATTACAGAGATAGAGCTGTTACATCATATTTTGAAACTAGAGTAGAATCTCTTGAACAGGTATTACCTATAATGACCCAACCATTTGACTTTCGTCAAGAAAAGTAAGTTGAACTATTAATTTATGATTCTGGGGATGACTGGTTTCACCACATTAAATCGAGCTCACTTATTTTACACAAGGTCTTCAACTAAATACATTTCAGAGTCACACCGACCACTGCATCAAACTGAAACTTGACTTTTATAAAACCATACGGTTTATTATTTATGAACAAGAAAACCATTATTAATGATCTATTATTAAATGTAGATTAGTATCTGATATCTCTTCACTTGTTGCAGGTCAACCCTTCCAGTTTGGGAAGAATTATTAGTATTTAATGAGAACTTTAATTACTTTGTACAAGATGATCCAAAAATTATTGTCTTCTTTGAGGTGAGTGATTAAAATTATTTCCATAAGATTGATGGACCAAGCATTTGTAATTTACTTTTTATACGCCCACATGTTGTCATAAATTGTCTTCCTGTCAAGAAAATCATTTATATTAGTGAAATGAAGAATACTATTGTTTTCAGCAATTTACGATAATTAAATAGCCAAAGTTATCATCCAATCTGCCTTAAATTTAAACCCCATTTCTCTCTCTCTCTTAAATTTATAGGCATTATTTCAATTAGTGAAACGAAGAAGCCTATTTCATTTCAGAAATTTCTATTAATTATGTCTAGAGTTATGACTCTTGTTTCACTTTGTGGAAACCTGTGAACACTTTAATGACAAAAGTTATCATCTAATCTGTATGAAATTCATATGCATTATATAAATTAGTCTATTGAGTTTCCACAATTTCCATTAATTACATCTATCTAGATTTGTAGCCCTTGTTTCACTTTATTGAACCTTGTGAAAGCTTGAATGCCGAAACAAAGAATCCTATTAAATTTCAGCATTTTCCAATAAAATACTTCTCAAGTTATAATTATGGGTCTTATTTCACTTTGCTGAACAATGTGAATGCTCGACGACAAGTCATCACCGGATCTGTATGAAATTTATATGCATTATTTACAAACAAAAAACACAAAATTCTGTCAAATTTTAACAGTTTGTGTATATTACTTACAGAGTTAAGGACTCCTTGTTTCACCTTGTGCTCTCTCAAAAGAAGAAAAAATTATAATCTAATCTGTATGAAATTGTCTAGTTACTTACAACTATGCGACAACCCCTGTTGACTGCTCAGACTATTTAGCTGCTGTGGGTGTATGTTCTGTTACCTGGACTTTGGTGGCTTGAAATAAGAGTAAAAGTGTAGGGGAACTCAAGCATCTATTTGACCAACACTTATTTGTCTGTTGGTTTAATATATTACCAGGTATATAACACTCACCTAAACAACTCAAAATATTGAAAATGCTAAAAATGCTGAACTGAATAAAGAATTTAATTATTACTATCAAATCTGTATAATATAACTGACATATGTAATATATATTTCAGTTATTAGATTTTGTAAGTATGAATAGAGCTAGTCAACAATACAACAATGTGAAACAAGCTGGTGGATGGCACAGGATAGGATGGGCATTTCTTAAGGTAATGACCATGATTCTTTGGAGAATAATTTTGGGGGTGCTCAGAGTAAAAGGGCTTCATGGAAGAAAAGTGGGTCCGTGGAAAGTACTATCTACGTAAAACAGAGTATGTGTTTTTCCGGGCTTCGTCTATATTTGTCAAATCTGTTGAATACTTCAATTCTTAATCAATTCACCATGTATACATGTATACTGTTTTCCAAAATTAATTTAGGTTAAACTTTGATCAAAATTTAGCACAGATTAGCATGTAATTCTTGCCTTGTTTGTATTTTACATTTTGAGAAAGTTACCTGATATATCATGTGATTATGGTTTAACCATGTATGATTGTTTTATTAGATATTAGGAGGTAATGACAAGTTAAATGTAGATAATAAAGTACGTTTACAACTGTTTGAACCACCCTCAAACTTTAAACCTAAACCTGGTCAAGTAGAGGTAATCATTATATTTTATATTTTATATATATATTTACTTATAACTTTTCTTAAAAATATATGATTAACATGATGTTAATCCATTTGATTGCTTTATGGTCATACATGGCAAACATTACGTGTAACAGTAGATCCAGCCATTGGCTAGAATACTTAGGGTGGTGATGAGGACTTCAATAATGTTGATTACGGCATATTGTTGAGAGTAATAATTTTTTGAAATCAGTTTTTGGTTGGGGTTTTTTTTTGTGAACTGGGGGTACTATATAATGACAATGTTGGCTTTAAAAATAAGATTACATGTATATTTCATAACTATTTTTCATGGTAGCACATGATCCATATTCCCTTTGTTGACACTTAAGTTGATTGGCAATTTTATGTTTTGTCATTGAAAATTGCAGAATTTTGCCCCAGGTGGTGGGTCATTTATGGTATATCTGCCAGGGTTCAAAGAATAAAGACTTAACAGGCGAATTTATCGGCTCCATACATGATTCTAAATAACACTGATTATTGAGATTATGGTATATGTTCAACAATAATTCTTTAATAGAGTTACTTCCTTGTTCCTCAGGAAATAAAAACCAGCAGTAATCAATCAAGACGGCAGTATCTGAAACCCAAAATACTATTTTTATATGGCCTTATTGTTAATTTTTTTTCTGTCTGTTAACAGATCTATCAGTGGTGGTATAGTGCTACAAGAACATCTTATCCATCTACATTATATGTTACATTGAAAGGTATAAGTGCTCCTGATATGGTAGAACCAGCCTCTAGATCTATGTTTCCAACACAAGAGGTTAGTTTTATATATCAGCCATTTTTTGGGATGATATAAATAGCATTAACACAATGTGCTAAAATGCCTGGATAATTATTGATTTAGCTAAATGCTAGATATTTGTGATTGTCATGTTGTACACAAACTCTATGCTGGTAAAATCACTGATTTGGTTGTCACAAATGATAATTCAGTAAACTGTATGTATAAATTCAATAAATTGGCATGTATTTGTTGAAAATTTGTACCGTCACTTAGCTAAGTGGTTGTACTAAATAAATTCAGTATTTAATTTGGAGGTATAAATCTTGATTTAAAATATTACTGTAACATTATCCTTAAAAAAATAATGTTTATTTGACTAAATTGACAGGAAATAGGAAAGATGACTTATGAAGATTTAAAGAAAAGTATGAACTGGGGATCTAAGACTAGGTTAGTATCTTTATCGTCTTTTTAAACATATGTTTCCTGGATCATTATTAGATTATCATTTCGACCTCTGAAATTTGTTTTACCTGAATGTATGAAACCTTATTTATAATGATGTGTAAAAATCAAAATATGAACTCAAACAAATGAATTATTACATTTACAGAACACCAGCCATTCAAACTGATGTATTTATCTATACATGTGAATTATTGTAACATTACCTCTCATTCATTTTGTTTGTGGCCAGTTACAACTAAAGGAGAGAATACGGCAAACCGTTTCAACATTTCAAAATTCCTCACCCTACGAAATATATACCATGTGTAAACGAAGTTGAAACAGTCAAAGATAATTTTTCTGTTACTGAGCAGAGTATCAAAAATAGAAGGCTTTCTTCAAATTGCTATTCTAATAGTAAATGCAGGAGGACTGCACTACATGCAAAACAAACAAACCCACAAAAAATCTACAAGATAAACCTGCGGACAAGACAGAAAATAGACATTGCAATCACTAAACAATTATCAAATCAAGTGAATTGATCCGGGGGCCAGCCGTAAGCGTCCACTGCGCTGTACAGTCCTGGGCCTGTTGTTGTACAGGCTTCACTAAAATGATTTACAAAAAAGATGTAACAAAAAATGCGACCGATCTTGTCAGTGGTCGTCTCTTCAATGCCGATAGTCAGCCAATTAGTAATACTTGTTTCTTATATATTTGTAGATGAAATCTGACATATAGGGGCATGTAGACTTTTCAATCAATGGTTATGCATTTAGGTTCATGACTGTCGAGGAAATATCTATTAAGATGAATTGTCCATATAGGAATCATTAAAATTTAGATGTTTTTTCATTGCACATCGTTATATTTAAAAAACTGTGTATTTGTTTGTTTTAGAGAGGAAGTAAAACGACCTATGACATCATGGAGTAGATTACATGGTCAAACATGTCGTATACCTAATTCTTTAATGTTGACATTACCAGCTGGTCGTAAAGGTTGTTTTGTATTAAAGTTCTCACATGATGGAAGGTAATAATATATTCATGTTTTCTTTATCTTTTCTGATCAAATAAAGTAATTGAATTGAACAGTATAAAACAATGTTTTATGAAGCAAACATCATGACAGATAGTACTCCAGAGAACATAAATTCTTTATATATTTAATTGTTTATTGTATTTATTATAGGAGTTTAGCTTGTGGTTGTAAAGATAAGGATTCTTATCCTATTCTAGTTTATTCAGTAAGTTTTATTTAATTAATTGTATAATATATACATTCATACATGGTGCATGTTGATTTTACAGTATATTGATATTAAGGATGTAAACGGTCACTTAGTTGACCGGTTACGGTTCAGTTCGGCAAGCTGACCGGTTCGATATTCCCCTTATTGCGTTGTATCGTCGGGCTGGATAATCTTGACTACAGGACACTACAGGTTGACTATTGACTGCTGGTATGCGTATGAAAATGAAAGTAATGCTGTACGCGCGAATAAATGGATTACATTATTATAACACTGCATATTGAGGTGGAGGTAGGTGGGGCCATAGAATATTCCTGTATTTAATGTCACACAACGGCATGTGATACACCTGCGCGAGTGACGACCACGTGGTAGCATACCATATTGTATTACCTCCGGTTGACCGGTCACGGTCGGTTTTTTGCCCATCAGTTAACCGGTTCAAATTTTTTTGACCTGTTACATCCTTAATTGATATACATTATTTACAAATTACTACATGGAATTAATTCTGTACTAATTTAAGTTTAAATGCTTTAAAGGATTGAAAAATGCCCTGTATAATTTTAACCTAATCTATTTTATTTGTAGATACCATCTGGAGAACTACGTGGAGAATTTTCAGGTCATTTTGGAATATTATATGATTTATGTTGGTCTAAAAGAGATACACAACTTTTATCAGCTTCTAATGATGGTACAGTCAGGTCAGTAGGAAAGTTGAGATAAATTGACAAAATAAGTTATTCTCTGACAGATAATAGAATTAATATATATCATTATTCTTCACCTACATGTAGTAAAAGCTTTTAAGGGCTTTTCATACAAAATTAAGCAGTTTTAACCCCCAAAATGTTATCAGGATGGCCCCTTTAATGGATTACTATATATTACTAAATTACAATAAAAATAAATTTTGATTCCAGAGTATGGGATTTGGATAAATTTGGAGAAGATGCTGACAAAGTTCTACCTCATCCATCATTTGTTTATACTGCTCAGTTTCACCCTCGTATTGATGGTATAATAGTTAGTGGAGCATTTGATCAGGTTATTAGGGTGTGGGATGTAGAAGGAGAAGACGAAGATGCCTATGTAAGTAAAAATTGAATTACCGAAATTTTCGGGGTATAAGTTGATACTTATTTTCGCCGAAGTCCGGCCTTTGTTTTATACTCCACACTTCGACTTATGTAAAAAAAAAAATTACAGTTACCGTCTCTCCACGGTGCCGCACACTGTAACGTTTAATACAAAACTACTTTAAATTACATCATCCCATTCGAAATATTTGTAGACGTTTCTTTACTAAGTTTATTTCTTTATTTAAAACATCTCCCTCCTCCCTTCAAAATATTATAATCAACGCGAGAATATGCCATCTAAATAAAGTCTTTTCTCAGACATTCGTCAAAAAAGACATTCAGGAGATGTCTACTTTTATTTTTCAGTTAAATTAACCAAACACACTACACTGCGTTGTTTTATTCTATTTGTAGTAACTTACTTTATAAACATGTGTCATTAGAAACAGAGTCTGCATTGTCATATATTTATTGGATATATTGAAGTATAAACTTACAGTTTATAATATGCTTTCCCATTAGTCGAAGTGGCCACTATGCACGCCATTTTGCGGAATTCATCCAATCAAATACAGTGTTACTTATTCCAGGGTGTGTGTGCCCCTACATGTGTATTATCTCTGATGTTTGGTAGAATTTTATTTAGATGTTATTAACGTAATCTTATAAATATTTTTCTTTGTGTGTTTAAAAGGTAAGCGCACGGTTTTCGGTGGTCCTCGACCCAAGCGTGCGGGCGAAGAGAACAACGAATCAATTCAACAGGGCCTAACAAAAAGTATAATCAGATCTGTATGAAATCGAATTGTAAATACCCCCAACTACCTACAAAAGAATAAATCTGTGACAAACCTTGTCGACAGCTTGGATGATTAAGTTTCTGTTGGCGTCTATTTTGTGTCCTGGCAACCTAACTTATATCTGTGGTTCTTTTGGTTAAAAAAATCATTGTGGACATGTAAATACTATTTATAGCTAAAACAAGAGATAGAAGATCATCATGGTCATGTTAATTCTGTTTGTTTTGATGAAGAAGGAGATAAGTTATATTCAGCTGATAGTACAGGTCTTATATTAGTATGGAATGTTTACACTACAGAACAACAATCAAGACGAGGTAAACTTTTCATTCATAAATACTTTTAAGAAAGAAGAAATCAAAAATCAAATTTTTCTTAATCTTTAATATCCTTTCAACCCATATCTCTTTCTTAGTTTTTATCACCCAAGAATACTTTCTACAGTAGATATGAGGCTAGTCGAAAAAAAAATCACTGGTTAGCTTTGCTCGCATTTTCGCTGGGAGAGAGTTTTAGTACAACATATCCTCTCAAATTCGGCCTAGAGATAGTTAGTGTCGGACAGAAACTCTTAATTTTCCGACACATACGCCACCTGCATGTCATTTCATGGTAAACAAGAAGCTCACTATTCAAATCAGTCAGCCATAATTCCGGGGACTGATATGAATCTGCTAACTGTCTTAGACCAGTATGGATTTATGACCAATTGGTATGCCGTTATCTAAGATCCAACAGGCACTCATCCATTCACTAAGGCACAGAACAGCATGGTGCGGATGACTAACGAGCAACAAGTCACTAAAATTTATCATGTTTACTATGTTATAATTATGATGTTGCGTTATTTTATTTTAAGGGCAAAATGTAAGACATGCTACTGGCCTAATTTTCTACCCTTGTCTAATAAAGAATTATTAATATTATTTTTATTGTCCCCCGACTTTCGAAGAATGCAGGGGACTATTAAAATGGGTCCGTCCGTCCGTCCGTCTGTCTGTCTGTCCGTCTGTCACACTTTTTGGGACACAATAACTCTCTTTCTAATTGAGCTAGAATATTCAAACTTGGTGTAGGT
The DNA here is from genome assembly GCA_917208275.1 of Patella pellucida. Lineage (NCBI taxonomy): Eukaryota > Metazoa > Mollusca > Gastropoda > Patellidae > Patella > Patella pellucida. The sequence continues at coordinate 38,151,215 of OU795037.1, read as the reverse complement.
GTTTATTAGGTCATTACCTTGATGGAGTTCGAAGATGAGCATTTTCCGTATAGGGTAAGCAGAGATAAGAAATTTGATTGGTTGATGCTTTGGGACACGATAACTTAAGTTGTAATTAAGTGAGAGTGATGAAACTTGGTATATAGTTTTATTTCATCAATACCTTGACTAAGTTCGATAATGAGCATTTTCTGCTCGGGGTAAGCAGAGCGATAAGCAATTTGATTGGCCGAGACTTTGAAACATAATAACTCTCCTTCTAATTGAGCTAGGATATTCAAACTTGGTGTAGGTGTTTATTAGGTCAATACTGTGATGAAATTCGAAGATGAGCATTTACCGCTTACGGTAAGCAGAGATAAGCAATTTGATTGGTTGATGCCTTGGGACGCGATAACTTGAGTTCTAATTAAGTTAGAGTGATGAAACCTGGTATATAGTTTCATTACCTTGACTGAGTTTAATAATGCGCATTTTCTGCTCAGGCTAAGCAGAGCGATAAGCAATATGATTGGCCGAGACTTTGGAACATAACAACTCTCCTTCTTATTGAGCTAGGATATTCAAACTTGATGTAGGTGTTTATTAGGTCAATACCTTGATGGAGTTCGAAGATGGGCATTTTCTGCTTAGTGTAAGCAGAGATAAGCAGTTTGATTGGTTGATGCTTTTGGACGCAATTACATTAGTTGTTATTAAGTGAGAGTGATAGAACTTAGTATATAGTTTTATTTCATCGATACCTTGACTAAGTTCAATAATGAACATTTTCTTTTGAAGGTAAGCAGAGCGATAAGCAACTGATAGGTCTAGACTTTGAAACACAAAAATTCTCCTTCTAATTAAGGTAGAATTTTCAAACTAGGTGTAGGCATACATTAGGTGAATGCCTTGATGTCTGTTTCTATCAGGTAGAGAATGATGAAACTTAGTGTATAGTTTGATTGCTCAATACTTTTGAAATTAATATGTGTCATCTATTTATTTTTGGATATCGGCGGGGGACATCAGCCTCACTGTTGGCTTGTTAGTATTATTACATGTTCTTGACGTGCACTGAACACTTGGATATAATACACGTGGTGAATACAAAGTTATATAAACCAAACCTTTTGAATATAGCCAATCATACTTAAAAGACTTAAGCATGTCACATTATTTATCGGTTGTGTGCTCACCTCGGGTCCATGGCATCACTACCTAGGCTATATAAAAATATCAAAGTATATAAACACATGTCAATAATATAACAAAGTAGCAAATATGCCATACGTGCAAAAGGTCGCATGGCTAATTGTGATTCAGATTAGTTTATTTTTAATGTTACCAGTAAGAAAAAGTAGGCTTTCATAACTTACGAGACAAAACGTTTTTTGTGAATTTTTGCCAAGCGTAAGCCATTTGAAAGTAGGTTCGGTTATTAAAAATCTTCCAGACTTCGGTTGACCTATATTGAACGTGGGAGGATCTCCAGCTTTTCCAATCCAATGACAATGTGCATGCTTGAAGTTTAAGGTCAACCCTGCCTTCACTATCTTCAGTGGTCTCTATCATCCAGAAAAATATTCTACATACGATGAAAACTAGGAGGTTCTGGGTGACGGAGACTATATCTTCAGCTATTCTTTTACCATACTTTTACACTTTTACAGCATGAATTAACTAAACTAAGTTGATTATTTACGAAATGAGCTGATAAGGATTCACACCAAAGGTATTCATTGCATTGATTGACCCCTTTGATAGGTTAATTAATCAACGAGTAATAGTTACCTCTGTACTCGGATGAAAATAGATTGATAATATGACATCATAGTGGCCGGTTCATTGTTTTACCAATCAGCATTATAAATAACTCTTTGTAAATCGGGCGAAAGTAGATTGATATATGATACCATAGTGGCTGGTTCATTGTTTTGCCAATCGGCTAGATTAAGGATCAATCGGCTAAAGCCGACAAAAAACAGCCGATTCAGATACCAGGGCCCAGTTCCTAGAAAATTTTTAAAGTAAGCACAAAGTCATACTTCACTTTTACTTACGTAAGAATCTTATAAAAATACCGTCCCTAGAAAATTCTCAAGACCATTCTTACGTAAGCACAAGTCAAGTACAAGTCTAAGCACATTGTGACTGGTAAAGCTTACCATACACTGAGACTACGATGCTCTTTAACGTCTTAAAATAACTTTGGTATGCGAATTACGTCATAAATTTGTCGTCTGCTTCATTGTGGTTGGTTTTGATTGACATGTCCCCTGTATAGGCCTACATAATTATAAAATGTGCCAAAATATATTTTAAAAAAACGCAGACACATAGGCCTACAAACTAACTGAATAATTGTGAGAGCGCCTGATCAGCCTGTGTGTTTGTAGCCTATTGTTTACTAATTGGCAAATACATAAATTGGTTTCAGGGTAGGCCTATAAGGCCCTAGATGCAAAATTTTCTATAGCATTCTTAATTTCTTTTTGAGAAGAATTTTCCCTGTCTTGTAATTATTTCTTTGGTATCAAAAGGTGTCGGAAATGCCGTCGAATAACTCTACGGTCAGCCATCTTTTTGAAGCAGAAACAGACTTAAGGTTGGTAAGCAAGCCCTATACCTTGCTTGGGACTTGTGCTTAGACTGGCTATGTTTAAGAACGAAGTTGTGCTTAAGTTTTTTCTTGGAACGCATAATAACGTTCTTGTGCTTACAATGAAGTCTACTTAAAATCGAAGCACAAGGCCGTTCTTAAGAATTTTCTGGGAACACAAAATAAGGTAAGTTTACTTAAATGCAAAGTCGACTAAAATCTAAGCATAAGAACGTGCTTAAGAATTTTCTAGGAATCGGGCCCTGGTGTTTAGCTATATCATATAACTCCTATCTTTCTTTTCTCAGTGTCTATTGCATTTCCTATGTATTTTTTCTTGTTTGTTTTTAACAATCTATGATTATTTCAGAACAACTTAGAACAGGTATTAATTAAATATATATAATATGTACACTTTCAGTTGAATTTGAACACAAATAACAATAATCAAATTATATTTATCTAATGATAACATTGCCTGTTAAATTAATACAAACACACATTATAAAAAGAACAAACTTGTTGATTTTATTATGATGTTTTGTGATTGTGGTGAATATACATGTATAAGTATTTAACATTATATAAATTTATCACCTAATTTAATCATAAACAATGTTCATATTAATTATACAGTATACACAGTCTACAAGTACAATATTAATTCCTAGCAGCAGATCATTATAGCACAATTTGGATTTTTGCATTGCAAAGATGTGATTTGAGCATGTGATCCACAGTCATTGTTAATCAACCACTTTAATCTAGATTGTATTTATTGTGATCTTTTAGAGGCATTTAGTAACTGGATAGAGCAATAAACTATAACACATACTTATGGAAGAACAATTACTGATTTATTTAGGCGACGTTTCGAAGAGTATTCTCTCAACGTTTTCAAGCAAGTACAGTAACAAATGTGTAGAGCAATTATATATAGGCATGCATGGTTTCTTAATTGTTGTTATTGCTTGCCTATATATAATTGCTCTACACATTTGTTACTGTACTTGCTTGAAAACGTTGAGAGAATACTCTTCGAAACGTCGCCTAAATAAATCAGTAATTGTTCTTCCATAAGTATGTGTTATAGTTTATTATTTATTGTGATTAACAAATAAGGTTTTGCTATTTTGTTTTGTCAACCATATATTTTTGAACCCCGGTTTTGAATTGATAATCATTATGTAAAAATGAGAAAGCTCCCTGATCTTTCAGAATAAAACAATTATGTTTATTTTATAGCCTTCGTAACAGATTGGACAAAATATCAAGAAATTAAAGATCCTGAATTGAAGGTTAGTTTTGGCATTATTACTTACTGATTGCACTGTTAATTCTGTGGTAATACAATGTACCATTTGTGATATTACTTTTTGCTGCCATGCAATTGTATTTAGTCAATTCCTTACCGTTGAGGACTGAAAGATCATCCTGCTGTATCTTTTTATAAAGGTAAAGTTTCTGATCCGATGTACAAAGGAGTAAATAATGATAGGATTTCAGCCTTCTAATGTCTTTAATTCATATTTACTTGAAACAATATAATTGTTCTAACATTGTGTTAAAACTTGATAAAATACATCCTCAATTTGTTTGATTTTAAAGTTTACAGTTCTCAAATATTCATTACATTGAATGTTTAGGTAGTTATATCTATATTACCATGATTATTTTCTTACTAAAGGAAATGCAAGTTAGGAATTTTATTACAGAAAACAGATAGTCACGGAATAATATCTTACGATCTTATATCCCAGTTATTTGATCATACCCCTTTAATATTTGTTATCAGGTTCTTCTTTACTCTATGGCATCCTTGGTATCCCCAGTGGTCTCATTTTGTTCCACTTCACTGGGTTCATCCATGGGGGGGGACATGTTAATTTTATCAACCAATCAAAAAAATCGTTAAATACAAAGGAAGTTGGCCAAGGGAAGTAACTGTCATCTTGTTTGCAACAAACAAGCCGTCATATTATTGTGAATGTTAGCAATGAGGCTAAGACTGGTTAGTAAACTGATTGGTTCATAGAATCAAGCTACGATCAAGGGCAGAGAATTTGAATACATGAATACCCTTGGATGAACTAAGGGTATAGTGGAGTAGAACGGCATGAGGCCACTGGGGACACGGAAGATGCTATGGATGCATACAGCTGTTTATGTTTAATGTCAATATATTTTCAGGATATTCCTATTAATTTTATTAAAATGCATCCTAGTGGAAGGCGATTATTGGTACACTGTAGAGATAATATTATCAGAATGTTTGATTTAAGAGTGTAAGTAATCCCTCTATTTTGTTCCTTATCGATCATGTGGAAATCATTAAAAATTCATAGGATAAAGGCAAATATAGCTCCCCACATTCAGATTTTAATCCATTAGATTTGTCAAGTTCTTAATTGATAGAATTGGAAAACTTGATTTTGTTGTTTATTTTGCTTGAGTTGAACTTGAACTAGAAAAAATATAAAAATATAAGAGTGCAATATAGTTATTAATTTGAGGGGGAAATGTGAAAATAAGAGTCAATACGGTTTCAGCATTTCAGTCAATCATTGTAAATGAAAAATGTCATGAATGAATTATTTTAACTCTTGTTTTATAGACAAAGAATTATGCAGAATTATATTGGTTCATTAAATTTTCGTGAGAAATTACGAAGTACCATATCTCCTTGTGGTAGTTTTATATTTGCCGGTAGTGAAGATAATTTTGCTTATGTTTGGAACACAGACTCAGGTATAATATTTGCATCAGTCTTTCAAGCCCAGATTTGTTTTGAACCATTTTCAGATTTCAAGAAATATAATTTTTCAAATCAATATATTTTTTTTTATTGTTTGTTTATTTTTTTAATTTTTGATGATTTCAGTAAATTAAAGTTAATTATATTAAATATTTCTTAAAATATAAATAGTTTTTATTCACTTCAAGTAACAAACATATGTGTGATATTTGTCTTATACACTGTATAATTTTGTCTGTCTCAACATTTGTTTAATGTATTATTATAGCCTGTCAGATCATTAAATGCCTTTGTTTGTATCTAATATTATTTATATTATAATCAGGTGACCAGGTAGCTAAATATAGTGAGTTAAATTTTCAACAACCAGTAACCGATATAGATTATCATCCTCGAGATCATATTATAGCTGTTAGTTCATTTGGTGAAAATCAACCAGTATTATTGTATGACTATAATCCTCATGGTAAGTTATAGTAATGGTCAACATTAAATCATATTTTTTAGCCTATATGTAATATTATCATAATTTTAGTTGTAGTTTATTAATTGTACATGTATATAGACTGTACAGCTGTATTACTATGTTAACTTAAATTTTGTTTGATATTTCTTATTAAATATCAAAGAACTAAACTTCGGGGTCTTTACCGGTCAATAAAAAAGTAAGCCCGGTCCATGCTAGGGCTGTGTCGATACAGTTCATTTTCGAAACGATACATATTGACAATACCGCAAACCGATACGCTCATTCTGTTTCAAGACGTTTGAGATGGGTAAGCATCAGGGCTCTTAATCCATTTTGAAACAAACTGGCTAGAATTGGGTCAATTGAGGTCGTATGTGAAATGGGTTGGTTTAACATAACTAGACTTCAACAAAAATGATTCTTGGCAATTTGTTATGGAGAATGTCATATTTTAAATGTCAGTGAATAAAAACATGTCACTGTTTTAAAATAATAGTGTGAGTTGAATTTTTGAAATAATTAATTTCTAGTGGCACATGTTGATGTTGGTATATCACCTAGAATAAAGGAGGCAGGTACACCTGAAGATGTGTTAGTTCACACACCAGGTAGATCTAGGTAATATCATTTTATAACGTAATACAATCACAACTTAATAAAAGAATTCCATACAAAAAAATAAACTCGGAAGTTGTCCTATATAATATAAATATATATAAATTTTCAATTTATTGTTAATCAATTAGAGCAAGGAAAATCCTCAGGATATTTATCAGAATTTCATCCAAAAAAATTCTTTCTAGTCTGATACCTTGTTGAATTTTTGTTAGCTCTGTATAATTAGATACATATTTATCAGCAGTTCACCAACACCTACAAAACAACTTCAGTCTTCCCATATTCTAACAAAAGATCAGTTTGCTGCCCAAGAAGCTAATCGTTATCAAAAAGTCTTAAAGAAATTAGACTCTGTAACTGTAAGTAATAAAGAAATTAGATTCTATAACTCTTAAGAAATTAGATTTTTATTGACTTCTAAGGTTAACGATTCTATAAAAATTAGAAAAACTAAGACTCTGAACTAGAAATGGTATTGCCACTGTCAAACTATTTTTGTTCTGTTAAATTTTCAAAACTGACCAATAAAAATTTCAAAAACTTAATTAAATAGTTCTTTTCAATTTTATTTTCTAGATGCAAATGTCTGGAATGTCGTTTGCCAGTGAATCTCATCCATTTGCTATGTCTGGTAATCTATCTCGTAAAGTAATGAATCAGTCAAGTAGTAACTGGGGTACAGTTGATCAGACGTATGGTGCTACACCTAGAAGCACTGTAAGTAATATATATAAGCCATTTTATTTATTAGTCTTAAATGAAACCGAACAGAGGCTTTACATTCCCTCAAGTATAATTAGGTTTATGTGTTCTGTAAATCATCTAAGGATATATTTGTAATGACTAAAAGAAATAGAATATATACAGACTCAAATTGCATAATAATCATATGATCAACTAAATAAGTTATAAATAATAGGGCATCAACCATGCTAGCATGCTCATTCACTTGTGTCACATTTAGTTTCAAATGATGTGTCATAATTTTTATGATAAAGTTTGTTTTATGTTTTATGTCTTTAAGTGACATTTGAGATATAATATTTTTGATAACAGTATTTGAATTTCTTTTTCAATCAATGGCTATATATTTTAGAACTTTCGAGAAAATATACCTTTGAACTTTAAATTTACAGCTAATATTTTTTATACTCCCACATTTTCATGTGGATGTAATAAGCCATTACCTCTGTCCGTCCATCCATCCAGTATGGTTTGTTGACACTCTACAGGCCCCAATATTTATCCATTTTTGTCTAAACTTGAAATATAGGCCTATACTATCTCCTAAAGATCTCGAATCCTTTCACTATTGTTCGAATATGATGGAAGTAACCTTTTAGACAATGAAATGGCTTGTAATAACTTGTATATCTCATTGAATTAAAAAAGTCTATTGATTTTAAATGTTTTTCAATGGTCACCTCCTGAGATATGGCCCATTGTTATAAAATCGTGTCAGCAATTATTAAATTATCTTTCTTCTAAAGTTTATAATTAGTTGTCTATCCTATAGGGCTGAAATTTAGAATGCTACCTCACAAGGTATTGAAACATTGTTAGCGCGCATTTAGTTTTAGACTATTTTTTTTATACATTTCACTGATGTTGATACTTGTATGCTTACATTCACATTTCATGTGGCATATCGCAGACCATGACTCATGCTGGCATTACACAATGACTTCTTTGGATTGTATTCCTGATTAATTTCAAATTTGAGTGTAGTCTGTTTCACTACAGGCCCGGGACTGTACAGCGCAGTGGATGCTTACGGCCAGCCCCCTGATCCCAGAGTATGATGTCTTGTCCATATATTTGTTTTAGTGTAATTTATGTGTGGTGCAGTCCCCCTGCACTTACTATTAGATAAATAAATCTTTATTATTAATATGAATGAGTTGAAGAAGAAATATTTTATATTATAGTTAGGAGATCCTGGTTTATTTTCACCACATGCACCATCTACTATTAGTGGTGTAATGCAACAACAACAATTTACTTCACAGTCATTATATATGAAACAAGCTGATCCTAACTGGAGGCCTGGATTTACTGATGGTAATATATACATTCCTTTTTTATACCTGACCAAAAAAACTCATCCCTTTATTATTAAAAGCAGCATCAATACTGGTAAAACATTCAGCATCAATATAATTTGATTATTTTCATTTATGTCAAAATATAAACAATGTTTTATACTATATTTAGTTGGAAGACAAGGTACATCATATCATGGTCGACCTCCACATTTCTCTATGAATGCTGTAAGTATTGTAATTATTATACTTCTAATCTGTTATCCTCTGCAAATGTTGCAAACTGGATATGTTCAAAAGTCTGTGCTACCTGTAATTTTGGCTAGTACAATCATTTGGTTGTTTTAAATAGGGCTCAAATAGAATTTATCTTACAAAATCTGATTCTTTTTCATAATCTGAATAAATTTCTCTTTAAATGTGTAAAGATCTCCCTAAGAAATTAAAGATAAGAGTTTGTGTAACAGTAATTTTACAAATGTTGATAAATATTAGCACGAGTGTTACATGTACATGTTCCCAATCATCACTTTCCACTCATCACCAAGAGGCAATGTTGGATTCTGGAGTTGTTTTGAGTTTTTGACTGAAACTACTTGGATTTACTGGTATACGCCTGGTACACACTGAATAGTTATTTTCTAATGTGTATGTCTGTCGTCAAAAAGCTCAATTTGTGTATTCCATCTCCATTCCCATCAGCTTGAGATAAGCAAATGAAACGACATATCACACTTGTATGTTATTATTGGTATTCAAAGAATACTTCATGCACCAATTGCTGAGGTTTGGGCAGAGATACAGGATCAACCATTTGTGAGATGAATCAGAAAGTGTCAAAAATGAGCCCAGGCAACCAACAAAGAAATAAAATGATATATTACATAGGTCATTTTGTCAGCAATGCTTGTCAATCTCTATTTTAGACAATTTTAGATTGCCATCTGGGATTTTCGGCTCTCCCGAAATTAGCCTTTAGTTTTCAGAGTTAGCAAACTACAAATATAATCATTAGGGTCCATTTCTTCAGAATCAATCATAAAAAACATTGTTCTCCCGAGAAATGGTCACAGATCTTGGGATTGTGCCCCGACTATATGGATCAAACTGGAAAATAACGCACAAAGACTTTAAGTATTCATCTGTTATCCATTCTCCATATTATTAAATATAATTTCTTTCAGTCACAGGGTAAAGCTCAGTTTTCCTTCCAAGCCCCACCTGGTAAACAAATCTCACAGAAAAAGGTAGGCAATTATTTTACATTTAATACAGAATCTGGCTTGAACATGAAATGTGAGGGGGGGCGGGGGGATATGTCAAAGAATTGTTCACTTGACTTCCTACATTGGAAGCCCTTTATTACAGCAAAAAACATAAATGAATTATGATAATTTATATAACACCAAGTGGAGCTATTACCCTTTTAGTTAGTTGTTAAAATAGCAGCTTGTCTTAGTTCATTTGATCATTTCCACAAACCACACAGAATGCTATATAATTTTGAAAGTTTTATTTGATCATTTCCTCAAACCACACTGAATGATATATAATTTCGAAGGGAAATAATTCTGAATGTAACACAAGAAAAAAGTAATACAGATACAGGTTGAATGTATTGAAATGACATAGTATATATAGATACAGGAATTTTACATCAAAATTTCTCAGCTGGAATATTTGAGTGAAAAAATAAAACATAGTACAAATGATAGCTTTAATATGTAATCTTGATAATAAAGTTAATATAGATATTTTTGTATTTTTTTATAGGTTGTAGCTGTATATGATTATAAAGCACAAAGATCCGATGAATTATCTATTTTTAAAGGAGATATTATTATATTGTTATATAAAGATTCAGCTAGTTGGTGGATGGGAGAATTAGCTAATGGCCAACAGGGTTACTTCCCATCCAACTACGTCACTTTAGAAGGTCAGTTGTATATTTTTATCAATATAGAAATTCATACTGATATTTCATGTACAATACCATTGTGATGATTGAAAATGTTATTTTAAATTTGAAACTTTTCTCTTAATAACAAACTTATATTGGTGTAATAATATTATAACTATGTTTATGTAGATGAAGAAGCTGATGATGATAATGATCAAGTTGTACATAAAAAAGATAAAAAGAAACAAGTAAGTAATGTTAAACTATATGTCTAGAGTGTTCAGTAGTCAAACTAATGTTATATTGAAAAATGTTAATTTGCTCTTTCCATTTTGTGAACAACCAATAATTTTGTTGAAAATGGACATATAAACTATGATTAATATTATTAGCTATGAGGGATGATATAAAGAATACTACATGTACCATGAAGGGTGTCCATCAAATTATTTGTCTTGTCACTATTATATCTTAATTCACCTGCATATGACAAATTTTCATGATAACTAAATTTTATTTTTCAAGTAAAAATCTGTTTATGTTAAAGTTATATTAATCAGTGTAATTATGTGTATTTTTAGTATGGTGCAGTTAAAACTAAAGATGGTGATTTACGATTTTTCTCAGCAACAGATGATTCAGATGGTGAAAGAGGTCCAATAAGAAAAAGGTACATTTACTAAACACAAATTAATCTAACATTGCAATCAGAAAGTACAACTGTTATTTATTATTCTTCTGATGAATCGCCTAATGAAATTGAAATGACCAATAATATGGAATTTAAAAGCTGAGATGTAGTTTGAAACCAATGTGTACAAAATTAAACTAAGATACTTATAACAAACTATTTATTTGATTTTTATTGTAGTCGCCCCTGTCCGCCTTGTAACTTCCTGAAATATGGCCCCTGATTGCACAAAAAATCGCCTTATTGTGGTCCCTCTAGAGTTCCCAATTATTATCTGATTTAAAAAAACATTTGAATATATCCCCATTACACCGTTATCGCAGACAAAATGGTCGCTGCTTGTACACATATAAAAATAGGCTATGTGGAGGTTGTGGACCTTAAAGAGGTCACAATTTTGATCCGATTTTGATGACACTTGAAATATATCTGTATAACCCAATATGTCAATATTTGCGCATATCGGATTGTGACTTCCTGAATTATGGCCCTTGATTGTTAAAAAAAATCGCTTTTTTGTTCAGCTTTATCTCTATCCCTCTCTTGCCTTGCAGCCGCTGGTTTTTATTTTAACTAATATTTGTTTATTTTCACATTATTAAAGTAAAACCAAAGGTCGAACAAGAATACCAGTAGAAGACGTGCAGGAAGCTTCCACTTCAACAAGCCGTTCTCGAAGACGAGTTCGACTTAACGAATCTGTAGCATAGTTCACATAAACATTACAACAATATTATTGGTGCCAAATTCTAGACAGTAAAAAGTCAACTGATTTCAGAGTCTCTGTAAAAGAGCTTTCAAGGAGCAAACATCAAGATATGAACAGGTTTTGCTGCAAAATAAATAAGAAATTTTTGTAAAAAAATCTATATTCAAACACACATATTCAATACAAGTGTATTTTTTATGTATTGAAATTTACTTGACAATATTATAGGACATACCCTTTGTAGAAATTATATTAGTGATATACAATCATATGTTTATAAACAACCTACAAAATAACATGTTTTACATCTTTTCACATCTCCGGTTAATTATTACATGTAAGGAAAATACACCATGACATTAAAGTGGATTAAGGTATATCTATATATATCTATTGTTTAACTGTGATATATGTGTAAATATGTAAATGTATATATTATTGACTGTTAAAACATGACAGTACATGTAAAACTATTTTTGTAATACTTATATTCATTTTAATCAAAAAGTAACATTATAAGTAACTATTGCTAAAGAGGTTTTTATTGCCGGAATTATTTTAAATGTTAGTCCTTTCAGTGCTAAACGTTTGGCATTTGTAAATCCGTCCAAAGCATTTCCACTTGTTTACATTTTAGTATAGGTTTTGAAGTTTAGTTTTGGATGTGTTCTATTTTAATGTCATATGTTTTTATCTCATGAAATCCATCCAATTAAATGTTTATTAATCAAAATGTGATTTTATTTTTCACACTCTTAAAGCATAATTACTGTTGTCTCGAGTTTGTTTTTATACATTCTAAATCTCCGTCCACTCGAGAGAACTAAAGAATATTTAAGATCCAAAATAATTGTAATATGTTTTAACATGTTGTACTTGCTAATTTGATTGATTGATTGACTTTAAACTACTTGTTCAATCCAAAATTTACTTAGATTTGAATCATGTTTCTAGCAATATTTAGGTTTCAATTTTATTTATTTAAGGAAAAAAAAGAATTAAATGCTTGTTAACAATCTATTCTTGTGAGGTTACCGGGGTATAGACTCAGGCCCCCAAAATCGAATTAGCCCCCCCCCCCCCTCCCCCCAATATTTCGGCAACAATAATGATTTCATAGGAGCGTTCTTAGCCGGCCACATCCTCAGGCCCAAAAAAATTTTATGAGCTGGCTACGGGCCTGTATAGAATGTTCCCCTGAGATTGTTGAGGGTTTACTTGATGTTATAAACTGTTCAACTAAGTTCCCTGAAGGTTATACTGTACATTGAAGTTATATGTTGTTCCCTTGAGATTATAAATTATATACCCTGTTCCCTTTCAGTTAAATATATAGTTTCTTTAAGGTTATATATTATACCTGCGAGGTTATATATTGTACCTGCGAGGTTATATATTGCTCCCTTAAGGTTATTTGAGGTTATATATTGTACCCACGAGGATATATGCTGTTTCTTTTAGGTTATATACTGTACATGGAAGTTATATCATGTTCCCTTGAGGTTATATCCTGTACCCTTAAGGTTATATTATACGCACCCTTGAGGTTATATACTGTATCTTTGAGGTTATATACTGTATCTTTGAGTTTATATACTGTACCATTGAGGTTACATACTGTTCCGTTGATGTTATATACTACCATGGACTGTACATTCGGTCCAACATACTACAAACTGAAAACAAATTTATTTCTTATTAGCAAGTAAAAGTGTTGAACCAGTGTATTCGACAAATCAACCTATTCATACTGACCTTTTAGTGATGATATTTCAGGACATAAAATAGAAATGACGACATCAGAATATACTCTCAAAAATGGTTGTTTTATACGGTCCATGGTTTCAAGTGCACATATATTTTAGTGATTTGGAAACTTATTAACAATTCTTATAAAAACAATCACTGGTTTTATTCTAAAAGTGTGATGTTTCGACAATATTATGTAGATGTTGTAAATGTTAAATAGTTTATAACGTGTATATATAACCTGTATATATATAAACTTGTATTTATTTTTATATAACATGTATAGACAAACCTCATTTAATATTATTCACAGGAATGTTTATTTATATTAATGCTATAGAAATAACAGTAAAAGTTTTATTAAAACCATATATGTGCCTAAATAATTACCCCCCCCCCACCTTTCGAAGAAAGCAGGGGACTATTAAAAGGGGTCCGGCTGCCACACTTTCAGGGTCGAGATTTAAGAACACGATATAGACTTACTTGGTGTAGGTGTTTATTAGATGAATGACTTGATGGAGTTCGAAGATGAGCATTTTCTGCTTAGGATGAACAGAGATAAGCAATTTGATTGGTTGATACTGTGGGACACAATAAATTTAGTTCTAATGAAGTGAGAGTGATGAAACTTAGATGCCCATATAAGTATTGACACCCCTTAAAGCTGAGTGACATTGGTTTGGCACACACGACGAGATTGGCAGGGCGCCCAATCAATATCACTTGGTTTTATGGGAGCCTCCCCAATCATGTCGTTATAGATGAGGCGCCTCATAATGAGTCAACGATGAACACCACAACTTGATGGGGCGTCAAAAACAGCGAGATCTGTGCTGCATATTATCCCAGAGGGCCTTCAATAATGACATGATTGATGGGACGCCTTATAATGACAATATATGGTTGTTGGGCCGCACATAATGCATAATGCCTTTATCCATTGCGGGAAAACTCTGCTTCCCAATGGGCGCCTTGCCATTGGACGCAATACGAAGCCAACGACTAACGTGTCTATATCAGTATGGGTGCTCTATAATGCAGAGTGACTTTGCATAATGCCTTTATTACCTTGTTTAAGTAAAATGATAAGAATTGTCTGCTTAGGCTAAGGAGCGATAAGCAATTTGATTGGTCAAGACTTTGGATCATTACAACTCTGATTTTAATTGAGTTAGAATGTTTAATGATTAACATTTCCATCTAAAGCTTAGCAGAGCTAAACAATTACATTGGTCGATACTGTGAGACAAAGTAACTTTGATTCTATCTGGCATGAAGCAATGACCCCAGTAATGCCTCTTTAGCTCTAATCAAACGAAACACTGCGATGAGGTGTATGTTATCCATGTGGTAAAACATAGTTTATAGTTCATATTCAGTGCTTCACCACGAATTAGAAAAGAAGTCTGTTTAAAACTGTGTGTAACCTTAACCTTTTCACATGTTTTTAAGCAGAATGTTGGGGATGCAGGTTACCGACATGCGGAATTGCGGATCAACAGAGAAGGGTGAAAATCGATAGGTGTATTTTCCCCAATTCACCACAGCACAGCCCACAAGCTTTATTACACACCTTGTGTAAAAGACAGGAATCTATAACCCAAGAAGTTACGGTCCGATGGACACGAAAATAATTACATATATTATTATATTTTACATTAATATTTCTTTAAATGTTGTTTTCTAATATACAGGTAACAATTATTTTCGTGATAATTATATGTAGGAGAGAGAGAGAGAGAGAAATGGGGTTTAACATCCACTCGACACAAACTAGGTCATTTTGGGACTAACGTATGGTTTTCAATTATTAATTCAATAATTCGCTTACGCGTATAGGGGTCTTTAGCAGTGGGCGGAAACCACTGGACCTCGAAACCACAGCCGCAAGCCAGAGGTGACCGGCCAGCTAGAGGTCGAAGCGCGGCACTCTAGACCACTAGGCCCCCTTATATCTAGGAATTATGTGTGCTAATTTCATTAATTTCCGTCATAGTCCGGACATTTTTCCGTATATGCGAATGAGGTTCGTCGTAGATCCCATAAAAAGGTATAAGTTCAACTATGCAAAGTTCTATTATGCATTTGTCTATTATGCAAAATGCAGAATGGAGAAGTGTAATGTGCAAAATAAGTATTATACTGTATTTTGTATTATTGAAAAGTGTATTCTGTATTTTAACACCGTAACATTGGTATTGTTGAGCAATGATCATTGCAAATTGTAAAACTAAAATACGTATTTTGAACTTCTGACATTTGCAGCTTTTGGCACCCCTGTTATTCACTGTTTTGCGATCTTCTTGAATAACGTTTCTTGGTTAGATCATGTTAATGTAAATATTTGTAAATTATTTTCTAAAAGGTTGTATTATGATACCTTATTGATAAGTCATAAAGCGTGTTCCAAGATGGAAGACACCATCCCATCAAAAATTATCATTAGCCACGAAAGACTTGAAAGGATGAATAATTTATTGTTTTCATCGATTGAAATAAAATCTTTGTTCTCGGTGAATTGGGTCGGAGAAAACTTTCGTTTGACGTCCAATCCCTTGGAACGTGTCGTTTTCCATGCGTGAAACGCTATTCCCTTGTAGACCCCCCAGCAAAGTAAGTTGACGATACGCAACACATGTTACAATAAGAAAATGATATATTATTTAAATATGATTTTACTGATAGCCCGGTTAGAAAATATACTTTAAGATAATGGAATAATTAGCATGTTTTACGTCTTTTTAGTAGTTGGTTCCCATTTTTTTCACGGTCATTAAATTGGCTGTTTGTAATTAAATAAGTCCCGAGAGGGTTATTACATACATAAACAATGACAAGAATCATGAGATAAATAGGTACTCGACACGTTTAAACAGGTGCTTTTAAAATGGAACTCAATACTTGCTAGACGAATGATTTTTCATATGAAATTGATATTAGTAGTCAGAATACAATTACGTTTAACAATCCATGACCAACTGAATTCTTTTTCTTAATTATCAGAATCCATTTTACACCTTTGGGTATAATGAATTAGTAATACTGGAACCAATAAATAGTACAGTTATAGAAATTCCATTTATAACAACCATGCACACACACTTGGACTTATAAAGAAATTATATACCAAGCTAATACTTATACAATCGAACTTCTGTCGTTTATTGCATCTGGAAGGGGCTTTTGGAGTATGTATTTTGTTTTCTTGATTTCCAAGAGGCGATGAAACCTAGGGCTAAACCCTGCCCCCCTTTGTGCACGAAGCAAGGGTATGCTGCCCTTTTCTAAAAGATTTTGGAATTCACACGCCTAATACATTTAAGTGATTTTTTGTAGTATTACACTTCATTGTAAATTGTTGGATAGATTGTCCCAAGCGTTAAGAAAAATTAAAATGGGTAACTAATTCAGGACGCATTTAGAGACATGACTTGAAAATGCTTAGCAGAAGAAATAGTCATCTTATAGGGAAACATTTTGGATCGTCTATTTAGAAATATTACAACAATATTTAATTTGTTATAACGGAGTTTATGTTTGAATTGTCTGTGTTACTCCGATTATTTTGTTAAACTACAGTTTAGTAGTGCACTATTAGTCAGACAAATGGTGTTGTTGGTTCGATTATAAATTTTACAACTACAATAATTATACACCAATATAATTTATAAGGTTTAACACTTTCTATCAGTGTAATCAACACAATTATAAATTAATTAACGCCATCTGATATTATAGATATGAATCTTATTAGATCGCCATGATCTACAGTACGAAACGAAACTAGGTTATGGTTGTATTATCTCCATGATATTTTAGTGAATAAATCTGGTTAATTTTGTGTGAATGTCCTGTAAATGTACAGCTATATGAATTCGATTTATCAAGTATTAAAATATCAATACAAAAGTATTATTAATACGAATGACAAGGCATTAAAAATGTCGTGGTGTCGCGTAAAAATGTCGTAGTGTCAGGTTAAAATGTCGTGGTGTCGCGTTGTCGACTTTATTTATCAATGTTGAAGCGGCCAAGAAATCAAGTTAGCCCTCAATATGTCAACAATTACTAAGAATACCTACCATTATAGTGTTATATATAGACACTATATATATATAACTCTATGCCTACCCTTCACTAACCGCGAATCAAACTGGTCAACACTACCAAATTCGCTGGTTGACCATGACTTGAGTAAAATCATGTGCTCGGTGTGGGCTATTCCGAGCCGTCGATAAATAAAATGAATGGAAAGTAGTCTATTTTAGTAACCCATTTCTTTGCTCAAAATACTTTTATCTCTTATAAAGTTCGTAATCATGAATGTGCCCGAAAATTACAAGTATATTTAAAGAGCCATATAAACCTCCTTTCCGGTGATGTATGACAAAATAACGTATTCGACATTAAATACTCGCCCCACCCTCATCACTCTCTCTAATAAGGGGTCCCATGTACACATTGGCGTGCACGTAAAAAAAACCCTGGCAGTTGGAATTCGATATAAGAGTAGGCCTAGGCCGTAGCGCTGCTGCCCGGTCAAAATTTCCCTCATAGAACACTGCCTCTGTTTGGCGTATGCCAGTCTTCATTAGCCAAGTTTACCAGCAGAACAGTATGACGTTAAACCCCATTCCATTTCAGGGGGGGGGGGGGGAATGGTTAAGCCGGTGCGCGCGGTATCATAAAGCCTGTCATTGAGTCAACTGGCGTGGTTTCGAGTCCCAATTGTACGTGACAAGGAGTAAGGTCGCCTGTCCAGCCTCGTTGGTTTTATCCGGGTCCTCACCCCCCTCCTCCCACTACTAACACCTCGACGCGCAAGCGAATTAATGAGGGGGGGGGGTATTCAAAGCAAAATACGGGCCTTAATACGAAATTCCAGATATCATGTTTCATATCACTGAAGAGCACGTTCACTGTTGTTGTTTTTTCTTCAAATATATAAATAATTTTCTGGCACATTTATATTTACTTGCCTTGAAAAGTGAAGGGGGTGGGGGTATTTGAAATAAAAATGCGGGGCTAAATTCAAAATTCTGTATATCTATACTGAAAAGTAAAGTTAATCCTTTCTTGAAATGTATTTATTATATTCTCGGCGGAATGCATATATACTCTTTAAAATTAAAATTAAGTTAGGTAGCCTTTACTGGCTGAATTAAAGACAAATGAAATGAAATGAAATGGAGAGAGAGAGAAATAGAGAGGGGGGGGGGGGGGGTAATAAGCGTCCGCTTTACACAAACTTTTTTCGAGACTAACATATGGCACGTAATTATTTTAATAAATCATTTACCTGTAGGAGTCATTAGCAGTTGGGGGAAACCGGAGGATCGGGTGTAAACCACGCCATTTGAATCAAAGACCGAGCGATCTGGACCATCCAATCAACCCAGCACCGGATTAATGGAACATGGGGGGGGGGGGGTAATCACCGACCGCGGAGCTGTGGCCGGAATTTTTCAGAAATTTGTTGCCGGGAGCGCTAGTTGATTACACCTGTGACGGATAGCCACCAGACACATTGGTACAGAGTGACGAAAGGAACATTCATGAAAACTGCTTTTTGAATTTTGGATCTGTTGTTCCAGATAAATTATTTTACCTTGACTCCGAACTTTAACATTTGACACACTACATATTGATTATTGAACATAACATTAGTTCAGATAACGCAAATTATAATTATGAGAATTGCGTTACCCTCGACATATTTGTCACGAGCGGCGGGCGGAAATAAAATTATAAAAAAAAATGATCTTGGACGCAAAATATAGCTACCACGACACCACAACATGGATTCTGGTACCCACATCAAGTGAAAACATAATTACTTATATTGTAACTATCATTCATGTTTCCGACTTTATTTGAGTCCGATGTTGAACTATCTGAATTGTCGGGCCCATTGGGCGATTCATAACGTAATGAATTTTCTGTATTACCGTTCTCGCAAAATGTAGTCGGTGCCGTATTCGCCAAGAATATGCCAGCCTTTTGCATTTTTTAAGGGAACCATACGGGACACAATTCATTTTTTTAGTTTTTGGAAATTGGAGGTCATTTCCCGCAATTCGAAACCATTCCCGACATCCCAATTATGTAATTTCATCTCAAGGAATGTTTAACACTAGCTCATATTCAGCGAGCAGACCAGCTGTCATCAAATTTTGCTGAGGCCTTAAAATTGAATTGTTTTTAGAGTTACGAACCATGGGCAGACGTTTCTGGCGTATCCCCACAAACAGGGTGCATGCGACTTAATAACTAGTAAATTTGTGGGCGACAGTGTCGGGTGAATCCGATCAAATTTTTGGATGAAATTGCAGGATTCCGAAATCCGGGCCACACCAGACCAGAAAGTCTATTATATAAGCCCATTCCAGACTCCAGTGATGGCGTGGCGGCCCGTTAAAGTCACCGGCCACATATAACATGATCACCATCGCTCCATGGCCGGTCCAACCCCCCCCCCCCCGATATAATGTTCAGCAGAAAAGTTTTTTAGACGAATTGGACAAAATTATTGTTTTCATTTTTTGTTCGATCGCCCAATTGCCCGATGGGCCAATCCGCCCCTGCTTCACTATCTCAATCTTCACTAAAAATATCAACCCTTCACTAACTGAGAATGAGAGAGAGAGAGAGAGGGAGGGAGAGAAGGAGAGAGAGATAGAAAGAGAGAGACAGAGAGATGGGTTTAACGTCCACTCGACACAAACTATGTCATTCCGGGACTAACATAATTATGTGGTTTAATTTTATTTCAATAATTGCATGCGCGTCGGGATCTTTAGCAGTGGGAGGAAACCTAAGGATCCGGAGAAAACACACGAGGCTGGACAGGCGACCCTACTCCTTGTCACGTACAACCGGGGATTCGAAACCACGCCAGTTAAGTCAATGACAAACGCCAATGTGTACATGGGACCCCTTATTAGAGAGAGTGATGAGGGTGGGGCGAGTATTTAATGTCAAAATACGTTATTTCGTCATACATCACCGGAAAGGAGGTTTATATGGCTCTTTTAATATACTTTTAATTTTCGGGCACATTCATGATTACAAACTTTAGAAGAGATAAAAGCATTTTTATTTTGAGCATTAATGGGTTACTAAAATAGACTACTTTCAATTCATTTTATTTATCGACGGGACGGAATAGCCCATACCGAGCACATGATTTTACCATAGAAATATATTTCTATGATTTTACTCAAGTCATGGTCAACCGGCGAATTTGGTAGTGTTGACCAGTTAGTGAAGGGTAGGTATTCTTAGTGGTTGTTAAGATATTGAGGGCTAACTTGATTTCTTGGCCACTTCAACATTTATAAATAAAGTCGACAACGCGACACCACGACACCACGACACCGCGACACCGCGACACCACGACACCACGACATTTTTACCCGACACTACGACATTTTTACGCGACACCACGACATTTTTAATGTCGCGGTGTCGGGTGAAAATGTCGTAGTGTCGGGTTAAAAATGTCGTGGTGTCGTGGTGCCGTGGTGTCGCGTTCAAATGTCGTGGTGTCGTGGTGTCGGGTTGTCGGGTTGTCGCGTTATGAAGGGCGACACCACGACATCACGACATGATACCAATCAGCCACCATACAAATTAGAAGTTATTACTGAAACAGTTTGTGTAAAGTCTGCTATACATTGTACATGACTAGATTATTTCGGGGCCGCCATAATATCTTCATTCCATTATAGTCTAGTGGCTGAAGGGTTGGGGGGGGGGGGGCATCCGAGCTGTTAAATTATGAGTCCAAGTTTTTCTAGACCAGTTTTTGTGAAGATTCCGATCTGGATGGTGATCTGGCATTTGAGGGGGCGTTTCGAGATATAGGGGGTAAAATTCCATCTATAACAACCATGCACACACACTTGGTGGGAGGAGGGGGCATTATGTTGACACATATTAATAAAACATACATATCTAGGACTGCACATCTACAAATAAGTGAAGTGTTTATGATGCCTTTGGACAACTGTTTTAATTCGTGAGGAGGTGGGGTGGGGGAGCAGGTGTGCGTGTGTGTAAGGGGGCTGGGGGCTTGCTTGTGGTTTGGGGCGGGCGGTGGGGACGGGGCGATGGTGGCAACATGTATTTTATGAACAGAAATCATTTCGTTTCTAATTAATAAATAAATAATAATAATGAATATTTATATTGCGCGCATTCCATCCAAACAGTAGCCTATGCTCATGGCGCAGGTTTGTTTAGCTCTTCAGTTTTATAGTTCACTCTATATAATAGGAATCAAACAAATATGATTTTAGTTTTGATTCGAAAGTTTCTAAACATTGCGAAGTTTTGCGATTTATGGGCAAAGAGTTCCATAGTTTTGGCACACTGTGAGAAAATCGTCGAAACCCAAAGGATTTAAGTCTATAACTGGGTACTGTTAGAAGGTGATCACTTTGTGACCTTAGGTTGCGTTTGGGGATATATTCAGACAGCATTGAACTAAGATATTCTGTTGCTGTTCCATTTAAACATTTATGGGTCATACACAGAAGTTTAAAATTGGTTCTGTGGGTGATTGGTAGCCAGTGCAGTTCCTTTAAAATAGGTCTAATGTGACAGTTTCGGTCAGGTCTGCAGACGATCCTGGCTGCAGTGTTTTGCACAGTTTGAAGTTTGTTGATCAGGTTCTGATTTATACCATAGAGTAAACTGTTACAGTATAGTCGAGTCGTGAGGAAACTAATGATCTAACAAAAGTATTGAGCAGTGGTATCTTGTTAGCGATTTTGTTCAAATTATTAAATTATAATGGTACTTTACAAGAGATCTGAAAATGTAAATCAAAAACACAGTAACTAGAGATATGTTTAGTTATTAGTTTATTATTAGTCTTCATCAGAGCATGATAAATATTTATTGGTTGCTGGCTAACAGCTCGCATTGTAAATCTTCATTCCAGGCATGCAGCAAAAGAACAAGTATACGGCAAGGTGGTAACAAAAAAAGTTATGTTATTAGTTCACCCAGAAAGTCTTTTTCTAACGTCATCTGCTGATGTTAGTGGCCTTTCGCGATATTTTCTAGCTTTGCGCGTCTCATTATCGATCAAAATTTGTATATTTGGATCATCGTTTGCAAAGAGAATGATTGGTATGTATATTTCCCCCAAGCAAGAACTCAAAGTACAGTTTGTTTCAGCATCTCCATTAATTTGCAATGTGAAGAGGAGTAGGTAAGATAATTTGGTTGGTTGTTATTTCTAGGATATTCTCGACACTTTCAATACTAATCTTGATATTTTTGGATCCAATCAAGATTAGTATTGAAAGTGTCAAGAATATCTCGCCCTATGGTACATACTTTTAGTGGTAATGGCTATCTGTCTTTTTTTTTCAAGATAATCCCAACTTTCTTACAATTTTTAAAGAGCTGGTAGAGGCAAATCATGTTTCTGATGACGTAATTGCTGGTTAAGATAAAAAAATGTTGCAACAATATGGAGACAGGCGGCAAAACCAATGATCAAACAAGAGTAACCTGCGAATGCTGCGATACGAGGCTGGAATGAAGATTTAACAATGTGCATATATCCAAAGGCTATATATGCGAGCTGTTGATCAGCTATCAAGAAGATATCTATCCCGCTCATATTATAAGTAGAGACGGATTATCTAGGCAGTGTAGGCAGCTGCGTTGGGTCAAAGAAAAATCAGGGCCCATAAAATTTTTGACGACCTTTTTAAATGTGACGTTTTACATTATTTAGTTCACTGTACTACGCTTCCGACAAACTTCACTCGGTTCCGTCGACCGTTCACTATATGAGGGAGAAGGCCTACACGGTCAGCGACACCATTGCGCTCGAGACTGGTCACTCGATCTCCTTGCATTATCCGGTATTCGGTTTTGCTTTCATTTTTAAAAATGTGTTTGCCATTTCCTCTTGAAATTTAGTCTTTCTTTCATTATAGTGAAGGCCGCGTCATTTCAACGTAGGAGCGATTCGCCGTTGATATGGCACAAAGGCAAAGGTGTGGAAGATCGATGAGAAAATACACGAAGCTGAAATAAATAAGCGACTAAAACTACGCCCAAAATCACGCTGTATTTTGGCAGCCAAGGACAGGGTCACTGCTCAGTCGAAGAAAACACGAATGATATCATTGAGAATAATGTGTCGCTGACTGACCAGGAGGGGGTGATTCTGAAACCAGTTCCGCAAAGGGCGCGGCTGGTCGAGCGGCCTATATATGACTCACCAGAGTCTTGATCTGTGGAAAGTACCATTATATTAACATTTTGAATGACGATATTGGTAATGAACGAAAAACTTGAGTAAACACTTTTTAGGTCACTTTTGGACCAAGTGATTTCTGTCTCCCAAAATATATTTACACCCCCTCTCCATACAATGGTAATCTTATACGCATATTTAGAGATGTGCAGTGGATTTAAAAGGGAATGTGTTTACCTAGCTCTATGAAAATTATCATTTAAATCAACGTGAACTAATTTCCCGTCAACTTAAAACAACTTAGTGCCGGACACGTATTAATAATATTAATAAAAAAGACAAATCAGTGTCAGACAAAATGACAGGCAGCAGAGTTTTTGTGCCTGACAAAACAAGAATCTGTGCCAGACCTTGTCAGTGACAGGTGTCTGTTTTTCAGGATTGCCCTCCACAGACGCACACCTGCTTCCCCCACCCCACAAATCAAACAATTGTCCAAGGGCATCATAAACACTAATTTAGGGATGGGCAGTCCTAAAAATTATGGTTTATTAATATAACCTAATCGTCATTTATGTCAACATAATGACCCCCCCCCCCCTACACACACGCACACCTACACCTAATACCCCCACCCAACCTCCCCACAAACAAAACAGTTATCCAGGGGAATCGTAAACACTTATTTAAAGATGGACAGTCCTAGAAATGTATGTTTTATTAATATATTATGTCAACATAATGTAGACATTTGACCCCCTATATCTCGAAAACGCCCCTTCAAACGCCTCGGAATCTACACAAAAAATTGCTTGGTCTCATAAATTCACAGCTTGGATGGCGCCCCCCCCCCCCCCAAACCCACCCACCCACCTTCAGCCAACGGACTATAAGTTTGTTCTCGGACTTGGCTAATCTCAATCACACTTGTCTAAATAATCTCAGTTTGGTCTACAACAAATATACAGTTAAATGTTGATATTTCAATTTGGCAACAAAAATTGCGTGTTGTAGAAATTTATAACCGCTTCTGTCGATTAGTTATGTACGGTGGCCTTTTAATGCCATAAGTTGATTTATACATTTTTCATGAAATTTACCTCATGAGAAATTGCATTGAATACTATAATAAATCAAAAAATCGTGAAAACCTTTTCTCCGCGTAATAAAACTTTTCTCCGCAGTGGTAAATCACTTGAAAATGGTTACCTACGCGGAGAAAACTTTATACCGCGGAGAATACTTTACCCCGCAAAGAAAAGGTTTTCGCGGAAAAGGAGAAAACTTTATACCGCGTAGAAAAGGTTTACACCACAGACAAAAGGTTTACACCGCGGAGAAAACTGTTTTTGGTTTCCTTTTTATGTTTTGGGGCTTTATTTTAATTTATGATAGTTTCTTGTTGCTATTTCTAATATGAGGTAAATTTCAAGAAAAAAGTGTAAATCGACGTACGCCACCAAATGGCCACCGTAAAATATTCGACTTACGGTAGACATACATGTTCTTTGTGGAACGGGATACCGGGGCTAACTTGTATATTGTATAATAAATTGTCAATGATGCCAACAAACCTTACATTCCTTAAACTTGTATTTACACAGAAATAATAATATCTGATATCATCATGTATTCTGAACCAAATAAATTATTCATGATCAGATCTTGGTTAATATATTATACTGCAATCTGTTGATAATAAATCCATTGACCTTCTCATTCTTTGGCTAAGTGGGTAAGACGTGTGCTCCTCTTGTCAGCGATGAAGGACGAGGGGCCTGACAACAGTTATCTAGTCGTTCGGATTGAGAGAAAAAACCAAGGTCCCGTGTACACATTGGCGTGCACGTCAAAGATACCTTTACAGTCCGGACAAAATTTCCCTCATTGCACACACTTTATGCCCGTCTATATTAGCCTAGTTCGGAGCAGAACAGTGGGACGTTAAACCCCATTTCATTTCTCTCATTCATTCTTTGCTTTGAGATACTAGAGGAGAATTACCCTTTGACTAATTCCTAACATTGTTTCTATCTCTCCATAGTATTGGTCTACTACCTGGCTGATTATCGACTAGAATATAAATAATGCATCACCTACAACAATATACCCAACGCTGTGATATCAACTATCAATGTTTCTACATATATCTACCATATCGAATTAATCTATATTAATATTAGATGAGGACACACGACATATCTCATATAAATGCATGATAAGAAGTCCTGGTTCTTGTTACACGACGATATGTAATTTTACACGCGCTGTATCAGTTACAATACATTTTTTTTGTAAAATCGATTAGATTGTATTGTATAATATATCGAATATAATATCAGTATTTTATATTTTTAAAATAGTTACATATCTTGATAGATATAACAACCCCAATTTGAGGATTCACATAATTATAAGAGATGACGTGTAACGGTTATCTTTGTGTTGCAACCACCCATTTAGTTTTTTGTGTTATTGGACATAGGCATGGGCCTGTGCTTATGTTATATTGTATAGGGTCGCAGGGCGTAACTACAAGATTTGTTTTCTTTTAGTAAAACACAATATCTAGCCCGACTGGTTGTCGTACTGGTTGTCGTTCGGGTATATTTATATCCGACCTCTCTATTCACACCAAAGAGTTTATATTTCAAAAGGTGAACTGCTTAAAAGTTGAGAAAAAAAATTAGTAAGAACGCTGTCCATGTATGACATACATTATAATTATAGTTTAAGATACTTTCCCACGAAATGTTTATCGGGGGGTTATTTCCAATATAAGTATGGTATATATGGAAAGTATAGAAACACAATCTTACTAGAAGAATACAGGATTCCTCGAAAAATATCCATGGAGCACGCACAGGACGAAAATGAGAGGGTGTCACTAATTGACAGCCTAGCGATTAAGGGCTGCCTGCTTGAGTGACATCAAAGGTTGCACACACTAAGATCGTCTGATCTCAGATTTATGGGCCTGTCACACTATAACGTTTTAGACAACTTATTCCGACGTATGAAAAAATAGGTCCAACACGCTGGCATACGCTATAGTTGACTTTAAATATCAAGAGGGCGCTCTTTTTTGACGCATATATAACGTACTTATAACGCGCTGAACGAATATATAACCTATGTTTAACGTATGAGTAACTTATTCATAACTTATCCCCAGCGTAAACATAACTTATACAAGTATGTGACAGCGTGTGCTCAACGAATGTATAGCGTTCTCGACTTATGCAGAACTCATGCACAACGTTAGTCAAACTTATGCCTTACTTATGCATAACTTGTTGGAGCGTACTTCGACGATCACGTGAGGTAAGATGTTAAAACTGAGGCTCGCTAAACCCACAAGTAATTATGGGGCTGTCACACATTGACGTATAGCATCAGCGTATATGCCGACGTATGAGAATTTAACGAATACGCTGGTGTACGTTGGATACGTTATGGGTACGTTTTTAACAAGTTACGAGCATACTGAAATACGGTGGTATAAGTTGTTGTACGTCGAACGCGGCCCATAATTTTGTGCATGCATAAAATTTTCGGCGTATGCGGGCGTATTGTTACACGTTAGGCTTAAGTTAGAAGTACGCGACAGGTAAGTTATGCACGCGTTATGCACGTTACATGTAAGTAACCAATACGTAATGTACGCGTTATGCACGTTACATGTAAGTAACCCATAAGTTGATATACACGTCGGCTACCAGTTGGGTAATTGAGCAACGTACGCGTAACCTATTTCTAACCTATAGGCAACGTACTTCTGACGTCCTTAAAACTTACTGAACGTGTTTAAAGCGTGTGTAGAGATGGGCATGCGCAGAAGTCTACGATCATGGCGGACTCGGAGAGGTTGCGACGACATGTGGTCGTCGAAGTACGCTCCAACACGTTCTGCTTCAGCGTATGCCAGCGTGTTGGATAATTATTTCATACTTCAGAATAAGTTAAAGTGTTGCCCTGCTTGTAGCCGACGTGTATGTCAACGTATGATTAACTTACATGTAACGTGCGTTAACGCGTGCATATCTTACCTGTCGCGTTCTTCTAACTTACGCCTGACGTGTAAGCAATACGTCGGCATACGCTGAAAATTTTATGGATGAACAAAATTTTTGTGCCGCGTTCGGCGTTATAGCAACTTATACCACCGTATTTCAGCGTTCTCGTAACTTGTTAAAAGCGTACACATAACGTATTCAACGTGCATCAGCGTGTTGGCTAAATTTCTCATACGTCGGCATACGCTGATGCTATACGTCAATGTGTGACAGCCCTATTAGGGAGCGCATGATGTACATGTTGATAAAGCCAATGGTAAGCGAAGTAGGAAAAAATAAGGGACATAAACGTACAACAGTTTTCTGAGCTAAAATAATCATGGACCAGCGGCTGCCAGGCAGGATACGCCCACATACAAGAGTTGGATAGAGAACAAGCTATAAGAAAGTGATTTTTCCTACAATCAAGGACAATAACTCATGAAGTTACAAATCGATATGCCCATATATCGAATGGAACCAAGATCTTTGAATGGGTTATGAACATGCATTTCAAGGTACTTCAAAATCGGATTAAAATTATGAACTCTACAGGGTTCACAACCTTGATAAACCATATTTTTACACAATATTCGCATACAAGTGGCGGCCATTTTGTCCGGCAGTTGTGGTCCGATTTCACAAAATTCAAACTCAACCTTCATTACAATGTAACGATGATATAATCAAATGTTTTTTAAATCGGATAATAATTGTGACCGCAAGAGGGACCGCAAGCTAAAAATGGTGATTTTTTCGTAAAATCAGGGGTCATACTTCAGGAAGTTATGATCCGATGTGCGCAAATATTGAAAGGAGCCAAGATCTTTGGGTTATAAACATTCATTTGAACTTTCATCAAAATCGTTTCAAAATTGTGACATCTACAGTGTTCACAAGCTAAACGAGAGATGGATAGAGAACAAGGTAAACCGAAAGTGATTTTCCTACAATCAAAGGCTATAATTCATTAATATACATTTTGATATGCGCAAATATCGAAAAGAATCAAGATCTTTAGGTTATAAACATGCATTTCAAGTTTTTCAACAAAATCGAATCAAAATTATGACCTATACTGGGTCCACAAAATTGATATACCATATTTTAACACTATTAGCGTACAAACGGTGGCCATTTTGTCTGGCAATTATGGTCCGATTTCCCTGAAATTAAAACAACCTTCCGTTTGGTGTAACGGTGATAGAGTCAAGCATTTTTTTAAATCGGATAATAATCGTGGCCTCCTGAGGGACCATAGGCAATTTTTCGGACAATCAGGGGCCATAATTCAGGAAGTTATGATCTGATATGTGCAAATAACGAAAGGAACCAAGATCTTTGGGTTATAACCATGCATTTCAAGTTTCATCAAAATTGAATCAAAATTGTGACCTATACTGGGTCCACAACCTTGATATACCATTTTATAACAGTATTTGCGTACACGCGGCGGCCATTTTGTATGGCAATTTTGTTCCAATTTTTTCCGAAATTCGAATTCAACCTTCCTTAGGGTGTAACGGTGATATAACGAACGATTTTTTAAATCTGATAATAATTGTGACCTCCAGAGGGACCACAAGACAAACAAAGACGATTTTGCGTATAATCAGGGGCCATAATTCAGGAAGTTACGATCCGATATGCGCAAATATCAAAAGGAACGAAGATCTTTGGGTTATAACCATGCATTTCAAGTTTCATTAAAATCGAATTAAAATTGTGACCTCTACAGGGTCCACAACCTTGATATACCATTTTTTAACAGTATTCGCGTACGAATGGCGGCCATTTTGTATGGCAATTTTGGTCCAATTTTTCCAAAATTCGAACTCAACCTACCTTAGGGTGTAACGGTGATATAATAGAACGTTTTTTTTAAATCGGATAATAATTGTGACCTCCAGAGGTACCACAAGCTAAAATAGGTGATTTTTCGGACAATCAGGGGCCATAATTCAGGAAATTACGTTCCGATAGGCGCAAATATCGAAAGGAACCAAGATCTTTGGGTTATAACCATGCGTTTCAAGTTTCATTAAAATCGAATTAAAATTGTGACCTCTACAGGGTCCACAACCTTGATATACCATTTTTTAACCGTATTCGCGTACGAATGGCGGCCATTTTGTATGGCAATTTTGGTCCAATTTTTCCGAAATTCGAACTCAACCTTAATTAGGGTGTAACGGTGATATAATCAAACGATTTTTTAAATCGGGTAATTATTGTTACCTCCAGAGGGACCACAAGCTAAACCAAGGTGATTTTGCGCATAATCAGGGGCCATAATTCAGGAAGTTACGATCCGATATGCGCAAATATCGAAAGGAACCAAGATCTTTGGGTTATAACCATGCATTTCAAGTTTCATCAAAATCGAATTAAAATTGTGATCTCTACAGGGTCCACAACCTTGATATACCATTTTTTAACAGTATTCGCGTATGAACGGCGGCCATTTGTATGGTAATTTTGGTCCGATTTTTCCGAAATTTGAACTCAACCCTCCTTAGGGTGTAACGGTGATGTAATCGAACGGTTTTACAAATCGGATAATAATTTTGACCTCCAGAGTTACCACGAGCTAAAATAGGTGATTTTTCGGACATCAGGGGCCATAATTCAGGAAATTACGTTTCGATAGGCGCAAATATCGAAAGGAACCAAGATCTTTGGGTTATAAACATGCATGTCAAGTTTCATCAAAATCGGTTCAAAATTGTGACCTCTATAGGGTCCACAAGCTAAAAACGTGATGAAGTTTTCATCCGATACATGCCAATATCGAAAGCAGCCGAGATCTTTTGGGGATAAACCTATATTTCAAGTTTCGTTAAAATCCGACAAGAATTGTGACCTGTAGAGAGTCCACAAACAATTGTGGACGGACGGACGTCCGGACGGACAGACGGACAGGGGCGACGACATAATACGTCCACATGAAAATGTGGGCGTATAAAAAGACGTGGGCTGTGGAGTATCCGAGAATTTAATTAGGCTTCGATATTTATCATAAATGGACAGCGATTAAAGACAACGTTGTCTTTTATATACACACCATTCATGTGTCACAAACATGACTTCTTGTAATAAATTATGTTATAGCTTCGGGTATTTCCTCAAGAATACAATGCACTGCGACCTATTGTGTCCACCTCTAGGTGCCAAAGAATAGCGATTTAGCTTCTTTAAATTGACATGAAAAACAGAAACCAAGTCTTGGTATAAATTAACCTCGAAATAAGCTACACTTAAAGGACCTAAGTCCGTAACTCAAAATCTTCGACATCGAAAACACGAATTATTGGTCAATTTAAATCAACATTGATAATGTAAAACTTACCGGGGAAAGATGAGCTTCTGATATCCGATTTTTAAGAAAAAATTTTTTTTAGAAACATTTCATCAAACCAAACGGAGTTTAGTAGACTGGAATAACTAGACGCTAGAAATGTGCACTTGATTGAAATTGCTGGCTTATCTCGCCGAACATAACTGATTTGAAATTGGAGTAAAAAGTAAATCAGTTTATATACATTCATATTACAGTATTATATATGTGACGACCCACTTTTGTGAATTTCTAGGTCCCAAATGTTAGCGATTTAACTCCTTTAAAATAAGAAACAGCCATTCCACTGCCATTGTTGGCCCAGTCGCAGCAGGAGCAGACCCTGACGTTAACCCTCATTTTATTTCATTTCATAATCTCCACAAAAGTCTTGCTATCCAGCAAGGGAAGACAACTCTGCTTGGGAGAATTGGGAGACTAATATTCAATAATGATCAGAGAAAAATTATTGTCAGGAAAACTTGCACTCAACATGTTACAGCATGTAATAATGATGTAAAAGTGAATTAAGCACTCCCATTATGTGAGGTACATCGAGTTCATATTCGATTGAATCTCTACAGCTTTAATTGTTTGTGTTCACCCAGCAGAACTGACAACTTCTCTGAAACATAAAAAATTCAAGCTAGTTAGTTTCAAGGAAACAAAACAACTGCATAACTAATACACGTTTCTTTACAGTGTATTGTTCTATTGCGGATACGAAATATTTGAGATACTTTATTATATTATGATAACAGAATACCAGGAACTGTTCTATGATGTTAGAGAGATTTCTCCCACCGATCAAAACGGTAAAAGTGCACCAGAAAGTGATCTATGATAATAGGGAGTTTTCTCACCAAAGACAAAAGTACACCATAAACTTTTCTATGTTCTAGATAAAGTAACTATACCATATACCGTACACGCTATACCTTGTATTATAGCGAATATAGGACAGTGGTTCAATGAAAAAAAATTAATTTGATTGAGATTTGATGATAAAATTTTGACGTGAACGGAACAATGATACAAATTAGATCGCATATACATTGGGCCATTTATTTTTTTCTACTTGAAGTTTTCACCAAATTTATATCGCTTTTACATGTAGGTAAATGTATATATAATATATTATGAAAGTAAAATTATTCTTTAACGTAACTTATTGCAGTTGTTTTTGTGTCTAAGAAAGCCATCATCTTGCCCACACGAAGTGTTAGTTATCAATAAAAAAGGGTGTGAAGCTATTGCTATTTTTTCTGTATACATGTTGTATAATAATATTGATTCTGTATTATGTACAGTATCTGCACATGTATATCATTAGGTTTTAGGTTATTATCATTACTCTATTTATTTCTTTTAAAAACTACTGCTTCGATTTCTAGAGATTCGACTGAAATGCTAATAGATGAGAATTGGTACTCTCTCAATAGTGCCATTTTATAGCAAATCCGTCATAATATTATAGCGAATCCGACACATATTACAGTGAATTCGTCCCAGGCTTCTCAGTATATTCTGAGATTTTCTACAATTTTATTAATCTATATATATATGTTTTGGCTTTTGAAAAAAGATCTAAATCAAATTTCGTGGCAACTACATGTAACTGAAATCATACACATTTAGATATACATGTATCATACTAGTTGTATGAATGGATTACTTGTGTGTTCATGTATGTGTTAATCTATATAATATGTATTATTAAATGTATTGAATATGTCTAAGTGTATATGTATACCTGCTGTTCTTAATGGAAGCTTTGATACAGAGAGAGGGAGAGAGAGACAGAGAGAGGGACAGGGAGGGAGAGAGAGAGAGAGATTGGGTTTAACGACCACTCGACACAAACTAGGTCACTTCGGGACTAACATATACGGTTTAATTTTATTTCAATAATTCACTTGCGCGTAGGACTCTTTAATAGTGGGAGGAAACCGGAGGACCCGGAGAAAACCCACGAGGTTTGACAGGCGCCCCTACTCATTACCACGTACAACCTGGGATTCGAAACCATGCCAGTTGACTCAATGGCAGGCTTTATGATACACCCATTTCTAGAACATCGAACAATTACACTTCTCATTCAAGCAATTCTAATAGCTAAGGATATTTGTTGTACCTTTGTATTCTTACCGACCTTTACAGAATTTATTATATTGAGAATACACCTACTGTTCATTCTGGCCACGAGTCCTCAAAGCATGCCCAGACTTAAGTTGAGAATTTACTCAACTTTCAATCACTGTTTATAAGAAATAACTTTGATCCAGAAACACAAAACTTTTCACATAGTTCCTTACTGGTGAAATTGTTACATTAAAACTACAAAAGTTTTATAAAGGGTTTTATTTTAGTTAAAAGGTTTTTTTTTTCAAATGGAAATTATTGATAAACTATACACGATAAAAGCTAGATAGGTGGAATTAAATTATATGTACTGAAAATGAATCCCAAATAAAATATATTTTCGATAAGTAGACTCATATTTGAAATATTTAAAATGTTTTCTTGACGTCAAAAACATATCAGAATTCGCGCTTGGTAATGTTATGATTACCCTTTATTTCTGAACTTTCCTGTCGCTCTTCCAATGTGGACTATAATTTGTCAAAGTGTGCAAAACGTTTATTTACAATATTCCTTCGTAGGACTATTACAAGCCAACAATACATTCAGTACATAAATTACATACTGTATCGATTGAAGCCATCTTCACGTTTTACTACATGAAAAGCTTTTATAAAACATTAAACTGCATGAGTAGTTTACTATGAAAGAGACATTCGTAACTTTTAACCTCAGAAAATGCGTATTTTATTGTTTATGGGAAATTTGTTTCACGATGCGGTGGTCGTCAGTTTACAAGTTCCAATAGATGATGATGCAAAACGTTACCGCGGTTGTAGCGCGCGTCATCTACGCGTTTCAACTTGTGCCAGAAGTCGTTCAATAATGCATGCCAGTAGAGCTGGGAATTGAGTGTATGCGGTAGACATGATTATTGCAAGAGATTGTTATATGAAAGAATATAATAAAGACAGAAGCCAGTTACCTTGTGATATGCAGAGCGACATGTCTTTCAATGCGGAAACATGTCTCTTTCTTTCAATTTCAACTTGAAGCAGACGACAGGATTCTTAAGCTGTAATGTAATGCAAGGAGGCTTCCAATTCTGTTACATGATATTGTTCATACCTGCATCAGTTAATCGACTTCTTATTGACACGATGATCGACAGTTGAAAAGTACAGGTAAATTATTTTATGAATGGGTTTAAATTGTTATATAATAGAAAGACTAAATTCATTTAGCTACACTTTCTTTAAAAAAAGCATATTATATTATATTATATAGGTGAACCTCAGTGCTACATGATGCAATTAACTATTATTATCAATTAGCTATAATCAAAGAAAGCTGTGGTAATGATTTTTGACCACAGACCACAGTTATTTGATATTTGATACTTAAAAAAGGGAACTTGTTGTTTTGTTATGGACTCATTTTTTGGTTCGAGCGAGGTAGGACCGTAGGACCGGACCGACCCCCCCCCCCCCCCAAATCCCCATCATTCCGCTGAAGTGAGGGGGGGGGGCTGTAATCTTTTTGTAGGTAAAACTGAGGGCACTAGGAAAAATTAACCCAGAAATTTGTGTATTAACAATTGATATTAACCTCCCCAATACTCTTAATCTGTTCCAACATACTTGTGTACCAATTTTATTGTAGATTGCAATCTTAATACTTTATATATGAAAGCTTCTATTTAACCAATATACAAATGTAGACTATGAAATAATCAACTATAAATATCAGAAGACATTCACCTGATGCATAACATAATTTAACTATTAAGCCATCTTTGGCAGTACTAAAATCCTCACCCCTATACCCCATTTCATTAATAAGTTTTCCATATTATAGATTCTTCCCAACCTGTCCCATATATTTCTAGGCCACTTTTGTTTCTTGTTTTCTCAGTCCATATTGTGTATTGTTACACTTATATAATGCATACCTGTGCCTTATCAGCTCCCCCTGTCTATACATGCCCCACCCCCCTTGAAGGGCCTCATATCTATTTATAACCCCTACTCATGCAATATCAGTGCTTATTAGTAGCTAATTACCTTGTTACGTTTGGGTTTTTTTTGTTAAATATCCTTTACACCAAAGTTTATTACTATCACTGATTCGCTGTTATTCTTATATATTCTTATTAATGTCATATATATTGACCTTAAGTTTACTAAATTGTCATTTGTACTTGATAAGGATAAGAGGATACTTGTCGAAACGTCGTGCTGTTAGAATAAACTATTGATTGTACCCCATAAAAACTGTGTCTTGTTAACCACGTGGAAATAACATGTTTTATCATACGTATAACATTGATATATTTTAAATACACAGATAATCTTTATCTCCTGGTTTCATCGTGTATTTTTAATTGATAAAAATCTAATGCTTTATTGAAAAAATGGGCAAAAATAAATTTCATATATTGTCTGTTATTCATTATGATTTCTGCTTATCTGTACATAAAAATAGAACAATAGTTTTAGATGTGTAGATATTAGATCGGATCGAAAATAATCCGCGTCTGATATTCATTAGTGTACCATATAATGACAGTTCTCTCCCGGGAATACTAAAAACATGGGACTATTTTACTGCTGCGAGTAAACATGGAACATGTGAGGGAAAAGTATCATAATATTATATGAATAATAATATACTTGACAAAGGGACATCTCGACATAAAATAATGAATAATACATAAATGCGCTTGACAAATTAATGTTATAGTACAACGTTTCTAGCAATGCCCATAACCAGTTAAATATTTTAAAAGACATATTGTTCATAATTTGAACATTACCAAAGTATCTAAACTGATAGATCTTTCCGAATGACCACTTGTATTTGTTTTGTATATTTAGCCTACCTATATGATTCCATTAATAGAATACTATCATCGAAATATTCCAATTCCGTAAAATTCGTCTTGTTTGAAAATGTGTCCAGACCTAGTATAGGCTGTGTAATCCAAATCCATATTAACATAAACAGTAATAATATAATATACGTAGGTAAGAGTTCATTGTAATCTAGTCTATTATAATCTATTATGATGTTAATTCATCGCTTCATGTGTTAGCTGAAATATTACTGTATCTGTTCACAGAACGTCTAACCAGATACAGGCCTTACAGCTGGTAGCTTTCTATATGAGTAGTTTTATTATTTACCTTTTTCACACATGACTAATTATTCATACATTTATACATTACTCTTCGCAAAATGACCATCAATTTGTTACATTATTAAAATGAATAGGAATCACAAATAATTAAATATGCTAATAAGGATAAAATTGTACATGTATTTAAGTTCTGCTATTGAAATGTTATTGTCATAGGGTGAGCCCTGGATACTGGACCTCGGAACACTTTTCGGAATGACGCAGTATCATACAGAAGTCTTCGGGGTAATGTTTAAAATATTGACTTTAAACTAAGACAGGAACTTTATTTTACAGTTTGGATGTAACTACTGATAACTATATAAAACTGAACCCTGGGTGTTGGCGAAAGGTAATATTTTAAATTTTCTATGAACCTAATGGAACAACGAGAATAATTCTAGATATTAATATTCACAAACAGGTGTTCTTGTAAAATTCAATCTACAGACTTGTATATGAACGATTACAATACACATCTAACCTAGAATGACTCGTTTCTAATAAATAACTCTATATTGATATGTCAGCCTTTTGCTCGGCGTTTTCGGCCAATTATGCAAAAAAGGAACAATGCGTGCTCGTTCACCGTATGGCTCTAAAATGATGTGAGCGTGAGCGACTTTTTTGCTTACAAACGTTTCAAAATGATTATGAAATAAAGTTCAAGTGGAATTTCTTTCTGTTCGTGCTGACGGTTTGTAAGAGAAGCGATGGGAATGTGAGCGGCATTTGTAAGTTTCTTTTTTGAATTATGTAGGAATTATTTCTTTAATAATTATAATTTTATACAAACAACAAAGCAACGCGTTTATCTTCCTTCATATCTAATACTTTATTTTTGCCAAGTTTTGTTGAATATCAGACTTAAATGATATGCGATTGATCTGAATTACGTTTCTTAAACTAACGACGAAAACAGAATATCTTACAATACTGTAGTTTGATGAGGGGCCCGGTGTCGCGGTTTCAGTCCCATGAGAAGTATTAGGGTTTAGTACATATCCTTGTGAAATTATTGAAATAAAGATATACCATATGTTTGTCCCGCAATGACCGAATTTGGGTTAAGCTAGCAAATTTAACAAAATAAAGTATTTCCTCAAACGGTTATCAGAAATTTATCATCATTTCACTGTACAAAAATGTTTATCTTTCAATATGTACAAAATTATAACTACCAATCATTTGGTGTAGTTTTGTGTCATTAAATAAGAGACAGTTATCGCCTTTTTCAATAAATTAAATCTATTTTCATTCAAATTGTCAACACGGCTCATTACACTAATCGAAAAAATTTAATAGAATGGACCTATATTATTATTATTACAATTTTAGACATGTATATTGTCATCATTACAATGTTCTGATGGTATTATAGTATTATAAAGCATCTGAAATTTGTATAACAACTGTTTTTATATATTAACGTCTGTGGCTATTCTTTCATGAATTATTGTGTACATTATAATTTATAAACACATTGGGTCTATCTGAATCAGTTATACCAGTTGACTATTCTGTTAAAGACAAACTAAATTTACCATTTCCACAACCCCTTCGGGTTTTTAACCACTTCTGTTTACTTTCAAATCTTAATGGAGTTAATATTGTTTACAAATTGTGTCATAAGGTTGTTGGTGCTAGTTAATCATTTTCCTGTGATTGTTGTATCGTTGCCATTTGATATTTAATTTTAATAGTATGTGGGCCAATTTCTATAATAAGAAACTAGTCTATTACATGGCCTCAATCGTGAAATGATATAATAAAGTCCCTGCTGTCTTATTAATTTATTATGCTTTGCGCACGCGCAGGGGTTATCCATGTGGGAGGGAACCGTAGTACCCGGA
Organism: Patella pellucida; assembly: GCA_917208275.1. Classification (NCBI taxonomy): domain Eukaryota; kingdom Metazoa; phylum Mollusca; class Gastropoda; family Patellidae; genus Patella; species Patella pellucida. Next base: position 38,112,971 of record OU795037.1, on the reverse strand, counting down.
GTAAACCCACGGGGTTAAGACCCCCCCCCCCCCTTATTTCCAAGTCACAAACTCCACATCAGGGTTCGAAACCACGACCGCAAGCCAGAGGTGACATCCTACATTCTGTTTGTGTTAAATATGTATAGACCATCGTGCATAATATCATGCGCGGTGACCTTTGATATACAAGTTTATTAGTGTGTAAATCTTAACGATGTTATCAGTTATATTAGGTCGTGTGATTATTAGAACGATATGGATGCCTGTATACCCCTAATAACATCGACTTGTTACTGTCTCATTCACTATTTATATAAAACTCACTGATTTAATTAGATGTTGCGTGACAGTTGGCTTGAAATTTCAGTAAGACTTTATATGACCCTCTGTTCTTTTCATGGCAGGAAGCAGACGATCACAATCAGCCAACATTTGTCGATAAAACGTCTGTCAATAAAAAGTGAAATGAGCATCTCTTAAAGCTTCAACTCTATGTAGTTCGTATTAGACACACTTTAAAACAAGGAAAAAACTAATTTGAGCTGTATTGGTTGGCTTAATTGGGCCTTAGTAATTAAACAAATTTGTCCCAAATTAGACAGTTTAATATAAAGAAGCACAGCCACTTACATGTCTTTGCGTGGTGGTTTCATTAAAGTATTTGAAACATAAGTTTATTTTGATCTTTTAAATATCCTAATATTAATAGATATCGTGAGGGTCGTATGTAGGATTTCAAAAGTCGGGGTGCGTTAGGGTAGTGTCGGGGATGCGCCAATATAATGCCTGAGTTACTAAGCGCGGAACGACGACCTGTCGATCAGGGAGCCCGAAACACCAATAAGGCCATGTTGATAGCGCGACCAGAACGAGAATCGTTAATAATGTCATTTGCTGGCAGCGTCCCCTAAGACCGATAAGGCCCTATCAACACGGACAGGGCGACCAAAACGAACCATCATATTATGTGATGGGACAATCGTTGACCCAGAATGGAGTGATGGGGGGGGGGTTGCACTTCGCCTTTGCGGACACCCCATGACTCCACATAAGTGATATAAAAAAAGTTTGGTTCAGGGGTAAAAGAATAAGGACCCATTGGCGTGTTTGCGCCCTTAAAACCTACCGACTGATCAGGAGCGTCACTGTGTGATCATAATCAGTGTATTTTTTTATAATTGAAAGGTTGTCAAATTGGTGATGTATAGTGAAATAATTGATCCAGCATATCATTCCAATATTTGACAGACTTTTTGATGTTGTATTGGTCAGAAGTAATAATGAAACGAAACTACAACCCAGTTTAAATAAATTGAAATTTACAACTCTTCTGACTAGTAAAACGTATTACAGAGTCATCACCAAGTAAACAACGCACAATACCAAAAGCCACAAAGATGGTAGGCCTACAGATAAATGTGGGGTTTTTTTGTGTGAGTGTGTGGGTTTTTATTCACCATTGGCTTACTTCCGGAATCTCTTAGCTTTAAAATGGTAGCAAACATAACATCACATACCCAATCGCATTAATGTTTACTTAATTTAAGATCTGTAAAATGTGTCCAATATATTCTTTCCACTTATATATAGCACTAGTTAATAATGTTATGGCAATGGCAGCAACTCTTACATGCGTGATATTAGAGTAAACTAAACAAAATAAAAGAAGAATGAAGTAGAAAATGGATAGCTAACTTTTGTTGCATGCTTGTTTGTGTAGTTTATGAAGAACGCCAAATTTTTGTTAGTTTCCTAACGACCGAAAGCTTAAACATTTAACTTTCCAGAGATGTCGTATCAGAGATCGCTCTATACAACTTACAGGTTGGAAAATGTGACAAAACCACATATTTATATCGCATGTACGTGAGAAATCCACATACATGGTATATATATGGGGGGGGGGGGGGAGGTCGCGGGCTTCTCGCTGGCGAATTGTTACCACAACATTTCACTACAGAGATATCAAAGTCCTGGATCAGCCGCTATACCTGCAGATATTATATTGTGGATAGATGCAAAGGTGCTTATTGAGAATGGTAAATAGGTGGTGATTTCTCTTGCGAAGGTACTCAGGGACAGTAGGCCTATCACTCAGAATTCCCAAACTCTCCGAAACGTCAAAAGTTTTGAAAAATAACAGATAAAACCCACACAATAGCCGTCTGGGATAGCTTTATCTTCAAAAGTTACGAGTTATTGTGTTTGGTTAGTCAAGTGATACGGAAGACAACATGTCAAGAATTAAATCATTTGTAATGCTTCGTTGAAAGTTACAGATGGTTGAATTTGTACTGACAATAGGCTTTTATATACATCCGTTAAGACATAATAGACATTACATATTAATAAATGATAATTGATATTTGGGTTGACATTTGATGCCAACAGATACTTGGAAATCGTGCATCAAAGGGTCTGATCCTTAATGTATTTAGCCCACAGGAGATTTAATCATATGAGGTATGGTAGAAAAATAGTAAATACACCTCCTTTAAGTGAAATTTCCGATCTAGACTCCCTGTCGAAATTTTTTATTTCTATTTTGAAATACGTAAGATGAAGTCAAACGAAGCGAAAGAGTAAATAAATAATGACGACAGTATATTTGACACTACTTTGAATGAAAGATTCCTTTCTTAAAACTTCATTAAAGTTGAAAAATAATAGAAGAAATAGTCATTATAAAAGTACTTGACATTAATGTTTAATGTTTATTTTCATTAGAGTTTATGTCAAAGAAAGAAAGATGAGTGTGTTCGCCAATAATCATCGATATCCGCCATACTGAATCGTCTGTTTTGTGTTCTAGGCTTCATGCTTGGATTATTTAGAAATAAGTAGAATTGATTGTCGATATAATGTTGTTTTTTTTTATGTCCAATTCTATTCTGCTTTTTATTTCTTCAAGTTTATTGGGTTACAGCCTAACATCACTACACTGTCTTATTACTCAACGCATTTTTAAATATACATTATATGTCGCCTTTTGGGTTGATTTATTTATATATTAATGTTGATTATAGAGCACCTTTAGGGTTTATATATGATACTATAGTTCACAATTTTTATTCTGGCATCAGGCCTTACGGGTGGGAGCGGGGGGGGGGGGCATAAGAGTTTATAAGGCCTATAAATATCAAAGTTCAAAATCAAATGGACAATAAAATTATGCCTGAATTTTTATTGGTCCTTGGAAGCTTACACAACTATGTACAAACGTTTTCGCAGTATTCGTAATCAATCTGCTTTTACCCCTTGTTAAAGGACCTAAGTCCGTAACTCAAAATGCTACAAAATCGTCGACATCGAAAACAAGAATTATTTGTCAATTTAAATCAACATTAATGATGTAAACTTACCGGGAAAAGATGAGCTTCTGATATCCGATATTTAAGATAAAATATTTTTTTTAACATTGGTACACGAATCGTTGTAATAAAAGACTCGGGGGACGAGGCTTGACACATTACACCAAACTAGACGGCACATGTAGACTGGAATAACCAGACTCTAAAAATGTGCACTAGATTGAGACTGCATAGCTTATTTCGTCAAACATAACTGATATGAAATAGGAGTAAAAACGGAAACCATTGAATGCAAATCAGTTTATATTACAGTAATATATGCGTTGCGACCCACTTTTTTCATTTTCTAGGTACCAAATACTAGCGATTTAGCTCCTTTAAACCGGTCGATGTTTCAGATAACCGTAGTAGTGTAACTCAACTGAATCATCTAGATATGACTACTGTTGGAAAGAAGGGGATAGGGGGCAAAAAAAGGTCTCGTTCCAGCACATTTTTTTCAAATCAAGAGTTCTGTCTGTCATACTCTGTCTTTAGTCTTTGTATTCATACATGTATATGGTTTCGTTATTTTTTTCCCTTCGAGTAGGCTATCTTAACCGAGGTCTAAAACTGTAACATAACAACATGTGGGGTTTTCCAACAAATGAGTTTTAATTGCACAATACGCTAGGTTTCTGACACCGACAATGTATATTAAGCTTTAATATTATGCTTCTTAGTTGGGTCATCTTTATAACATGTTGCAGTCATTCAGTATCGACAGTCGATGTTCAGTCACACTGATCATATATATAGTGTATTAACATTATTTTATAATAGATTCACATTTACTAGTCGATTCGTATTATAATAGGTTGGCATCACCTTAGCCTATATTATTATATATTATAATATTACCTATCGGCTTGTATCTATATTGTAATACGTTGACTTTACCTCTATCTGTAATAATATATGTTGACATTACCCATCGGATGCTGTCTATATTGTAATAGAGAGAGAGAGAGAGGAAAAAAATGGGGTTTAACGTCCACTCAACACAACTAGGTCATTTCGGGACTAACATATGGCGTTTTTTTTAAATTTTATTTCAATAATTCGCTTGCGCGTAGGGGTCTTTAGCAGTGGGAGGAAACCGGAGTGCCAGGAGGCAACCCACGAGGTTGAGAGGGCGCCCCTATCTCCATGCCACATACGCTCACACCAGGGCTCGAAATCACAGCCGCAAGCCAGAGGTGGCTGGCCAGCTAGAGGTCGAAGCGCGGCACTAGACCACTAGACCATCCCAACCCCCCTCTGTATTGTAATAAGTTGACATTACCTCTATCTGTAATATAATATGTTGACATTACCTATCATATGGTGTCCACTGTATATTGTAATAAGTTGACATTACCTCTGTCTGTAATAAAATAAGCCGACACTACCTGTGTCTATATAATAATTGGCTGATATTATTTCGACTGGTATATAATATATTAAATGCTGTGCTCGAGTATGTCTATATATTTATATATCATAACTATGAACCATTACAAGTATAGGTCGCATTTAACCCATGTCTTCATATTTCCAGTAGTGGTTTCTAGTCATGTAGATGATATCTTGTTTTGCATTCCATAAATTTTGTGTTGGGTAAAATTATCTTTATCTGTAATCAATGTTTCAGTACAAATAGAATGACGATTATATACGTATTCTTCTTGTCTATCTGGAACTTTTACATGTCGAATGGTTGATAATACCCACACAAAATATAAACTAGAGAGGTAAAACAGGTTGTTTCCGTGGTTGCTAGCTAATGTCAACCTTTTCGATGTAATCAAATATTTAAACTATGTATGTACATATTGATTCTCTATTGATCACCACAAAACCCCTTTGTTTTATGCCAGTCTTTTTCTTCATCCACGCTTAAAGAGATTCGTCCAAATATAAAGATTCCTGTTATTTCTTTTATCAGAGAATTATCAATTTATGAACAACTATAATTTACTGACCACCTTTCGGTATTTAAAATATTCCTGGCTACTGGTATCACGGCCCATAATGTGTCCGACTCGGCCAGTGATTGAACTCTTTAAATATAAATTAATTCGTACATGATGTTGACTTCAATATTTTGTAGTATGACAATTTGACTTTAGGCTAAAGAAAAACTTTCATGATATTTGAGATAAAATTGATTCTTGTTTTCAACTGTTGATACACTTATCAAAAACTCACAGGGACTATCCCGATTTGAACAGGGTCTCACAAACAAAATCTCAGCGAAAGTAGTATCTCTGCATAGCCACTTAAAACACAGACGCTGATTGGTTAATCGAATAACTAGTGTCATAGGGTCAAAAGAGGGCTAGATCTTAATATAGTGGAGGTCATCGAAAGTAGAGAAAAAACAAAACGAAATATAGGTCTGTATTTTAATTAGTTTGCTAAAAGATAAAATAAAACTTTTTATCTTACCAAGACTGTGTAGCATTGAGTGTATAGCAGATTACAATGTTTATCAATGGACCAAAATTTATCGACTTTTTTACCAAGGATCTTTCGGTCTATAAATTTCATTCATCGCGCACTGTATGGCGTATGCCTGCCTTCATTAGCCCGATCGGGGCAGGACAGTAGGACGTTAAACCCCATTTCATTTTGTCCTTTTGTACCACACTGTTCTATAAAACTAATGCACGGTCATGTTAGTCTGATGTTAACACATGGCACAAAACAAAACCATGGCATTTTAAATAATATACTTTTTATAGCTTGGGTTATTTCCTCACGATTACAATGTTTGAGAGGGTTGGAAGCAAACTTTTGATAGATTAATTAGTTTGAATATGTTTTAGTTCAAATAAATCATCAAATCCCCCGGTTTGTACATGGGGAGGCATCTTTAAACATGGCCCAAACTATTAAATCATTAAAACAATTCGCACTTTAGTTATGTTATATTACTGATGTTATTTGATGTTTGATCTTCTTATTTTTCTATAGGTAGTATGGGGATTGACCGATAAAGAAAGATTACACAGGTGGATGCAATTATTTGGCACTTGTGGAATAATCGGTATAATAACAAGATTATACACCGGTGCCAAATAACCGGTGACACCGTATCATCATTCCGGGCCGTTATCATACAGCAACTGTTACCATAGCCTACATTAAAGGACATTATTGGTGCCAGGCATTATTACATATGTGATAGAACTGGTTAAATACATCCCAAATATAATTTTAACACAGCGATCATTGCTACGGGAGACATGACAAACGCAAGTTAACCTTCACTGATTAAAGTAACAAGCGATAACAGACACACGGGCCAATTTCAGGAATAGTCACAGAAAATCTCCAGATTCTCATTTTTCGATGTGTAAATTAATCATTTCATGACTACTCAAATAAGTGAAAATGTCTAAAATTGCCCTTATTTTCATTGCTATTATAAGTTAGATGGGACCTATAAGTTTGTCAGGTTTAAAAATAGCTACAGCTATGGCACAGAAAATTGAAAATTGGTAGCACTGAGTTAATGATGTACAGCAGATAGGTTTGTACAAAATGTCCAAAACAGGGATATGCTCAATTTCGGCACTATTTTACGAAGAACAAGCATTTCTTTGTTCTTTGAAACTTTAATTTCTTGCATTTACTTCATATGAAGCTATATTCCAGTCATTTTTCACTCCGTCATTCCGTTAAGAGAGCCTAAAAATGCCCCACCTACCCTTTTTATAAATGTGTTTTGCGGCCTTTAATTGCACCTGCATTGGCAATTTAATGCTGGTAACCGTAATTTGTGGTTGAATTACAGCGAAGAATGTTATTTTTCACCAATAAATAGTCATTTTTGTACATTTCAAGGATTTCTAACTTTTTTGTTTAAAGTCAAACTAAGAAACTAAGAACCATCAAACGTGTCAGGCCAATGAGACCACACTCTGGTACAAAACTGGTGTAGATGTGTAAATATCAGCTTATTGTTCAATATTTTCTTTTCAAAATTTAAGATTTCTAGTGTTTGTTGATTTATGTCATGACCAGATCGCAGAGAGGTGTTATAAGCAAACTTAGATGTAGAAACAGGTCGATATTCCAAACCCCCAATTCCCCTAAATAACCGCATTATGTCCTCTGTGCTCGTCGTGTATCGAAAACGAAATCCATTTTTTAATCGAATGTGAAGTCTACTCTGATATCCGGAAGAAACTATTCGTTAATCAGGATGTTAAGAATATATCTTTAAAAGAAATGTTTTTAAGTATTTTAAAAATGAAGAATAACATTACTCTTGCTAATTGTATTTTAAACATGTTAAAACGAAGGAGAAGATTAATCTGAATATTATTTTATTACTTTATTAATTTTATTTAATTATTTAGTATTTTTGATGATGTAATTTTAGACAAAAGTGTCTCGTAAGTCCGTATGGGCTGGACACTGCTTTAATTTAACGTATATTAATGTAATGTATATGCAGTGTGTGACACTATAATAAGCAATTACTTACTTACTTACTTACTTACTCTAATAAACAGTAAAATGTTAATTTTGCCCCTTTTCGGGAATCTTTTATGTTGTGAACGACGTCATAACTACTTTTTTTACTTAAATTTTTCAGGAAATTGATGTAAAGGTCCCGACATCTTGCTTCAGCACAATAATTGCAATAAAGATTTGTATGATGCCTCTGAGCTATAAGATGATGAGAACATAGAAATATTTCCAAATTTATAAAAATTCTGTATTCTTTCACCCTTTTGTTAGAGAGGGGTGGTCATAATGATAATGATAATGATGTATTCTTAATATAGCGTTTTACATACATTATCACAAAACGCTTTACAAATAATACATAGATCACATGATACAAAATATATACAAAAAGATTACTTAAAAGATAGTAAGCTGGCACTGCCAGGCAGGATACGCCCACATTTTCGAGAGATGGATAGAGGGACAAGCAATACCGAAAGTGGTTTTTCCTACAATCAAAGGCCATAATTCATTAAGTTACAATTTGATTTGCGCAAATATCGAAAAGAATCAAGATCTTTAGGTTATAAACATGCATTTCAAGTTTCATTAAAATCGAATTACAATTGTGACCTCTACAGGGCCCACAACTTTAATATGCCATATTTTTACACTGTTCGCGTACAAACGGCGGCCATTTTGTCTGGAAATTATGGTCGATATTCTAGAAATTCGAACTCAACCCTCCGTAGGGTGTAATGGTGATAGAGTCAAACGTTTTTTAAAAATTGGATATTAATCGTGACCTCTAGAGGGACCATAGGGGATTTTTCGGACAATCAGGGGCAATAATTCAGGAAGTTAAGATCAGATATGCGCAAATATCGAAAGCAACCAAGATCTTTGGATTATAAGCATGCATTTCAAGTTTCATCAAAATCGAATTAAAATTGTGACCATTTTTAACAGTATTCGCGTACAAACGGCAATTTTGGTTCGATTTTCCCGAAATTCGAACTCAACTTTCCTTAGGGTGTAACGGTGACATAATCAAACGGTTTTTCAAATCAGATAATAATTGTGACCTCAAAAGGGACCACAAGCTAAACAAAGGCGATTTTGCGTATAAACAGGGGGCCATAATTCAGGAAATTACGATTCAATATGCGCAAATATCGAAGGGAACCGAGATCTTTGGGTTATAACCATGCATTTCAAGTTTCATCAAAATCGAATTAAAATTGTGACCTCTACAGGGTCCACAACCTTGATATACCATTTTTTAACAGTATTCGCGTACAAACGGCGGCCATTTTGTATGGCAATTTTGGTCCGATTTGCCCGAAATTCGAACTCAACCTTCCCTAGGGTGCAACGGTGATACAATCAAACGGTTTTTCAAATCGAATAATAATAACTGTCACCTCCAGAGGGACCACAAGCTAAAATAGGTGATTTTTCGGACAATCAGGGGCCATAATTCGGGAAATTAGGCTCCGATAAGCGCAAATATCGAAAGGAACCAAGATCTTTGGGTTATAAACATGCACGTCAAGTTTCATCAAAATCCGTGATTTTTCGTACAATCAGGGGCCATAATCCATGAAGTTTCGATCCGATACATGCCATATCGAAAGCAGCCGAGATCTTTTGGTGATAAAGCTATATTTCAAGTTTCGTCAAAATCGGACAAGAATTGTGACCTGTAGAGGGTCCACAAACAATTGTGGACGGACGTCCGGACGGACAGGGGCGACGACATAATACGTCCGTATAAAAACATAAAGGCCTAAATATATTGTTTGATAGCTTAAAAATAGTGACATTTAAAGAGGTGAGTTTTGAGTGTAGTTTTAAATACATTGAAGTCACAGATGGACCTCATCGCAACTGGCAATTCATTCAACAATTTGGGTGAATAAACAGAAAAAGCCCTCTCACCATATGCCTTACTTGGTATTGGTCGAACCCTCTGATGGTCAAGTTTCACACCACAACAGCTTTTGTTCGAATCGTCTGATTCGATACCTTAATCAAGTCACTAAGGTAGAGGGGCGCTGACTCACTATGGCGTATTAATTTGAAAATAATGCATAAAATTTTGAATAAAACTCGCATCTCGACTGGTAGCCAATGGAGTTCCCGAAGAACAGGCTCCGTATTCAAAGGATATCTCAAGTATAAGATAGTCACTTAACTACTAGCTTTCACTTAAATATACGTAACTTCCTGTAAGTTAAGGGCAATTGGTATTCAAAGGCACTGTTAAGTATCAATTTTTCCCTTAAAGTTAAGCTGCCTTAACATTTAAGTGTTTGTCTTAAAGTGGTATTCAAAGGCCAGTTTAAGTGAGAAATACCCACTTAACTTTAAGTGACCTATGGGAGGTACCTTAAAGTTAAGTGAGATTATAATGCCTTCTTTTAACGCTATAGAAGTTGTCCCGTAGTGGCGATTTTAAAAGTTTAGGGATTCAGATTGAAACAAAAGACAATGTCGCCGAGTGTAGCTGGCCTCAAAATTTTTTTCATCGTCGGCAGCTTTGATGTTGCGGTGCCATAATAGAGTAAAGGGGTTATTATTACCAGCGAGATAGTTTTAACTGGATATTTTTTCCGGTCATCTATCACGTTCGTATACCTGCTTCATCATGTGTCCACGATAAGATTGTCATATAATAAAGTTAAATTCGTTTTTTATGACATGGTTTTATAAAGTTTTAGAATTTTTTTATACTACCGCTAGAAACAAGGCATGATTTATTTTTTACAGCTCATTCCCATATAGACATAATCGGTAGTATTTATTTAGGTAAAATGTAATGCAACATGCATCTTTCGTACACATAATGTGCCGTCAATCTAAAATGTAGGTAGTTACACAATGTCTATGAATTTCTCAAATAATAGATTTATATTAAAAAAAAACACTGTATGATTTGTCCTGTCTAACTTAGAAGATAAATGTCATTGTGTATGGCTAATATGTTGTTTTCTATTCGTGTCATAAATAATTAAAGTTTATAATATCCATCATTATACTACCACTATTTATTCTAATGTATTGAAATGGAATTTTATAAAAAAAAAGGCTATGAAAACTGAAATTCCGGCAAAGGATGCACACTATAATACTTTATCCAAATTATAATTATACTATTTTCATGCGTTACAATATAATATTTCGACAAAACATTTTCCTAGTAATGTAAATTAAGAATTTAATAAAATATGCGATGCTCTTATGGGGGCATAACTTGCTTGCAATGATATAAATTCTTGATTTTTGGCAGTGGAGGGTATTCCATAAATTGAAAATTCATGCTTTTTGGCGAATGTGAGTTTTCCATAATTTATGCGTTGAGTTAAGTTTTCACATAGCCAAGTATATGTTAACTACAGCCTTTGAATACCGATTTAAGGTTAGACACTTGGTTAAGTGGAAAAAGTAAGTATTTTTACTTAACTTTTAGAAAACCTTTGAATACGGACCCTGGTGTCATATCGAGATGACGACTCATCTTCCTTCTTTCATCAAAGCGTAGTTTTTTTTAACCATAATTCATATTTATTGCACATATTTTAGTTTATAGGTACATATGTTAGCCAGAGATGGTAAACATAGCTGTTAAAAGATTCCTTCGGTAATGTTAGTTCTGCAACCAAAGATTAGATTGATTCAGTCAGTGACATGTTTCGGGGGTGGGGATACATGTTTCCAGGGGTGGATTGGGGCCAGGAACCGACCCAGACTCGCGTGTCGGACCGGTCCCCTTTACTGACCGCTCTTCCCCTGGAACATTTTGAAAAAGGAACCACAAATATGCGATTTGGTGGCATATCTTATTTACGGGGACGGGTCCAAGGCCGTATAACAGGTGACCTTGACGGACATAGGCGTACGGGCTCGATGACAGTTGGCGTGGGGGGGGGGGCAGAACCCGATTTGCGCTAAACAAAAATTCGGGTTTACAGATACCTGCGCCGGTCTTCCTTGCATGGACATCTCTCACCCCCATGAACATTTTGGAAATTTTGACGGCTGCAAACACGTTTTACTACTATTTCAGCCAGTGAACAAAGCAACTTCCAAGTGATTTTTTACAGTCTAATTAAGACGGATGACTCGAATTCCAATAAATCGTTTACAGTCCACGAAGATGGGGCCGTTGGGAGAAAATTTCGAAATTTTAACTGCCGAAAACGCGTTTTCTTGCTATTTCAGCCTGTGAATACTGCAACTTTAATTTGGTCCTACCTGGCTGACCCAAATTCCAAACAACCAATCAATCGTCGCGGAGTATAGGGTTTTCTTTAACCGTCTGCCCGAAAAGTTAGCTGTCCGAAAGTGTCATTCTGAATTTCGGCCCACACCCAACATACCCGGCCCAGAAAGTCTATTATATCAGCATATTCCAGACTCCAGTGATGACTTGGCGGTCCGTTGAAGCCACCGGCCACATACAAAAATATCACCATCGCTCCATGGCCGGTCCAATACCCCCCCCCCCACAAAGAAAAATATGTTCAGCAGAAAAAAAGGTTTTATTTAGACTTATTGGACAAAGAAAATCATTTTTTGTCCTACCGGCCCTTCGGGCGATCGTCCGACCGCCCCTGCATGTTTCAGTATAAATCTCTAACATTACAATCGATGCAACTGATTTGTGATTTTTCTGTTTGCATTTTGTACATGGTTTCTAAAAATATATCCTTGCCAGTCTGGCTATATAAAAAAGTGGGAAATTATTTGGGGTTTTGATAGATACTACATGCAAATTTTGTACATTTTTCATTATATGGCAGTACAAAATTATATTTTTGACAAAAATTCCAGATTATGAGTGTTTTCTGCGTAATTTGTTTGTAACTTGCCTAATGTTTTCACAGAACTCAAATACTGATTTAAATTTAAAAAAAAGAAAAGATATTTCAAATTTAGCACAAAAGACCCATAGACCTGAGATGCACCGCGCGCATAAAGCACCATGTATACTTAAAGGGCCATCATTTTTCAACCCTACATAGGACACAGATCACCAAATATTTCAACGCTGTCACCCACGAAACACAATCGGCAAACCTCGACAGATTCCGGTACTCTCCGTAACCTACATTTAGACTCGGATGTATGATAGTAATTGATATGTACCTACGATCATACATTTGCGATGCGGCTAGTCAACTACCGATTTACGTCAACAGGAAAACATGGCACTTTCACAAAATAGTCCCAAAATGGCGTCTTTTCTAGATATAATCTCTATGGGGGCAGCCATTTTTTAGTTTGTTGATATAATCTCCATGGCCATGGGGGCAGCCATTGTTTATCCCGGTTCTTTAAAATAGTTCCAAAATGGCGGACTTCATCATACAGTCGAGTCTAGATGTAGGGCACCGGAATCTGTCGAGGTTTGCCGAATGCCACGAAACAAGGGCGAAATAAAATAAAACCAAGTACGAACAATCCAAACCATTAGACATAATTCGAAGTCCTTAAAAACGTTATAGGCAAAATAGTGTATTCAAGCAAAATAGTGTAAACAGCAAATTGACTGCTCCTCGTGTACAAAATACACGACAAGAGTGTCCGGAAGTTATATTTAGTCTTTATCCCCCTTCCCATTTCCCCCCTTTTACATGGCGATTTCTGTTCACTTTTTAGTGTGGATTTGAAGAAAACGGTTTGAAAATATATTTTCTGCCAGGTTTTGGTGAATATTCATGATTTTGAGGCGGAAGGGTACACGAGTTGGGAGACTGGCTAGGGTGAAATGTAGGGCCGTAAATTGCATGTTTATTTGTCTCTACTTCCAGCTTTTCATGAAGAACCTCACTCATCTAGTGGAATAAGTATAGGATATTAACCTACACGAAGTTGATATGTTATAGAACCCGCGGGCGAAGCCTAATGGTTCTCTAACATATCAATCAGAGGGAGAGAAGGTTTATATCTGACATATACAACGCCAACCCTGACTGGTGGCCAGTCTTCTCCACACACCAAAAATTGGCCAGTCCTCTCCAAAAAAAAAACGGAAAAAAACGTAATCTCTAGAGACTGGGCAAATAGAGCTTCAATCTCATCTAGTAGGTCAATATGCATTATGTAGGTCGTGTGACGTCGTGCACGTGATCACGACATAACAACAACGTGACATCAACCCTCAGGCGGTCTCAGCATGACTGCTTTGCACTCCAGTCGAGACGCATGATTCATGTCACGTGACTTGATAACTGTCAATCATTCCAAATAAGGTAGTACGAAAAATATGGCAAGACCGCCCATTCTATTGCGAAGTTCGCAAATTGTCCAGCCTCTAGTGCTGGTTACAGGTTTACTAAAAGACTGGGCCAGTCTACGCCAACCCTTAAATTAAATGGACTATTCCATTAAAAGCCAACAATGATTGGGTAACTGCTCGGTAGTTTCCGTCAAATAACGAACATTACCTAATTAATCACGTGCAATTGCGTGGCTGTTGTTTTACACATCGCCATTTTGAAGTATTGAATTGCAAGCAAAAACAAAATGGATAATAATACGAAGTCAGACGAGAAATCAATCCCTTTTAGAAACATATTTACGATGGAATTGATGTGAATGCAACTATCGATGAGGGTCTATTCAAAGTCTAAAGAAAATTTGGATCAAAAGACATTATTTTCCGATAATTTTGACAGTGAAACATGATTGGAGGTTTTCGCTATGTTTAGATAGAAAGATTTGACCAACTGTTTTAAGTGGACTGTACCCAAAAATACTTTATAACGGAACTCTTGGGCGATAAATACTTTCAAGTCTAGGAGTGTGTGGACGGAAAGAAGATTCTGAAAGATATCGTAGACATGGTCGTGTATGGATAACCGATTTAAATATGCTTTAAATGTGTTTTCTGTATTATTTCGATCATCAGCGGTTGATATGAGCCGAATATATCGACATTAGATGACGTCATTAGCGGTTTATATGAAATATCAGCCTGTCCTGACGTCATCAGCGGTTGATATGAACGAATAAATCAACCTATGATGGCGCCATGACAGGTTGTAACTGCTATGGACATCAAAGGAAATATTACCGCCAGTTGTATATCAATATGTATTTGAATATTTTTTTTAAAGATAACTCTTAAAAGCCTATGATTAGATAATTCATTGTGTGTTCCTGAATTGACACAGTAAGCCAGCAATGAAAATATAATTACATGTACTAAACAAGCCGACTTCCGCTTAACCATGATTGGCCAATTCCAAGTCCAGTGTTAAAAGGACAATGGTGGATTCCACCAACTTTATGTATGTGAATGGGATAGATAGAGATATCAAAAAAGACGAGTAGGAGATTTTATTTATTACCCAATCCCTTCTTACGTGCAGAACAAATAAATATAATTCTTTGCTATAGATCTCACTTTTACTGAATACATTATGGCGTAGTAATACATCACTTTATTGACAGCAATTTAACCATTGCAAAGTCCTTTTTATTGACCGAGTGCTACCATCAAAGTCAATTAAATAAAAATATTTTCTTATTTTAATAAGAACAAGATACTTTTAATAAAAAAATTGAACTGTTCTTTGAAAATAAAAAAAGTAGTTTCTTTTTGATTGACCAATAAAATTCATGTAAAGCGATAAGGTGGAGAGAGAGAAATGTTGTTTAACGTCCACTCGACACAAACCTGCATGGTCATTTCGGGACTAACATATAATTTAATTTTATTTCAATAATTCTTTTGCGCGTATGGGTCTTTAGTAGTGGCAGGAAACTGGAGGACCCGCAGAAAACCCATGAGGCTGGGCAGGCCACCCTACTCCTTGTCATGTACAACCGGAAATTCGAAACCACGCCAGTTGACTCAATTACAGGCTTTATGATACAGCACACACGTGCTAACCATTCGGCCATCCAATCCCCAAAATAAGAGATATCGCAGTAGGTTATGGAATTTATCTACTGTAGAATGTATTAATGGGTGATAAAACTTGTTAAACACACTGCAAATATAATTTTAACAGTAACGATATTTGCTACGGTTGAACTGGGAGTGACGCAAATAAACGAAAGCAGTAGTGTTACCAACTGGAGTAGAGCGCGATAATAGATTGGTGTCAATTTTCAACTAACTCATCACCTGTCACCTCGGTTTTTCATCTCACCCTTACCTGCACCACTGGCAACGTAAATTGCTCTGGAAAATTCGAGGAACTTTCTAAGTAAGCACCGGGATCGAACACTGGGTTACCGTTGCTTTCCAAAGTATGTATTTATATACTGAGTGCCATAGAAAACGCACCACTGAGTTTTGCGTTTAACAAAATGATCCCGTAAACATAAGCTACGTCTACACTAGCAGCATTCACCGTCTACACTAGCCTTTTAAATCCCGGTTTTTTCCTAAAAGCCGGCTTTTTCAATTTCTCAATCGAAAAAGCCGGCTTTTTAAAATCCGGCAATAATTGAGGGATTTTTCAAATCAAAAAGCCGGCTTTTTCAAAAAAACGGCAATTTTATGTGTGTAGACGGTAAAATACGGGATTTATCGGGTACCCGGATGTCATTCTTCCCGAACTTCCGTACATTCATAACATTGGCACAAATAACGAAGGTCGGTGTTCATCGTCTTTTACCGTTACAAAACTTCAGTCAGTGTAGACGCTACACTTTAAAAAGCCGGCTTTTTCAAGTGTAGTGTAGACGAAGCTATATCTTATTTATTTTGCTTCTTATTGTGATTTTGTGAACAATATTCAAATGGGAACACATCAATAACAGCACCTTTGTACACTTATTGATGTTTAATCTGTAATCAACGGTACAAAGTCAGAGGGGTCAAAACCAAAAGTACGACACGTCATATGGTTAATTCCATGCGACTTCGCTGCACAGCGCGTGTAACTTCGCTGCACAGCGTGTGTCGTACTTTTGGTTTTGACCTCTCTGACTTTGTACTTCGATGCAGAGACAGTGTCATTATATTATCTTTGTTGCATTATTATCTTTGTTGCATATTCTGTATATATTTGCCCACATTCAAATTTTTTGTATCATTTGCTTGATAAAGACGAGAGAATCCTCTACGAAACGTCGCTCAGTATCAAACTCAGTAATTTTGGATCCATAAAATTGTACCAGTGTTATTATGTTCAATTACTAAATGCCAATCAAAGAAGATATACGTCATCAATACGGAGATGTGGCTTCCCTACTAATGAACCAGATTGTGAAATCAGAGGGCAAGTACATGTATATTAGATTATGCAACAATTTGACTTTTTTAATGCGATGCAGAGACAGTGCCATTATATTATATTTGTTGCATTATTATCTTTGTTGATTCTGTATATATTTGCCCACATTCATATTTTTTGTATCATTTGCTTGATAAAGACGAGAGAATCCTCTACGAAACGTCGCTCAGTATCAAACTCAGTAATTTTGGATCCATAAAATTGTACCAGTGTTATTATGTTCAATTACTAAATGCCAATCAAAGAAGATATACGTCATCAATACGGAGATGTGGCTTCCCTACTAATGAACCAGATTGTGAAATCAGAGGGCAAGTAATATGCTTTAAATGTGTTTTATGTATTATTTCGAGAGTTAGCTTGTTTTATGTCGACGATCAGTGCCTGAAATACTGCCAGATACTGCATTTCGGGCAGTCTACTTTTCAAATTTCCGGGGGCTTTGTTGAGGTTCGCAAGTTCGTTCATTTAACACTTTCCTCTCTGGGGTCAGATAGACTAGTGATCAGGCGACAGACGGTATCTGATCAGCTCTATATATCTCTACAATCGGTTCCTGAATACTCCCAGACAGCATTTCCGACAGTCTATTTTTCAAAATTTCTTGGGGAGGTCCCAATATCCCCCCACAAGGACTCCCTACTCTGGCACTCGTGGGTGGATTTCGTCGAGGTTCGCAAGTCCGTTCGTTTGACACCTTTATCTCAACGGGTGGATTTCGTCGAGGTTCGCAAGTCCGTTCGTTTGACACCTTTATCTCAACGGGTGGATTTCGTCGAGGTTCGCAAGTCCGTTCGTTTGACACCTTTATCTCAACGATCAGTGCCTGAAATACTGCCAGGCTGCATTTGCGGCAGCTTGTTTTTCAAAAAAGTTCTGGGGGAGACCCCCCCCCTACCCCTAGTTGAAGCTCGTGCCTTTGCCCCCTTAACCTTGGACTTTGCCCCAGCCTTGCCCCTCCAACCACCGGCGGCTAGCGCCGCCACTGACTATTTGACTTCTAAATAATGGTGCTACGAACAATAATGGGTTCAATTTTGTTTCCAAGCTTCGAAAGATGTTAGTGGTTCTTTTTGGGGAACGACACGCTGCTTAGCAGCTCTTGTAAAAGACATTTTCCGTTAAAAACACGGTATCATTAAAGTGTGTAATGGTACGTTTTTGGCAACGACCCAGTACACCCTATCCCCGAGAACAATAATGGTATTAATTCGCTGATAGAGATGTAGGTAAGTATACCCACTCCGCCACTGCGACAGTCTAGTGGGGGAGCAAATACGGAGACAGTGGCAAACTGTTAACACTTTTTAATACCGGGGTGTTGTTATATAAAAATAAAACCACGCTATAAACCGAAATCCTAGTTGTGGCATCTGAAGAATTCACGAACTTTGTATATTTTTTGTGTAAAAGGCATGTACTATTATTCAAGAAGTTGCGATCCGATGCCTAACCTATCCAAGATCTTTAGATCTTAAACATATATTATACACGTTTGTTAGGGGGTCACAACCTTTGACAGTTTCCCAAATTCATGTCTGTTTCCGCTTTAAAACCGAGAATAATCACAAACTTAGGGATAAATGTTAAATTCAACCAGTCGATCGAGACTAATAATCCAATAATCACCATTATTGACAAACAGGGAGAGAAGGACGGAGGGAGAGGGGGGGGGGGAGTTGTTATAAATAGAGGACAAAGAACAATCGATCATGAGAAGATTTTCGGCGATATCACTTCGGTGGTAATACCGAGTGGCATCCTTACTGCGGTGCTGCGACTAGAAAATTTACATGGTCGCCGGTAAACGAAAACACAACGCGAGAAAATGTCCAAAAAAGTTACAAACTTTAAAGAAGTCGCGTTCTTAACCCGTCAGACCGGGGTGGCGTCTTTACTGTGCTACTACAGCGACGTAATATGGCCCCAGAGCCCGTCAAGATCGCCATAAGCGTGGTAAAGCGTGATGGAAACGCCAGATATCGCGCTGTGATCTCGATGGTCGAAAATGATCGCCGAGTCACGGCGTTGGTTTTGAGCATGTTCAATACAAACGCCAAGGTTTTACGATCTGCCCTGGAAAGATGTGAAAACACTAAAAAAAAAATTCAAGTTTGTGATATTTTGGGACAATTTCGTACGTTGTGTTCTCGTTTGTGCATTTTCTGATCGCCGCACGGTCGCTGCAGCGCAGTAAAGGACGTCACCCGACCTGACGGCGACTAGGCGATCATTCACGATCATGATGGAGACCACAGCACGGTATCTGGCGTTTCGACCACGATTTTTCCGCGCTTATGGCGACCTTGGCGGGCTCTGTGGACATTTTCCGTCACCGTAGCGTCGCTCAAAATAAACGCCGTGACTCGGCGATCATTGGCGACCATGGTGACTACAGCACGATAGCTGGCGTTTTCACCACGCTTATGGCGATCTTAATGCGCTCTAAACTCAATTTCCACCGCCGTAGCAACGAAGTAAGGTCGCCACCCCGTCTGATGGGGGTATAACGGACGTTAAATAAGCTATAGACAGCATTGTCTAGTAGCCTAATAAAGCAGAGTTTCGGAAAGTTTCAGAAATAGTCCTCGAAAACTCTGACCCCTATCGCGCTGACAAGCATTAGAAGTTATAGTTTAGACAAGTCTTCGATAAATATTTATCCCATTTTGCCTGTAAGAAATAGCATCCTCGTCTCATCATAATGCAAGTTTCCTGGGAGTCTTAGAAAAGTCTAAATTGACATGCAGGGGGAGAATTGCTATGAATAGAAGAACAATTTATCATGAACGAATTTCTGTGGTAATGAACGTTAAATAAAGCTATAAATAAAGCTGTAAGATATAATCAAAACATCCGATTTCACTTCTCATTTTACATGCTTTTGGGCAAGAATTTGCTACATGTTGCTCCATCTGTGGCGAAAAGCGTTCTACCCAACGAAAATTTTGAGAAAAGTTAGAGCCGGTCTAAGAGACCAGAATTAACATTAAAGGGGAAATATTAAGTGACCTGTGGCCTAGTAAGTTTTTGCCATTGGTAATAGAAAGGGGGTCCGATACGGAGGCAGACCACCATTAAATTTCACACTCTCGTAGTCCGTCTATTTATAGCAATTCACTCTCCTTCTCTTTTCTCCCCCTTTGCATGGACATTTTTGTTGATTTGTTGGTCTAGAATGGAAGAAGAGGGTTTGAATTAATATTTTCTGCCAGGTTTTGGTAAATATTCATGATTTTGAGGCGGAAGGATAACTGAGTTATCAGGTTGGCTACGGTGATAAGTACGGCAACTAGGGTATCCAGACAACTCATCCCAAAGACAACTCATCCCAAGACAACTCATCCCAATAAAGGACAACTCATCCCAAGTCAAAAGACAATTCATCCCAAGTCAAAAGACAATTCATCCCAAGTCAAAAGACAATTCATCCCAACTTTATTTGTAGAGAGAGACTCAGGTTATAAGGCAACCCATCCCAACAAATATAAGTGATATTTGTTTCAAAACAGTTGAGTTCAAAGTTCTTAATTCCTTGAGTCATACGACTCATCAGACATGACAATACATTATACAATAAATAATGATATACAAAAAATACATTTCATCAGAGTTATTTACAATATATACAATGGCAAAGAGTAGATTACAAATAATATTAGGTTTGGGTATTTACAATTGCATTTCTGGACTTGTTGGACAAATATAAAAACAGTCCAAGGTTACGAAGTTCCTTTATATTATTTACAGCTAATAATTGTATTAATTTATAGACACTTGGGTTAATAAAATAGTATGGTTTAATATATTTTTTACGAATATCATTAAAACAAGAACATATCAGTATATGGTGAAATTCGTCTTCAATATCTCCGTTATTACAAATTAAACATAATCTATCATTGCGCTTAATATTTCGAAATCGACCACTCTCTATGCATAAATTGTGCGCTGATAAACGTATCCTGGTAATTGATTTAATATGAATACTGTTTAAAGATTTCGTCAGATAAAATTGTAGTGTGAAATTAGAGACAATGTGTTGGTAAAGCACTTTTGTTTATATATATCAAAAATTCTACTTTTAACAATAAAAAATGATGTTTTGTTAAAACTGAAACTGAAACTTTCCCATATATAGCCAAGGCCTATATCATATAATTCGGTTTTAATACTTTCAACCCATGGGTCGTTATTAATCATCATATCATTTAAACAGTTTTTTAATAATTTATTTTCAGTAGTAAATAATTTTAACCAGTATTTGAATATTCTGATTTTCCTAAAAATGTACAAAGGATATCTGCCTAATTCAAAATAAATCATACAATTGCTTGTTGATTCCCAAACGCCTAATAATTTTTTACAAAAGTTTGAATGGACTTTTTCAATGTCATTAGCCTTGTGGTTTCCCCAAATTTCAGCACCATATGAGAGAATACTGCTCACATATGTGTCAAAAATAGATAGTTTGGTTTCAAAATTAAAATAATTGTCATTACATATTTTTAAAATTGCAAATAGTGCTGTTTTCCCCTGGTCGGCTATATGTTTTTGCGTTTTGAGAAATTTTCCATTAAAATTAAGAATTAACCCCAGGTATTTAAATTCGTCCACGATATCTACCACAAAATCATTAAAATGCCATGATTCATTTTCTTTTATTTTCCCCCCGTTTCTAAATATAACAACTTTAGTTTTTTGAGTATTAACAGTTAAATTCCATTTTTTAGTATAATCCGATAATGAATTAAGTAAATTTTGTTTTCTTCAAATTGATATTGTTGTTGTAATAAATTGATGATTACCTGTTTGTACTACTGTTGTAGTACTTTGTTGTTTTAATAGATTAGTAGATGTGTTTGTAGTATTTACCTCTATTACAAACTAATTAATTTGGTGAAGCACTTCAAAGACAATTATCATAATGTTAATTAAAATGGTTTGAGTAAGTCTTAAAGCTGGGGTATTGTATAAAAATACTGCAATCAAATATTTCTGTATCATTTTTCAAAATGTCTGATAGCTGCATAGTTTGTGAGTCCATGGTTTGCCCAAGACAGGAGCCTGTTCAGTGTGACGGCTGTGAACGATGGCAGCATCGAACATGTAATACTGGTAAGACTTTAATGCTATTTTTTTAACGCTATTGTATTAAATTCAATTCATTATATTATAATCCTATTTGATTCGTTAAATTATAATCCTATTTGTTTCATTATATTATAATCCTATGTGATTCAGTATATTATAATTTGATCCAGACTGAGGTAAACATTTCATAACAATAACGCTTATAATCCAGCACAGAGTATTGTTGATAATATCCTAATAATGATATTATTCACAATTGTCTGGTATTACTCACTATTTGTTTATGTTTTATTAACAAATAGTTTATGTTTCATATTTTTGTAGACTGTCTACAGACAGAAAGATACCGTGTATAAGTATTTGAGAAAAGTACTTGCTTTACAATTTCTACCTGCTGAACATATATTACCAACAGTTTATATAATAAAGTTGATAAATATATTAGTTTATATAATAAAGTGTAATATTTAATAAAGTGCAATATTTAATAAATTGTTGATGTAATAAATTCATACATAAATGTATAATAAAGTGTAATATTTAATAAATTGTTAATGTAATAAATTCATACATAAATGTATAATTTAAAAAATTGTTGATGTAATAAATTCATATATTAGTGATTAATTTGTGGTATTTATTTGTAACTTGAATTCGAAGTCACTTATATTTGTTGGGATGAGTTGTCTTATATTAACCTGAGTCTCTCTCAATAAAGTTGGGATGAATTGTCTTTTGACTTGGGATGAATTGTCTTTTGACTTGGGATGAGTTGTCTTTTATTGGGATGAGTTGTCTGGGATGAGTTGTCTTTGGGATGAGTTGTCTGGTATTCGGCAACTAGTTACATGTTTTGGGTATGCTTCTTCGAGTTGGTGTATCTCAAAATTTTGGTGGTCAACGTCATACAAATTTTAGTGCAAAGACATGGTCATTTGTTCCTCTGTCTATAGTGAAAAGCATTCAGCCCAACGAAAATTTGGGAAAAAGTTGGGGGTGGGCAAAGAGGCTAGAACTAACATTGAAGTCAATGGGGAAATTAATGGTGGTCTGCCTCCATACCGTTTTTCTTGAGAAGAGTAGCCTCCCTTGTACTGCGTTTTAAAATGAAAATTATGGCTTGAAAACAGAGTCTAGAAAGGTGTCAGAGTTAAGCCCCCCTGTACATTCTCAACCACAATATTTAGTCCACGAGGCAAGATGTGGTAGCAGCAGTTCCCTTGATTTCACCTTTAAATTCAATGTAGCAAACGTGACAGGTAAAATATTGGAATATATATAGCAGTGAACACCATTGTAGAATTATCTTCTAAATAATAAATGGAAATATAGCTTCCTTATGTCAACATTATTGTAAAGAATTTGTAGAAAATTTTCGGACCTAATAATAAATAATTTATTAAAATTATCAATATCAATGTCATTCTTACTCTAACTTGCTAAGTACTCTGTGTCGGAAATAGAGGTCACAATGACCCAATTTAAATTGCCCTTCAATGCTAAATTATTAAAGCCGCAATACCACTCTTGTCGTAACTGAATAATATGTCCCAATCATTATTCTGGTCAACAAATTGTACTATTTAGTATTTTACAATATTCCAAATTTGATCTTACACACCGAATTTAAAAAATTGGTAAAATTCAACTACATGGTAACAACATGGTTTGAAAAGCTTTACGTAAACACATTCCAATGCAACTTGGATTTAAACATATTTTTGAACCCTCTGGACAAGTAAAATAGGATGTAATGGATAATTAACACAACAGGTAGGACACTTAAACATCTAAGTTAAAATAGGGCTAAGAGCAAGAGTGGTGTCCCTTTAAGCTTTGTATTTATTTTCTAAACAAATTACAGACATTGAATGGTTGCCAGAATACATGAATCGCCTATTTGGAAAACAATGTGCATTTGTGGGAAAACTTACGAGGAGCGACCATTGCTTTGCATGGAATTTCTCTGACCAAATTTCAAAAACCGCTGAATTTACGTAAATTTTAGTGATGGGTTATATTTCATATGATGTGATAAAGACACAGATAGTTGATGCACTAAAATTAACGTAAAATCAGCGTTTTTCGAAATTTTCTCAAAGAAAACCCATGCAAAGCAATGGTCACTCCTCGTTAGTTTTCTCACCTCTCTCCCACAATGCACATTGTTTTCCAAATAGGCCATTCATGTATCATTGCTACGGTACTCAAACGTTTATCTGAGCAATTTGTGAATCATAAATGTACCACTACCACTACCAGATGGAGTGGATAGTAGTAGTAGTAGTAGGGGTTCCCGGTCAAAGTTTCATATGAGAGAAAAAAAAAATTATTTCATCAAAATATTCTAATTAGATCCAATTTCCAAAGTTATGGAATTTTAAAATCTGAGATCAACGTCAATAATATCAAAATGCTCTAGGGTGGCATCGCACCAAAATAAGTGCTTTTAGTAATATTAGAGTGGCGTCATAGGCGGTATTTCCCCTTCAGAATCGCTTGTAGTACCAATTTTAAAGGAGCTAAATTTAAATCGCTACCATTTTGGGACCTAGAAATTCACAAAAGTAGGTCACAACGCATATAATATAGACCAGAGGGAGAGAAGGGGTGTATAACTGAATTGTTGGCAAAAAAGCGGGAGTTGACTTTTCTAAAAGCATTTTTCCTCAGGAATCCGAAAATGGTGGGTGATCAGACAAGCGAGGGAGCGTTCAGGAGTTATCGATGTCAAAAGGTCACCAGAGGTTATAGGAGAAAGGGGGTTTTATCAAAACGGCGGCAAAAAACAGGGGTTAACTTTTCTAGAAGCTATAAATATAAAGTTTTAGGGGACCCTTCGGGACTAATCTTATAAAATTGTTAACCGTCCGATGCAAACGTTCTTATGTGAATCCATTTCGATTAAAAATGGTTCAAAGAATATCCTGCCACGTGACATATGATTTTTGTCTCAGTTGAGATCAGTCAATCATTGAAATCCCAATTATTTGTATCATAGCATTACCTACATATCAGCCTTCTAAATAATTTGATTGGGCTTTTCAGGGGATGTAGGATACGGCAAGGGCCATTTCCGAGTAGGATACTATTAATAGATGCCATTTCTCTTGGAAGGGCTTACTGAATTGAACATTGGTAACCGTTATATAAACGATTAAGTTTCGTTTTGATAAGGTAAAAATAATTTTCACTCACTTTGAGCGCTCCTATTTTTTTATGCCGTATAAGGTCCAGAATAAATTTTTGGTCTATACAATTATGGTAATCCACATGGAATCAAAATCGTCTAAATTTTCTATTTAAATTCTGGAGCATTTTGACTCCGGTATAAAGGTATAAATTTGTTGTTCAGTTGCGTAGTCGTTTCATAAAACTTTTTTTTGTACTCTGGTGTAATCGCTGAAGGCAGGACACACGCTTGCTTTCTGATCGGCAGATATACTCAGGTAACATTCGGGAGTAAAATCTATCTGAGTCGTTTCGGTAAAGGGTGAACTTTTCCCTAGGTAATGTTTGACTCTGGGTTCGGTTCCTTGTTTGAGGTGACTGGAGTTAAGAAATTCTTAGCTGGTAACGTTACTCCGCAGTGAGTACAATAAAATTAGAAATCTTTAAGTGGCGAGTAGCCATCCCAGATTTCTCTCAAGAAGCTGCTAGTTTCGTTCATTTTGAACTCATCAAACTTGAATGAAATTGTGTGGATGTTCCCTTTATATAGTCGTCGGGGACCGGAGCACAAAACAGATCTCGGATGGACCTGCGTAGTGCTGTATGGTGGGTGATCAGTCAGGTGAGGGAGCGTTCAGGATTTATCGAGGTCAAAGGGTCGCCACAAGTAAAATGGGCTGGCTAAGGCTGGCTTATGAATTTAGCCACCTATTCGACATCAGTGACCTTTTCAATTAAGTCATAATTTGATAAATTGGTTTCACAAATTATCCTTCGTCACTTATTCAATGATTCAGCTACATTCCAACAACAAATCTGCGACAGACAGCATCATTAGTGGCTAAATACATAAGCAAACCAGATAATACCCCCCTTCTCCTATAACCTCTGGTGACCTTTTGACCACTTTAACTCCTGAACACTCCCTCATCTGACTGATCACCCACAATTTTCGAATTCCTGAGGAAAAATGCTTCTAGACAAGTCAACTCATGCTTTTTGCCCTCAATTCGCATAATACCCCCCTTCTCCCTCTGGTCTAATTAATACTGTAATATGAATGTATATAAACTTATTTACATTCAATGGTTTCCGTTTTTACTCCCAAGTGGCCATATGGTATTGTTTTGTGGGGAGTATTATGCAAATCATAATGCGCTTCAGTCCCAGTTGTGATGATAGACTTGAGGGACCAGGCTAGACACATTGCATCAAATCAAACAGCCATATGTAGATTGTAGACTGGAATAACCAGACGCTAGAAATTTGTACTCTTCGTGTACCAATGTTAAAAAAATTATTTTATTATAAATATCGGATGGATATTAGAATCTCATCTTTTCCATGTAAGTTTACATCATCAATGTAGATTTAAATTGACCAATAATTCGTGTTTTCGACGTCAAAGACTTTGGAGGATTTGAGTTACGGACTTAGGTCCTTTAAATCTGTTTGTAGACTGGCCCAGTCTCTTCTATTTATTTTACATTTCCATTTATATAAAAGTATTAATTTTTAGTAAACCAACACTTTCGTTTCCATTTGTATAAAAAAACTTTGAGTAAACCCAAGCCTGGACACAAGCGGCCGGACACGGACGTTGTCCGTCCCAATTTTACGACATGTCAGGCACAAATTTTATTGTTCCTGTCAATTTGTCCGTCCCAATATTTTTAAAAGAAATGTAGAATCGTAACTGATGTATAAACTGAGTAGCCACATCCACGATGTTCTAGATTGTAAACATCCGGAAATCCGAAGTCTTGATCAACCCAGACAGTTATTCTGTTATTTTTACTCTGTGCTATGTGTGTGACAAAAATAGGTCAGCTTATTCGAGACTTAAAAATTTCATGCGAGAGCGAGGTCCCCGGCTTTGAGCAGACGAAAAATCCCGCGCAAGTCACCCGGCCTTTGTATTTACTATATTTACATAAAAACACGTAATTTGGTCCAAATTTGTAGGCTAGCACTATGCAAAAAATAACATCTTTCTTCAAAAAGTTTGAGGATGATACACGCAGTAGGCCTATAACTTCATAGACATGTCAACCGCGAGATATCTCGAGGGTAAAGGTCGTCTCGGCTCGTCAAAGCAAAATGGCATTTCTTGTCCTACTAATTCTAATAAAAGTCACACCTTGAAGACAGCTACGGTGCGCAAATGGCTGCGAGAAAATCTTGCAAAGTATGATGCAGATTTATGTTTTTTTTCTTCAAGAACACGTGGGTCTTGTAACTTCGTTAAAATGCAAAATTTGTGTGAAATACTCTGGTAGAATAAAAACAATGCGTGACTTCTCTATATGGCCTATATGGATAAACGGTTCACGCAACATTCGATTGTTAAATCCATTTGACCATGCTGAAACTAAATGCCATTTTTAATGGCGATTGAACTTTATTCTAAAGATACAAACACTTCTTTTTTGCAACTCTATTCAGAACTAAGCAATGAGTTTGTTTTGTTTTTTTCGTAAAACACTAGAGGGGATTCATCGACTCAAGGCCTACAGTTGAGTTTTATTTGGAAACACAACAGCGATATGTTTGTCAGTCACAACCTGTGCCATGTCAGGCACCAAGTGATTTGTGCCTGACATTTTGTCAGGCACAATTTTTTGAGTTGTGTCCAGGCTTGAGTAAACCTGTAACCAGCACCAGAGACTGGACAATTTCCTAACTTTACAATAAAATGGGCGTTCTTGCCATGTTTTTCGTCCTACCTTATTTTGAATGATTGACAGTTATCAAGCACGCCCCAAGTCACGTGACATGAATCATGCGTCTCGATTGGAGTGCAAAGCAGTCATGCTGAGACCGTCTGAGGGTTGATGTCATGTTGTTGTTAGATATGTCGTGATCACGTGCACGACGTCACACAACCTACATAATGCAGATTGACCTACTAGATGAGATTGAAGCTCTATTTGCCCAGTCTCTAAAGATTACGGGGTTTTTTTCAGGGTTTTTTTTTGGAGAGGACTGGTCAATTTTTGGTGTATGGAGTAGACTGGCCACCAGTCTAATCTGTTTGGTGTTGCTCCTCAGTTAATTTGGATTAGAAGTAGATCAATATACATGTACTCAAGGATAATTAATTGGCAGTGGTTTCCATTTGTGGGCTACTGAACACTGTTAATTTTATTACACTTGACAGTTTACATCACGACACACACAGAGTTTCGTCAAGTCCAGGTATTTATGATTAAGCACAGAATATGCTATTTTTTCGGCGTGCAAAATGCCCTACGGGTCTAATCCAATTCCGGTCATTTTCTGGAGCCCTCACTCCAGATCTGCATATGAGACCATGGAACCCACGGTATGAATAACTCCATCCACCATTAATTAGAGAAAATCTATCTTATTTTTATTATTAATTTTTTTACTGATTATGTAATCTAGGAAAGTGTGGTGGGTCTTAAAATGAATTATGACCTTTTGAATCATTATTTGAATTGGCTTACTGAATTATATGTTGAGGCAATTAAACTATCTTAAAATATGAAATCCTAGAAGGATAATCAAAATGCTCTTGTAATTCATAAAACATTGGTTGAGACTTGAGTTTGTTGGGTTTTGAAGTACACATGTATTTTCTACAGGTTTTTCTTTAATCTAGTAATCAATGTTAGTCGAATTGTCTCTATGCCAACTGCACCAGAAACCAATATTTCATCATCTGATGTGCAAACTATTGATTTCTATAAGTTGATCAGTTCACTACATGTATGTAAGTTTGTGTCTGCAAGGTATAATCATATATCAATTTACTACTAAACATGACATAAAAGAAGGTCTACATTTTAAAAATTGTGTAAGATAAATTAATTTTAAAAACCGACATTTGCACAAATTTATATTTGATTTTGAAAAAACCATTCAACTGTATCGGCGTGTAACACCATATTGACAGTTGAGTTAGAATTTTATGAAAATCACGCCGAAAATAGCCGCTCCCTGTACCCAAATAGTGTAAATTATGAAATATCAAGGTTGTGGACCCCTCTAGAGGTTATAATTATTATCTGATTTAGAAGATACTTAAATTGCATTCTAAAGAACTTGGATCCTTTCTATATTGACACATATAGGACCAAAACTTCTTTGATTATGGCCCCTGATTGTACCTAGAAATTGTGTGCTTGTGGATCCTTTAGTAGTCTCACATTTTTTATACGCCCACATTGAAATGTGAAAATTTCAATTGATAGAAACAGGAAACACAAACCAAATACAGACGATTTGATGGGATCACTTTTGACTAAGTCAAAATGATGCATTTGATATTCAGATAGGTTGGTATGAAATAATTAATAAAATACAATATCAAAAAACCATCGTTTTGACGTTTCGTAAGCAAAATGCCAACTTTCTCAAGGATATTGTCGTCGGTCCGGCGTCCACAATTGCTTGTGGACGCTCTAGAGGCCAAAGTTAATATTCGATTAACTTTAAATTTATACACAGTGTTTAAGGTCATGAGACGAAGAAGCCTATTGATTTTCAGCGATTTCCGATAATAACTGTCAGAGTTATGTCCCTTGATCACATAAAAAAATCTTGTGGACGCTCTAGAGGCTAAAGTTAATAACCGATTGACTTTATATTTATACACAGTGTTTAAGGTCATTAAATGAAGAAGCCTATTGATTTTCAGCAATTTCCGATAATTACTGTCAGAGTTATGGCCCTTGATCACTTAAAAAAATCTTATGGACGCTCTAGAAGCCAAAGTTAATATCCGATTGACTTTAAATTTATACACAATGTTTAAGGTCATGAGACGAAAAATCCTATTGATTTTCAGCAATTTCCGATAATTACAATCAGAGTTATGGCCCTTGATCTCTTTAAAAAATCTTGTTGAAGCTCCAGAGGCTAAAGTTAATAACCGATTGACTTTAAATTTATACACAGTGTTAAGGTCATTAAATGAAGAAGCCTATTGATTTTCAGCAATTTCCGATAATTACAATTAGAGTTATGGCCCTTGATCTCTTTAAAAAATCTTGTT
This sequence comes from Patella pellucida, assembly GCA_917208275.1. Classification (NCBI taxonomy): domain Eukaryota; kingdom Metazoa; phylum Mollusca; class Gastropoda; family Patellidae; genus Patella; species Patella pellucida. The sequence continues at coordinate 38,082,654 of OU795037.1, read as the reverse complement.
GACGCTCCAGAGGCTAAAGTTAATAATCGATTGACATTAAATTTATACATAGTGTTTAAGGTCATTAAATGAAGAAGCCTATGGATTTTCAGCAATTTCAGATAAATACTGACTGAGTTATGGCCCTTGATCACTTTAAAAATTTTGTGGACGCTCTAGAGGCTAAAGTTAATATCCGATAGACTTTAAATTTATATAAATTGTTGAAGGTCATGAGACAAACAAGTATATTGAGTTTCAATGAATTTAGATAACTTGAACAGCATGGAGGAGAACTTTATCAAAGCCAAACAAATTCCATTGATTTTCTGATAATTACATAATGAGTTGTTACTTTTAATCAGATTTTAGTGTATTATAAATGTTTCATTACCGAAAAAAGTAAAATATGCGACAACTCTTGTTGACTGCCCGGACGATTTAGCTGCTGTGGGCGAATGTTTCGTTGCCTGGCAACCTATGTTTAGGAGGGGTTAAAAAAAAATAGATCACCGATTCACCGTTACACAAAAATAAAATCTTTTTTTTTTTTTGCAAAATGTTGGTGTATCTTTCATTTAACCCACTTGTTTATTCCCGATATAAAGACAAGCCTGTTCTGCTCTTGAATCAGACTTTGCCATGTCAATCATTATGATAAGATCTGTTTCCTGCTCGCTTGGTCCAGTCTTTGATGTTAATAATCAAATTAGTAATTTAAACCGTCTAGATGCCCTTCACAAGTATGCAAAATGTTTTCTGTGGCTTCTGTTTAACTCATCAAATATTAATTGTTGTTTATGTCAAGTGACATTGACATAGTCTGTTTATGTCAATTGCCATTGGCATACATGTAGTCTTTATGTATATACACAGACTCCATAGTCCTTGTCATATACGACAGACGTGGAACTTATGCTCCAAACATAGAGCAATACCTTTAGGCCTACATGTACATGTAAATTAATAATAAAACAAGACTAAAGATTATAAATTAATTATAATATTGTTTATTTATCAGAATTGCACATTTTTGTAATGTGCGGTTTACTGCTCCTCAAATCTGAGCAAATGCTATTCAAATTTGGAATTGATTAGCCAAAATGTGAATCTGTCACTAAAATTTGCTACTCATTGGTTTTAGACTAAATTGAACCCTGAGTAGAATCTGTATAAGATAAGCAGCCATTCCTGTTCAGCGAAATCTCCTTGTAAGCGGTCACAATAAATTTCCCCCCATGAAAATTCTATTGTTTCATCTCTTTATTCAACGGTCCCTCCTCTAAAGCGGCCAGCGGTCACTATTTTACTGATGAATTTAGCAAAATAGCGCTTATTCAAAGACCACTGTTAATATCTGCCATTTTGTTTTTACTGGCGATATGGTTTCCATTCGCTACTTGCCTCTCCTTAACCCTAGATTAAGTGTTAATCAGCACCAACAAGCCAGTTGAAAGAAACAATGAAAATATCAATCTACCGATGATTATCGGTTAATTAAGCCTTTGTTATTCGATAAGAGTTATTTCCTGCTCAACAAGTCAGGTGAAAGATAGAACGAGAATTACAACAACTCAGGGATTATTGGTTAATTATACCATTGTTATTTATTCCTATCCAAGCCACAATAGTCAGTATAAAATGAACACCCCACTCAAACTTTTTATTTATTGATTCAATATGTCTAAATTACGGAAAGTTTTAAAGTAATAAGTCTCTAACTCAATATCATTCAAAATCTTTGACAATGAAAACACAAATTATTTGTCAATTTAAAACAACATTGATGTTGTGATCTTACCAGGAAAAGGTGGGCTTCTGATATCTAATATTTAAGACAAAATAATAAAAATACCTTTGGTACACAAATCGTATACCATAATGCGTTTAGGGCCCATTTTTAACAAGGGACTTAAAGAACGAGGCTAGAAGGTGATGCATATTCTTATCTGTAGACATAGAACATGTAGACTGGAATAACCAGATTATTGAGATATAGTTTGGGTTGAGACGTCAGGTGTATTTCGCCGAACTAAAGTGGTTTGAAATCAGAGTAAAGACGAAAATGATTAAATGTAAATCAGTTTATTTACATTCATATTACATGTGTTGTGACCCATTTGTGTCAATTTCTACGTCCCAAATATTTGCGATTTAGCTCCTTTACTGATCTAGAACCAAATAAAGGTCATTAACATCTCAGAGCAGGGTTAATAAAGCGGTAGACAAATAGCAGATTTTATAGGTGTTGTCAGAACGCAGATTCAGAATATTGTAACCAGCTTGGTCCTAGTTCTGTTGCATATTCATCATAAGGGGTATCTCCTTATTCACATATCATAACACTTGATTCAGCTAATCATATAACACAAAATTCCAAATATTTACTGATCACATTGCCCTCTCCTTCATTAAAACCATGGAATGTAAAACCGGTAGATTATTGCGATGGTCATTGTTCCTCCAAAGCTACCAGTTTGACATTAAGCACAAACCAGGAAAGACCCATAATAATGCCGATGCCTTATCCAGAAGACCTTATCCTGATAAGGAGAGTTATGAGACAATATGCGACAAGGTTGCAAGTTTAGTCGTACAAAACGCATGAAGGAAAACGAAGACATAAACACTCTTGCCTGGAAATTTTTTAAAGATTGTCGGATACAAAATGCCCCAGTAAATGTGCCTCTACGAGTCTATGTTAAGCTCCAGTTTTTTCCACCTAATACAACATCAAAGGAAAAGACAGTTAGAACAAGCGGTCATGCAGATAGAAGAAGACACGACCTCCACAAACACAGAGATTCTGAACTGTTTTCAACTTGATACAGATGCAACTAAACGTGATGATGGCGATGAATTTAATTCACCACTTTCACTATTAAGGATGTCAAAACAAGTTTTTGACACAGACTTTGTTTCATTACCAGCAATAGACAGGGACTTGGCTACTTGTGACGTGCATGTCGTTGAAATTGATTGGACAAAATCAGCCCAGGATCTATTTGCTAAGAAGATAGAAGAATGAAATAATGACAACGAAAGTGATGAAGAGGAAGAATTAGTAGAAACAGAAAGTGAAAAGTGTATAAATATGGACACAGCTTTAAGCTACTGTGACAAAATTAAAACTTTAGTAGCAGGAAACATCAAGAAAACTATAAAATGTTCTTGTTTGGCTTTAGTTGTTCTGTGCTTTTGAAAGTGAATGAGGACGGATGAGCCTGGCACAACCTCTATAGGCGTGGTGCGAGAAAGCCTTACGCCTGGTAGGCACATCACCGGAATGTGGTGAGAAAGTATCCTGGTCTGACTGCTAACCACGAGATCATGGGAGAAACACTTTTCGCAGAGCCAGAGCTTGGCCATAAGTGTAGTCAAATCTTGTAGTTAGCGCTTGGTGTGGTAGTGGCAGGAGCATGATGGGCACGTGGCTTAAGCAACATGCTGCTGCTATGCTCTGGTATAAGCTTTTCTTTCCCATGAAAATCGAAATAAGCTCAGTGGTTATCTAAGTGAGGAATTTTTATCGTTAGATAATATACCAAATGGGTATGACCAGCAGCAGCTTTCAGGAATGTGCTACAAGCTAATTTAATATCTGATGTACCAGAATTGGACTTAGAAACCAGTAAATATACGACAAGTAAATAAAAATGATAATATTGTGTTTAGAAAACGTTCGATGTGATCATCATTTAACAACAAGGTTGTAAATTTCAAGAAACCAAACACAACTACTTAATCGAAATCAGCACACCGTCAGATTGTCCAGCCGATATGAAATATAGTCATTGACCCTGCCGAATCACAGTTGATATGTCCAAAACATTTTATATACAGTGAAAAAAAAAATGGCATATCGAAAAATGGCTACCCTCAAAAAATGGCTCCCATTACCCATACTATGAAGACCTACATGTACTCAGAAAATATGTAAACATTGTTTTTTTGTCATCAAATATTAAAACCTACAAAATAAAGCTTATTCCATGATTTCTACCCGATAAGTCAACAGATTTACATTAAAGATCTGACTATGTATCGAATCGAAACTTCGTGGATTACGACCCCTGATCGTATGCAAAATCACATTGTTAGCTTATGGACACTTTAAGATGTCACAAGTTTTATCTGATTTAAATGAAACTTGAAATGTATGTTTATAACCCAAAGATCTCAGTTCTACTCGATATTCATGCATATCGACCGCAACTCCCTGATTGTACGAAAAAGTATGTTTTAAGCGTGCGATCCCCTTGGCCTTAGATTAGAGGTCACAATTCTTATCTGAAGTATAAAAAAAAAAGTTTGTTGCGTTTATTTGCAAATTCAGTAATTTTAGAGACATTATGTAAAATTTATATAAATAGCTGACCATTCTTGCTATAATCATAGAAATATATAGACCCCACTGACGTATATATTTCTATGCTATATAATAGCTCAAAAATAGATAATGTAAAATGAAAATATTGTAGTTTAGAGTTGACAGGATATGTGCATTGTGGTGACCAAGGCGCTGATATATATTGGGGACTTTAGCTTTGCTTTCCCATTTTTATGTCGTCGCCCCTGTTCGTTCGTCCACAATTGTTTGTGGACTCTCTGCAGGTCACAATTCTTACCCGATTTTGACGAAACTTGAAATATAGGTTCATCCAAAAAAGATCTCGGCTGCTTTCGGCTGGCATGTATCAGAACTAAACTTCATGGATTATGGCCCCTGATTGTACAAAAAATCACGTTTTTTAGCTTGTGGACCCTATAGAAGTCACAATTTTGAACGATTTTGATGAAACTTGACATGCATGTTTATAACCCAAAGATCTTGGTTCCATTCGATATTTGCGCCTATAGGAATGTAATTTCGTGAATTATGGCCCCTGAAAAATTCCCTATGGTCCCTCTGGAGGTCACAATTATTATCAGATTTAAAAAACGTTTGACTCTATCACCGTTACATCCTACAGAAGGTTGAGTTTGAATTTCGAGAAAATCGGACCATTATTGCCAGACAAAATGGCCGCCATTCTTTAACTCAGTATTATCAGCAGTCTTCCAATTGCAAACACAACTTATTGTTCAGTTTAAATAACATTAGTGTTATTATCTTACCATGAAAACATGGGCTTCAAGTATCAAATATTTAAGACAATGAAAATTTAATCTCGGCATGCGAATCTCGTGCCAGAATGCTCTGGGGTACCATTTATAATCAGCAACTCAGTGATTATAATCCCTGATCGTACGAAAACTTGAATTTTAATTTTGTGGACACTTTGTATGCAAATAGTGTCAAAATATGGTATATCAAAGTTGTGGACCCTGTAGAGGTCACAATTTTAATTTGATTTTGATGAAACTTGAAATGCATGTTTATAACCTAAAGATCTTGATTCCTTTTTGATATTGGCGCATATCAAATTGCAACTTAATGAAATAAGGCCTTTGATTGTAGGAAAAATCACTTTCGGTATTGCTTGTTCTCTATCCATCTCTCGAAAATGTTGGCGTATCCTGCCTGGCAGGGCCAGCTTACTATCTTTAAATTAAATTTTTAAATGGCAAGCAGTTCTAATTCTAGTTAAAATCTCAAGTATCCGATATGAGCCTGGACATCAGCCTCACTGTTGGCTTGTTTATAAATTTTAAGACAAATTATAAACCTGCATTAGGCAGATTTCTTATCCTTGACATTATTATCTCCTGAATTCTTGTGTGTTCATGAACAACTATCTAATTCCCGATTTTGAAGTCATTAATTAATTGGAAATAAATAACTAGAGTTTTGTATTATATTGTAGTATAAAGATTGGTTGTTACCATCTGTGTGGTAAATGGTAAAGCTGTGAAAGTTGTTAAGATTGTCTTGGTTTGAATACACAGAGATTAGTGCATGTAAAGGTAAGATTAGATATTGTAATATTATTAAACTTATAACAGATACATTCAATCTTTTCTCAATAATTGTAATATTTCTGTTTCTGCTGTGAGGCATAATAAAAATCTAGATCTTGTTATATGCCCACATTTTCATGTGGACGTATATTGTCGTCACCCCTGTCCATCCGTCCGGCTACGTAGATACTTTACAGGTCACAATGTTTAAATGGTTTTGATGAAAATTGAAATATCAATTTATATCCCAAGGATTTCGGTTCATTTTGACATTGGCAAGTATCAGACTGTAAATTCCTGGGGCCTGTTTCACGAAATTTTAACTTAGATAAAAATCTGATTTTAGTAATTTGATTGGATAATATTATTATTAGATTGATTTTAGTGCTTAGCCAATCAGATTCAAGTATGTACTAAAATTTGAACTTTATTTTTAGTTAAGATTGAGAGAAACAGGGCTGAGGATTGTGGCTCAGGATTGTACGCAAAAACATGTGTTTTATTCAATGATTAAACACGTTCAACTATATCAAAATGACGTTTGAGCTCAAATATCTTGAAAATCGGTACACAAATAATGTAAAAGTATTTAATACCAATGTTGTGGATCCTCTAGAGGTCACATTTTTATACGATTTTGATGAAACTAAAATGTTATATCCAAAAGATCTTTGTTCCTTTGGGTTTCATACATATGGGACCGTAACTTTCTGATTGTACAAAAGATGACACTTTTAGCTTGTGGCCCCTCTAAACAAACCTTTTAAAGATATCAATGTTACTTACACCTTAATGACGGACGGTTGAGTTTGAATTTCGTCAATATTGGACCAGTAGTAGCTAAGTCTTTAACTGAGTATTATCAGCAGTCTTCCAATTGCAAACACAACTTATTGTTCAGTTTAAATAACATTAGTGTTATTTCTTACCATGAAAACATGGGCTTCAAGTATCAAATTTTTAAGACAATGAAAATTTAATCTCGGCATGCGAATCTCGTGCCAGAATGCTCTGGGGTACCATTTATAATCAGCAACTCAGTGATTATAATCCCTGATCGTACGAAAACTTGCATTTTAATTTTGTGGACACTCTACAAGTCACAATTTTATCCAATTTTATGATGGTAGAGTTCGAATTACTTGAAAATCAGACTGAAACTGCCAGACATAATGGCCACTCTACATAAGCAAATAGTGTTTTAAAAAAGTAAGTAATACCACGGTTGTGGACCCTCTTACAGTTTGAGATCACCATTTTTTACTGATTTTGAATATTTGAACTTAATCAATAAATGACTGGCACCATTTGTATTTCTGTACTTACAGAGAATAGTTTGTGACATCAAGTATTGCAGGGTTATCCAAATTACCGTTAAATGCGCCAATTGCTTTTGACGTCTTCATTTGACACATGGCCTATTTAAACAAAGGCAGCTTAAATGGATGTACGGAATGATACAGCATTTTAAATTCACTCTAAAATATTCCAATCACAATTGTCTAATCTATAACAATGTAATACAATAATTTGGTGATTATGATTAGGCCAGTCACATGGTTATTTGACCGTCAATAGACGTTTGTCAACTGTTGGTGTGTATTGATAGTGTTATATTGTACAGAGAGTGATATATTGTATAGATAATAAATATTTTGGATCGTAACTGCCTGTATTATGCCCCCTAATTGTACAAAAAATATATTTATATCCCAAATATCTGGGTTCCTTTCTATACTTGTGTGTATCAGACAGTAACATCCTAGATTATGCCTTTGATGTACAAAAAATCGCTTTGTTATTAACTGGTTCTCCGTCTGTCTCTTGCAAAATGTGGGCGTATCTTGCATTGCAACCGCTTGTGTATTTTTCTAGACACAAGATACCCGACAGTTGAATGTAGAAATAAGAGTAAGTCATAGCATCATCTGTTGTCGCAAAATTTCCCTCATACATGTAGCTCATTGGATGTCACGTACCGGTCTTCATTAGCTTGATTGATGCTGAAATCTGATTACAACTTCTAATATGTCAAATAACTAAAGATCATTTGATTACCGGTATCAGACTTGTATTGTATTACATGCATGTGTGTTAAACTACGAAGAACTAGAAATTTTAATTATTTCTGACAATTACTTAGTGTCAGGTAAATGCTCCCATTACCTACTAAAGTATAAATATTTAACAGTGAAACGGCCTCTAAGGACTGCTAAGAAGACTATTAGCTGCTGTGGCTGTATGTTTCGTTGCCTTTAAAGTTGTCAACCATCTATATATCCCGGTAATCATATTTAGAAAATGCTTCACGTTAAAAAGTACCTACTCAATCATATTACTCAATTTCATACTCTTTTTTTTTCAGATTGTTAATCAAAGCATCAGAATGTCTTTTATTGGTTCCACTATTGGTCTAATCAGACATTATCTGTGTATTCAGAAGACAGTTTCAGCAAAGTCTTTACCAGTACAATTCCGTGAACCATACATACTCACTGGTTACCGTTTACCTAATAAAACCTGGTCATATTATATCATCAGTTTATTTCAATGGCATAATGAAACCATCAACGTGTGGACACATCTTATAGCATGTATCTTTGTCTTAGCCGAGTTAGCCATGTTTGGTCTTCAATATGATCTGTTTGGTAACAAAGATGGTGGAGCCTTATTAGCGTTTGGTCTAAGTTCCATTGTCATGTTTTTGATAAGTTCCATGTCGCATTTGCTACATTTAAAATCTATTAAAGTTCATTATATTTTAAGTTTGGCTGATTATGCTGGGATAAGTCTCTATGGATCTGGTGCGGGTATAGCTACATTTTATTCTAGCGCCCGACCTGAAGTTTACCAAATCATGGCACCTTATTACATAATTGGCAATGTTTTTGTTGGTTGGCTTGTTTATGCTACTTGTGTCATTGCCAAACTCAAATTTGTTGGTCCTCATCAGTTGGAAAGAAAACTACTACAGATATTTTCATTTACTATTCAGGGAGCATGGATTCTTATACCTATATTATCAAATTATTTTCATTGTTTTATGGAGGAGAACTGTAGCTTTATGGATCTCAACCATATGACAATGTCATTCTTTCTCTGTCTTGTAGAGGCTGTGGCCTTCGCTGCTCATATTCCTGAGAGGTATAGGCCGAAAATGTTTGATTACGTCGGCCATGGTCATCAGATATTTCATCTGTTATGTATTTATTCTATAATTTATCAGATGAGAAGTGTTGATCTGAATATTAAGCGTGGTCTGGCTGATCATACTCGTATGAATATCAATGACGTACTTATAGGATTCAGTGTTTTAATTCTCTTACAAATTATCACTACTTTCAGTATACTTGGTCTTGTTGATAAAAAAGTCAAAGAAATTGCCAAGAAACACTAATCATTATATTTTCTATGTTAATCCCACATTTCTTGTACAATTACTTGGTCTGTTTGTGAAAATTTGTCAACAAATATTTAAAATTGGGGAAAAAGAAAAGACAATTCAGAGTATGCACCATATTTATTAATTTATACTTCTTTCTCATACCCAAGCTTGGTATTGAGTAATGTATGTTTAATTGATGTATATTATATGGCAGTGTGTTATATGTATATGAATGTTTTTTAAAGCAGGGCTCTCATTTCATCCAAATTTACTAGTCAATGACTAACAGACATTATGGCTGATCAGATGAAAATTCATCTAACTGAGAGATCTGACAGTCAGTTTGAATGTCAGTATATTTTTTAAAGGGCCAATCTCGATAATATTTTGAGGAATAAAACTGCTTCATTTTGTGTTAAAATCCATTAAAATCATCTACTGTAGGGCCGAGCAACTTACTCAAAATATGTCTAGGTGAAATTTACCATTCGTTATCAAGTACCGGTACAGCACATGGACCACGCATTGTATACACCTCTGAAGGAACAGGATTATTAAGTCACCAAACAAGAGACAATTAACCCGAAATCTTTAATTTTAAGGGTTACGTGTCCAGATAAGCAGTTTTGATGTTAACATCCAAACAACTCAATTTTTGAGCTGAAATTTTTAGACAAGGTACATCATTCCTCTATATTTTGGCCCTTAACATACGTAATAGACTTTAATTTTTGAGACTCTGTTCAAATAGAGATTTAGTCCCTTTAATATATCACTTTATGAAGTTTATACATAATATATCACTTTATGAAGTTTATACATAAAATTATAAAATCATATTTTTAGTGCACAAAATAAGTGGTAATATTTCAAGTTTAAATATCGTGTGTAAAACATTGAAACCTGTTGATTGAGAGTCCTGCTATGTTTTTATGGATATTGATTAGGGATAATTAGTGATGGTCTGATATAGCTTCTATACTGATATCAGATAGTGGTGAATATAAAACTATTACACATTAAAATGTCTCAAATGTCATCATAATCTATGTAGGCTAGATATTTGTTCATGATGGTCGGGGAAATCCCTGTACTCTTTAACTTAGTTAGGGGAATCAAACAGTAACTCAATGTTTATTTAAGAAAAAATAATTGGGTCACACCTCTTCTATAGTCAAAAATACACACCATCTATTGTGAACTAAAATTATTGGCTGTATGAATAATAAAGTTGAGATTATCAGCTATTAAATATTGACTAGGATATAATTCCCAAACTTGGTCTACAACTGTGTTATATCTATGTCAGAATGGTTTATGCGATAATGATAGCTTCGCGTCTGCCAACTGTGCCAGTCACGTTATATTTTCCCGCCATTCCCCCCTTTCCATCCTAATCATGTGTATACCAGTACCGTAGTGAGTTTGATAAACTGAAGAAAAGCAATGCTGCGAACTAGTTAGATATAGAACTATTTCACATCAACGACAGTAATCAAAGCCTGTCTATAACTATTATTGGTCGAGTTTGTGATCTCTTTTTTCTAGTATATGTTGAAATGGGTTATTGGACCATCACTAGGGATAATTGTATAAAGTAAATGTATAATAATATCATTGTTAATATTAAGTTGGTGCATATTTAACACATTTTACAAAAGATGATACTAAGTATTTTCCAGCATGTCAATATGAATATGCATGAAAGAATTAGCTATTAAAGGTTTATTCTGGATATGTCTTGGTATAATGGTAGTTATTTATTGAGAAATGTATGCATTACACCATGAACCTACAAGACTATATATTCATATTGCATGTAAAAACTGAGAAAAAACATAGTTTGGTCATCAGTAAGATGTCAGTTTTGTGAGTGTGGAGCCCTTGATGTCTACTTTTGCAGTGAAATTTGTTCAAAGCAATGGAGCACAATTTTTCATTAATTTAATGATCATATCAAAGACACTTCTATAGAAAATATCATTGCTATTGCATAGTATATATTATATTCATTGACTTTCTTCATTCACTGTATTAATTCTATTTAACTTAAAGTTCATGCAGATTTTCTGGCCTGGTTTCACCATGGCTCCATTTTGTAAGAAACTATGTGCTTTAAATGATTTACCTTTTTCTATAAAATGTGTTACATATATTATATAATTATCTTATTTAATTATTTATAAATGTTGTAAAGATATATTTATATTTCAACTTTTTGAGGACTAAATATTTCTATTATAAGAATCTCAGTGTGTCACATATTTAAGCTTACTTCCATAATCACTTATTATTATCAATTTAACACAGTTTTCTAATTACAAAATCTCATTTTTAAAGTATTTTTTGTTTCCGTATTACATTTGATTTTGGATCAGTTTTATCTTTTAATTTTACCATAAGAATATACATTATAGATTAATAGATTAACTATCTGATTAAAATACAAATCGTTGTTTCGTTTTGTTTCGTTTTTAAAATTTTGATGGCCTACACCACATGAAGATCTGAACAATTGTAGTGGAAAGTCATATCAGATGAGTTGATTTTGATCCTATGATGCCAGACATTGATTAATCAACAAGCATTGACATTTCTAGTGGTTTACCCACTGTTCCGTGCATCGCATGCCAAGAACTAGCACTAACAGACTTTCATTGGCAAATCCTTCACATTACCAAGAATGCGGCTTATATAACAACTCTTACAGATTCTAGTGTTGTGAAGACGAGATTTTGAACTATAAAAAACAAAACGAAATAGGATCTGTGTTTTTTAATCAGATTGATAGATTAGTTAATGTCATAACTGTAGACTATTGTAATATTCAAATTCCAAGCACTCACCGGTAATCAACGCCTCAAAAACCAGTAATAGAAATTAGCACTGGAATATTAATAGTTAAAATCTTCATACAACCCTAATGACTCACTAGATTGCAGTCAAATCACATCAAATTGAAATATCTGTTTACCAAGTGGTGAAGATCTTGAAGTGCTAAACAAATAATAAGGTAGGCTATATCTTTCAGAATGTTGTCATACTGTTGCTTATAAAGTCATATATACCGACAATGGGGGAGAAATTTCACATTCTTTTTCTGCAAATAACCAAAATATCTTCCAGGCTGTATTACTTTGTGCCTTTTGTATTGAATAAATTGTCTAATTGTTAAGTTATGTATATGTGCTGTTGTCCATTTTCTACAGAGAAACTGCTTTATAAAATTTCATATGTTGGTACATTCATTGTATTTTTTATACGCCCACATTTTCTTGTGAAATAATTAATAAAATATAGTATCAAAAAAACATTGTTTTATCCAATGTTTTGTATTTATTTCTTCTCCCTGATGAATTTAGTATTTTACTGGCGAAACGTTGAATAAAACGATGTTTATTGATATTGTATTTTATTAATTATTTCATATCAAGTAATCTGAATATTAAATGCATCATTTTGACTTCGTCAAAATTGATCCCATCAAACCTTCTGTATTTGATTTTTGTTTCCCATTTGTTTCCCATAACATGCTAGAATAAGGTTAAATAAGGACCATTCACCATACACAATCAACATTATTCAAATCAAACACTTATAACTTAAATTATAACTAATTTACGTTTACATTGGTTTTTGTCTTAAAAGCAAACAAAGCTGATCAAAGTACAACTGATCACTTTTTGTGGAGCCAACTTTTTCTTCTTGAAGGTTTTTTATACTGAATGTTGTTAATTACACAGTAGGAACCTTCTTCATACATTATAATATTTATTGTACCTTTACTAAACAAAGAGATATATAAATGTTATGTATCAGGAAAATATTATAAAGCACCAAATATACAAAGCTAAGTACTTACTAATACTATAGTCAATATCAATGTTATAAAATATTATAAAAAATGATGTCCTGAGTGTGCGAGAACCTTATAATGTTATAAATAATGTCTGAGTGTATGAGGTCCTATAAATAATGTCACTGTGTATGAGTAAAGGACTTTATCAGTGTTATAATATTACTGTTATAAATTATGATGTCTAAGTGTATGAGTAAATGACCTTACTATAACTAATATCAGTGTTATAATATAAATAATGGTATCTTGAGTGAATAAGTAAAGGACTTTACTATAGCCGATATCGGTGTTATAATGTCTGTGTTTATGAGTATGGTAAATATGATATGTAACTGCAGCTTATTAAGGCAGTCATGTCTATTTTTGACAAGAATCCATATATTTACAGGTCTTAGTATTTGTGCCGGTTTACAACAAGCACACAAAAATATGATTCATGTATGAGAATATTCAATAAGTGTTGGTGGTGATGGTGGAATGATGATCCAATAGTTTGTGAACATCCTGTTAACATTAGACAGTTTAAAGGACAATATTGGTGTAAGTCATTATCACATATGTGATAGAAGTGGTTAAACACTTTCCAAATATAATTTTAACACCAATATTGTCCTTTAAATAGTTATAAAAGTAATAGTCACTACTAGTCATTTTGTTAAATTATTTATTTCTATATCACTTGATTACAATTGTGCTAATCTTCTTTTCAATCCCTTGTTGCACGTGGTGTTTTTCCGGGTCCTCTGGTTTCCTCCCACTGCTAAAGACCCCTACAAGCAAGCGAATTATTGAAATAAAAACTTAAACCATATGTTAGTCCCGAAATGAACTAGGTTGTGTTGAGTAGACATTAAACCCCTTTTCTCTCTCTCTTGAAGATACATAAAAACTGACTGGGGCTACTTTAAATTGTGAAAAATATTGTAGTTTTGTAAATGTCTTTATCTATTTGAAATCCGTAATTAAAATATCAGCATAGATTGATAATAATTCCATGAGATGGTTGACTGGGAAGGGTAGGTGCTCACTATTGATAACTTTTTGTTAATTCTACTAATTTGTTTGTGCCGCGAAGTGTTGAATGAAATGAATGAAATGGGGTTTAACGTCCTACGCTGAAGACGGGCATACGCCACACAGTGTGCTATGAGGGAAATTTTGCCCGGGCAGCGGCGCTGCGGCCTACTCTTATATCGAATTCCAACTGCCAAGGTGTCTTTTACGTGCACTCCAATGTGTACACGGGACCTCGTGATACTTTTCGATATTTGCGCATATCAAATTGTAACTTAATGAATTATGGCCTTTGATTGTAGGAAAAATCACTTTCGGTTTTGCTTGTTCTTTATCCATCTCTCGAAAATGTGGGCGTATCCTGCCTGGCAGCCGCTGGTTAATAAAATGTCTAATTAAGATCTCAGGCTTAAAGAAAGACCTGCAATAGGAAGATTTAGCTCTGGGCATAATGCATGTTCAAAGGAGCAATACCAGATTTCACAGGATATTTTCATCATATTGACCCTTGTCTGCAACTTTCATCTCAAAATATTGAGCAATTTGGAAATGTTTAATTTTGGTCAGTTGTTTACACGGAATGGCTGTCGTAATGAAGCTCACAAAACATGACAAGTTTATAGATTTGATTATCCAGACACTACTGCCATTGAAGTAAAACTGACAAATAGTTGGAATAAACATTTGGATCTTTCACACAGTATTAACCAGTTTTATTCACTAAAATATATCTGGGATTACTCCTTTAACATTTTTAAGATTGCTCAATGAAATTTGTATTATTAAAGTAAACCTGATAACTACATACATTTTAAATTCAGCCCCCATAATTACATGTAAAGGTTGAGGTGGTGAATTTTAGATAATTTAGTTAAGTTTTGTTTAATGTTATTGAATGTTGTTACTAAATGTTTATGTATGAAATAATAAAAGTGCATTATTTACACAAGATCTAAACACAAAACAAAAGTAATAAATAGGCTTTAAAGGACCTAAGTCCGTAACTCAAAATCCTCGAAAATCTTCGACATGGAAAACACGAATTATCGGTCAATTTAAATCAACATTGATGTTGTGATCTTACCTGGAAACGGTAGGCCTCTGATATCCAATATTTAAAACAAGATAAACAGTTTACCATTGGTACACGAATCGTGTACCACAGAGCGTTTCAGCGTCACTTGTAACAAGTGACAAGAAAGAACGAGGCTAGACATATTCAACAACTCCTGTTAAACTATGGGGCCATATCTTATCTGGTGGGCATGCGCAGTAGACTGGAATAACCAGACACTATAATTTCCTCTTTAGTTAAGACTCCTGTCGTATTTCGCTGGACATAACTGATTTGAAATTAGAGTCAAAACGGAAACAATTTAATGTAAATCAGTTTATATACAATCAGATTATATTATTATATGCGTTGCGGCCCATTAAGGTCAATTTCTAGGTCCGAAATGTTAGCGATTTAGCTCCTTTAATATATTGTTAACATTCCATAAACACAGGTTGATCTTCAGTTAATACACGGATTAATCAACTTACAGCACTAAAATTATGTAAGAAATAGAAAAGTACAACTATTAATAGAAAACTATATTAATAGGGAGGTTGAATTGTTATATTATTCATACTTCTATGTAATCTTTATGCTTTGTCGAAGGTTAATGAGATCACAATAATCAAGGTTATTATGAGGTGACATCTGCAAAAACAAATTACCAAAATAATAAATGGCCTTTAGAAAATGTTAGATACAGCCTATTTGTTTTCTAAATTTTTGTAATTTTTTTCAGAGTGATAGAAAAATGTAGATTTTACAAATGTACAACACTTATTTTTGCCATATCCATTTTGATACGCCCACATTGAATTTTGTTTGTGTTTCCTGTTTCTATCAATTGAAAGTTTCACATTGAAATGTAGTCGTATATTGCTGTCATTCCCCGTCCGGACGTCAATCCAGCGTCCAAAATTGCTTCTGGATGCTCTAGAGGCTAAGGTCGTGAAATGAAGAAGCCTATGATTTTCCTCATTTTCCGATAATTACTGGCAGAGTTATGGCTCTTGATCACTTCAAAAAATCTTGTGGCCTCTCTAGAAGCTAAAGTTCAAACATTTACTTAAAATTTTTACACAGTCTGTAAGGTCGTGAGATGAAGGGACCTAATGATTTCAAGGGTTTTCTGATAATTACTGCCAGAGATATGGCCCTTGATCACTTTAAAAAATCTTCTGGAAGCTCTAGAGGCTTAGAGTTTACTGTCTTGAGAAGAACAGTATATTGATTTTCAATGAATTTTGATAGCTTGAACAGTAATGATATTAGATGTTTCGTATACTAAACATTAGCATGGAGGACAACTTTTTCAAGGCCAAACAAATTCTAATGATATTCTAATAATTACTGAATGAGTTGTTACTCTTAATCAGATTTTATTATATTATAAATGTTTCATTACCAAAAATAGTGAAAATATGCGACAACTCTTGTTGACTGCCTGGGCGATTTAGCTGCTGAGGGTGTTTGTTTCGTTGCCTGGCAACCTACCTTTAAAATTGTTTCCTAAATATTCATCTTTTTAAGGTTTTTCTTTTTGACTTTAAAGTCATTTAATCCTCACCAAGAAAATAAGTGTAATTCAATTTGAATAGTATCCTATTCAACAAAAACTTAATTGATTACCAAAAATTCAAGCACTGGCATAATATTACATAGTTATATAGATACAGCACTAAATATAGTCCTAATAATAACTAATGTACCAGTTTAAATGCATAGTCCATGCAGAAAGTATCTTTAATTTGTTTATAGTTAAGATAAACAAACATCATAATATCCAGCACTATTCAAAAAAAGTGTTTACTATTGTGGGTTCTGTTTGTGTGCTGAGCGGTCTTCCTGCACTAACAATTTATAGAATTATAATACCATACAGCAATAAGCTGTATAAATTCAGGACTACTTTCTTAATCAAAAATTTATTATTAGAAATTTTCTAAAATTATTGTATAAGCCTAATAATTATTTTGTGCAATTATTTATTAATTATTGCTTCAAAGTGTTTGTGAAATTCCTATTCCCAACAGACAACTAGCAAAGTGGATATTAATAAATAATAATTTTTATATGAATTACAAATTTAAATCATGTTCAATGTCTTTTTTTTTTTAGGAATATCACTAGTCTTTGTTTATACCTGCTAGAAATGTTTTATAAGATCTTGAAAATTGTTATTTGGTTTAATCTGTATTTGTAAAGTATAAATAAAAATGTGTGTTGATGATTTTGTTTATATATCGAAACATTCAAAAAAAAAATTGAAAGAATTTGTATACTACCACACTTTGCATTGTTTGTTTTGAAAGTGTGTGGGCATGATTAGCCTAAGGGAGATAACCCTATTTAAGTATGTGGGCTCAGACTAGTAATTATTCATTGACTTCAAGGGTGTTACTAAAACAAAGACCCCCTAAAACGAAGACCCAAGACCCTAGAAAATACTAAAACAAAGACCCCCTAAAATAAAGACCCAAGACCCCTCATAATCGTGAATATATTTGAATCAATCCCCCCCCCCACTAAAATCGCTCACATTTCACACTTCATAAGGTCTTATTCTAGTGTAGTAGTATGAACGACGAAGTTTGAAGTTAAGTTGGGTAAGGGTTAGGGTTAGGGAAAATAATTAACCTCCAGATATGAAGCACCTATGTGTCTTTATCTATTCCATTCGTAAAATCGCCTTATCTCCACGTTCTTTTCGTGAAATTTCAGGGTCTTCGTTTTTCGGGTCTTCGTTTTAGGGGGTCTTTGTTTTAGTAACACCCACACAGGAAATACTAAAACAAAGACCCGAAAAACAAAGACCCCAAAATATATCTTTAACAAGCATACATGGAGCGAACAAGTGTATTAGTATCCATTGCTTAGGAAATATGAAGTTGTATATGGCTTTTTGAATCAATACCTCCCCCCCCCCCCTAAAATCGCTCACATTTCACACTTTATAAGGGCTTTTTTTCTTGTGTAGTAGTAGGAACGACGAAGTTTGAAGTTAAGTTGGGGTTTGGTTCACTTCATCTACGCCCATTTTGAAGTTAGCCGAGGGTCTTTGTTTTTCAAAGCCACTGGGGCAGAAAAGAGGTTTTGGGGACAAAAGATAGGCCCAGGGAAAATAATTAACCTCCAGATATGAAGCACCAATGTGTCTTTATCTATTCCATTCGTAAAATCGCCTTATCTCCGCGTTCTTTTCGTGAAATTTCAGGGTCTTCGTTTTTCGGGTCTTCGTTTTAGGGGGTCTTTGTTTTAGTAACACCCACACAGGAAATACTAAAACAAAGACCCGAAAAACAAAGACCCCAAAATATATCTTTAACAAGCATACATGGAGCGAACAAGTGTATTAGTATCCATTGCTTAGGAAATATGAAGTTGTATATGGCTTTTTGAATCAACCCCCCCCCCCCCTAAAATCGCTCACATTTCACACTTCATATGGGCTTTTTTTCTAGTGTAGTAGTAGGAACGACGAAGTTTGAAGTTAAGTTTGGGTTTGGTTTCACTTCATCTACGCCAATTTTGAAGTTAGCCGAGGGTCTTTGTTTTTCAAAGCCACTGGGGCAGAAAAGAGGTTTTGGGGACAAAAGATAGGCCCAGGGAAAATAATTAACCTCCAGATATGAAGCACCTATGTGTCTTTATCTATTCCATTCGTAAAATCGCCGTATCTCCGCGTTCTTTTCGTGAAATTTCAGGGTCTTCGTTTTTCGGGTCTTCGTTTTAGGGGGTCTTTGTTTTAGTAACACCCACACAGGAAATACTAAAACAAATACCCGAAAAACAAAGACCCTGAAATTTCTCGCAAACAAGCTTAGATTTGTTTAGTTAAAATAATACAACATTATGATGACATATATATTATTAAGTTATACGGTTATCTTTTTATTATAATAGTTATTTATAGCAAATAGATAAAAATTATCTATAATCTTATACTATTTCAATAAATTGTTATTTATTATAGAAATTCTACCAATACTACAGTGGAACCTCGTTATAACGAACCCGCTTATAACGAATGCTCAGGTTCCCGCAAAATTCCTATGCTTCTTATACATTGTCTATCGCTTATTACGAACTCGGTTACAACGAAAACTCTGCTATAACGAACAGGTGTACATGTATGGGTACGTCTCAATTCATCATTTTATATAGATATAACGAACTGTCGTATCAAAACGCAAGTCTATGAACTATATTACAGTCTAAACCGGATATAACGACTTTGGATATCAATCAGTCAGTTTGTCTTGAGCCCAGCAGAAATCTCAATTAAGGACGACTTGTCACTTAAATCATCATTAGTTTGAAAATACGGTTTTTGTTTACTTAATGTTGATTAATCAATGGCAATTAATCTTAACCCCTAGGGGTCAGTTTTAGAGACGTGGGTTAAGTTAATAATATAATTTATGAAATATGTGTTCTACAACTATAAAATGAATACTTCTAATGTAAATGATTTACACATGTTGCCATTCATTTTATTTGAATTACAACGGATTAACTTAGTACATATCTATAAAACCGGCCCCTAGAACATAAACACTATCTATTTTAAATAATAATCGCTTTTTTTTGGGGGTGGAAAAACGCCCTTTAATTTGCAATTTTATATAACTGACAAACTACTTTTCGGGTCTTTGTTTTAGTATTTCCTGTGTGGGTGTAACTAAAACAAAAGACCCCCTAAAACAAAGACCCGAAAAACGAAGACCCTGAAATTTCTTGAAAAGAACGCGGAGATAAGGCGATTTTACGAATTTAGCGATTTTAGGGGGGGGGGGGATTGATTCAAAAATCTGAAAGCTATATGCGACATGCAATGGTAAAAACACTTGTGTTGGCTCCATATAAGTTTGTTAACGAAATATTGTTTTTCGGGTCTTTGTTTTAGTATTTCCTGTGTGGGTGTTACTAAAACAAAGACCCCCTAAAACGAAGACCCGAAAAACGAAGACCCTGAAATTTCACGAAAAGAACGCGGAGATAAGGCGATTTTACGAATGGAATAGATAAAGACACATAGGTGCTTCATATCTGGAGGTTAATTATTTTCCCTGGGCCTATCTTTTATCCCCAAAACCTCTTTTCTGCCCCAGTGGCTTTGAAAAACAAAGACCCTCGGCTAACTTCAAAATGGGCGTAGATGAAGTGAAACCAAACCCCAACTTAACTTCAAACTTCGTCGTTCCTACTACTACACTAGAAAAAAAAGCCCATATGAAGTGTGAAATGTGAGCGATTTTAGGGGGGGGGGGATTGATTCAAAAAGCCATATACAACTTCATATTTCCTAAGCAATGGATACTAATACACTTGTTCGCTCCATGTATGCTTGTTAAAGATATATTTTGGGGTCTTTGTTTTTCGGGTCTTTGTTTTAGTATTTCCTGTGTGGGTGTTACTAAAACAAAGACCCCCTATAACGAAGACCCTGAAATTTCACGAAAAGAACGCGGAGATAAGGCGATTTTACGAATGGAATAGATAAAGACACATAGGTGCTTTATATCTGGAGGTTAATTATTTTCCCTGGGCCTATCTTTTGTCCCCAAAACCTCTTTTCTGCCCCAGTGGCTTTGAAAAACAAAGACCCTCGGCTAACTTCAAAATGGGCGTAGATGAAGTGAAACCAAACCCCAACTTAACTTCAAACTTCGTCGTTCCTACTACTACACTAGAAAAAAAGCCCATATGAAGTGTGAAATGTGAGCGATTTTAGGGGGGGGGGGTTGATTCAAAAAGCCATATACAACTTCATATTTCCTAAGCAATGGATACTAATACACTTGTTCGCTCCATGTATGCTTGTTAAAGATATATTTTGGGGTCTTTGTTTTTCGGGTCTTTGTTTTAGTATTTCCTGTGTGGGTGTTACTAAAACAAAGACCCCCTAAAACGAAGACCCGAAAAACGAAGACCCTGAAATTTCACGAAAAGAACGCGGAGATAAGGCGATTTTACGAATGGAATAGATAAAGACACATAGGTGCTTCATATCTGGAGGTTAATTATTTTCCCTAACCCTAACCCAACTTAACTTCAAACTTCGTCGTTCATACTACTACACTAGAATAAGACCTTATGAAGTGTGAAATGTGAGCGATTTTAGGAGGGGGGGGATTGATTCAAATATATTCACGATTATGAGGGGTCTTGGGTCTTTGGTCTTCATTTTAGGGGGTCTTTGTTTTAATATTTTCTAGGGTCTTGGGTCTTTGGTCTTCGTTTTAGGGGGTCTTTGTTTTAGTAACACCCTTGACTTCAATGTTAAATGGCTGTAACATCACAGGCTGTAGCTTTTGCTCAACATTCCGTTGGTTCCAATCTTTATAGGCACAATGTGAACCACATTTGGCAAATCTGTTCATTGTAAATTTGAAGGGGGTTGACCGTTTAGATTTTGTGCCTACGATGATTTGGATTGCTCTGTAGAAAGATACTTTCTTTACACCCCCTATCCCTCCGCTGTAATATCATCAGTATTACCCAAAACTGCTCTGAAATTGCAAATTTGGTCCCTTTTCTCCTATTCTACACCAAAAGGTCAACCCAAAAATACAGGAAGAGGGGGGAGAAAAAAATTAAGGGAAAAATTGTCTATTTATAACTCGCACTACTTTCGATTTTGATCAGCTGAACCTTTCAATCTCCCCCACCCACCCTTACACATACTCGCGTTTGTGCCCAGTAATCAGTAGCGTTTTATCATTGAGGCGCTGGAGGCGCCAGCCTCCTCGCGAAAAAAAATCAAAGAACGGGAGAAAAATGCTAAAACCGATGAGAAAAATGAAATGTACCCTAGTTAGGGAGGGCCCTAAAGGCAGACAAAAGGGCCCAACGTCTGTCAAAAGGGCCAACCTGACCATGGGAAAGGGCCCTGAGTCAGAGTAAATCGTTTTTATACGCCCACATTTTCATGTGGACGTATTATGTCGTCGCCCCTGTCCGTCCGTCCGGACGTCCGTCCACAATTGTTTGTGGACTCTCTACAGGTCACAATTCTTGTCCGATTTTGACGAAACTTGAAATATAGGTTTATCCCCAAAAGATCTCAGCTGCTTTCGATATTGGCATGTATCGGATCAAAACTTCATGGGTTATGGCCCCTTATTGTACGAAAAATCACATTTTTAGCTTGTGGACCCTATAGAGGTCACAATTTTGAACCGATTTTGATGAAACTTTACATGCATGTAAAAAGATCTTGGTTCCTTTCGATATTTGCACCTATCAGAACGTAAATTCCTGAATTATGGCCCCTGATTGTCCGAAAATTCACCTATTTTAGCTCGTGGTACCTCTAGAGGTTACAATTATTATCCGATTTGAAAAACCGTTCGATTATATCACCGTTACACCCTAAGGAAGGTTGAGTTCAAATTTCGGAAAAATCGGACCAAAATTACCATACAAAATGGCCGCCGTTCGTACGCAAATACTGTTTAAAAATGGTATATCAAGGTTGTGGACCCTGTAGAGATCACAATTTTAATTCGATTTTGATGAAACTTGAAATGCATGGTTATAACCCAAAGATCTTGGTTCCTTTCGATATTTGCGCATATCGGATCGTAACTTCCTGAATTATGGCCCCTGATTATACGCAAAATTGTCTTGGTTTAGCCTGTGGTCCCTCTGGAGGTTACAATAATTATCCGATTTAAAAAATCGTTTGATTATATCACCGTTACACCCTAAGGGAGGTTTAGTTTGAATTTCAGAAAAATGGGACCAAAATTGCCATACAAAATGGCCGCCATTCGTACGCAAATACTGTTAAAAATTGGTATATCAAGGTTGTGGATCCTGTAGAGGTCAAAATTTTAATTTGATTTTGATGAAACTTAAAATGCATGGTTATAACCCAAAGATCTTGGTTCCTTTCAATATTTGCGCATATCGGATTGTAACTTCCAGAATTATGGCCCCTGATTATACGCAAAATCGTCTTGGTTTAGCTTGTGGTCCCTCTGGAGGTTACAATAATTAATCGATTTTAAATATCGTTTGATTATATCACCGTTACACCCTAAGGAAGGTTGAGTTCAAATTTCGGAAAAATCGGACTCAAATTACCATACAAAATGGCCTCCGTTCGTACGCGAATACTGTTAAAAAATGGTATATCAAGGTTGTGGACCCTGTAGAGATCACAATTTTAATTCAATTTTGCTGAAACTTGAAATGCACTGTTATAACCCAAAGATCTTGGTTCCTTTCGATATTTGCGCATATCGGATCGTAACTTCCTGAATTAGGGCCCCTAATTATACGCAAATCGTCTTTGTTTAGCTTGTGGTCCCTCTGGAGGTCACAATTATTATCTGATTTAAAAAATCGTTTGAATATATCACCGTTACACCCTAAGGAATGTTGAGTTCGAATTTCGGGAAAATTCGGAACGAAATTGCCATACAAAATGGCTGCCGTTTGTTCCTTTCGTTATTTTCACATATCAGATTATAACTTTCTGAATTATGGCCCCTGATTGTCCGAAAAATCGCCTATGGTCCCTCTGGAGGTCACGATTATTATCCGATTTAAAATCTTGACTCTATCACCGTTACACCATACGGAAGGTTGAGTTTGAATTTCAGGGAAATCGGACCATAATTGCCAGACAAAATGGCCACCATTTGTACGCTAATAGTGTTAAAATATAGTATATCAAGGTTGTGGACCCAGTATAGGTCACAATTTTAATTCGATTTTGATGAAACTTGAAATGCATGTTTATAACCTAAAGATCTTGATTCTTTTCGATATTTGCGCATATAAAATTGTAATTTAATGAATTATAGCCTTTGATTGTAGGAAAAATCACTTTCGATTTTGCTTGTTCTCTAACCATCTCTCGAAAATGTGGGCGTATCCTGCCTGGCAGTGCCAGCTTACTATCTTTTATACTGTCACTGTTGAATCCACTACTGAATGAGAATGCAGTCATTGCATAGGCATGCAAATAATCAATCAAGAAATCACCTTTTCTGAAAACCTACTAATATGTAGTAGTTATTAGCACCTTTTCCGAGGTATATCGGTGAATATCAGGACAGTTTTGGTCGGGGGATCAGCCGAGGCGAAGCCGAGGCGGTCCCCGGCCAAAACTGTCCTGATATTCACCGATACACCGAGGAAAGGTGCTAATAAGTCACTTACATCACATTTCTATCGAGTATTTTGAAGCGATATGTAAAAAATAGTAATTATTATCGAGTCGTTTCAACCGAAAAGCGACAAATGTTATTTCATTTATCCCTTTCTGAGCCCCACGTTACATTTCATGGTAGAATGATTTCGCTGTGGAGATACGAGCTGAGTAGTATTTACACGTGCGTCTAGCTATACCCTGGGTGTAAAACAATCACGTGTTTGTTTAGACCACATCGTAGAGGACTGCAATATCAATAATATTATTATTAAATGTAGTGTGAAGGAAATGCAAAACGTCGGTCATTCCTGATGAAAGTATGCATCAACGAATTATTTGTAATAAAATGTATGTCTTTCTAGGCGTTTTTGTTTTTATCCTGCTTATTTTAAAAGTCTGTGAAGTGTCCAGCAAGAGAACTGCGCCTTTTATCATCACAATTGAAATAATTATTCAGTGTTCTCATTTATATGTTTTGCATATATTAATATAAATCAAACCAAATCATGGAATAGGTGCCAATTGACATGTATAATAATTGATTTGTGTAATATGTTGTTTTGTTAATTTAATGTCATTGTATATATTTTTGAACTGCCAGTTTGTTCCACCCGGTTTGTTTTGTTACTGTGATTTTGACTAGTTGTTTCATGTAATCTGACCGGCTGCATTGTATAGAGCCATAGCTATCATTGCGATCTGGGCCGGATTAAACGTCCGCTACTTATTGCTTTAATGGTATCTTTATCAGTGTAGAAGTGTTCGTTTGTCGGGAATGAACAGTACTTTTTTTTTAAAAAGTGTACCGTTCATTTCTGATACACGGATACTTGTAAGCCTGTATTGGAAATGAACAGGCCAGATTTATCAAAGGTTGCCAATGGCAACGAGGTAGAAGTGGGATGTTAGCTATTCAGGAAAGAGATGGCTAGGTCGCCCAGTGTGGCCTGGCCTTTTAACTAAAACATATTTTAATTCAAAAATATTCTTTACAAAGGGATAATAACAGATTATGAATCTTCTCCGAACATATCAATCAAATTTTTATACAAAAATAGTATGGCGAACTTATATTTTATTAAACAAACATAAACATACGTACATCTATTTACAAAAATTCCTTGTAAATTATATTAGCTAATGAATACTAATACGTTTACTTATTGTTACATTATTATAGTATTTGTTTATAATTATATTTAAAACGTTTCGAGTCTTTGATATACCTTTGAATAAGGAAAACTAACATTGTATTTAATGTTTTTGGTAGTAGCGACGAACCATGTAGAAATATTTCGTGTAATTCAGTGAAAGGAATATTTCCCAGCCATGTCAATTTAAATAAATAGTGATACGAATTTTCGACAGATATAGCATTACAACTACAGTATAGATTTTCAATTATATTTGAGCGAAATAGATCAAAATGTAAACTACTACATCCACGTCGAATACGATTGTGGTATATAGAGAATGGCCTAGAACCAATACTTCTGAATTTTGGTGGCTTTATTTTAGGTTTTAGAGATTGTTTCAATTCTTTAACGTTTGCAATGCCTTTCAAATCTTTTGATAAATTATTATTTTCACGAATCGTTTTCGGAAAGAATGATTTTGTCTGATACTAACACGACAACGGGACTCCCGAATATTGGAGTTTCGTAAATTGTAAGGTGCTTGGGATTCGTTTACAAAATGTAGTATTAGTAAAATACACGGGCCAGATTCCATGGATTATTTTATGTAACTGATTCAAACGTCTAATCTTTCTTCTTTCACGTAATTTTGACCATGCAGTTTCAAAATATAAAGATTGTCTGGGGGTGTAAATTGTATTTTCTGTAACAACGCGAGCTTCTTTCATCTGAAAAATTTATAATTTATCTGAATTATAACTACTACAGTTATCTGACAAAACGACAAAATGCTTATTCAGTTCTAAGCCAAAGGTTTGGATTTCTCGGTTAACTCGGGAATCTAAACCGTGATGAACTGACGGAATCAGCATCTACATTGTTGGCCATCTACACAGACGATCTAGACGAACATTTCGAGAACGAACTGCAGCAATTCGTAAACGTCATCAAAGACCAAATTTTCATTAGGGTAGAATTTACGAGCTCCAGATTCTAGAAATGTTCGATTCAGAGACAAATGCTGGAACAGCGTTAATATCGACATTTCCGAACATATTTACGACATTGCGTACATGTTTTTATTTGTCGATCATGGTCACCAATTGCTCGGGTGAGCGCTCTTTTTCCGCCTTAGCGCGGATAAAAAATCACTTGCGTTCAACTATGGGGCATATGGGTTCACTTGCTTTATTGTGCATTGAAGCTAATCTTCTGGATTCGATTAATTTGGACGAGATCATTAAAACTTTCGCGAGCCGCAAGCCTAGAAAGGAGGATGTCGTGTAACTGGAAGATGTAACGTCCTTGAACTTTGGTCAAATATTATTTGAAATCCACCATATTCCATTAATTATTATTTGATTTAGCTCCCGGTACGGTACGAACAAGGGATTTGTTTCGCATTCAGGCTTCAGACAAGTATCAGATTAGGCACCGGACCAGGGCCGGATTAACCATGGGTCACAGGCCCCAGGCCCCCCCACAACAAATCTCAGTTGCGTCCAGCCCTCTCCTCTAGAAATGCCATCATTTCATATAACTCGCATTTATCATCAGGAGCGGATTAACCATGGGGCACCATGGGTCCCAGGACCCCCCCCCCCCCCAAATTAGGGCCCCGCACAAAAAATCTCAGTTGCACCAGCCCCCTCCTCTAGAAATGCCATCATGTCATAGCACTCGCATGGATTGGTCCACTGAAATAACGACAGAATGCGCTAATTTTGTGGCAGAATTTTTTTTTCTGGGGAGATACTTCTAAATGCCTCCACACAAGTGCCTGAAATGCCTCCAATTTCTGAAAATTTCCAGAAAAAAATTGACAACCTTTCAATGATAAAAGAATACACTTGATTATAATCACATAGTGATGCTCCTAAGGCACTGATGAGTCAGTTGGTTTTAATGGCACCTACATCTGATCCAAACTTTCTTATATATCTCTTGTGGAGGCTATCGGGTGCTACCACAGGCGCCGGCCCAAGGTGCGGACACCAGGAGCATATGCCTCTCCCAAAAAATCTGCCGCCATATAAAATACAAAATTGCCACTCAGATATCACCCCAATGGCAGAAAAACGTGTTTCCTGCATCTATATTTTCAAAAGTTTCTGAGGGAGGACCCCAGACAAGGGTGCCGCCCCTATAAGCGAAGGGCCTCTCCTATCACCTTTCTGGGTAGGCGCCTGACCCACCACATGAAATTAAAGGGTTCGTTTTGGTCGCCCTTATTCACATTTGACAGGACCTTGTTGGTCTTTCAAAGCGCCGCCACCAAATGACAGGATTGGAGATTTTCGTTCTGGTCGCCCTATCCACTTCGCCTTATGGTGTTTCGGACTAGTTCTAGTTTAGAGGATAAACTTTCTCAATTTGGTGTGCTTGAGAAATAGCGCTGCCGAAATCGACACACGGGAGCGACGTTGATTGCAGCTCCAAGTGGGTGGAAAACGCGTTTGTGACAGTCTAATTTTCAAATTTTTTGGGGGGAGGGGCTTCCAGACCCCCACCCCCACGTGCACACGCACCGTTCCGCACTCAGTAACTCGGGAATTATATTGGCGTCCCCAACACTCTGCTACACCCCCACTTTTACAATCCTACATACGGCCCCGCCCCAGACCCCCCTTGCGAAGCTTCGCGCCTTCGGCGCTCGCGGTCGGTGAACAGGGCCCCCCACACATGTTCCAGGCCCCAGGGCCCCCACCATGGTTAATCCGGCGTTGCACCGGACCTCAGAATAAACAGGCCTCGAGGATATGTAGGCTAAGAATGCACCAAAATGTTCCTCGACCTCCGTTGCCTGGGGGCAGACACGCCCCCCCCCCAACCCGCGAAAGAGGGCCCTCAAAATAGTGTAGCCTCCGCCATGATAAACCTTAATACGCCCCTGCCAGTAATTCACACATTCCGGAAGCAATGGCCGAGAAATCCGTCTCTGGCCATTGCTGGACTGGCTTCTTATACTTGGGCTTTTGAGGGAGTGTGTCTATTCTTCCCGGTCAATTTAATCTATCACTTGAGTACAGCAACTTCGTTTAATCTGGGCCCTTCCCTAAAACTTTGGACAGTGATTTAAGGTATTAAATGGCGGCCATTTTGTCTGGCAATTATGGTCCGATTTTCTCGAAATTCGAACTCAACCTTCTGTAGGATGTAACGGTGATAGAGTCAAACGTTTTTTTTTTAAAATCGGATAATAATTGTGACCTCCAGAGGGACCATAGGGAATTTTTCGGACAATCAGGGGCCATAATTCAGGAAATAATGAAAGGAAGAAGATCTTTGGGTTATAACCATGCATTTCAAGTTTCATCAAAATCGAACTAATGTTGTGACCTATACAGGGTCCACAACCATGATATACCATTTTTTAACAGTATTCGCGTACAAACGACGGCAATTTTGTATGGCAATTTTCCCGAAATTTGAACTCCACCTTCCTTAGGGTGTTACGGTGATATAATCAAACGATTTCTTAAATCGGATGATAATTGTGATCTCCAGAGGGACCACAAGCTAAACAAAGGCGATTTTTCGTATAATCAGGGGCCATAATTCAGGAAGTTACGATCCGATATGCGCAAATATCGAAAGGGAACCAAGATCTTTGAGTTATAACCATGCGTTTCAAGTTTTATCAAAATCGAATTAAAATTGTGACTTCTACAGGGTCCACAACCTTGATATACCATTTTTTAACAGTATTCGCGTACAAATGGCGGCCATTTTGTATGGCAATTTTGGTCCGAATTTTTCTTGGGGTGTAACGGTGGTATAATCAAACGGTTTTTAAAATCGGATAATAATTGTGACCTCCAGAGGGACCACAAGCTAAAATAGGTGATTTTACGGACAGTCAAGGGCCATAATTCAGGAAATTACGTTCCGATAGGCGCAAATATCGTAAGGAACCAAGATCTTTGGGTTTTAAACATGCATGTCAAATTTCATCAAAATCGGTTCCAAATTGTGACCTCTATAGGGTTCACAAGCTAAAAACGCGACTTTTCGTACAATCAGGGGCCATAATCCATGAAGTTTTGATCCGATACATGCCAATATCAAAAGCAGACGAGATCTTTTGAGGGTGAACCTATATTTAAAGTTTCGTCAAAATCGGGTAAGAATTGTGACCTGCAGAGAGTCCACAAACAATTGTGGACGGACGTCCGGACGGACAGGTGCGACGACATAATACGTCCACATGAAAATGTGGGCGTATAAAAACGGTGAAAGTATGTTCGTCTTCATACAGTATTGTTTTTTTGTCAATGTTGATAGCTTCGTTTGTCACGCAATTAGTTTTACTGCAATATTCTGCTATGCACTTGTTAGTTGGGCATTATAAAATCGGGAGCCATGTCGTAACGTTATGTAAACATATTTGGCCCATTTTGACGCCCCTTTTTAAAGGAGCTAAATCGCTAAAATTTGGGGCCTAGAAATTCATAAAAGTGGTTCGCAACGCATATAATACTGTATTATGAATGTATATAAACTGGTTTACATTCAATGGTTTCCGTCTTTACTCCAATTTTAAATCAGTTATGTTTGGCGAAATAAGCCAGCAATGTCAATCATGTGCAAAAGTCGAGCGTCTAGTTATTCGAGTCTACTAACTCCGTCTGACTTATTGCAATGTGTCTAGTCTCGTCCCTCGAGTCTTTCAATACAACTGGAGCTGAAGCGCATTATGGTACACGATTCGTGTACCAATGTTAAAAAAATATTTTATCTTAAATATCGGATATCAGAAGCTCATCTTTTCCCGGTAAGTTTACATCAGCAATGTTGATTTAAATTGACCAATAATTCGAGTTTTCGATGTCGACGATTTTGGAGGAGTTTGAGTTACGGACTTAGGTCCTTTAAGGGTAATGCCTTCGTAACGCAGTTAGAGATTGGTAGTTAATGAGACTATTGACTAATCATAATTTAGAACAAGAATTTTCCCTCTTTCCAGCAGTGAGTATTGGGATTAGGCCTTTTAAGCAGCAAACAAGCGAGAGCGAAATGGAGTTTAACATCCACTTGACACAAGCTAGGTCATTTCGGGACTAACAAGTTTATAAAAACATTTCTTAATAATTCACTGGCGCGTAAGGGGGAAACCGGAGAAAACCCACGAGGATAGTCATACGACCCTATATCTTGTCACGTACAACCGGGG
Organism: Patella pellucida; assembly: GCA_917208275.1. Lineage (NCBI taxonomy): Eukaryota > Metazoa > Mollusca > Gastropoda > Patellidae > Patella > Patella pellucida. The sequence continues at coordinate 38,051,984 of OU795037.1, read as the reverse complement.
ATTCGAAACAACGCCAGTTAATTCAATGACAGGCTTAATGATACAGCACGCACGTGCTAACTATCCCCCCCCCCCCAAAGAAATGTCCGGTTGGTATGTTACTCTGAATAGAACTTGCCCAATGTTTTTATTGTATATTTGTGAATACATTATCTGCAACTTGACCTGAGCAATAAGGCTCCTTCCCAAACACAGAATTGAACCCATTAAATGTTCTCAAAAACGCAACCTGACTTCTTCTGAGATGTTATGTGTTCTCCAAGATTTCTCATGTATTCCGTGCTGCACGCGCTGTTCACCGGGACCAGCCCAATAAAATACATCCAAACCTGGCCACGGAGCGATGATTATCTGATGATCATGTTGTATGTGGTCGGTGGCTCATCGCTGGAGTCTGGATATAGGCTGGTATAATAGACTTTCTGGGCCGGGTGTGCTAGATGTGGGGATTCCGAATTTAATCCGAAAATTCCATCGGATTCACTCGACACTGTCGCCCGCAAATTTACTAATTATTAAGTCATCTGCACTCTGTTTGTGGGGATACGCCTGAAACGTCTGCCGACAAAGGCGTACGAGCCAGGGGGCATCTGCCCTTCTAACTTTCAGGCAAGCTGACTTTTCGGGCAAACGGGTAAAGTGAAAAAAAGACTTTATTTTTTATCTACTTGGCAAAATAAAGTGACTGAAATCTAATAAAACACCAATTTTACGAGCTGGAATAGCAGTAAAACGCGTTTGCGGCCGTCAAATATGCCAAAATGTTCTTTTCGGGAGGGGGGGGGAGTCCATACAAGGTCAGCTCCTCTTTTTCGCCTCTCGAAAAAAAAACCTGTGCCGCTTTGTGTAAACCTGAAATTTTTTCGGGCATTTCTAGTTTTGCTTTCCTAACTGTCATCGAGCGCTAATAAAACACTAATACTCAGCTAATACAGTTTATTTAAGACATTTCAATTTTGATCATAGCTGGTCTGCTGGCTGAATATAAGTGCGATACGCTTTCCTGAGTTTCCTGGGGCTGGTGTTAAACATTCCTTAACATTTTTTTATTAACTCGTTATTTTCAGAGATGAAATTACAGAATTGGGATGTCGGGAATGGTCTCAAGTCAAATTGCAGATAATGGCTTCTTATACTTGGGCTTTTGAGGGAGTGTGTCTATTCTTCCCGGTCAATTTAATCTATCACTTGAGTACAGCAACTTCGTTTAATCTGGGCCCTTCCCTAAAACTTTGGACAGTGATTTAAGGTATTAAATGGCGGCCATTTTGTCTGGCAATTATGGTCCGATTTTCTCGAAATTCGAACTCAACCTTCTGTAGGATGTAACGGTGATAGAGTCAAACGTTTTTTTTTTAAAATCGGATAATAATTGTGACCTCCAGAGGGACCATAGGGAATTTTTCGGACAATCAGGGGCCATAATTCAGGAAATAATGAAAGGAAGAAGATCTTTGGGTTATAACCATGCATTTCAAGTTTCATCAAAATCGAACTAATGTTGTGACCTATACAGGGTCCACAACCATGATATACCATTTTTTAACAGTATTCGCGTACAAACGACGGCAATTTTGTATGGCAATTTTCCCGAAATTTGAACTCCACCTTCCTTAGGGTGTTACGGTGATATAATCAAACGATTTCTTAAATCGGATGATAATTGTGATCTCCAGAGGGACCACAAGCTAAACAAAGGCGATTTTTCGTATAATCAGGGGCCATAATTCAGGAAGTTACGATCCGATATGCGCAAATATCGAAAGGGAACCAAGATCTTTGAGTTATAACCATGCGTTTCAAGTTTTATCAAAATCGAATTAAAATTGTGACTTCTACAGGGTCCACAACCTTGATATACCATTTTTTAACAGTATTCGCGTACAAATGGCGGCCATTTTGTATGGCAATTTTGGTCCGAATTTTTCTTGGGGTGTAACGGTGGTATAATCAAACGGTTTTTAAAATCGGATAATAATTGTGACCTCCAGAGGGACCACAAGCTAAAATAGGTGATTTTACGGACAGTCAAGGGCCATAATTCAGGAAATTACGTTCCGATAGGCGCAAATATCGTAAGGAACCAAGATCTTTGGGTTTTAAACATGCATGTCAAATTTCATCAAAATCGGTTCCAAATTGTGACCTCTATAGGGTTCACAAGCTAAAAACGCGACTTTTCGTACAATCAGGGGCCATAATCCATGAAGTTTTGATCCGATACATGCCAATATCAAAAGCAGACGAGATCTTTTGAGGGTGAACCTATATTTAAAGTTTCGTCAAAATCGGGTAAGAATTGTGACCTGCAGAGAGTCCACAAACAATTGTGGACGGACGTCCGGACGGACAGGTGCGACGACATAATACGTCCACATGAAAATGTGGGCGTATAAAAACGGTGAAAGTATGTTCGTCTTCATACAGTATTGTTTTTTTGTCAATGTTGATAGCTTCGTTTGTCACGCAATTAGTTTTACTGCAATATTCTGCTATGCACTTGTTAGTTGGGCATTATAAAATCGGGAGCCATGTCGTAACGTTATGTAAACATATTTGGCCCATTTTGACGCCCCTTTTTAAAGGAGCTAAATCGCTAAAATTTGGGGCCTAGAAATTCATAAAAGTGGTTCGCAACGCATATAATACTGTATTATGAATGTATATAAACTGGTTTACATTCAATGGTTTCCGTCTTTACTCCAATTTTAAATCAGTTATGTTTGGCGAAATAAGCCAGCAATGTCAATCATGTGCAAAAGTCGAGCGTCTAGTTATTCGAGTCTACTAACTCCGTCTGACTTATTGCAATGTGTCTAGTCTCGTCCCTCGAGTCTTTCAATACAACTGGAGCTGAAGCGCATTATGGTACACGATTCGTGTACCAATGTTAAAAAAATATTTTATCTTAAATATCGGATATCAGAAGCTCATCTTTTCCCGGTAAGTTTACATCAGCAATGTTGATTTAAATTGACCAATAATTCGAGTTTTCGATGTCGACGATTTTGGAGGAGTTTGAGTTACGGACTTAGGTCCTTTAAGGGTAATGCCTTCGTAACGCAGTTAGAGATTGGTAGTTAATGAGACTATTGACTAATCATAATTTAGAACAAGAATTTTCCCTCTTTCCAGCAGTGAGTATTGGGATTAGGCCTTTTAAGCAGCAAACAAGCGAGAGCGAAATGGAGTTTAACATCCACTTGACACAAGCTAGGTCATTTCGGGACTAACAAGTTTATAAAAACATTTCTTAATAATTCACTGGCGCGTAAGGGGGAAACCGGAGAAAACCCACGAGGATAGTCATACGACCCTATATCTTGTCACGTACAACCGGGGATTCGAAACAACGCCAGTTAATTCAATGACAGGCTTAATGATACAGCACGCACGTGCTAACTATCCCCCCCCCCCCCCAAAGAAATGTCCGGTTGGTATGTTACTCTGAATAGAACTTGCCCAATGTTTTTATTGTATATTTGTGAATACATTATCTGCAACTTGACCTGAGCAATAAGGCTCCTTCCCAAACACAGAATTGAACCCATTAAATGTTCTCAAAAACGCAACCTGACTTCTTCTGAGATGTTATGTGTTCTCCAAGATTTCTCATGTATTCCGTGCTGCACGCGCTGTTCACCGGGACCAGCCCAATAAAATACATCCAAACCTGGCCACGGAGCGATGATTATCTGATGATCATGTTGTATGTGGTCGGTGGCTCATCGCTGGAGTCTGGATATAGGCTGGTATAATAGACTTTCTGGGCCGGGTGTGCTAGATGTGGGGATTCCGAATTTAATCCGAAAATTCCATCGGATTCACTCGACACTGTCGCCCGCAAATTTACTAATTATTAAGTCATCTGCACTCTGTTTGTGGGGATACGCCTGAAACGTCTGCCGACAAAGGCGTACGAGCCAGGGGGCATCTGCCCTTCTAACTTTCAGGCAAGCTGACTTTTCGGGCAAACGGGTAAAGTGAAAAAAAGACTTTATTTTTTATCTACTTGGCAAAATAAAGTGACTGAAATCTAATAAAACACCAATTTTACGAGCTGGAATAGCAGTAAAACGCGTTTGCGGCCGTCAAATATGCCAAAATGTTCTTTTCGGGAGGGGGGGGGGGGGAGTCCATACAAGGTCAGCTCCTCTTTTTCGCCTCTCGAAAAAAAAACCTGTGCCGCTTTGTGTAAACCTGAAATTTTTTCGGGCATTTCTAGTTTTGCTTTCCTAACTGTCATCGAGCGCTAATAAAACACTAATACTCAGCTAATACAGTTTATTTAAGACATTTCAATTTTGATCATAGCTGGTCTGCTGGCTGAATATAAGTGCGATACGCTTTCCTGAGTTTCCTGGGGCTGGTGTTAAACATTCCTTAACATTTTTTTATTAACTCGTTATTTTCAGAGATGAAATTACAGAATTGGGATGTCGGGAATGGTCTCAAGTCAAATTGCAGATAATGGCCTCCCATTTCCAAAAATTCAAAAATGAATTGTGTCCCGTACGCCTATGCATGTCCGCTCCCACTCCGTCAAGGTCACCTGTTATACGGCCTTGACCCAGCAGAAGAGCGTTATCTCAGTCCTCGTACCCATAAATCAAATATGCCACCAAATCGCATATTTGGGGTTCATTTTTCAAAATTTTCCTGGTCGAGAGGCACCGGAGCCAGCGTCCGGGTAGTAAAAGTGGCCGCTCCCACACTGGAGCCCGTATCGGTTCCCGGCACCAATCTGCCCCTGACCATCACTACCGATACAGCGCGCAGACGTCTGAACAGAGAGACCATCCATTGCCGTGGACAAATCCTCATTGAGAATCAACTGCAGTTGGCAGAACCAGAATATGGCGTCGACTTGACCATCGTTATACTGACCAATGTGACATTTAACAAGGCTCATGTTCGGGTCCAAGCATAATGTTTTTTGGGTGGAATCGGCCTGAACCAGAAGGGGGGGGTCATGTAGTGTCCAAAATCTTGGTCAAGGGAGAGGAGGCGGCATCACAGCAACAATTTTTCCAGCATGACAATATGACAACGCTCGTGTCCACACCGCCAGAGGTACTCTAACGGTGTCAATGTTATGCACTGGCCAGCCCTTAGTCCGGACTTAAACCCGATCGAACATCTTTGATATAAAATTCAGAGGATACTTAATTAAGTTGTGCCGAGACCAAACAAAGCCGATGAGTTGCGAAAGGATTTTCTGAGAGTGTGGTTCCAGGTGCCAATGGCGTTCATCAATCGACTGGTCCACTCTATGTACAGACGCTGCGCTGCTGTTATTGACACTCGCGGTGGGCACCCCGCACACCAGATACTGATGTATAGACTGTGTACAGACTCTAAACCTTCTCGAAACGTCTTGGAATTGTGATGAATTAATGGCTAATAGTAATGTGTCAACATACTGTTCGCAAAAAATTGCTTTGATCCATTTAGTAAGTCGTTTTCTAGAATGATTTGATCAAAGTGCCTCTCTGATTTTGAAATCGTATACTGACGTTTTTTTTTTTTCCCTGTTTAGTACCTGTTTTTGACTGCATAAACTGTTTAGGTTTCAAGCGATGTGGAATCTGTCCTCCAAAACGACGTTTTGTGCTACTTTTAGAGTTTCAGTAAATAATGTATCTATTCTCCTCCCTGCTAGTTTTAAGAACTGACCTGTATTTAATGAACTCATTTTAAAGGGTCAATCCCGATAATGTTTTTGAGAATAAAACTGCTTAATTTTGTGTTAAAATCCCTACCTTAGGGCCGAACAACTAACACAATATATGTGATACGTTTTCAAACAATTTTGACCCGCGAGTCTTTATCTGGAAATATAGTCCGGTGTCCCAAGCTGTATTATGCAGTGATTCGAAAAAAACAGACTTTTTTTTATATAAAAATAACGTGTCGGTGAAATTTACTTTTTGTTATCAAGTACAGCACATAGACAATTCACCCTGTAGACCTCTAAAGGATTGGGAATCGATTATCTGGTCACCCAACGAAAGAATTGACCCGAAATCTTAAAAGGGTTACGTGTCCGGATAAGCAGTTTTAACGCTCACGTCCAAACGACTCAATATTTTGAGCTGAAATTTTGAGTCAGGGTATATACACCATTCTTCTATATTTTGACGTTTAAATTTCATACTTACTCGGACTTTTATTTTTGAGACTCTGTGCAATTCGGGACTGTCCCTTTAAGAATTAAATAATAAACAAAATGATTAACATTTTTTGGGGGATCATTTTAGTTTTTCAGTGCTCGGGTTTAAAGCAAGGGTCATATTAGATCATATGCTGACCTCTGGTCACTTGCTATTAGCATATAGATGATACCACAAGCCTCATTTTAAGTGGTAAACGCTATTCTAGACTGTTTCCCTGCGAAGCTACATGATTTTATGTTTCCCTATCGTCGGTTTTTCGCTGCAGTTTCGAGCCGGGGCAATTTCGACAAAACCATGAACAAAAAATGATTGCCGGGTTTCAGAAGGTGCACCCTCGACAAAATGCTGCCCAATGTGCCAGAATCAGTTGAGAAGCCTATATAGAGGAGCTTTTATGCATGCATACATTCCTTGACTCCTGGACTATGTCATGACTCGGGGTGATAAATTTTACCAGACCCATCATAGCCATGTTGCTGGCTGTGCAGGCAGGTGCAGGGGCAGTGAAGTTTTTAGGGGGGGGGGGATACCCGGCAGTCTACAATAGCAATTATAGAGGGGGTGCTACACATCGTATCGTGGATTAAGCCACTAACATTAGAAATTGCCTTAAAAATGACAATCATATGCATTGAGAAAAGTAATGTATCTTCCACATACCCTTATCGGATTTATGTGCATTATCAAGAAGGCTTCAGACCACTATTCCTTAATAATAGTATGAATAAGTTGGTTTAGTGGTCTAGAGTGCCGCACTTCAAACTCTAGCTAACCGGCCACCTCTGGCTTGCGGCTGTGGTTTCGAGCCCTAGTGTGAGCGTACGTGGCATAAAGATAGGGGCGCCTTCTCAACCCCGTGGGTTTCCTCCGGGCACTCCAGTTTCCTCCCTATGCTAAAGACCCCTGCGCGCAAGTGAATTATTGAAAAAAAAATAAAACCATATGTTAGTCCCGAATTGACCTAGTTGTGTTGAGTGGACGTTAAACTCCATCTCTCTCTCTCTCTCTCTCTCTCTCTCTCACGACAAGGGATAGAGTCGACTGTCAAACCTCGTGAGTTTTCTCCAGGTACCTCCGTCCCCCACACACCCACCCATTGCTAAACCCATACGCGCAAGCGAATTATAGAAATAGAAATGAACCATGTGTCAGTCCCTCGCTTCTCCTAATTAGGTTTTTTTTTTAAATATCTGACCCTAATACGCCTACTTAAAGATGGGTTCCCAGCAAAGTATTTATCGGCTGGTTATTTCCAATAAAAGTATGGCAAATTTGGTATTTATGAAAAGTATAGACACTCAATCTTACTAGAAAAATACTAGATTACGCGAAAATCGCCCATTGGGCAAGGGCTGGGCAATATTGTCAGGGAATCACTGTCAACCCGACAGGTTTTGCTGGCTTATTGTCTGCTAGCTTAAGTCAGGGAGCAGTTGTTATTTCTTGCTCAAATGGTTAGGTGGTTTTTGGAACATTGCGGGTTGTCAACGTACAAAATACTTTGCAATTAAAAGGTGTAAAAAGAAGTTGACAGAAATGATTAAGAATTTATTTAGACCTGAATAATATGGTAAATGTAAAGTAAGTAATGATAGATACATTTTGAAATATGGACCCTCCCACAATGAAGTTAAGTTGGCAGACATTGCGTTTAACAACAGCTTGCTTACAGCTATAGGTATCCCCGGCGGAAACAGAGTTTTAAAAGGGAATTGAAGCAAATTTTTGATAGATTGGTTACTTTAAATATGTGTTTAGTCCAAATATATCATCAAATCACAAAGTGTGTACCCGGGAATGCATCTTTAAATTTGAGATATTAAACCCCGTTCTATTCCATTTTATGTAAAATGTGTCAGAATTAAATTAATTTGGCCTTAAATAAGTTTGTAAGAGGGCGTTCATACATAAGGTTACCAGGAAACGAATGACTTGTCATTTTATCAGTTCACAATCGGCCACATTTCTATTTTCATCGCGCTAAAGTTATAAAAAAATTAATGAACATATTAGGCCTACTATGCGCACATTAACTTATATATTATGTACCACTTTATACATGTACAATAGGCACTCTAAAATAATAATAATAATACTTTAGAAAAGCGTTGAAAATGTTCGTGTCACGTCACCTTTTTTTAAAATGTGGACATAAAACAACTGACTTGCAAATGGTTAACGCCCATATTGTGATATAGACATGGTTTTTCTATACATATATTGTGTATAGGACTAATGCTGTAGTCAGTTTTACTTGGCTGCTCGTTCACTGACCCATGGTAGGTTATTATATAGACTGCTTCACATGTATAGGTCTTATATATACTATATATACAGGCCAACCCGGATTTATTTGACACACTTAAAGTTGCATACATTCAAAGTATTATTGCCTAGAAACCCAAAGTAGCCAAATACTAGCAAATTTGGGTTGAGCTGCTTTTGCAAGCAGGTGTACCTGTGCTGTGTGTGTGTGTGTGTGAAATCTATGTAAGGAATGTATGCAATTAGGACACTACCTTACTGCTCGAACTACTAACGTGAATACACAGTAAGTATTCAATACATAATTTATAGGTAAAGCCTTTTCGTTGTTTTATGTAATCATAATGGCGATTATTTCGGTAGATTTGACTTGAAATGAAACGTGAGCGGTTTATAATAATAATAAAACTTATATGGATTAACTGGTAGTAGTGAAAACTTAGCTTAAAAGTGTGAGGATTGATTATAAAGACATGTGAGTCAGTCTTAAAAATATGTAACTAACTTATAAGTTAAACAAGTTAAAACCATACTGAGTGGATCTCTGGAGTTAATTTAAATTAGTGTGTAACAGCATCACAGGAAAGGGTGCAACCGGAACCGGGTATTGTCTAGCATTGTATTATAATGTGAATAAGTATTCTAATGTCTAGGTTACCACTGCTCTAGTACATAAAATATAGTGACATAGTGTTTGTAATTTCATGTTTACATTATGTTTATAAACGTGTAATGAAATGATATGTGCAAACACTGTATGAAGCTAGCTATAATATATGACTGGAAAATTAATTACAATGAAACACTTCGTTTTATTTATAGTATGTGTGCAGACATATTTGTATGAGTTATGTATGTGTTACACTCATATAGATTAATAATATTACACGATCAGTGGCGTATTTGTTCTTATTCCGCTGATCCCCACCCCACAGACACAATCTCTCGATACATTTTATATTAATTTAAGTTATTTAAAAAGTGTGTGCACCCTATTTCGTAAATGCTACAATCCTTTATACACCACGTACTGTGCATAATCAGTAGGCATATAACTCCCAGGGAGTGTGTGTAAAGGTGGGTGGCGGGGCTCTACTAGCAATGTCTACAGTATGTGCTCCTCTACACTATCTTCAACAAAGTTTCCACGCTCCCTACCTCCGATAATATCATATCTACATCTACCTCCTGTACACAACCCCGTTACCTCTGATATATCTACCTCATGTACACCACCACATTCATCCATGCTGTATCTACCTTATAATCTCAAATAATAACAAAATCAGTTGTTTCATTTCTAATCTACTATTCTAAAGTAGGATTGCTCTTTTATTGTTAGTTTTAATATAATCTAACCCAGTATATTTTGGTTTATCAGTGTCTGTCACCATGGACTGCGTGTATTCACTAGTTTAATTATAAGATACATTTTAGACCAGCTTTTCTGTAGTTGCTATTTTCTGCAATTTTAATAGTCGCCGAGCTGCCGTCAAGCATTTCATGTTTTTCATGTTAAAACGTAGAATATATCTAACAGCATACTCCTCGCCTTGCAGAGGGAATATTCTTGTTCTAAATTATGATTAGTCAATAGTCCAATTAACTACCAATCGCTAACTGCGTTACCAGGATGAATGAAATGGGGTTTAACGTCCTACTGTTCGTTACAAAGGCAATACCATTAAAACAGGGCGTCAAATTGGACCAAATGTTTACATAACGTTACGTCATAGCTCACGATTTTATTATGCCCAATTACCCAGTGCATAGAAGAATATTGCATAATATCAACAATGACAAAAAGTAAACACACTGTATGGACACGATATCGCTTCGGTGGAAGTGGACGTAAAGAACAACCATTTCATCATGGAGACGAAAAGACTTTCATCGTTTTTAATACCTTAAATCACTGTCCAAAGTTTTAGGGAAGACTGCAGATTAAACGATGGGCTGTCATGTTGCTGTCATGTTGCTATATTTGGGATAGATTTAATGGAACCGTAAGAAAAGACACATTCCCTCAAAAGTTCAAGTATCAGACGCTAATCCAGCAATGGCCAGGCAGGGATTTCTCGGGCCATTGCTTCAGGAATATGATTTAACAGTTGACCGATCATATATACACCTTTCTATAATCAGATTTGTATAATCAGTCGATATTATACTGGTTTATGGTAATATGAAATCAAATGATTTGACGCAGAATAAAATATCACCTTGGGTGGTTAATAAAACTGAATTATTTGAAACTGTATAATTATTGTTGATATTTTGTAGAAATGGATAACTACATGAAGCACAATTTACCTACATGGTTACAACCCGTGTTTAAATCTCAGAGAACCCAGACTGTGGAACAGGTACCGGCACCAATGAAAGAGTTGTATATAAGAACTGGATTTCGAGTGATGAACCAACCGTGGAGTTATTATTTACTTAGTTTATTTAATTGGCATAATGAAACTCTAAATGTGTGGACACATCTTGTGTCATTCATTTTGATATGGAACTACACAGTCCATCTTGGTGAGACTTTCGATCTAAAAGGTTCGAGTGCTGGAGCTGTTATTCTTGGATATTCCATTGGAGCTTTAATTCTCACCTTTCTCAGTTCCGTCGCTCATTTGTTCCACGCGAAATCATTAAAGCATCATTATCTATTCTTTGCTCTAGACTATATAGGTGTATCTTTATATTGTTTTGGCTGTGGTATATTAACACATTATGTATTCAGTCCAAGTGAAACATTCCGTGTTTTGAGAAATACCTACATTCCAGTACATTTCTTTCTGTGTTTTAATAGTTTCTTATCTTGTACTGTAGCTAAATTATATTTTCAAGGCAACAAACGGAAGATGTTAATGGTATCGGGATGTTTTGCCCATACCCTGTGGTTGTTAATACCTATATTTGCCCGATATTATTATTGTATAGTAGACACGTCATGTTCCGTGTTATCATTAAACCACCTTGTTGCAATGTACATCTGTCTAATGGCGACTAGTGTAGCGTATGTCGCCCATCAACCCGAAAAATCAAACCCTGGAGCGTTCGATATTATTGGACATAGCCATCAAATATTTCACATTTTTGTGTTTTTTACAATATTGGCACAATTTAACGCCATGACCTACGAACTGGGTATGACCAAGTCAGTTAATGAAGACCTGACAGTCAACCACGTCTATACTGCTCATATAATTTTATTAGTTATGGAAATTGCAGCAGTTATAATTTTATTACCTCAACTAAACAAGAAATGTAAAGAAATAGCAAATTGTGCCAGTGTTAAACAGAACTAAATGATTGTGAGTGATTTGGATCAGCCAAATAACCGAGGCGCAAAAATATTCTGCAAGCGCTATAATAAAATTGTAAGAAACGCATATAATTACAGCTATCTGTATACTTTATAACATATACTAAATATGACTAGTTCCATCAAAAACAACATTATCCGTCTAAACTAAAATGACCTACATAACACTACAGATGATTAATTTTCCCCAGGCTAGCTTTAAACTAAAACGGGTGTAACTTGTATATTCAAACTTAACATTCGATCTGTATTTATAATTTAAAGCGAATGATAGCACAATTATAATTCAATAACGTATCTATCTTGAATGTTTTGTACTTTTTATAGTTAGAGATAGGTGAATAAATAATAATCATATTTATGGTATACGGCCGTATGTGAGTGCAGCTCCAAGTGGGAGTGTAGCAAGCAGACTGGTGAGGCGCCAAAATAATGCCCGAGTCACTTAGCGCGGGGCGGCGACCGACGAAAATTAGACTGCCGAAAACTTGTTTTCCACCCACTTGGAGCTGCACTCACAGCCGCTCCTGTGTGACAATTTTGGCAGCGCTATTTCTCAGTTTGATGTTAAACACACCAAAATTAGAAACTTCTTTTCCTCTAAACTAGAACTAGTCCGAAACACCATAAGGCCAAGTTGATAGGGCGATGAGGCCCTATTAAATGTGGATAAGGGCGACCAAAACGAAGCCTCTAATGTCATGTGGTGGGTCAGGCGATGGCCAAGGAGGAGGTCATAGGACGGGCAATTCGCTCGGAAAATTTTGAACAATAACGCTGCAGGAAACACGTATTTTTCTCTGCCACTTGCGTGATATCTGAGTCGATTTGTATTTTATATGGCGGCAGAATTTTTGGGAGGGGCATTTTCTACTGGTGCCCCGCCCCTTGGATCCGTGCTTGTGGTGGCGCCTATAGCCTTCACGTATGTGATATAACGAATCAGGTACCCATTGGTGTGTGGGTGCAATTAAAACCGACCGACTCATCAGTAGCATTACTGTGTGATTATAATCAAGTGTATTATTTTATAACTGAAAGGTTGTAAAAAAAATTTTTGGGGGGGCACCTTCTTTTTCTTGGGGTGCAATGTACCCCCTGCACTCCCGCTAGATACGGCCTTGTTATGGTATCTAGGTAAACCGTTACGCACGACTGTCTTAATGGTCGTATATTATTAATTTTAAGTGCTTTTATCACTGACCAAAGAGTTTTAATATAGGAAATTCTGAAAGGTCACACAAACGTTCGAATAGGTACAGAATTATAAACTTACGAACTTCCTTAGTTCACGTTTGTTACAAGCAAACCTACATGTAGATGAGCGAAAAAAAAATGATATGAATATACTGAAAATCTTTTTATGGCGAGACCCCTGTAATGGAAGATTGTCAACTGAGCAATTTATTGATTGACTTAATGGTTGAAATTAAATTAAATTCTACCCACTAATAAGATTTTTGTTTTACACATTTGATTTACATATTATGTAACTTTTAAAATATAAAATCTTATTCCGTTAGTAATAACACATCCTAGATTTATAGAGCCAATAAAACATTGCATGAATTCTTATTGTCAACATCTAATATAGCCTAATTTTGTGCCTGGTTATTTTAACCGATAATCCCCCAAATTAGTATTAAGTCCCAGCTATATTTTCTGATTACTGTTCTTCGAATTCCAACAGTCATAATTCCATTAATTATTGCTCAATTATAGTGAAAATACCACAAACAAATAGTCGATTCAAAGAAAATACCTATGGCCTTTAAAAAGGGACTGACCCGAATAAAAGAGCCTCAAAAATAAAGTCCGAATCTGTATGAAATTTAAACGCCAAAATATAGAAGAATGGTGTATATATACCCAGACTCAAAATTTCAGCTCAAAATATTGAGTCGTTTGGACGTGAGCGTTAAAACAGCTTATCTAGACACATAACCCTTTTAAGATTTCGGGTCAATTCTTTCGTTGGGTGATCCGATAATCGATTCCCGTTCCTTTAGAGGTCTACACGGTGAATGGTCCATGCGCTGTACTAGATAACAAAAGGTTAATTTCACCGACACATTATTTTTATAAAATAAAAGTCTGGTTTTATCAAATCACCGCATAATACAGTGTGGGTTTAAGTTGTTTGAAAACGCATCACATATATTGAGTTAGTTGCTCGGCCCTAAGGTAGGGGATCTTAATAGATTTTAATACAAAATTTAAAGAGTTTTATTCTCAAAAACATTATCGGGATTGACCTTTTAATATTTTACCATATTGTTCATTTGTCGACCTGTTTTCTATGATGAGACAAGATGCATATATAATTAAATAGCGGGCTATGATATTTATTCATATATTTTCCATGACAAACAGCTGTGATATAAATTAAACATTATGCAAAATAATATACATGTATTCGTTATTGTTTAATATTAGATTTAACAATATTATATATATATATATTTTCTGGAATCCATATTTTTTCTTTGACTATATTCTTATTCTTATATTCTTTTACATTATATATTTTGTGTATTTTTACACTTTTAACAGGTATGACTAATAGGTTTATAACTGAATAAAAACACTATTACAACAGCAATATTTGTGTTAAATCTTCTTTAGCCACAGTGCTGGGTCCATCGCGGTTCCCCCTTATCAGTGGTGTAGTAATGATGGCGTGCACAGAAATAGACTCTTGGCAGTTAGACTTTGACAAAGAATAGGCGCAAATGCCACTATGCTTATTCCAGTCTCCATTGACGCACATGGTGCAGAACTGTAGGAGAGTAAACCCAACTGTAGTTCAGAATTAATAGCACTGTTGTTTTAACATTTATTTTATACATGTTGCTCATAAGTAAGTGGTGTTCTAATAATCTTTCATAGGCTCTCCTCATTACTTATGTGGCAGATAAAATTTATGAAATGCAGAGAACAAATAAATGAAATGAGGTTAAACGTCCTAGTGTTCTGCTCCGGACTGGACTAATGAAGACAGGCATACGCCATACAGTTTGTAGAGAGAAATTTTGCCCGGACAGCCGCAATACTCTGATATGAAATCCAACTGCCAAGGGATCTTATACGTGCATGAGAAGGTGTACACAGAACCTTGCTTTTTCATCACACCCGAAAATAGACAGCCAGTCGAAATAATCAAAAACATGGATGCGTCTTATGCACACACTTTATCTTGCTTAATGGTTAATACAGGACTGGATATTTTACATTCAGACACCAAACTTCATACAAATTTTATAAACTTAGCATCTAGTTAAACATTTTTTTCATTTAACCTTTCTACTGTTTATTAGTAAAAATCAAAACAATAGTAATTCTGATGGAATTCGTTTTAATTTTCTTAAAAATGATCATGATTACAGTTACATACAATAAAAGATGAAATGATTGACAATAAACAAATTAATGCACTATGTATTAAGCACCAGACTTAGTAAGGATACGGTTAATGTCGACAAATTTGGCATATGATAGAACTGGTTGAACACATTACAAATAGGATTTTAACAGTTGATTAATAAATTTTTGATGAACTGGATACTGGTACAAATAAAGGAAAGCCATTATTGTTATAAAACTCCATTTCAACATGAATAGTTGGTTTTAAGCTGATATCTTCATAGGAATTATTAAATCAAGTTGTACCTTTTACCACTCTTTATTTCATTTGGTTAAAAATAACAATTTCCTTTTTTATTTGTTTTTCTTCCGAAGTCTTTGTTACAGATTAATTGTAGCAAAATATTTATGTTTGGAATGTGTTTTACCAGTTCTATAACATGCGTAATTAGTGGGCACCAACATTGTCCTTTAATATTCATTCCCTCTGATCAACAGAATATTCAAGAATTTACAGACAGAAACAAAAAAAACAACAATAATTAGATGCAACAAAAATTTAACTTTCACAAATTTTCATTACAATATGATGGTCATTTGTACTAAGTAAACATGTATTTATAGCCAAGACAAAATAATTACAGTATAGCATCATCAACAATTATTTGTATGTGTTTAATTGAGGCATTAAACATATCAACATTACAACATCAAACATTTAACCTTAACTGATCACTTTCTCTTGAATGTAATAATTACAAGTCATATTTAGTTACTTTTTCGTTAATTTGAATATCTCAAACTTAACCTACGAGAAAAGAATTAACTTTTTAAAAAAACAAAGATTGTGTATTAATTAAAGTGCATACCGATGTCCGATATCTAGTTTCATCCAAAATGATAATTGCAGTAATTTGTTTTATGTACGTTTGATTCATGATTATTTCACATAAAAACAAAGAGTTTTTTTCATTATCAGCACTTTAAATTGTGATTTAAATTAAGTCTGTTATTTTACACAAATTTATATACATTATTTCTACATTATTTATGGAATAAAACATCATCACTACTTGTACAATTAATAAAAATATAGTAAAATATAGTGATTGATAATATACATGAAACAAAAATCTTCAGGTTATTTACTTGAATACCAGACAGAATTGGCTAGACATTTACTTTCTTCATATTGGATATTTATTTATTTGAGACCAGCTTATAAAGAAAAAAGATGGGTAAGCTTCTGATTATTTTACTGTTGGTAATAAGTGATTTTAATTACATATTATTTGAGACAAAATTGGGAAACCTACATATTACCTCATGTTAACTATTTGTATTTGGTATGTCTTGTGCTAAAATAACTGTATGTTGTCCTCCCCCAGAAACACGTAATCCACTCCTGTAAAAAACAAAAAGATAACAATCAGAATAGATAAAAGACCATTTCAAATAGAAAATTATGGTAAATATTGACTACATTATATTACATAATTACATGCAGACTACTGTATTATATATCATACAGTCATTTTTAAAACAAATAACAGTTTTCAACAAATGCGTTATTTTTAATTCTGATAAATAAATAAAACTAAATGATTAATAAGATAGCTTGTGGGTCACTCATAAAGTTAAACATAGCATTCTATTTGACAACGGAGAAAAAAATACAGCAGTTGACTTCCATCAACAAAATTGGAATGGTATGGTTTCCAAAACACTTGTGCAGATACTGTGATATAAAAATTTTTGGAAAATATGTTACCTAAATTACCCAATTTTTTGTAATCTGAGTAGTCCATTTGCAAGAGCAAGAAGATATACTGTAGTTTAAATTTTTTTAGAAACATGGTATGAATAAATATAAAATGTATATTTACCTGGTACTAAGAGCTTTTCCAACCATTTTTGTTGGAACCAAAATATCATCTTCTGAACCACTACCTAACTGCTTTGTTGTTCCCATTCCCCATGCATATATATCACCTTAAATTGAACAATATATAAATAACACCATTTACACATGTTTTATAAAACTTACAACGGTGAATGCCAATTTTCTGTAGAATTAAGAGTTCAGCTTTCAATTTCTTACCTGAACTATTGATAGTAATAATTCCAGTTCATTGTTGTCCTAAATAAATGAACTCCTGCAGAACTATTTTTTAAGGTTTAAACTACCATACTTTTCAGTGTATTAGGCGCACTTTTTGTTACCAAATATTTTATTTTCTAGATGGGGGCGCTTAATACTTAGTATTAGGCAAATCTTGGCTTTTCCGTGTGTCAACATTGAGGTTTTTCGTGCAATATCACATATCAATATTCCGTTAATCATAAACGACAGTGCCAACAATATGGGTCGATAGCGATTTAGTGTGAGCAGAATTTAAAAATCTGCTAATTTATCGCAATAAAGATGGCTTTTCCGTATACCCTTAGTCATCAACGACAGTACTAACAATATCTGCAAAATTCACGTTAGTATTTCTATTATTTCTACGTATTTGATGACATATATATCTGCTAATCCGTGTACCGGTACTCTAAGCCATTATCGACATTCCAAATACACCTAAAAATACCGTATACTTACCATTTTCATCTATAGCAAATGATGCACAGCCACCAGCATCTACATGTAAACATTTTGTTTTTTCTAAACCAGGTATTAATGTTGGTTCAGATTTCTCTCCACAATTCTCTCCTAATCCTAATCTACCATAATCTGCTCTACCCAAACAATACACTTTACCTGTAATATAAACAATCTATAAATTAAAATAGTATCAACTTAAACTCTACCTGAAATGAAATGGGGTTTAACGTACTACTTTCCTGCTCCCAACTGTGCTAATAAAGACGAGAATATTCCAAACAGTGTGCTATGAGGGAAAGTCTGTCTGGACAGAGGCGCTACAACCTGCTAAGGGATCTTTTATGTGCAGGCCAATGGGTATACTGTATCTCAGTTTTTTCAGGCCATCTGAAAGACTATACATTATCTCTTGCTAGGCCCTCCGTCCTGCACCACTGAGGAGGAAGATGCTGGAAAATTCTGATTAACTTTCTCTATCCAAACAATACACTTTACCTGTTAATATATATACAGTATACTGTAATTACATATATACAGTATACTATAATACATATATTATATATACAGTATACTATAATACATACAGTTGTGAAATATTGTTTGTTAACTGTAACTTACCATCGGTATCTAAAGCTATAGTATGATGTTGACCACCATTTATTACATCCCATTTAACACCACGACAAAAGGATTCTATTCTTTCTGGTGCAAATCGATTTTCCATATCTGCAAAACCTATAATTGACAATCAAATACTAAGATAATGCACAATTGATAATCAAGCACAATCACAAATTTACATATATTTTAATAAAAATAGCATAAGTTTTAAATCACTAAATATAAGATGGCTTCATACCTAGTTGATAATAATTGTTTAAACCCCAACCATAAATATCGCCTGTTTCTTTCTCTTCAACAAACGTAGCATACTGTCCTGTCCACACATCAGAGAATTTGGCCAATTTTCTAGACTTATATCTTTTACATCGAACAATTCCAGGTTTTAATAAATTTTCTGTAAAAAAAATGAATGATGTAATGGCATACCAAGATATAAAGCATAAGCATTGCTTCAAATTAAAAGGAAATTATAGACCTTCACAAGGTGTTTTGCTAAAATAAACAGATCAAATACGTATACATGGTAAGCTAACAATATCTGAATATTATAAATCACACACATATCTTACCTAAACCTTTTCTTCCACCTCTATTAGTAAAACATTCTGCTAATCTACCCAGTTGACCCTGTTCAGCACATCCTAAAATATTCACAATATTAATTAGTAGCTATTAAAATAGTTTATTGCCTCTAAATGATTAATATAGTGCCATTATTTTTGATAGTCTTCTGTTTATTATTCCATAAGATAGGTAACCAGGCAATGAAACAAACGCCTGAAGCAGCTAAATCGTCCGGGAAGTCAACAAGAGTTGTCACATATTTTTACTTTTTTCGGTAATGAAACATTTATAATACACTAAAACCTGATTATCAGAAAATCGTAAGAATTTGTTTGGCTTTTATAAAGTTCTATACTATACTAACGTTTAGTATACAAACATTTAATATCATGGATTTATCTGCTCTAGTTATCAAAATTCATTTTTAAAGTGATCAAGGGCCATAACTCTGGCAGTAATTATCGGAAATTGCTGAAAATCAAAAGGCTTCTTGTCTCATGATCTTAAACACTGCGTTGAAATTTAAAGTCAATCGGATATTAACTTTAGTCTCTAGAGCGTTCACAAGATTTAAAGTGATCAAGGGCCATAACTCTGGCAGTAATTATCAAATATCGCTGAAACTTAATAGGCTTTTTTGTCTCATGACCTTTAACAGTGTGTATAAATTCAATTTCAATTGGATATTAATTTTAGCCCCTAGAGCGTTCACAAGAAATTGTGGTAGATGGTAAGACAGACCGACAGACGGGGGCGACGTCAATATATGACCACATTTCTATGTGGGCGTATAAAAACAGATAAGTTTGTGTAACGCTTAACAGAGATTTCTACCTACCTAATGTATAAAGATCTCCCTTATCTGTTAAACAAGTTAAATGATCAACACCTGAAGATATTTTAACAACTACTTCGTTTGCTAATAATGGTGATGGGTTCTTCTCTATACCTGATTTAGTTAGACCTATGGACCCATTAGCATCCTGAAAAAATTTACATGTTAATCATCAAATTCTACCCGAAATAAAAGATAAACTAAAAGGTGAAGCAAATAAGCAATGTAATTGTTGGTGAATCAAGTCCTAGTTACCATGGTCAATACATAGACCATGTTCTTATTTGTCATATTATAGGTAGGTGATAAAAATCAAAGAAAGTTACCCTGAATATCAAAATAACAAAACCACAAACCAACAGCGAGGCTTATGCCCCCCCCCATCCCCCGAAAAAATAAATGACACACATCGATTAGTTGCTAATTTATCTTTTTGTAAAGCTAGAAATTGCTTACAACTCGACTTAACCCGAGGAGAAATTGCTACTTTTTTTTTTAACTAAGTCAAGGTGTTTATGTAAAGAATCTATCCGTAAAAAATTTGATTAACCAATCGACCAATCAAATTGCTTAACCTGAGCAGAAATGGCTCATTATTGAACTTAAGTCAGGGTGTGGATGGTGTAATGAAACTATCCACCAGTTTCATCATTCTCATTGCCTAAGCTGAAAATCCATATCATTAAACTTAGCTAAGGTGTTAACCTAAATCATGTTGGAACATTCTACCTCAATTAGTCCCCTGCCTTTCAAGGACAGATTTCAATACATGTATATGTCCACACCACGTTTTGCCAATCAATCAGATATAAATGATATACTGCAACTAGTCAACATACCCTAAAATTCCCCCAAGCGAACACTTTTCCATCTTCTGTTAAAGCTGCTGTGTGACTGTCTCCTGCTGAAACTTGAATTATTGTATATGGTAGGTCAACTTTAGATGGTCTAGTTTCTGATCCTTCTACTGATGTATCTCTACCCAACCCTCCCTCATCATTACAACCAAATGTATATATCTGAAACATTTAACAGCAACGATTAAACATACTTTACTAACATGTAAATAAGACATATTCCTATAAATAATAATCCATCTAAATCTCACCCTATTCTTTAATAAATCAAGATTTAATAGTAATATCAAGAGCAGACTATTGTTATTTTTGTACTAACTGGTATTAGGAACAAACAAGTGTCAAATTTACAAAGTATACAAAAACGTGCTGTTTCAGTTATTATTTAAGGCGCACCTGAATGTCGACACAGGTGACAACAACATAAAATTGAAAATCGCACCCCTTTACAAAGTCATCAGGGTTTATTATCATTTATGTAACCAGGAATGGACCAATTACATGCAGTTACTGATCTTCAGAACCATTTCCCATACACACAACTAATCACTCTCCTTAATTTCTAAATCACTCTTATTGAAACTGGAAGAGCAATTTGTTGATTAAGGGGAGCAGTGTGTTGATTTTTTTCGGCTCTCCTGACTGCTATTTACATTGTCATTAAAACTACATCACACATAACCCCATTACATTGGCTCTGTGTTTGAGAAAGGATGAACTTTAAAATCTGATCTTTCACTTATCTATTAACAAATCTGCATTAATTGTTTGGAATACAATACACTTCGAGCAAATACCCCTTGATGTGATTTGTGTGTCACTTTTTAACTCCTTCCCTGCAATAGGACACTATAGTCAACTATTGTTTATATAGATTTTACAATTGTTTTAGATGAAATCTTGTTACTGTTTGGTTGTTTATTGTATTCAGTATCTTACCGTTCCTTTATCTGTTAAACAAACAGTATGCATGCCACCAGCTGCTACTTGTATTATAGGATCTGGTAGTTCTACAAATGCTGGTCGTGATTTCTCCATAATGTCTTCGCCTAACCCAAGCTGCCCAACATCACCCTCACCACATGTTAGTACAACACCCTTTTTCATAACCGAGCCATGAGATCTGTGACTAACTGTCAAAAGAAAAATGTATATGTTTACATTATATGTACTAGTATGTAATAGTAATTGTCTACTTGTAGAGTTTGATTGTTTGAGCTTAGCAGTTAAATCGAACTAAAATGATAAATTAAAAGAGTCTACATAGTACATATCCATTTGAAAAACATGTTATGACGCGAGTCCTAATGCTTTATTCAGTTTATGAGGTTAAACTGAACCAATAAAGACGCTTTTTCCATTTCAAGTAAACTTTATATACAAGGAAATGACGGTGGGCAGAAATCTGCTTAAAGACATATTTTAGAGCAGAAAATATTGGTGATGGGTGGTGACGTCACGCCCACTAACTTTAAATAGTACTACATTGTAGTAGGCACGTCCCTGTAATGTGATATCATTTGTGAAAGTCATTTTCAATGAATGATAATTTTCATTTCTACAAATGTTTTTTTCTTCAAAAGTCCAAGCTTCTTAAACAAAGTTAAGCAATGACTATACATATGGCATAAAAGCAGGGCTTTCAAACATGCTTGCAAGAGCTATCAATTCACATAATCCAGGTGTTTTTGTTATTCATATCTATGAAGCCCCAGCAATTTTAACTGTAGTTACTACGTTCTAATATGGCATGGGACTGTATATATGGTAATAGAATTCACAAACATTGATTGGTTGAGAAATGATAGCAATCTATTGTTATGAATGATCATCGACAAATTCCACATTTGCTGTGAATTTCAAATGGAGTCCTAAGTAACAAAAGTTATTATTAATAACGATAATAATGACAAGTGAATGACACTATTCATATTTCTGTTAAACTAGAGAAAAGTATAGGATATCAGTCAGTTAAACATACATGTACATTATGCAAGAGTTTAATCTTTAGGCCTGGAATATTATCTAAATTATTAATTAAGACATTAATTAACTTATCCAGAACGTGATTAACTCGTGATGCCATCATTAGTCTGCTATACTTAGTGGATTTGAAGATTATGTTTAATATCGTACCAGTATTAGTAATGACGACTGAGGTTAGCCTAAAATTGAATCGCTTATGTCTTGGTTCAGAGTGAAGCAATTTGACTGAAATTTTCATCAAATGCCAGGCCTTGAGATTTGACAACCGCGATCGCGCTGCAGCACGCCCGCAATTTTAAAATGGCGAACACAAATTATCGCGCCAGTAAATTACAGGTTTCAATTCCTTTCAAATCGGCCTTAGACTCTAATAGCTTCTGTCCACTGATATGTTGTGTGTCCGTGAACGGGGGTTATCAGGGGCCTTTATTCTTAGTCTTGGTGTTTCGTATACACAAAACTCTTCGGTGACCCTCTCAATGTGGTTGATGCTATATCGCACCTAGCAAAAACACAAAAAGGGGGTCGGGCGAGCTACCAATAGCTAACTGAGCAGATTTAGTTTTATACGGAAGTTCGATAAGAATAGTAGTGCGCATGTGCAAACGAGTCAAGGGTAACAAAATACCTGTATGTACTCATGAACTACTCGATTTCATTGGCTAAATTCCATGTCTAATAGACCAATGGAAATGTTTGTTTTTTTTATTGAAGACTGTTTATTTAGAGTATTTTCTCAAGGCTATAAATAGATACCAAAAATGGGGACGATCCGTTGATTTGTATAGAATTGAATTTATGCAAAATTTCAAAGACAAAAGATTAATTCAGTTACAAATTCATTACAAGATATGGAAAAATCATTATATTTGTAGAAAATAATCTTTTTCGGGAGAAATAAGGACTGAAAACAGCTTTAGTACACTTTATCCAAACAAGATTTCATTAATTGTATAATCTTAAAGATGTGTAAAATAAACCAAATTGCATCATATTAAATGCCAAAATGCAAATTTTCACGCCAACAGCACTCAATTCAAGCGCATGCAGCGCTCTTTTCTCTTCTCAAGAAGTTATTCGCCTGTCTAAATAGCTCCAGCAAGATATATGACAAGCACATTTTCTCACTCCTGCATAATTTTCAGATCTCAAGGCCTGAAATGCCGTTTTCATTATCTATTTTCTTAAACTATCATAGCAAAAACTGTAAGCTCTTTATCTACTCTTACCTAATGCCCCTTTAAAGTTTAAGTATTGGCTGTGATATTAAAGACCAGCAAGTTTATGGGGTTAACAAAACTACCAGTAAATGTGCTAATTGCTTGGATTGTCTTCATACATGACCTATTTACTTACTTGACCTATTCTCTAGAATACACATGTATTTATAGGATTACCAAATTTATTGTTAAACAGTTATTTAGCTAAACTGCATGTGATACATTGTATTTCTAAGGCATTTTTTTTTCTTTTGCCAAGTAACAAATGTATTTTGATATTTGAAGAGGACTTAACTAGACATTTCATGTGGACGAGTTTGCTTGTGGACCAGTTAACTGACATTCACACTATCAATACCCCTGCTAAAATTTTCAACAAAGACTAACCTTTTATTTTTGAAAGATTTTTATCAACTTTTTTTTTGGAGATTCCATTTTCCTTAGCTACTGTGTTGTCTTTCTTATCTTTGCTAGCTGTAGAAGTTTTACCATTCAATTTATTCTCTTTTCCACTTGTGGTAGCTTTATCACTTGTCCTGCCATTCACTCCTTTTTCTGTAGATTTTGTATTATTGGCAGTATTTGTTTTTGTGGTCCGTGTCTTTTTTTCTGGTGTACCTGGAGAATCTTCAGGGTTTTCCAATACTCTTTTCCTTCCTTTTGCAGACATCTAAATTAGAAAGTAATAACAGTGTCTAAAACTAAAATATCAATAAGTCAATTCCTTACTTCATTTATTTACATTTTTTTTCCTGGTTATTAATGAAATGAGTCTCTCTCTGATACAGCTAGCATTATTAGAGACTGGATTGTTCAGTTTATGCTCTGGGACATCCTAATATAAAGTAAGTAATTTTCTTTTACTAGTTATACATGTAGTTTCAACATTATACATGTATGGAATACAATATCAAGTACATGTATATCTCAACATTACGACCATGGTTAATCTTAGCTGAAAAATTGTAGGGTATGTCATATGTGGTCTCCACTACAACTGATACAATCATTGATGCTTTGCGCATGTAAAAATGATCTAAAATGAATAATTTTCAACACACATCATCATAATTTGTATTGAAACAAAAGCTTTTATGACAAACAATGAAAAAGGCCAACATGCTTGAACCATTAAAATATCACCTAACATGTTCTTTTTGTGGTAATATATTTTAAAAGCGAAACTTTTATGTAAACAAGTCATAGAATTATGTGGTCAGGTTTCACATTTATTTCAATGAAGATGAGTTGGTAATCTACGTGGGAGCCACAGTGACTCATGATCAGAAGGTTCGTGATTTGATCAATGTTGACCAAGAAATGTCCCAGTGATTTTCCCATTTTCAGTGGTTCAAGGGCCTCACAATGTACACATTGGTGTGCATGTAAAAGAACCCTTGACAGTTGAAATTCAAAAAAAGGGCAGGCTGTATTTAGGGTAAGGCAAGGCACCATAAGGACGTGTGCACGCTCGTTTGCGCCTGTAATCTTGAAAACACAAGCGCAGGTTATAGCTCCTGCTAAAAGTTCAGACAATTTCGACAGTTTTATCAAGAAAGTTGAGCTTGAAAAGTTAAAAAAAAAAAAATTATTGTATCCAAAAATCATGAAGAGTAGTTTTGTTATGGTATTGAGACAATTGGGTTTAAGATTATTAGCTCGGTTGCCAAGTCTCTCCATGACATTTGACATTGTAAAATATATATTGTATGTATTCATGTAAATAAAGATAGTAAGCTGGCACTGCCAGGCAGGATACGCCCACATTTTCGAGAGATGGTTAGAGAACAAGCAAAATCGAAAGTGATTTTTCCTACAATCAAAGGCTATAATTCATTAAATTACAATTTGATATGCGCAAATATCGAAAAGAATCAAGATCTTTAGGTTATAAACATGCATTTCAAGTTTCATCAAAATCGAATTAAAATTGTGACCTATACTGGGTCCACAACCTTGATATACTATATTTTAACACTATTAGCGTACAAATGGTGGCCATTTTGTCTGGCAATTATGGTCCGATTTCCCTGAAATTCAAACTCAACCTTCCGTATGGTGTAACGGTGATAGAGTCAAGATTTTAAATCGGATAATAATCGTGACCTCCAGAGGGACCATAGGCGATTTTTCGGACAATCAGGGGCCATAATTCAGAAAGTTATAATCTGATATGTGAAAATAACGAAAGGAACAAACGGCAGCCATTTTGTATGGCAATTTCGTTCCGAATTTTCCCGAAATTCGAACTCAACATTCCTTAGGGTGTAACGGTGATATAATCAAACGATTTTTTTAATCAGATAATAATTGTGACCTCCAGAGGGACCACAAGCTAAACAAAGACGATTTTGCGTATAATCAGGGGCCATAATTCAGGAAGTTACGATCCGATATGCGCAAATATCGAAAGGAACCAAGATCTTTGGGTTATAACAGTGCATTTCAAGTTTCAGCAAAATTGAATTAATATTGTGATCTCTACAGGGTCCACAACCTTGATATACCATTTTTTAACAGTATTCGCGTACGAACGGCGGCCATTTTGTATGGTAATTTGAGTCCGATTTTTCCGAAATTTGAACTCAACCTTTCTTAGGGTGTAACGGTGATATAATCAAACGATATTTAAAATCGGTTAATTATTGTAACCTCCAGAGGGACAACAAGCTAAACCAAGACGATTTTGCGTATAATCAGGGGCCATAATTCTGGAAGTTACAATCCGATATGCGCAAATATTGAAAGGAACCATGATCTTTGGGTTATAACCATGCATTTTAAGTTTCATCAAAATCAAATTAAAATTTTGACCTCTACAGGATCCACAACCTTGATATACCAATTTTTAACAGTATTTGCGTACGAATGGCGGCCATTTTGTATGGCAATTTTGGTCCCATTTTTCTGAAATTCAAACTAAACCTTCCTTAGGGTGTAACGGTGATATAATCAAACGATTTTTTAAATCGGATAATTATTGTAACCTCCAGAGGGACCACAGGCTAAACCAAGACAATTTTGCGTATAATCAGGGGCCATAATTCAGGAAGTTACGATCCGATATGCGCAAATATTGAAAGGAACCAAGATCTTTGGGTTATAACCATGAATTTCAAGTTTCATCAAAATCGAATTAAAATTGTGATCTCTACAGGGTCCACAACCTTGATATACCATTTTTTAACAGTATTTGCGTACGAACGGCGGCCATTTTGTATGGTAATTTTGGTCCGATTTTTCCGAAATTTGAACTCAACCTTCCTTAGGGTGTAACGGTGATATAATCGAATGGTTTCTCAAATCGGATAATAATTGTAACCTCGAGAGGTACCACGAGCTAAATTAGGTGAATTTTCGGACAATCAGGGGCCATAATTCAGGAATTTACGTTCTGATAGGTGCAAATATCGAAAGGAACCAAGATCTTTGGGTTATAAACATGCATGTAAAGTTTCATCAAAATCGGTTCAAAATTGTGACCTCTATAGGGTCCACAAGCTAAAAATGTGATTTTTCGTACAATCAGGGGCCATAATCCATGAAGTTTTGATCCGATACATGCCAATATCGAAAGCAGCCGAGATCTTTTGGGGATAAACCTATATTTCAAGTTTCGTCA
The DNA here is from genome assembly GCA_917208275.1 of Patella pellucida. Taxonomy (NCBI): domain Eukaryota; kingdom Metazoa; phylum Mollusca; class Gastropoda; family Patellidae; genus Patella; species Patella pellucida. The sequence goes on along the minus strand of OU795037.1, from coordinate 38,024,542 downwards.
AAATCGGACAAGAATTGTGACCTGTAGAGAGTCCACAAACAATTGTGGGCTGACGGACGTCCAGACGTCCGGACGGACAGGGGCGACGACATAATACGTCCACATGAAAATGTGGGCGTATAAAAATGTTACAAAAATTATTGAAAATTTTAAAAATATTTTTGGCGGAAGAAATGTATGGCTTAAAAAAACAAAAATAAAAATTGGCGGAAAAAATATGGTACCCAGAGTGAGTACTGTAAATGATTGATCATTTTTTTAATTAAATGTTTTCCGTGTTACGGCGTTAAGTTTTGTAAGAGTTTTTGAAATTTGAATAAGTATAACATTATGAATTACTGTCGTGGTCATTAGAAAGCGCCTGGATTATCACGATATATATTACATTCCTTTCCCGCCATTGGCATTGAGCCAGAGATTGACTCAAACGTCTAAGGTAGTGTTTCTTTTGTAAGCAGTAAATCGAGTACTTGACAAACAATATTGCCAATGGCATGTTCAATAAGCGTATTTGTCTGCTAGAATTTGGATACAATCAATAAAAATAGAAGGTCAAAAAATAGCTCTTGAGAGCAAATTGCAGGTGCAGTTTTAAGTGCTCCCAGAAAATTTAAGTGCACCAGATTTTTGTGACTCCTGCATGTATACAGGATTGATTCCCTGGTAAGGATTAAGATCTTGAATGGGAGCCACAACCATGAATGCTTTCAGGAAGCCAAAGGGACTCCGTAAGACGCCGTTTCTCAAACAAGGTCACAGGTTTGCTCTCTGTGTTGATCAAGAAAGTAAGATGTCGGCTCACTAACATGGACCAAATTTTTTTAAATGTAGACAGATACTCACTTAATAGCAATGCAAAACATCGCAAGAGGCGCCACTGATACTATTATTTTTATCAGTTGAAAAATGTGATTGTAGTGAGGAATTTTCGTTCTGCAACTTTTGGCAATGTGTATGAACACAAACATCTACGTTTTTACAAGAATGCTGAAAATTTGGAGCTCATATATGTGAATCATATCATAAAATGTAATTGTCTTGTTGTTTAATGAATCAGTCAGGCGTTAATGAAAACACACGCTGGCTGTATTACTAATTAAAGAATAAACATTTCGAATGTGCATTCTGTCATTGTGACGTCACCTGTGTGTGAGGGGATTAAGAGTGTTTTCGATAATTGGCAAAGTCTTTTTCTGGTAGGTCTATGGTCTATTTTAACGACATTGTTTGAGTCAAGATTTAGATAGGCTTAACTGAAATAATTTCAATCAGATTGAGCATTGTGAAATTGCGGTAAAGATCATCCTAGTAACCATTATAATTTGGCTACACGCATAGATAGAAAAATTTCCACGCCCATTTCATGTGCACTTAAACAATGTAACTGTAAGACTAACCAGTTAGTATAGTATAATAGATAGAGTGACCCACAGCCTCTAATATCTGTACTGTATAAACTGACCTGTTCTAACAGCATGTTGATGATGTTGTCACTCGGCCCAAAACACCCTTTATGAGAAAAGTTCAGTCACGGGTTTGTAATTTAGTTGAGCGTAAAAAATAACTTACCGGTATATATTTTAACAGGTTTTGGTTCAGAGTCACCTCGTGTAGTTTCGTTTTTTTCTGTTTTTTAAGTTAACTGTCGTGTCAACTCGGCAACATCGCAAGACTGTAAATTTCTTTTTTTTTAAACTGTAAAACACTATGGTTAGTGTGCACTTACTTTAAAAGTTACGATGTTGCTAGCTCTAAGTACGCACAAAATAATTGAGACCGGAAATTAACCGAACGAAATGTAATTACATAGTCTTGATTAACCAGGTGATTAAAAAAAAATCACAGTAAAGATCAGAGCTCTCGTATTCTAATCTTTTAGAGTGTGTTACGTGTGCTATGTTTTGTGGGCGTATTTTTTAAAATATTTATCGGTGATAATTATTGGAAACACAATAGGATTATTGAAAAGAACATTTAACGTCTACAATATGAGTACGGTAAGAACTTTATGCATTTTGTGTTTATATGGCCAACTGCCAATTTCTCCGTTATTAACATGTGTTGGCTATGGTCTAGTGCATTTATAAAATCAGACGAAAATGTAACTGATAGTTGGAGTTTTTTAGTTTCATTTCTATCTTTCTGTCTCTTGTATTCAAAAACTAAAGTTTGTGCATGCGTAGAAGCGTTCTGAACTTCTATTCCATCGTTATTTGAACATATTCTAAAGACCAGAGAATTCCGAATTATTTGTTCTCGTATCAGAGTAGAGTTTCAAAATTTTATGTTACCAATAACCATAACTCGTGTTGTCTCTAAGAATTATCTACCTTGAGACTCTCGACAAATGGCAGCCGGACAGATTTGTCAACAAGTTAAAAGTACAGGTCTAGATGGTAATATCGCCAAAATTCAAACATGACCAGACTTTCATTGTTGATGAATGGAGTTTTTGTGGTAAGCCTTATCATATTATATTAAACTCAAATATTGTCTGAAGGTTGAAATCTCTTGTCATACTGAACCACCCTATAATAGAACCAACACTAGGCCTAACAGTTTAGTATCAGAGCAAATCAACACTATTGTTAGTGTTGAAATTGCAGACTAATTATTATTTTTATGTCGCATCTGGCTGTTTTCGCCTATTTTGAAATTTCAGTTGCTAATTATAGAAGTAAATTCGGATTGCTTTTACATATATCTAGTTCCCATATTTTACTTTACTTAATAAGGCTAGAGAAGAACATAAAGACAAAACTTTAACCTTTGCATTTGCAAATCAATGATGTTTACCGCCGACTCACGCTTTCATTTACACTGATACACTTGCGCAAGAATAACTTCCGGATCCGGTTAATTGTAGACTTGAACTCTTAGATCATTTTCTTCATTTCCTGTTGTGTGTTTTTAAAACATACCGAGACGTGAAGCAAAGACCTTAGTAGGTATACTAAACTAAAATTAAGAACTAAATTTAGTACTGAAAATCTTTTAAGGGAATTGGATAAACAATTGATTCAATGAATTAGTTGGGTCCATCATCATCATTATTATAGAACCGTTGGCGTTACCCAAAACGAAATGAAATTTAACGTCCAACTGTTCTGCTCCGAACTCAACTGGGCTAACTATAGAAATGATTACACTACTGATGTCTTTCAGCTAGGCTAACTAATGTACACGAACATACGTCATACACACATGCAGTGTGCTATGTGGAAAATTCTGCCTGGAGAACGGCACTGCGGCATACTGATGATCCTCTAAATTCTCTTATTATAATATCGAATTCCAACCCCCAATGACGTGGGCGCTACTGCACTTTCGTACCTCTACCAGTTCCCAAGGTCGTAGGAACTTGAAATTTGCAGGGGATGTTTAGGATGACTACCTATGATCACACACCAAATTTCAACCGAATCGATCAATAACTTTTTATTTTACCGACCTTTTAATTTCTGCCGAGAGAGAACTTCATCCCCTTTCGCCATTTGTATTGTTTACATTTTAGACTCGCATAACAAGACACTCCGACGGAAACCGACACACTTTGGACTTGAATAACAAGACACTCCGACGGAAACTGACTAGATGCACTAGCTGCTTAACACTGTAGTTCATAAAAATTAAGATTATTTTTATATACTTTAATTTTTGCGCTAAGCCACCATTTTCTATAAATACTATTTGGTGTTGATCAGTGGATTGGCCTTTAGGTTTGAATATTACCATGACTTTGATTTTGACCTTGAGTCAAAACCTCCCATCCATCTCGGGCCCTTTGCATTTATGCTTGCCGTGGCCTTATTTCTTACCGTATTATCAAAGTTAAGGTTCGAGGTGAAAGCAAAGACCACGTCCTTCAAAAAAGATAATTGGGTCAAGGTCGTAGGTCAAGGTCATCTTACAGAAAACTAAACTCAAACTTTTCAAAGTCATTTTTGGGACATTTGACCTTGACTTACGACCTTGACCCCATGACATTTTTTAAAGCCTATCATCTTGGCTTCAACCACTAACGGTCAACTTTGCTCTGTCGCACACTGCTCGGTCACAAAACGATCAAACGCAAGGGTCCCGTGTCCGAGAGGAAGTAAATGGGCGGGGTCAATGTGAAAGGTCGTAGTGACCTCCACTAGTCACCTTTAACCACCCGTGACCTTGACTTTGACCTTGAGTCTAAACTTCCTATCCATCTCGGGGCCGTTGCGTTTATGCTTGCAGTGGCCTTATTTCTTACCGTATTATCAAAGTTAAGGTTCGAGGTGAAAGCAGAGACCACGTCCTTCAAAAAAGATAATTGGGTCAAGGTCGTAGGTCAAGGTCATCTTACAGAAAACTAAACTCAAACTTTTCAAAGTCATTTTTGGGACATTTGACCTTGACTTACGACCTTGACCCCATAACATTTTTTTTAAAGCCTATCATCTTGGCTTCAACCACCTACGGTCAACTCTGCCCTGTCGCACACTGCTCGGTCACAAAACGATCAAACGCAAGGGTCCCGTGTCCGAAAGGAAGTAAATGGGCGGGGTCAATGTGAAAGGTCTTGGTGACCTCCACTAGTCACCTTTAACCACCCGTGACCTTGACTTTGACCTTGAGTCTAAACTTCCCATCCATCTCGGGGCCGTTGCGTTTGACCGTTTTGTGACCGAGCAGTGTGCGACAGGGCAAAGTTAAACGTAGATGGTTGAAGCCAAGATGATAGGCTGTAAAAATTGTTATGGGGTCAAGGTCGTAAGTCAAGGTCAAATGTCCCGAAATTGACTTTGAAAAGTTTGAGCTCAGTTTTCTGTACAATGACCTTGACCTACGACCTTGACCCAGTTATCTTTTCTGAAGAACTTCGTCTCTGCTTTCACGTCGAACCTTAACTTTGATAATACGGCAAGAAATAAGGCCACGGCAAGCATAAACGCAAAGGCCCCGATATGGATTGGAAGTTTTGACTCGAGGTCAATATCAGGTCAAGGCAATAGTCACACCTAAAGGCCAATCCACTGATCAACACCAAATAGTATTTATAGAAACTGATGACGTTGCGCAAAAATTAAAGTTTACGAAAATAATATTAATTTTTATGAACTGCAGTGTTAGGGAGCTAGTTCAGTGTGTCAGTTTCCGTTTTAGTGTCTTGTTATTCGAGTCTAAAGTGTGTCGGTTTCCGTCGAAATAGTAAACAATACAAATGGCGAAAGGGGATGAAGCTCTCTCTCGGCAGAAATTAAAAGGTCGGTTAAAAAAAAAAGTTATTGATCGATTCGGCTGAAATTTGGTGTGTGATCATAGTTAGTCATCCTTAACATCCCCTGCAAATTTCAAGTTCCTACGACCACGGGAACTGGTAGAGGTACGAAAGTGCAGTAGCGCCAATGAGGCGTACGCTAACACAGGACCTTGGTTTTTGGTCCTATCCGAACAAGTGAACTACCACTAGCCTAGACGGCTGTCCTTGTCAGACCCTCTAACCTGATGTGGCATGGAGATAGGGGTGCCTTCTCAACCTCGTGGGATTCCTACGGGCACTCCTTTTTCCTCCCATTGTTAAAGACCCCTACGCGCAAGCAAATTATTGAAATAAAATTAAAAACCATATTTTATCCCCGAAGTGACCGGGTTGAGTGGACGATAACCCCAATGCTCTCTCTCTCCCTCCGTCCTATATCATTGACAAGAACAAGAAGGAACTTTCTCGCCAATGCAGGGATTAAACACTCAACCTCCAGGCAAGCGAGCCAGCGTCTCACCCACTTAGCCACTGTGACCCCCTTTGCCTTTACCCAAAACAACCCAGAAATACTATGTATTAGAAACACTCAAACAGAGTATAATTTAGGCATGAATATATTGTTGTAAAAGTTATGCAGAAAATGTTTACAAAATCACAGAAAACTGTAGCATAATGGTGGGTACCATAGAGTTTTTCAGCCAATTAGGTACCGGAAAGCTTACCAGTACCCTGGGTATGACTAATATCATAAGCAACAAACAAGCTTCAGCCTTACTAAGATGTAGGCTTCAATATTTTGTTTTATATATTTTCAGAGAAGGAAGATGGGAGATAGATATAATATTCACACACAACTAGAACATCTACAGTCAAAATACATTGGTACAGGTCACGCTGATACAAATAAATGGGAGTGGTTAACAAATCAACACAGAGATAGTTCTGCTTCTTACCTTGGTCACTTTGATACACTAAATTATTTTGGACTTGTTGAAAATGAAGCTAAGGCACGAGTCAAATTCAATCTGATGGAGAAAATGCTGCAACCATGTGGTCCACCACCTAAAAGACTGGAGGATTAAGTTCCTGAATAGCGTTATTTGTAACTTTAATTGTATTCTTTATTGACCAATAGAAATATGTGAACTAGATTACATGTGATACTGCCAACTCTGTGATTGATTGAATAAGCTGTTTATTGAGCTTGGGGGAATTTGGAAATGCTTGCAATTTACACCTCAACAGCCAGGTGGTTAATTAGCCTGTGAATCAATCTGCTGTGTCATCTTGGTGCCATGTTAATTACATTAGTCTACAACTAGTTTATGATACAGATTCATGTAACATGTGTACACAGTATAGACATTTTATAATAATCATTGTTTGGTTCCATACTGATATTACATAAATCTGGTATAGGTTTCATGTTCAGTTACTGGTACACTACTGGGTATATATTTTTAAATCATTTCATCTGCAATTTTATTTCTTAACATAAAAAAATAAAGATTCATAATGACATTCTTTTTCTTCTTTATTGTTATTAAAGCTTTGGAAAAAAGGTGACCAACTCCACTTGTTCTTTTAAGGGTTTAGTCTTGTTGCACGTAAGCATTGTATGGAATATAGTGGGCAATTCCACGACAACAGTCGTACATTTTGAACTCATCATATTTTAAGTATCCGTTAACATCTAATTATATTTGTTCATAAAAACAAGAAATAAATATTGGCTCCTCAAAGTAGAGTTAATGGACATACAGAATTGAACACCACGATTTGCCTACATGAACACAGTCTGTAATACTCTGTGAATTTCCTGTGGAATTAAAAAGTTTTAATCCTTGTAGGAAAGGACACTAGTACTACTGTACATGTGTACTGTACATGGATGATCAATGCTCACCTTTGGATTTTAAATAATCTGGCTTATAGATAATAATAATAATTAACTCATCTAAATTAAATTTATATAGCACCCCTTCCACAGGTGTGTTCAAGGGCACTTTACAGTGTAACAAAACCATACATTCATAAAGTAAATAACATCAAGAGTGTTAAAAATACATTTAATAAGCAATTGTTTCTAATGTACATAAAAGAACTACACTAGACAAAATAATAGGTGTTAAAATTTGTTATAAGCCTTTAAAAATAAGAAAGTGCCCGAAATCTAATAAAACACTAATTTTACAGACTGTCAATTAAGTAAAAAAATTCTTAGGGGCCGTTGTCTATAAACCCGAAATTTTCTGTGCATTTCTAGTTTTGCTTCCCTAACTGACATTGAGCCCTAATTAAACACTAAGTTTTACTTTTCATGTAATTGAATATCACAAATTTGTACTGAGTTGACTATGTACTAAAACATTTTGTCTGGACCCACTCTACTTTGAGCGACATTTTTTGGGCATCGAATATTATTTGTGAATGTGCAGAAGCAACAGTCTGGTTGGATGGTTGGAATTCAGAACGGGATTTCGATTACAAAACCATTGGATACTTTTTGAGTTGCTTGCATGGGCAAGAATAGCAAAAAACGCTTTTGCGGTGATTACAATTTTCAAAATTTTCTACCAGACTGTGCGACGATTGATTGGTTGTTTGGAATTCGGGTTAGTCAGGTAGACTATATTGGTCCAAATTGAAGTTGTATTCACAGGCTGGAATAGCAGGAAAACGTGTTTGCGGCAGTTCTATTTTCAAAATTATCTCCCAACGGTCCCGTCTTTGCAGTAAACGATTGAATAGAATACGAGTCAGCCACCAAAATTAGGCTATTATTATACCACTTTGAAATTGCTTTGTTCACCGGCTGAAATAGTAGGAAAACGTGTTTGCGGCAGTTAAATTTTCAAATTTTCTTTGGCGGGAGGTGAGTCATACAAGGTAATCTTGGTTCTTCGCCCCTCGAGGAAGACCTGTGCCGCTGTCTGTAAACCCAAAGTTTTTCGGGCATATCAGGTTCTGCCCCCCTAACTGTCATCGAGCCCCATGAGTGTAGATCTTCAAGGATTGGGGTTATGTGTTCTCTAATGTTGGTTCGTGTGATACTTTCGGCTGCTTTTGTTTGAATATACTCTAGTTGCTAGGTGAGATATGAGGGTAAACGGTAAAGAAGTGAATTTGAATAGTCTAGCGCAGATGTTACACAGCAATCAGACGATAAACATTAAAAAATAGTCTAACTAAAAGGCATTTGATAAAAAACGGATAAGATTCGATGAAAAGTATGTTACAGCCATTTTAAGTTCATGTTACTTTCAATCATTTTCATGCTGTCGAGTTTAATTTTCTTATATCTGATCAATAATGCCTAAACACAGAGACCAGTGGTCGTATTTTGCTGTTGTCTCTGTCCTTCGGTCTGTCGTGTATACTTTCTTGTGAACACCCTCCTGACTTTATTTATTACCTGATCAGTTCAAAATTTATATAATATTGTTAAAGCAATAATTCGCTAACATTTGGGACCCAGAAATTGACAATAGTGGGTCGCAACACATATAATACAGTAATATGAATGTATATAAACTAATTTACATTCAATGGTTTCAGTTTTTACTCCATTTTAAACCAGTTATGTTCAGCGAAAAAAAACAGCAGTTTGAATTGAGTGCAAATTTATAGCGTCTGGTTATTCCAGTCTACATATGCCGTTTGATTTGGTGCAATGTGTCTAGCCTCTTCCCTCGAGTCTCGTATTACAACTTGGGCTGAAGCGCATTATGGTACGCGATTCGTGCCAATGTTAAAAAAATTATTTTATCTTTAATATCGGAAATCGGAAGCTCTTCTTTTCCCTGTAAGTTTACATCATCGATGATGTTGATTTAAATTGACCAATAATTCGTGTTTTCGAAGTCAAAGATTTTGGAGGATTTTGAGTTACAGACTTTTTTACTCCAATTTCAAATCAGTAATGTTCGGCTAAATGAGCCAGCAGTCTCAATCGTGTGCAAATTTCTAGCGTCTGGTTTGATTTGGGTTAATGTGTCTAGCCTCGTCCCTCGAGTCTATTGTTAGAACTTAGGCTGAAGCGCATTATGGTACACGATTCGTGCACCAATGGTAAAATGTTTATTTTGTCTTAAAGGACCTAAGTCCGTAACTCAAAATCCTCGAAAATCTTCGACATGGAAAACACGAATTATTGGTCAATTTAAATCAACATTGATGTTGTGATCTTACCTAGAAACGGTAGGCCTCTGATATCCAATATTTAAAACAAGATAAACAGTTTACCATTGGTACACGAATCGTGTACCACAGAGCGTTTCAGCGTCACTTGTAACAAGTGACAAGAAAGAACGAGGCTGGACATATTCAACAACTCCTGTTAAACTATGAGGCCATATCTTATCTGGTGGGCATGCGCAATAGACTGGAATAACCAGACACTATAATTTCCTCTTTGGTTAAGACTCCTGCCGTATTTCGCTGGACATAACTGATTTGAAATTAGAGTAAAAACGGAAACAATTTAATGTAAATCAGTTTATATACAATCAGATTATATTATTATATGCGTTGCGACCCATTAAGGTCTATTTTTAGGCCCGGAATGTTAGCGATTTAGCTCCTTTAAATATTGGATATCAGAAGCCCATCTTTTTCCGGTAAGATCACAACATCAATGTTGATTTAATTTGACAAAACATCGTGTTTTCAATGTTCAAGATTTTGGATGATATTGATATAAATAGAGACTTTAAATGCAGAGTTATATGTTCCAAAGTCTTGACCAATCTAATTGCTTATTGCTCCTAAGCCTAAGCAGAAAATTTGCACAATCAGACTTAGTTAAGGTAATGATAGTATGAACTAACATTGTCTTGCCCCAAAGCAGCAACCAATCAGTTTGCTTATCTCTGCTTACCCTAAGCAGACAATATTCTCATCATCGAACTCCATCAAGGCATTCACCTAATTGAATAATGAATGCCTACAACAATTTGAACATTCTACCTCAATTAGAAGGAGAGTTATTGTGTTCCACAGTCTCAACTAATCAAACTGCTTATCACTCTGCTTACCCTCAACAGATAATGTTCATTATCAAACATAGTCAAGGTATTGATGATTGATGTAATAAAGCTATACACCAAGTGTCCTCACTCTCACTTAATTAGAACTAAAGTTATCATGTCCCAGAGCATCAACCAGTCAAATTGCGTATCTCTGCTTACCCTCAGCAGAAAATTATCATCTTTGAACTCCACCAAGGCTTTCACCTAATGGACACATGCCTAGTGTGAACATTCTAACTCAATTACAATGAGAGTTATTGTTTCCAATTCTCGACCAATCAAATTTCCCATCACTTTGCTTACCCTGAGCAGAAAATGCTCATTATCACACTTAGTCAATGGTATTGATATAATGAAACTACATACGAAGTTCTGTCACTCTCACTTAATTAGAACTAAAGTTATAACACTCACTTAATTAGAGCTAAAGTTATCATACCCTAAGCATAGGCATACGAGGCGGGGGAGCCTTGGCCCCCCCAAATATTTTCATGAAAAAAAATTAGAAATCTGAAAAGAGCTCAAAATTGTGAGTTCGGTCATTATCCGAGGAGTTTTTGAAAATGGGGTGGGGTAGGGGTATGGACTTGTCGGGGAAGGCTATGGTCTTGTCGGGAATGAATGCTCAGTTTGTCGGGAAGCGTCGCGCCGTCTGTCGGGTTTTGAATATTTTTAATAATATGGAAGCGGAAAGAAGGCAGGCTAGTCAATGATGAACACGTACGCCATCTGAATTGAACTAGCATGTACACATGGCCTTTCTCACTTCTTGAGTACTGTGTTCCTGTATATTCGTGTCGTGGATTGATTAATGGATTCGGTTACAGTACAAGATAACTGTATATTTTGCCCATTGTCTTATAGTAACTCATTTTCAATTTTCTATGACATTGTTAAACTAATCAATTTCTATGAATTAAGTTCTCACGCGCTTTTTGTCAAGTTAGTTGTGAGCGGTACCGTATTTATACAATCAAGGGACACTTGGTGAGAAAACTCTCAAAATTTATAAAAACTGGTCGATGTCAAAACTGTAGGGATTGAATTGAAGTAAAGTCCACACTTAATTTGTTGTCAGGGCGGATGCACCGCTTATATTTGAAATAACTCGAATGATATGAGTGTACATTTTCTATTGCTGATATTTAATATCAATTCGATAAACAAAAATTCAAAACTATTTTCAGTACTGATTTAAAAACTGCTAGTAAGAAGATTACTAATGCTTTAGCAGTACTAAAATCAGTATTGAAGATTTGAAAATTTTCTGCAGTACTGCCGGTGAAAATTGAAGGAAACGTATCTACTATGGAGTCACAGTCAAAAAACCGAAAGAAAGATCACAGCGGCAAAATACAATGTACGTCCTGCCAACAGATAATGGACAAAACACTTTAAATTGAATTGCGAGAGAAAGCATGTTCACAACACCCCTGACATGAAATTAACCCCCCTTCCCCAATTTATTTTCAGGCAACGAAAAATTCTTCCTTAATTGTATATTAACGTTTAGAGAAAAATATAACTAACTTATTTCTATGAGAAACACTGCCCGAAAAGTATTTTCTCTTTTTCTTGTCCACTGCATGCTCGAAAAAATGCCCGAAGCTCTCATATGGTAGATAGGTATGCCCAAAAAAAGGGTATTGCCCAAAAACGGGCACCGGGCTGGAATATAGCTGAGGAAATTAGCAGTAAAACGCGTTTGCAACCGTCAAATAATCCAAAATTTTCTTGGGGGTCATTCGCCTCTCAAAGAAAACCGGCGCCGCTGTCTAGTTTTGTTTCCCTAACTGTCATTGGGCCCCAATAAAACACTAATTTTACTTTTCTTGTAATTGAATATCACGAATTTGTACTGAGTTGACTATGGATTAAAACATTTTGTCTGGAGCCACTCTACTTTGTGTAACATTTTTCGGGCATCGATTATTATTTTTGAATGCAGATGCAACAGTCTGATTGAATGGTTGGAATTCAGAGTGGGATTTCGGTTACAAAACCTTTGGATACTTTTGGAGTTGCTTACACGGATTAGATTAGCAGAAAACGCATTTGCGGTGATTAAATTTTCAGATTTTTCTCCGATAGGGCGAGGCCTCCATACCGCGCGACGATTGAATGGTTGTTTGGAATTCGGGTCAGCCCGGTAGGCAGTATTGGACCAAATTGAAGTTGCTGTATTCACAGACTCGAATTGCAGGAAAAAGAGTTTGCGGCAGTAACATTTTCATAATTTTCTCCTCCCGGTCCCGTCTTCGTGGACTGTAAACGATTGACTGGAATTCGAGTCAGCCACCTTAATAAGGTAATATTCGACCACTTTGGAGTTGCTTTGTTCACCGGCTAAAATAGCAGGAAAACGCGTTCGCGGCAGTTAAATTTTCAAAATTTTCTCCTTACGGTCCCGTCTTCGAGGACTGTAAACGATTGATTGCAATTCGACCTTAATTAGGCTAAATTAGACCATACCACTTTGAAGTTGCTTTGTTCACCGGCTGAAATAGTATGAAAACGCATTTGCGGCAGTTAAATTTTCAAAAATTTTCGAAATGCCTGGAGAACGTGTCTACAGCCGTCTGGTTTTCAAAACTTTCTGGGGGAGGCCCCCCAAACCCCCTATCTGGTGCTTCGCGCTTGCGGCGCTCGCGTGCGGACGGCTTCATCGCCCGCGGCCTCTTAAGAAATATATTTGTCGGGAAAATATGCTGGCCCCCCCAAACAAGTTTGGTCCCGTACGCCTATGACCCTAAGCAGAAAATGTTCATTTTCCGACTCCATCAAGGCATTGACCTTATAAACACCAAGTTTGACCATTCTAGCTCAATGAGAAGAAGAGTTATTGTGGTCCAAAGTCTCGGCCAATCAATTTACTTGTTGCACTGCACTTTGTGGACAGTTTAAGAGGAAATTAAGTGAGGTAAAGGCCCGTAGTTTTTTTGTAATTAAATAATTGTGCAAAGGCATGCCGGATGACATCATTAGTGAAACCCTTTCTATGTTGATTGATATTTCCCAACTTATTACATGTTATACTCCACCCTCTGGTCTAAATCATCTACCTGTCCTAATGAAGAGTGCAACAAAATTTCGGAAAAACTTTTTTTTATTTCAATGAAAAACAAATGAGCACAGTTATAATATGAAACAAACATTTAATTGGTTATCCATCGGTTTATTAGTCCATTTATTGCTTAAATTTAACACAAACTCATCAAATTTAACTGCAACAGTTTCTATCACACAAAATACACAATATTGTCATGTACAAATTAATAGCAATAAGCTTACAGATATAATTTTTAATATAAATAAATGGTCGTTGTAGATATTTTCAATTCAAATTACAAAAATATTAATGCACTCAAATCATCATTCACTTCACTGGTAGAAAGTACATGTAGACCAATACATTTTTGTGTAAATAATCTGATTATTTTTACATGACATAATTGACATGTATGATCATTTTGTTGGAATCAGGAACATATTTTATTGCTATCACTGAAGAGCCAGAGCCAATTTATAAACTAAGAGAAAATAACTTACTCGTATCAGATCAATATTTGAAATGCTTACTCTTTTTTGTACAATAAAATAACAACAGCAGAGCCTTCAATTTCTGACAATTGTAGAAGCTATCATTATCAACCTTGTTATGTTATTACACAAAAATATAAAAGATTTTGAAGAAAGAACTACATTATTATTTGTCGATTACTAGCATTTTTGCTTTGGTTCTTAAGCTCTCAGGTAATATATTAGATGTTTTGTGAGGATTGTTTTGAGAACCAGAATATTTATTGTATAGCCTAATGATCATTGTTTAAGATCACAAGAGAAAATCTAATTTGTAATCCATTTATTGATGGAGAATGTAAGTTATTTACAGAAGTAATAATGTTATTATCCTACAAGTATTTTACCATGACTAATCAGCATTAAGTAAAATCAGAAATAATTTAAGTTATTAAAATATACATCAGATAATTTATTTTAATTCTAAGAGATCATGCACTTAAATCTAATCTCAAAAATAGTGGACAAAAACCTGCAACACACACAAATTGAATGTTAGCACTAACTCAACATAATCATACCTTTTAAATATCATTTATACACTAAACATATAACATTTTAACACTCCATACAACAATAACCATTTGATGCACCAGAAATTGGTTTGATTTATGTTAAACCAACATGTTGATTTCATTAGACTTTAGCACTCATTTCTATAAAACACAAGGTTCATATTTCATAGTTGTTACTATTTTGCCAGCAGATTATCAGTACTACATGTAATTAAGGGATTAGAAGATTAGTGAGAGATTATAGAGTTATATGGACAGTTTTAACCCATGATCTAGTTCACTAGCTGATGTTTCGTTCACATGTCTCTCTACTACGATGAACATTGTGTATGATACATGGTTAATTAGCTATAAGCTCAATTTTATTTCATTCTAAAATGGCTAATGCCAAAGTTAACGTTCAATTCATTCCAATTTTTCAAGGTACCCAAAGCCCAGTTAATGATAATCACAAGTTTCAAGTTAAGACCAGAAGAAGAAATACGGTTCATTTGAAATGTACTGTTCATTTGAAATGTACTGTCGGTGAATACCCTGCAACTGTAAATAGGCCCTACTACGAATATACAAATGTTATGAAACATTTGTAATCTTCCAGCTGATCCCACCAAATTGAAAGTAGATATGTTATTAAATATCAACTACGAAAGAAGCTGTTAATCTACACCA
This sequence comes from Patella pellucida, assembly GCA_917208275.1. Lineage (NCBI taxonomy): Eukaryota > Metazoa > Mollusca > Gastropoda > Patellidae > Patella > Patella pellucida. Next base: position 38,009,513 of record OU795037.1, on the reverse strand, counting down.
GTTCCAGAAATCAGTAAGTATTAGAAATAATAAATATTTTAAATTATATAATGTATAATATATTTTGAAAATTATTTTTTTTAATTTTAACTCATATACCATTGTAATGTGATAAATGAATGCTAATTTAATTATTCATTGGATATATGTGAATTTGAAAAAATTATATAATATTGTTCTTCTCTGGGCATAAGAACTTACTAGATGTAGATCACTGATTTTATCGGAGAACAATACCTGTACATTTATATTTTATATTATCAATGAGTGGTTTTGTTTTTGTCTACAAGTTTTATTTATTGAAATGTAATATACAGAATCTAAAGACATGAAATTGTAATCAATGCGGGCAGATCTATAACCAACTTTATAGTACAACACATCTACACTTTGTTGATATTTTCTTTCTAATAAATTAAGCATATACATACATGTAGAACTATATCAGTTGTTGAGTTGTTGAGATTTCTGATATGTAAAAAGGGTCGTTGAAATATGATTGTGCACCAATAAATATTTACACTGTGGTATATACATGTACTAAAAAAGTCCAGTCATTGCAAATTCTTATTCATTATCCAGAAATAAAGATACCCAAAAAACGGCTTTATCTCAAAAAAAAAAAAAAAATGGAAAAGACAGCAGCTTATCCGAAAAGAACATTGAAGTTGACCAAATTCAATAAGGTTTTCAAAAGGGAGAGGGGATAACTCCAAAATGGAAAGTCAAGGAATGCAGGAAATGAATAAAGTTAGACCTCTCAAAACTGTAAAAATCTCTAAAGCTTTCACAAGACAAAAAGGTGGGGAAGAAATAATACACCCTGCTTGAAATGTGGATGTTAATAAATAGTTTCCACAATGCAAACTCAAGTACAACTCATTTAGCATTTAATTACCAAATGAATACGCTGGCTGTGACATCATTAGGGTACTTGTCAGATTTTGTGATCTGCTTGTTAATGATGAGTTCCAAGCAAAGTATTTATCGGGTGGTCATTTCAAATAAAAGCTTAAGTGAGGGAGCAGTTGTTATTTCTTGATCAAATGTTTCGGCGGTTTTCGGAACATTGACGGGTGCCAACGTACAAAAGACTGAAAAAGAAGTTGACAGAAATAACTAAGAATTAAAGACAATAATGATTCGTTATTCAGGTTAAGCATGTTTGAAACAATTTCAGTATTAGATAATGAATAAAATATATACAATCTGCAATGGCGGGAATCTCTTTTGATACAGCCTGTCATTCAGTTATCCAATTATAGAACCAACATAAATTCTGTCCTCGTGTCATGGTTAACTTGAGTTTTATAAACTTCCAAACAAAACACTGTTTATTATCTCAGAATTTTTCACACACCTTTCAAACAATTCCATATAGAAAACCTGTCTTTGAACTATATTCAAATGTAGTTTGTACACAATGCCCATCACAATATTACCCAATATTACTAAACACAATAGTCACAAAGTTTAACAGATGGTAATTTTTACTGTTTCAGTCATGACTAGCATCACTATCAAAAGACTCATCCTCATCTGAGCCCATTACTTCTTCTTCCTCATTAACCGCTACAGATCTTTGATTTTTATGTGGATTTGCTAAGCCTTGATTTTGTAAATATTTTTTTTCTGCCAATAATGTTTTTCTATCTACTTCACCCTCTGCTTTGAACTCAGAAACAAGTGGATAAATATGTTCGATGGCACACTGGACGTTATAAACGGATGGAGCTGCAAAACAAGAACATTGTTGAGATGCATCATTTAATAGAAAGATAGTAAGCTGGCACTGCCAGGCAGGATACGCCCACATTTTCGAGAGATGGATAGAGAACAAGCAATACAGAAAGTGATTTTTCAAACAATTAAAGGCCATAATTCATTAAGTTACAATTTGATATTCGCAAATATCGAAAAGAATCAAGATCTTCAGGTTATAAACATGTATTTCAAGTTTCATCAAAATCAAATTAAAATTGTGACCTCTACGGGGTCCAAAACTTTGATATATCATATTTTTACACTATTCGCGTACAAACGGCAGCCATTTTGTATGGCAATTATGGTCCAATTTTCTAGAAAATTGAACTCAACCTTCCGTAGGGTGTAACGGTGATAAGAGTCAAATGTTTTTTTAAATCAGATAATAATCGTGACCTCCAGAGGGAATATAGGGGATTTTTTGGACAATCATGGGCCATAATTCAGGAAGTTGTGATCTGATATGTGCAAATAACGAAAAGAACCAAGATCTTTGGATTATATCAAGTTTCATCAAAATCGAATCAAAATTGTGACCTCTACAGGGTCCACAACCTTGATCCATTTTTTAACAGTATCTGCATACAAACGTATGGCAATTTTGGTCCTATTTCCCTGAAATTTGAACTCAACCTTCCTTAGCTTGTAATGGTGATATAATCAAATGATTTTTTGAATCGGATAATAATTGTGACCTCCAGAGGGACCACAAGCTAAAGAAAGGCGGTTTTGCGTATAATCACTGAGTTATGAGGAAAATTTGACAGGCGGCAGCGGTTTCTTCTCCAACACCAATGTCTACACAGGGTCTTAGTCTTCCATCCCACTATAATGACTAATTCTTTAAATCAATCAAAAGCCAACAAGTGATTTATATTGTTGTTAGCTGATCTAGTTCACTACAAGGATTGTACTGTGTAAATACCTGTTACTGTAATACTGCCTGTTGAAAATATCTTGAGGGTGGCTTTAGGTTCTTTTATCCTATATGTTACTCCAGGATGTAACTCTGGCTCATAACTAAAAAATATCAACAAAACACAACATTGAGCCTGCTTGATTTATCCATACTGTTTGACCACAGTTCGTCAGTTTCATAATAATAATATAATAATAATTTATTTATAGAGCGCCTATAATCCAATACTTAGATTGCTCTATGGCGCTATTACATTATTGTAAAAGTATAAAATATAAAACATCTCAATAATAAGAACATTGCACAATTAGAATAAAAATATGGTATACAATAATAAAAAGTAAACTCTGAAAAAGCTTAAACATTTAACAATTAAAATGGCTTTTAAAAAGGTGGGTCTTTAACTTTTTCTTAAAAACAGGCAGGGAAGGGGAATCTTTAATTTCAGAAGGTAACTTATTCCATAGTTTAAAAGCAGCAAAACTATAAGACCTTTCCCCAAATGAGGATTTTGCATGATAGGGCATTAGCAAGTTTTTGTTTTGTGATCTAAGTGTGCGTGTAGGAATATATGGGGTCACTAGTTGTTTGAGGTAGTCAGGTGAGTCTTCAATATTAATGACAGCGTATGTTAGAGAGAGTATTTTAAATTCAATTCTGCTAGTAACTGGCAGCCAATGCAGTTGGTGTAAAATAGGGGTGATATGTTCACAAAGTTTAGTTCTAGTAATGACTCGAGTGGCTTTGTTTTGAATTTTTTGTAATCTATTTAGCTGAAGAGAAGGCAAGTTAAACAATAAAGAATTACAATAATCAAGGCGGGAGGTTACAAGTGAGTTGACAAGCATTTTAGAAGTATCAGTATCAATAAAGTTTCTTATGCGACCTATATTATATAGTTGAAAATTGGTGGATTTACACATATTCGACACATGTTCTTTCATGTCAAAATTTTTCCAAATTTAACACCAAGGTTCCGTACACTGTTACTTGGATGTATGACAGCACCACCCACTTTAACATATTTTGTAATAATTGATGAGAGTCTATGATCGGTTCCTATTTTTAATAATTCAGTTTTATCATCGTTTAGTTTTAAAAAGTTGTTTTTCATCCAGTTTTTTACATTATCAATACACTTCTCCAACTTAATGATTTGTTTACTTTCGTTGTCGGGTGTTACAGCCACATACAGTTGTGTGTCGTCTGCGTATATATGATAGTCTAAATTGTGATCTCTAAGAAGTTTACCAAGTGGGCAAGTATAAGCTGTAAATAATAACGGACCCGAGTACTGATCCTTGCGGAATTCCATATTTTATGTCTACTGGTTTTGATGACTGCTTATTTATGACAACAGACTGTTTTCGTGAAGTGAGATATGATTCAAACCATTTCAGGGCATAGCCAGTAATTCCAAAATAATCTTTTAAACGTGTAAGTAGAAGTGCTTGGTCGATGGTATCAAAAGCAGCACTTAGGTCAAGAAGAACAAGAAAAACCACATTTTTATTATCTAGATTAATTAAAATATCATTTTGCACTCGGAGTAAAGCCGTTTCTGTACTATGGAGTTTTTTGTATGCGGATTGAAAGGGTTCGTCCAGATGCTGAAATTTTAAATGATCTTTAAATCTAACAGACACTGCTTTTTCCACAAGTTTAGATAAAAATGATAGGTTAGATACTGGCCGATAATTTTTGAAGATGTTACTGTCTAAAGTACTTTTTTTGATTAAGGGAAAAACTAAAGCTTTTTTCAGAACATCAGGGAAGGTACCAGTTGATAATGATGTATTTACAATATAAGTAAGAACAGGACACAGTTCGTCGATGCACAGTTTCAGAAGCGGTGATGGAAGCGGATCTAACTCGCATGTCGAAGACGATGATTTGGCAACGAGTTGCTTGATTTCTTTGTCTGATGTCGGGGAAAATTCTGACATAACTTGAGAAGGTGTTGATATAACAGAAAGACATGTTGTCTCGGAGTTATTGTCTGTTTCAAGTTCAGTCCTAATATTATCAATCTTGTCACTAAAATATTTAGAAAACTCTTCAGCAAGGTCAGCATCATGGGCGTAATCTGGTAGTATTTGTTGATTATGCGGTTTCAGGATACTATTGACTATGTTTTGAAGTACTTTGGGGTTATCCTTATTAACATTGATTGTTAATAAGGATATACTAAGTCAACAAAAGTTCGCCTGCGGCATACGCCGAATGCGCCACTTTGTCAGCAGCGGCGATCACCAGCGCAAGATGGTGAACATGTCAACGAGATAAAATTCACATTTTTTAGGAATGCCATTAAACACAAATATTAATTTTTTTTAAATAAATCCAAATGCTTTGAAGTTGAATTGGAGCTTCATAAAACTAAATCTCATAATATGTCATTTATTTTTTTCGGTAATACCACTAATAATAATTTCCTGCTTATTTTGCGGTCACTTACCCAATAGTCATACTTTCATGAATACTGTTTTTATTAAAACTTGTCACATAGCCAATTTATTATTATAATATTATCCAAAGCGAATTTTTTTATCAGCAGGTTCACTTGATTTGCTCTGATACGGTAACCTGACCGGCGAACGCCGATTGCAAACCAGCTTGCCTATAGCTGGATAAATCAAGCAGGCCCAATGAGATAAAATTATGAGCAATTGCATAGCCATTATTGTCCCAGTGTATCTTAAACAAATATCCTGACCATGAATCCTATTTGTTGATTTTTACCATTTTAAATTTTAACTACTGTCTGTTCCAGGTAATACTACGTCTCGAAAATTACTTATCATTTCTTCCAATTTTGCTTAAAGCCGTTTCACCCTACTTCGATGTATTGGTGGTCGTATCGGTCCAGTAGAATATAACTCTTTTCATAAAAGAATTATTTACTGAATTCCAGACCACGTTTGTTTGTCCCACTAACGGAATGCAACAAATTTGTGAATGCAACTGCCTAATTTAACGCATGCGTAGTCGAATGTTTATGTTCTGAGAAAGTGACGATGTGGAAATATATGAAATTTACACGAGAATGGTATATTTTATCGGACTACTAGTCATTTATTGTAAGGGAAAGCATCAAAGGGATGACAGTTCCAGGTATGTCACAAAGTTTTAGCCATTTTAATTAAAAATTGAAGGCATGGCAAGCATTTTTCGAGTCGGAGTATCACCTGGAACAGACAGTAATAATGTAGCCTACATTAAATTGAAGTAGTTTGTAAACTATGAAAGATGAAGTGAGTTGATATAATTAATCTTGGGAAATCGATGTGCTTATTCGTAAAGCATCAGGTAATCCAGTGGCTTAACTCTGATTAGTCTAAGTAGAAAATGCTCATCACTAAACTCAGTCAAGGCATTCACTTAATGAACATCTTCATCCAAGTTCGAACATTCTACCTGAAATATAGGCAGAGTAATTGTGTTGCAACAAGTATGTCGGATAGACAAATCTATTTTGGAAACAGATTTCAAAATATTTCGACCGACAGACAAACCATTTCAATAGTCCCCAGCCTTGTTTGAAATAAGAATAAAATCTACTTGCCTTGCTTGTTGTGTATATCTTCTTGAAAAGAGAGTAATTTTGATACCAAACGGCAGAGAACATGTTCCCAGAACATTAACCACTCGGAAATTAGTGAAACGAACATTAAATCCTAGCTGCTGTAAACGTCTAGCCACTCGTCTACCAGCAATCTTTGAAGCTTCTTCACTATAATAAACATAACACAATTCCCTTCATGCAAGGTAGTATACACACTTTTTTAACATTTAAAGACAGAATACAAGCACAGAATTGTGTTTTAGCTATATTCAAGACATCCAACTAATGAGTAGGGTTTTTATGAAATATATTTAATTTTTTACCTATATTTATGTTTTTATCAAATTCTATGATATTTTTAAACTTTTTTTTATCACATTTCATGACTTTTTATGTTTTTATCATAATCAAATATTTTTTGTTATTATTTTACAAGCACTGACAGTAAATAGCAATAGCTTATCTCCAATTCTTGAAGTAGTGTTCAGCCTGTGGTATGTGGATAAAAATGTCCATCCAGAATTACTGGTGGTACATGTACATGTATTAATGATCGCAGTCATCTTCTCCTATGTTCATATACCCACATAACGTTATGGTTAATTTTATATTTTGAAATAATTTCTGCTAATTTTATGATCATTTTATGATAAATAGTGAAAAAAAAATTTTTTCCATTTTATGATCATTTTTAGTAGAATAGTAGCCCCTCAAACCAGTAGAAATAGATAAACTGCTAGTAGATTTTCAAGTTGTATTTATTAAACGTTTCAGACTCAGGTGTCCTTAAGTGTCCTTCCTCAGTAATAATAATTTTATGAGAAATGACGAAATTTTTAAAAATATTGTAAGGTCCCTGATAACAGTGTACTAATGTAAAAGCTTCAAGCTTAGACATTATTTATCATCTGGTATTTTAAATATCATGTAAAATAGACAATATTTTGTCAATATGAAATCATAGAAATAGGTTTTCAATTGTTTTGAATTTGACCTAAAAATTTATTCTTTTTCGCACTTAATATTGTTCCACGTCCTCCTCTATAAGTCATTCAATGGACTTCTACTAGACGGTGAAATTGTGTTACTCGCATATAAATTTTAATTTTCTCAAATTCATGGACATTAGACGCAAGATTAAAGATAGGTTGCCAGGCAACGAAACATACGCCCACAGCAGCTAAATCAACCTGGCAGTAGGGTTGGGACAATATCCAATTAAAAATCTGCAGGGGTGTTTCTGAGGCCAAATTGCATGCAAAAAACGAAAATTGAAGAATTTTTGGTGTCCGACAATTTTTTCGCTCGGAATGGGGCACATTTTCAAAATGGCCGCCAAAATATGCAAAAATCCTATTTTTAAGCAAATATTTATAATTTCATAAATATAGATCATTAATGTGATTTTCAATGATATTAATCTGGTAAGACATCGAACGAAGCATTTTTCTAGCTCCTGGAATCCAAGATGGCGGCCAAAATCCAAGATGGCGACCGTATATTGCAGGGATTACCGAATATTTACGGAATACAGTAAACATGTCGTGTAATATATCATTTTATAGGATTTTACTGGTGCTCTTTCGATATTAGTCACTTATTTTTACTTTCCAGCAGACCTTTCCCTGTAAAATCCAAGATGGCGGCCATATATTGCAGGATTACTGGATATTTACAGTGTAGCAATAAATACGTCATGTATTACAAACATTGTATGGGTTTTTACGGATGCTCTTTCTAAAAACTCATTATTCAAACGACGCTTAGCAAGTAACATGGTTTCAATGTCACTGACTTACTTGTATTCTAGATTATCAACTGATTTTATTGAGTTTCTGAGTTCTTTAACAGTGAAATAATTTTGGAATCGGAACCGCCAAATTTCAAACTTGACACGCTAATTTGACGGATGTACGGTGCTGTAGTTATTCTCCATTAGCCAATTTCAGATAATAGCTGCCGTTCATTTAGTTTCTTAACGACGTTAAATTTTGGAATCGAAATATCCGATTGTCAGATTTGACACACCGTTTTGACGGATATCAGGTGCTGTAGTTTTTTTTCCATTAGCCAATTTTAGATAGTAGCTGCCATTCATTTAGTTTCTTTAATGAAGTTATTGAAGAGATAGTGACTGGACTTCCATGTAGTATACAGGTATCCAAAAGTTTTTGAATTTTAAATTTTTTTAGCCGTTTCACTTTTTCTCTCTGCTTTAACGCTTACTGTTTGCTTATTTTGACAGTGGCCAGGAAGTCTGCTTCAAATTTTTTTTACACGGTTAACCTCGTCACTACTCCTCGCGCATTTTCATTTATTTCTGCGCTCTTTATCACTGAGTTCAGAAAATTTTGCATCCGATAATAGTCCTTTATAGTAGCAATTACGCAATTTTCCGAAAGCGTTTCCTTTTTACTCATCCCTCCTGCTGTTATCAAGTCTTGCAAAACTAGATTCTGAAATCGGGTTATTCGCAATAATAAAACACACCCATTGTTCTTCAAAATATCGGATATTTGTTTTACGTCCTACTTTACTGGTATTCACGGTGACTCAATGAATAAGGAGTTGACTCGCTAACGTTGAGGTCCTGTGTTCCCTCCCTAACCGAGAAGGTTCACCAGGAATTCTGGTGATTTCTCCTTTCTCCTTGACAGTAGTGCAGGAAGGAAGGTCTGACAAGGCATAACGTACAGTGTTCGGATGGGACGAAAAACCAAGGTCCCATGTTTATATTGTTGTGCACGTAAAAGATCCTCTGGACAAGTGGAGTTAAATATAAACGTATTATTGCTATAATGGAAATGAGTAAGGCGTAGTGACACGGTTAACCATGTGAAAAAATAGAAGCTGACTTCTTGAACACTTTCAAAATAAGCACACAGTTAGCGTTAAAACAGAGAGAAAAATTGAAACAGCTAAACAAATTTAAATTCCAAAATCTCTTGGATACCTGTAACTACATGGACGTGCAGTCACTAACTCTGCGATAACGTCGTTCAAGAAACTAAATGAAAGGCAGCTACTATCTTAAATTGGCTAATCAAAAAAAAACTACAGCACCTGATATCCGTCAAAACGGTGTGTCAAATCTGACAATCGGATATTTCGATTCCAAAATTTAACGTCGTTAAGAAACTAAATGAACGGCAGCTACTATCTGAAATTGGCTAATGGAGAATAACTACAGCACCGTACATCCTTCAAATTAGCATGTCAAGTTTGAAATTGGGCGGTTCCGATTCCAAAATTATTTCACTGTTAGCGAACTTTGAAACTCAATAAAATCTGTTGTTAATCTAGAATACAAGTAACTCTGTGACATTGAAATCATGTTACTTGCTAAGCGTCATTAGAATAATGAGTTTATAGAAAGAGCATCCGTAAAAACCTATAAAATGTTATAATACATGACGTGTTTATGGTTACACTGTAAATATCCAGTAAACCTGCAATATATGGCCGCCATCTTGGATTTTATTGGGAAAGGCCTGCTGGAATGCAAAAATAGTGACATATTTCGAAAGAGCACCAGTAAAATCCTATAAAATGATATATTACACGACATGTTTACTGTATTCTGTAAATATCCGGTAATCCCTGCAATATATGGCCGCCATCTTGGATTTTGGCCGCCAAATTGGATTTCAGGAGCTAGAGAAATGCTTCGTGGGACGTCTGGCCAGATTAATATCGTTGAAAATCCCATTAATGATCTATACTTATGAAAATAAATTGCATTAATTAGAAATATTCGCTCAAAAATACGATTTTTGCATATTTTGGCGGCCATTTTAAAAATGTGCCCCATTCCGAGCGAAAAAATTGTCGGACACCAAAAATTCTTCAATTTTCGTGTTTTGCATGCAATTTGGCCCCAGAAACACCCCTGCAGAACACTAGCATACGAAAAAGTGTATTATTGTCCCAACCCTACTGGCAGTCAACAAGAGTTGTCGCATATTTTTACTTTTTTCGGTGATGAAACATTAATTCATAATAATAATAGTCTGATTAAGAGTAACTCATGAGGTAATTATTAGACTTTGATAAAGTTCTCCTCCATGCTAACATTTAGTATCAGAAACATTTAATATCATGGATATAGCTGTTCAAGTTATCAAAATTCATTTAAAATCAATATACTTATTCGTCTCAAAACCTTTAACTCTTTCTACAACCTAAAGACAAATCAGATGTTAACTTTAGCCTCCAGAGCATCCACAAGATTTTTTGAAGTGATCAAGTGCCATAACTCTGACAGTAATTATCAGATATTGCTGAAAATCAATAGGCCTCTTTGTCTAATGATCTTAAACACAGTGTATAAATTAAAAGACAATCGGATGTAAACTTTAGCTTCTATAGAGTCCATAAGATTGTTTGATCAAGGGCACCAACTCTGGCAGTAATTATCGAAAATCATTGTAAAATAGGATTCTTCGCATCATTTAAAGGCAATCGGATATTAACTTTGGCATCTAGAGCTTCCGCAAGCAATTGTGGTCGCTGGACGTACTGGCGGATGAACTGCCCGACAGGGGCAACGACAATATACGACCACATTTCAATGTGAAACTTCAAATCAATAGAAACATGAAAGACAAACCAAATACAGAAGATTTGATGGGATCAATTTTGACTAAGTCAAAATGATGCATTTGATATTCAGATAAGTTAATATGAAACAATTAATTGTATTTGATTAATTATCACATTTCAATGTGGGCGTATAAAAATGAGTGATAATTACCAACCTTGTAGCCCCGGTACATGTAATTTTACCAGATGACCAAATACTGGCTGTTACTTTTGGAGATCTTATCTTCATATTACACATCTGAAAATATACATCACAGATCAATCACAAATACTATTCTATACTTTTTTTTACTAAAGTTTTACATGATCTTACTTCCAAACCTCACCAATTACAGATATATTTTTCTTTTGACCACCTACAATCAATTTACATATAATAAAGTAACTAAATCTTAACTACAGAGAAAACCATATTTGTTGTTTAAAGCGGCATATCTTATGGGTTATGAATGGGAAATCCTATTTCAAATCTAAAACTACTGCTATTAAGATCAGTTACACTGAGCATACTAAGACTACTAGAGCTTTGCTTTAAATGTTTTTAAATCAAATGAAATATACGTGGGTTTAATTTCATCTCTGAGCTTCAGCATTGTTTTATAAGGTATATTTTGCTAGAACAGCAGTGTTTTTACCTACTCTTCATCAAATTTTAATTGTCATGCGTTCCTTGGCCTTGGTTTTCCGTACCACCCACACTACTTGCCCTTTTTCTTGCAAGATCCTCAGTCCTACACAATAAAACCAAACTGGAAAATTTTGAACTTTTTAAGACACTTTTTTGATATATTTTTTAATTAATGGTTATGTATTTAGCATCTTAGCTATCATGGTAACTAAAATCATAAAATTACACTTACCCCATTTTCTTTCTTAAACTCAACATTAGAACCTTCCAGAGCAATCCTCCTTAAATTTAAGTGACATCTTGTGTTAAAAGAACAAACAACATTGTTTATATTTATTTCTAAAACTGGTTCATCATCACAATATGAATCTTGTTCTTCATTCTGTGTGGTGGCTGTGAGTAGTTCATCAACAGGTTCAGTTTTAGAAAGTAATTCATTGGGTTGGGCAATCATCCCCTCTGCAGCAGCCATATTTTACCATACGTTAATTGAAGACTCTGTAGTTTAATCAAATTATTAAATATATAATTAGAAATGTATTTAGGATTTTTCCATTTCCAATGAAAGTACTTGAATTATTGACTGAATAATAATCATCAGGTTTATCTTTTTACATTGTGAATTACAAGTTAACATGTCATTATTTGTATCTGTTTTATTCAACTATTATTGTGCTAGGTTTTGTAACTGTGATGTGTGTACATGTATGTTTGATATTTTTTCTTGTAGGATCCAGACAATGCTCCCACAAATATTCCAATAATCACATTCAAATAGCATTTTAAGGGTACAGTATTCAAAGTGATTTTTGGAATTGCTTATTTTATTAATGCTATTGGAGTTAAGTCAGTTTTTATCTCCTGTATTCCTTTTAGTACTATAAATCAATATTATAAACAAAAATTCAGAATTAAATATAATAAATATATATTTATTTTTAAGATTCACATCCCATAAACAATGCAAACATTTAAAATGAAACCAGCGGCTGCCAGGCAGGATACGCCCACATTTTCGAGAGATGGATAGAGAACAAGCAAAACCGAAAGTGATTTTTCCTACAATCGAAGGCCATAATCAAGTTACAATTTGATATGCGCAAATATCGAAAAGTATCAAGATATTTAGGTTATAAACATGCATTTCAAGTTTCATCAAAATCGAAATACCATTTTTTAACAGTATTCGCGTACAAACAGCAGCCATTTTGTATTGTAATTTTGGTCCTATTTTCCCGAAATTTGAACTCAACCTTTCTTAGCTTGTAACGGTGATATAATCAAACAATTTTTTAAATCGGATAATAATTGTGACCTCCAGAGAGACCACAAGCTAAACAAAGGCGATTTTGCATATAATCAAGGGGCATTAATTCAGGAAGTTACGATCCGATATGCGCAAATATCAAAAGGACCCAAGATCTTTGGGTAATATCCATGCATTTCTAGTTTCGTCAAAATCGAATTAAAATTGGGACCTCTACAGGGTCGCATCCTTGATACACCATTCGCATACGAACGGCGGCCATTTTGTATGGTAATTTTGGTCCAATTATTCCGAAATTCGAACTCCCCCTTCCTTAGGGTGTAACGGTGATATAATCAAACGATTTTTTAAATCGGATAATAATTGTGACCTCTAGAGGAACCACAAGCTAAACAAAGGCGATTTTGCGTATAATCAGGGGCCATAATTCAGGAAGTTACAATCCGATATGCGCAAATATCAAAGGAACCAACAACTTTGGGTTATATCCATGCATTTCAAGTTTCATCAAAATCAAATAAAAATTGTGACCTCTACAGGGTCCACAACATTGATATACCATTTTAAACAGTATTCGCGTACGATCGGCGGCCATTTTGTATGGCAATTTTGGTCCGATTTTTCCGAAATTCAAACTTAACCTTCTTTAGGGTGAAACGGTGATATAATCAAACGATTTTTTAAATAGGATAATAATTGTGACCTCCAAAGAGACCACAAGCTAAACAAAGGCGATTTTACGTATAATCAGGGGCATTATTTCAGGAAGTTACGATCCGATATGCGCAAATATCGAAAGGAACCAAGATCTTTGGGTTATAACCATGCATTTCAAGTTTCATCAAAATCAAATTAAAATTGTGACCTCTACAGGGTCCACAACCTTGATATACCACTTTTTAACTGTATTCGCGTACAAAAGGCGGCCATTTTGTATGGCAATTTTGGTCCGATTTTCCAGAAATTCGAACTCAACCTTCCTTGGGGTGTAACGGTGATATAATCGAACGGTTTTTTAAATCGGATAATAATTGTCGGCTCAAGAGGGACCTCAAGCTAAAATAGGTGATTTTTCGGACAATCAGGGGCCATAATTCAGAAAATTACGTTCCGATAGGCGCAAATATCGAAAGGGACCAAGATCTTTGGGTTATAAACATGCATATCAAGTTTCATCAGAATCTGTTCAAAATTGTGACCTCTATAGGGTCCACAAGCTAAAAACGTGATTTTTCGTACAATCAGGGGCCATAACCCATGAAGTTTCGATCCGATACATGCCAATATCGAAAGCAGCCGAGATCTTTTGGGGATAAAGCTATATCTTAAGTTTCGTCAAAATCGGACAAGAATTGTGACCTGTAGAGGGTCCACAAACAATTGTGGACGGACGTCCGGACGGACGGACGGACGTCCGGACAGGGGCGACGGCATAATACGTCCACATGAAAATGTGGGCGTATAAAAACTATTCAAAAAGCATTCAAATAGTGATAAAAAATATTCAAATAATAAAATCAGCATTCAGTATGATCACTATTTTTGACAATCACACCAATTAAAGCTACATTAAGTGGTATTCTATCACTCTAAACAGAAAAAATTAATATGGCTAAATATTTGAAAAATTAAAACTATCTCTGATTTTGTTTATAAATAATACCAATCAGTATACAGGTTATTCGGCAAATGCAAGCTGTTCCGTACTTACATGTAGTTCATTCGTACCTTGGTTAATTTCAAGAGAACAAGAGAACTTTGGTATGCACTTAAACCTCCAGAATGGGTCCAATAATTAACACCAGATTAAATATTCTTACATGTAAAAGAAGTAGAACTTAAATTTAAAATAAAAAAAAATTATATCAGAAAATAAAGAAATTATAAAAAGAATGAAAGAAAAGATAAAAATAATTCCCTATGTGGCCCATTGTTGCAATAGTGTCTTGGATATCCAGACCCAGTATATCACTTGTTATTAGACAAGAGCGACTAGAAACATTGTGGCCCATTGTTGCAGTAGCACCTCGATTATCATGTCGTGTGGGATCTATGACGAATGTATAGACTCGAACGACAAGAAACGACCCTGTAGTTATCTTATATCAACATGTGAGTGACAGAACTTTGGCATATTTATGTTCACCTGACGATGTTCACGAGGGCTTTTTATGCTCTATTTTGTCTTTGAAATTGATACTGTGTGCTATTGCACTTTCGCACCTCTAACAATGACCCCAATGAGAGCAGGACAAAACTAAAGCTAAAATCACTAACCCTTGTTTTTTTTAATAAAATCAAAGTGAAATTTTAAATTTTATAAGTTTCATGCGGATCACGTGGCTAACTGGGTAAGATGCTGGCCCACTAGCCTGGAGGTCGGGTGTTCAATTCATGCATTGGTTTGGTTTCCTCTTGTCAGTGATGCAGACGGAGGGCCTGACAAGGACAGCTGCCTAGTTGTTCAGATGGGACAAAAAAATTGAGGTCTCGTGTACACATTGGCATGCATGTAAAAGATCCCTTGGCAGTTGGAATCCAGTTGCTGCCCGGGCAAAATTTCCCTCATAGCACACTGTATGGCGTATTTCGTCTTCAATTAGCCGAGGTTAGGTGCAGAAGTGTAGGACATTAACCCCATTTCATTCATTCATTATAAGTATCACGAAGGTTGTTTTTAACTAAACTTTAAATTTAATTTTAATCGACAATCTGAACAACAGACCCATCCTACATACAGAGCCTTATATATAGAGAGAGATTTGAGGCCCTGCCTACATCTGCGTAGACTGGTGGCCAGTCTTCTCCACACACCAAAAATTTGCCAGTCCTCTAAAAAAAAAACATAGGTTGCCAGGCAACAAACATACGCCCACAGCAGCCAAATCGTCCGGGCAGTCAACAAGAGTTGTCACATATTTTACTTTTTTCGGTAATGAAACATTTATAATACACTAAAATCTGATTAAAAGTAACAACTCATTATGTAATTATCAGAAAATCATTGGAATTTGTTTGGCTTTGATAAAGTTCTCCTCCATGCTGTTCAATTATCTAAATTCATTGAAACTCAATATACTTGTTCGTCTCATGACCTTCAACAATTTGTATAAATTTAAAGTGAATCAGAGGATATTAACTTTAGCCTCTAGAGCGTCCACAAAATTTTGAAAGTGATCAAGGGCCATAACTCTGACAGTAATTATCGGAAATTGCTGAAAATCAATAGGCTTTTTTGTCTCATGACTTTAAACACTGTGTATAAATTTAAAGTCAATCGGTTATTAACTTTAGCCTCTAGAGCGTCCACAAGTTTTTTTAAGTGATAAAGAGCCATAACTCTGACAGTAATTATCAGAAATTGCTGAAAATCAATAGGCTTCTTCATTTTATGACCTTAAACACTGTGTATAAATTTAAAGTCAATCAGTTATTAACTTGAGCCTCTAGAGCTTAAACAAGATTTTTTTAAGAGCTCAAGGGCCATAACTCTGACAGTAATTATCGGAAATTGCTGAAAATCATTAGGCTTTTTCGTCTCATGACCTTAAACACTGTGTATAAATCTAAAGTCAATCGGTTATTAACTTTAGCCTCTAGAGCGTCCACAAGATTTTTTGAAGTGATCAAGGGGCATAACTCTGACAGTTATTATCAGAAATCGCTAAAAAATCAATAGGCTTCTTCATCTCATGACCTTAAACACTGTGTATAAATTTAAAGTCAATCGGATATTAACTTTGGCCTCTAGAGCGCCCACAAGATTTTTTTAAGTGATCAAGGCCCATAACTCTGACAGTTATTATCGGAAACCACTGAAAATCAATAGGCTTCTTCGTCTCATGACCTTAAACACTGTGAATAAATTTAAAGTCAATCGAATATTAACTTTGGCCTCTAGAGCGTCCACAAGCAATTGTGGACGCCGGACCGATGGACGGACGGACCGACGGCAATATACAACCACATTTCAATGTGGGCGTATAAAAACAAAACAAAAAACGTATTCTCTAGAGACTGGGCAAATAGGGCTTCAATCTTATCTAGTATGTCAATCTGCATTATGTAGGTCGTGTGACGCTGTGCAAGTGATCACGACATATCTAACAACAACGTGACATCAACCCTCAGACGGTCTCTGCATGACTGCTTTGCACTCCAGTCGAGACGCATGATTCATGTCACGTGACTCAGGGCGTGCTTGATAACTGTCGATCATTCCGAATAAGGTAGGACGAAAAACATGGCAAGAACGCCCATTTTATTGTGAAGTTCCCAAATTGTCCAGTCTCTGGTGCTGGTTACAGGTTTACTCAAAGTTTTTATTATACAAATGGAAACGAAAGTGTTGGTTTACTAAAAATTAATACTTTTATATAAATCGAAATGTAAAATAAATAGAAGAGACTGGGCCAGTCTAACATCTGCGGAGAAGTTACACAGGTCATGAGGTCAACCAACTACATTTTGTACTGGAAACAGCTTGTAAACAAACATACGAACGTAAAATATGGCTTTAACGAACAGAAAACCTGCGTCGTATCAAGGTTGTCTGTGGAATAACACTCATTGAGTAATATTCCCCCTCCCCCCCCCCCGAGGAAAATGTGATTTTAACAGAATTAGCAAGTTCGTACAGGACATTTGGCACGCGAAGAACGCTAGGCCTATCTCCTATCTGTCGATCACAATTATTTGAATTATGCCGTGTGGAAGAAAAACCAGCGTTTACACCAATACTATCTTGGTTAATATATGCTATTTATATAGAGAAATTCCTCGTGTTGTTATTCGACAAGAATATAGGTGTAAACGCTGGTTTTTCTTCTCATGGCATAATTGTGATCGACAGATATGAGATTGAGATATAGGCCTAGCTTTCTAATTCTATTAAAATCTCATTTTCGTCGGGGGAACTATTACTCAATAAGTGTTATTCTACAGATAACCTTGATACGACGCAGGTTTTCTGTTTATTGAAGCCATATTTTACGTTCGTTTGTTTGTTTACAAAATGTAGTAGGTTGACCTCATGACCTGTGTCACTTCTCCGAAGGCAGAGCCTTATTAAATCTACGTGTGTTGGACGGGCCTATCGTTCAGATTGTCGATTATCTTGTGTGGGATCTATATGAAGGCGCGAAAGTGCAATAGCACACAATATCAATTTCAAAGACAAAATAAAGCATAATAGCCTTCGAAGTCATCGTTAGGTGAACATAAATATGCCAAAGTTCCGTCACTCACGTGTTGATGTCAGAGCCTTATATTAGGGTTGGGACAATCGACATCGAGTACGAACGCATTTCATTTTTTGAGGCGAAATAGACCATATTTTATGATTTTAGTCGAAATAGTGGTGAAAAATGAGTTTTTGGGTTGGGGCAGCGGCCATTTTCAAAATGGCGGCCAAAATAGCTACAAAAAACTATTTTTTTCAGTTATTATCAATATAACTTGTGAAGATAGTCGTGTCAAATGACTTTTTGCAAGTGTCCGGGATGCTACGTTCAAAAAATGAATTTTCGGCACCATCCGATAAATGGCCGCCATCTTGGATCCAATATTGCGGCCAAAATAGCTACTTCTACCCCTTTTTCTCATTAATAACCGCATTTCATGCCATGAAATACGTTTTTTAATAGGATTTATGAAAAACATCTATAGATGGCCAAGTTCTTAATTTGTGTTTCTGGTATGATGTCATAATTACTGACATCGTCGCTATTTTACTTTGACGTCATAATCGTAGCAACGAAATGACGTCACACGTCAGACGTCAACGAACAAAACGTCAGTCTTTGCTTAGATCTCACTCGAAAACAAAGCATATCGGGTAATTGTATCTTGTTGATTTCCTCATCAGGACGAGATTATTCTTTCTACGTCTGTAAATACCTAGTATCTTTGAGTGCTAAACACCTGGGATATATGATATTTTGTTTTCAGTTGATATAGTTTGCGATTTTGGTTTGCGATCTCCAACATGAACGAGTCTCGGCAGACACGAGCTGATGACTTGGTTATGGATTTATATGGCGAACACTACAGGGAGGAACCCCAGTTTGTCAATAAACCCAGACTGGCAACTGGAAAATTCATCATGGGCCGAATGATGAGCATAACTAAAACTGAAAAGGGCAAACAGTCAATCAGCAAAGATACGGCAAGTTCGATAGTAGCAGAAGAACTATGTGCTGATTGGATTCAAAAGAACGTGTACCCCACAGAACCGAGAGTAGTTGCTAAGCGAATCAGAGATGACTACGATACATTACGAGAACTAAGAAAACTCGAGAAAAATAAAACAAAAACTATGACGCAATCGTGTATACAAAAAGCTGTTCAATTCAATGAAAAAATGACATTAAGGGCATATGACATTCGTGGTAAAGTGCTACACTATCAAAAGCAACTTGAAACACAATATGCTGTCAAAATTACCAACGATGATATAAAGTTTTATGAAAATAACTGCTTCGGCGATTACAAAGCTACATGCTCTCAAACAATCCCTCGCAATTGGGTCAAACAACAGAAACGTAACTGTGAGCGAGAACTAGCTACTGAAAAAAAGAAGCAACAACATTCTAACGAAAACGTGGTACAGTACTTTGTGATAGATGATGAAATGGCAGAGCTAATGGAAACCGCAGAAATTTCAGAAACAGTTGATCCCACGTTTCAATGCAGCATTGACGAATCAAGTATCAGCCATGATGTTCCGGTTACTAGAACGAACACAATGACAACTGAAACATGTGAAGGTGGGCCATCCAATTTTCCTAAAGTAAAGATCAGGACTGGGCTGAAAACACTAAATGAGAGTTTAGTTAGAACCATGGTTCAGAGTATCGCTAAATATAAAGTGTCAGCTAATGACTTGATTGGTATCACTGTTGATCTTGCTAACGGTGTATTTGGACAGAATTGGTCAGTATCGTCTACAAGTACCGATATTCCTGATTTAGAAAGTGAAGATGAGGCAGAGTCACCAAAACCTAAACGACGATGTGGTAATTTTTCATACGTCATGCCAACTCGGAAAAGCCTGGCAAATTATTTGGAGGATGCTTCCTACTTAAATCTAGAAATGCTTGCGAAATATTTGTTAAACAAAAACGATACCGTAGTCACTATTGGATTAGATGACGCGACGAAAGCGGCTGGCCATGACATGCTTCATGTGAAAGCTGATCATATCACCATAGCAGGACCTAACGAGACCAAAAAAACTTTCACCACTAGTTTTGTAGAAAACGTATCCTATTCTGGCAAGGATGGAGCTGCCGCGTACGAATTTAAATTGAAAACCCTTGCTACATTAGCAAACAGTACCGTGAAAGATATAAAAAGCAATGTTGATTTCTGGATATCAGACCGGGCGGCAGATTGTAAAGTCATGTTCGACGCTTTAGATGTTGATGCAGAACGTGTTCTAAAGT
Organism: Patella pellucida; assembly: GCA_917208275.1. Taxonomy (NCBI): domain Eukaryota; kingdom Metazoa; phylum Mollusca; class Gastropoda; family Patellidae; genus Patella; species Patella pellucida. The sequence continues at coordinate 37,989,323 of OU795037.1, read as the reverse complement.
GTTGCGGGCATCTGGTGCTAGGCATAGACCACGCAATTGACAAAGTTTTCCGTGACACCGAACAGAGAATAGGCGCTCAAAAACTCATAGACTGTGGAAGAATATTGAGGAGCGCATCGTCCAGTATCCACACTGTTGGACTCGTCGCATTGACAAAGCTTTTGTCACCATCTCACGCGTCACACTCAGTCTCCCTCTATAATGAATTTAAGACGTGGATGAGTGTGAACAACGTTGACAGTCATAGTTTTAGTGGATTTGTTTCCAATAGATTTGGACGGGTGGCGGAATTGGCGAAAGAGTTTCTGCTTCAAAGAGACAATATTGTAAACTTTTTCGAAGAATGTGTGGACAGTAACTCCAATAAGCTGGTGTTGGCAGTAGCCACATTTCTAACGAATGACTGGTTCCTTTGTTGTACTGAAGTGTATTCTCTCTTCGCCGAAATACTTATATTTCCTTTTTTGGACTTGTTGGGCGTCGATAAACGTTTGAACGGAAACATAATGGATAGATCTTGGCAGGGAGTGAAGGTGTTTTTCGACATGAAAATACCTGAGCTACAAAAACTACAGGCAAAGTTTGCAAAAACTGTAACTGGGAAAGGTCAGTTGATTGGTGCAGTCCTAGATGAAGTCATTGACACTCTGAACCGTCAGCTCGGGGAAATGGACTATTTTGAAGTAAATGTGAAAGAAGTCGAATGCATACCCGATCGTGAAAAACTGAAATACGCTCCTTTAACCAATATGGGCTGCGAATCTGAATTCGCCAAACTGGACAATAAAGTGAAATCTACCGGAGGCATGACCAGGATAACAACACACTCAAAAAAGAACATTGTTGCTACCAACGGATTCTTAGTACATCAAGATTTCGTGGAAAGTACTGAAGCTGAACGAAAACATAAATGGAAATGGGGAAGAAATTCCGAAGAAGTGCAGAAGGCCAAGCATTTGGAAAAAGACTTCCTAGAAACAGTAGCAGCGGCTAAATGTCTTACCCTGAAAAAGAAAGAAGAACTTAAGAAGAAGAAAATACAGCGTAGTCTAGCATTATTGGAAGCCTGTAAGCAGCACAGAGGTCCTGTCACGCCGCATACAATCCACAAACTCAAGACGTTGTCTCAAAAGCAGTTGCTCTGTGAAGTAGGATACATTCGCTGTACACTAGCCCCTGACATTCGAGAGAAGCGCAGAGTGAAATTGGACACTGGAAAGTACAAATACGAAAAATTTACCAATGCAGAACTTATTCGCTCTATTAGTGACGTTATAAAGCCTGAAAACAAAGTAGAGAATGTAGAGTCATTATTGAAGCTGTTATATTTTATTAAGTAATTATATTATAATTAAGATCCTACAAGTTCCCGCATATTTCAGGAGGTAGTTTTCTTTTACAGTATTCATGTAAATTAAGTATATATATAGGATAAGAATTGTAGGATCCATTCACCTGATTTGATAATTGTTTAGTTTTTTGCAATATCTATTTTCTGTCTTCTCCTCAGGTTTATCTCTTTTTTCCTTTTTTTTTTGCGTGTAGTGCAGTGTAGTGCATTTACTACTATTATTTTAATGAATAACTGAACACATTGATTATAATGTTTTGAGCGTATAATTTATATAGAAATTATATACTTTCAAGGGTTTTATACCACCGGATAATAAACATATTGTCGCATTGAACCCTTGTGTGGTCGTTTTGTTACTACGAATTGACCGCATATAACACTGATACAAGATGATAACGCGTAAAAATAAAATGTGGAAAAGGTAAAACAAAACTGTAAATATAGGTACAATATAGTGATCCAAATGTAAGACTGACTGCGAATGTGAACTGTGACATGGAAAAGAAAAAATGAAGATCAAAGTGCCAAATTTGCCATTTTCGGCGCCATTTTGGCCGCCATATTGGATCCAAGATGGCGGCCGTTTATTGGAATTTTCCAAAACTTGACTTTTCGAACTCAGCACCCAGAAAAACGAATAAAAAGACATATTACACGCAATTTTTCGTTCTTATCTTCGTGATAAACACAAGCTATAGAGAAAATAATGGCAAATTTTTTTTTTTAGTGGCCATTTTGAAAATGGCCGCTGCCCCAACCCAGAATCTCAATTTTCACATCTGCCCCAACCAAATTCATAAAATTTGGCCAATTTCGCCTCATAAAATGTAATGCGTTTGGGAGATTTAATGAATAAGTACTTTTTGTCCCAACCCTACTTATATATAAGGCTCTAGTTGATGTAAGATTACTACATTTCTTGTCGTTCAAGTCTATACATTCTTCATAGTCCTCACATGATAATCGAAATACTACTGCAACAATGGGCCATAATGTTTCTAGTCGCTCTTGTCTAATGACAATTGTATACTGGGTCTGGATGTCCAAGACACTATTGCGACAATGGGCCACGTAAAGGATTATTTTTATCTTTTCTTTTTCATTTAAATTTTTTTCCTTTAAATTTTTTTTTATTAATTTTTTTTTTCTGATATAATTTTTTTTTTATTTTAAATTCTAAAATTTAGATTTTAAATTTTTTTTTTTTTTTTTTTTTTAAATTTTAAAAAGATTTTCATTTTTTTTAAAGTGAAATGCAAAAAAAACACTTTTGCGACCATCGGCCACCATAAACCTCTCCAAATGACCACCAAATTTCAAGTCAATATATATCTTTGTTGTTGAGTTATGCTGTCTCACTTTATAAATTGTATTTGAAACATAATAAATTTTCTTGGAACTTTAGGAAAGGGTTAAAAGATTTAATGGAATCGAATAGGTTTATTTATTCTTTGTGTTTATGCCTGTTGTAAAATTGGGTAGAACCCCATTATATTACAAAACAGTATACTAATTTTGTAATTCTATCAGTGTCAGCTATTTCAGACTGCAATCGATATGTCGATCAACATTCATTACTTGAATTATGTCGATAAAATTAACTTTATTGATAACAATGACCTTAAAATGGTGTGCATTTTTGTTATTTGTACAATAACTATGGTACGGTATAACAATTGATTAGATCTACTGTATCGTACATTTAAGAAAAACACATCAAAGTTTAAAAGTATAGGCAGGCTATTATTAGCTATATTGTGGGAAGTGGATAAACAACCGGATTCAGTTCATGTTGGTGCTGAATTTACGACTCTAAATTCATTCTTTAGAGGCGACGAAACAATTTGAATTTAAGAATAAAGTGCCATATTGGCGAATAGATACGCGGACATTAGAAGGAATTAACGTTCCAGATAACCCAGAAATGATTTATTACATTTAGGTCTGGAGAGAATTCTGGGACGGCTACTCACCACTCATAGATTTCTAATTTTATTATACTCACTGCGGAGTAACCTTACCAGCTAAGAATTTCATAACTCCGATCACCTCAAACAAGGAACCGAGCCCAGAGTCAAACATTACATAGGTAAAAGTTGACCATTTACGGACACGACTCGGATAGATTTTACGCCCGGAAATTTACCGGAGTATATCTGCCGATCAGAAAGCAAGCGTTTGTTCTGCCTTTAGCCATTACACCGGAGTACAAATAAAAGTTTTATTAAAACGACTCCGCAACTGAACAACAAATTTACACCATTATACCGGAGTCAAAATGCTCCGGAATTTAAATAGCAAATTTAGACGATTTTGATTCCATGTGTAACACCATAATTGTATAGACCAAAAATTTATTCTGGTCCTTATACCAGGGCTTCCACTTCAAAATTTTTACAACCGGTCATTTTTCCTGTGGAGAAAGTGATGGTATTTTTAGCATAAAATAAGAAGCCATAAAACAACATGATATTGAAATGCTGTTCGAGTTTAATTGGGTCAAGGACAGTCACAAAGAAATGTAATCTCACGTCGGCATTTATACCCACCCATCCCCTTAATAAAGGAACACCTGTAACCAATTATCATTTATTGATTTATATAATATAAAGATAGTAAGCTGGCACTGCCAGGCAGGATACGCCCACATTTTCGAGACATGGATAGAGAACAAGCAAAACCCAAAGTGATATTTCCTACAATCAAAGGCTATAATTCATTAAATTACAATTTGATATGCGCAAATATCGAAAAGAATCAAGATCTTTAGGTTATAAACATGCATTTCAACTTTCAACAAAATCTAAATAAAATTGTGACCTATGCTGGGTCCACAACCTTGATATACCATATTTTAACACTATTAGCGTACAAACGGCGGCCATTTTGTCTGGCAATTATGGTCCGATTTCCTTGAAATTCAAACTCAACCTTCCGTATGGTGTAACGGTGATAGAGTCAAGCGTTTTTTTAAATCGGAAAATAATCGTGACCTCCAGAGGGACCATAGGCGTTTTTTCGGACAATCAGGGGCTATAATTCAGGAAGTTATGATCTGATATGTGCAAATAACAAAAGGAACCAAGATCTTTGTGTTATAACCATGCATTTCAAGTTTCATCAAAATTGAATCAAAATTGTGACCTATACTGGGTCCACAACCTTGATATACCATTTTATAACAGTATTCGCGTACACGCGGCGGCCATTTTGTATGGCAATTTTGTTCCGAATTTTACCGAAATTCGAACTCAACCTTCCTTAAGGTGTAATGGTGATATAAACAAATGATTTTTTAAATCGGATAATAATTGTGACCACAAGCTAAACAAAGGCGATTTTGCGTATAATCAGGGGCCATAATTCAGAAAGTTACGATCCGATATGCGCAAATATCGAAAGGAACCAAGATCTTTGGGTTATAACCATGCATTTCAAGTTTCATCTTAAATCGAATTAAAATTGTGATCTCTATAGGGTCCACAACCTTGATATACCATTTTTTAACAGTATTCGCGTACGAATGGCGGCCATTTTGTATGGCAATTTTGGTCCAATTTTTCCTAAATTCGAACTCAACCTTCCTTAGGGCGTAACGGTGATATAATCAAACGATTTTTTAATCAGATAATAATTGTGACCTCCAAAGGGACCACAAGCTAAACAAAGGTGATTTTGCGTATAATCAGGGGCCATAATTCAGAAAGTTACGATCCGATATGCGCAAATATCGAAAGGAAGCAAGATCTTTGGGTTATAACCATGCATTTCAAGTTTCATCTTAAATCGAATTAAAATTGTGATCTCTACAGGGTCCACAACCTTGATATACCATTTTTTAACAGTATTCGTGTACGAACGGCGGCCATTTTGTATGGTAATTTTTCCGAAATTTGAACTCAACCTTCCTTAGGGTGTAACGGTGATATAATCGAACGTTTTTTCAAATCGGATAATAATTGTGACCTCCAGAGGTACCACGAGCTAAAATAGGTGATTTTTCGGACAATCAGGGGCCATAATTCAGGAAATTACGATCCGATATGCGCAAATATCGAAAGGAACCAAGATCTTTGGGTTATAACCATGCATTTCAAGTTTCATCTTAAATCGAATTAAAATTGTGATCTCTACTGGGTCCACAACCTTGATATACCATTTTTTAACAGTATTCGTGTACGAACGGCGGCCATTTTGTATGGTAATTTTGGTGAGATTTTTCCGAAATTTGAACTCAACCTTCCTTAGGTTGTAACGGTGATATAATCGAACGGTTTTTCAAATCGGATAATAATTGTGACCTCTAGAGGTACCACGAGCTAAAATAGGTGATTTTTCGGACAATCAGGGGCCATAATTCAGGAAATTACGTTCCGATAGGCGCAAATATCGAAAGGAACCAAGATCTTTGGGTTATAAACATGCATGTCAAGTTTCATCAAAATCGGTTCAAAATTGTGACCTCTATAGGGTCCACAAGCTAAAAACATGATTTTTCGTACAATCAGGGGCCATAATCCATGAAGTTTTGATCCGATACATGCCAATATCGAAAGCAGCCGAGATCTTTTGGGGATAAAACTATATTTCAAGTTTCGTCAAAATCCGACAAGAATTGTGACCTGTAGAGAGTCCACAAACAATTGTGGACCGACGTCCAGACGGACGGACGGACAGACGCGACGACATAATACGTCCACATGAAAATGTGGGCGTATAAATATATAACAACAAGAAACTTTCGAAAGTACACTATTTTCTTACTATTTTTACAACATCACCCGTATATAGGCCATACTCGTCGTATCTCAAATGGAACTGTTGTGGTATAACATCTTTAAATAGTCGATATTCGTGTTCATGTGACGTGTTATTGTCACTGGAGACAGTGTGCTCTACGAGAGCCGACTTTCTAAAATTTTGGGAACAATCACAAAACTATTCTTGGCGTTATATTTCTAACAACGATCTTTTAATTAACCTGTTCGTATACAGGACAAGTTAGACTGTTGACTATTTCTCCATACACGGCGAAAAGTAGTTCCGAGTGATTAATGCATTTAAATCAGGCCCGTAGCCAGGGGGTGGCACGGGGGGGCAACTGCCCTCCCAATACTGAGTCTTGCCCCCCCAATATCACAAGAAAATTGGCCTTAACCGCAAAATTCATGCAGATGCCCATGCTAGTTGGCCCTCCCGAAAACATCTTTGCCCCCCCAAAAACAACTTCCTGGCTACGGGCCTGATTTAAATTATTAAAAGTCATTCAATGTACAATAATTAACATACTTTTTAAACTAATTAATATATTATTAACTCGTATCAATATTTAGGGAGCTCAAAGAAGATCGTTCTTGTATTTGCACTCGATAACATGTAAAGATTGATTCACAGTGTATCAAAATGGCGGCCAGCGTAAATAGTTCATTGTGTCAAGTAAAGTAACGACAATCAGTTGTTACATAAAGGAAACAAAAGGATTAAAAAAAACAACCGACAATACATTTTTGTGTAGGAGTATTAAATCTTAACCACGGGAATGTTTGTGACAAGATTTTAAGACAGAATTTGTCTTCCACGTGGGCCGATGTTGAAAAAAGGCGGTCGGAATGATTTGACGACAATTGTTATTCTGAGAGGTTTGGAATTTCAACATTTTGAAATGATATAAAGCATGCAAACATTTCTGCTTCATATATCATTCGCATGCTTAACTCTAGTTATCAAGTAAATATAGCTGCACGAGCGATGAAAGTCGGCAAATATGCTGTAAAAACAACTCGGTTTTAAGAATGGTCACACAGCTTTTAATCTGTTTGATATTGATCCTCCGTTGATTGTGAGTACAGCCATATACACAAGGATAATTGATTGGCAGTGGTGTCAATTCGCGGACTACTGAACACTGTTAATTTGATTATACCCGACAGTTTACATCACGACACGCACGGAGTTTCGTCGAGTCCAGGATTTTATGATTTAGCACAAAATATGCTATATTTCCGGCATGCAAAATGACCTATGGGTCTGATCGGGTGTAGGTCATTTTCCAGAGCCGCAGGTCCCGACCGGCATATACGGCCGAAATGGAACCCCTGCCTTATACGCCATATAGAAATATGAGCGCTCAAACTTTGGACCTTTTCAGCTTACCTACCAACTTTGAAACTCTATAACTCCGTCCCTAGTAATCCTATGTACATGAAATTGGTATCAAATTGTTCAGAAAACATAGATCTTTCTAATGACATGAAGCACGAATTTGACAAAATAATCCAGGCAGATATTGTTGACCTTCACCTTTGAACCCACGCCCCCAAAAAGGGGCAAACTCGATTTGGCCAATTTTTTGTGGGAACATTGCCCCACCTATGATAAATGAACACACAAAAAATCAAAATGGGATCTCTGTGGGAACATATTTTAGGAGCCGGTCAAGTCAGGTGCTACACAGTTATTAAAGTGCACAAAACCTTATCTGTTTGTAAATGTTAACTATGTCGTCTGCTAGTGGTGTGTGAGAGAGGTACAGTGAGAGTGAGTGCAAACAGGAATCTGGGTAATATAAAATTTGGTTACACCACCCAGAAAGATCACAACTTGGAAGAGCAATTATTAAGAGACAGGGCAATATTAGCAAAAACAATTCCTGGCACGCAGAAACTCCATTCACTCAAACCTTTATCAAAGACAACGCTTGAGGTACGCGAGTTTAGTGCAAGTAGTTCTTCGCGTGTTGAGTCCGTAACAGCTGAACATTCTTCACCTGTAGAAATGAAACTAGCAGGTTACGTCACCGTACAGTACGACAGTAAATGGTGGCTGGCGTGCATCCTAGAATCGTGTCCCATTGAACAAGAGGTGAAGGTCAATTTCCTTCATCCAAATGGCCCTTCAAACAGTTTCTTCTTCCCCGATGTGGAAGATCAGTGCATCATAGACTGCAGGGATATTCTGATTCCGGTAGACCCTAAAACAGCTCATGGTAGGACCTATACTCTTGAGTAAAAAAGAAATTAATGCTGCAAACAAATCCCTAGGGAACAAAAAATGAGAACTAAATGGATCGTCCAGTGACAAAAACAGAATGTACAAGTTAACATAGTGAAATATGTGTACAGAAGTCAGCTTGCCAAAAAACCTACAGTTAATTCTAATAAAAACAATGTCTGTTTTTGCGACCTAGATGGACTTCCATGTCAATCAAATCTGTTCCCATGGAGATCCCACTTTGATTTTTTGTGTGTTCGCTATTTATAGGTGGGGCAATGTTCACACGAAAAATTGGGCAAATCAAGTTTGCCCCTTTTTGGGGGCGTGGGTTCAAAGGTCAAGGTCAACAATATCTGCCTGAATTTTGTCCTGTCGAGTTCGTGCTTCGTGTCATTAGAAAGATCTATGTTTCTAAACAATTTGATACCAATTTGATGTACGTAGGATTACTAATACTAGGGACGAAGCTATGGAGTTTCAAAGTTGGTAGGTAAGCCGAAAAGGTCCAATGTTTGGGATGTCCCTAAAGGGACCCCATGGGGCCCCCAGCGCTATAATTTTGCACATCACATTTTTTCATCATGGTTAACTTGCACACCAAAAATCATTAAAATCAGTGATGGTCATGTCAAAATCGCCCGAATTTTGTGTACACTTGACATGGAATGCCCCATCCGGTTTTGTAGTTAATTTTCGTAAGGAACCGAATCAGAGACGATATCCGGTTTCGTAGTAAATTCTTAAGGAACCAAATCCTGTCACTTATCCACTGCCTAGTTAGTACTGTAGGCCTATATTGTATTACGGAATTACCTTCAAAACTGTATCTTTGTCTTCCTGCACTTTCTCCGTTACCCTTTTTTGTAGATGTAACAACAGTTTATTTATTTCATTTTATTTGTTCATTCTGATTTCAAGATGAACTGTCTGACTTTAGTGACAGACAATACAGAGAGAGACCAGAGTTGGCCTTAATCTGCCTAATAAAAAAATGGCTAAGGTCTAAGAAACAACAACCCGGCCGAGGAAGGCAGAGGAAGAGAGAGAAAACACGTGAAATTATTAATGTAAAGTAAGGCAACAGCAATGCGTATTCACCTTTAACTAGTCTAACATATGCAAGCCAATAATTTATATGATTTCACAGTTTTAAATAGAATACAAAGATAGTTATTGTAAGCCTTCAATTGATAAGAATTATTTCAGGAATAATCAACAACTTCGCCTCTTTGCCAATCAATCCGTCGGCCTACTGTTTTAACTCTTCATTACTCGAGTTCCAAGACATGGGAGGTAATCCAGTCGTCAAATGGGATCAGACCATAATATTTACTTTTCAATATTGAATTTACCCCATTTCTCGGCCGTTGATAGCGGGTTTTTATCGTATTATGTCTCTTGCTTATTACAATGTTTAGTTTTATAATAATATGTGATTTCAAATACTTTGATTTCTGGACGAAAAAATAAACAAAACGATGAGAAATTAAAATAAAAAGAAAGAAGATCTAGAAATAAGGTAATACAGGCGCAGATACAGGAATGAAATGGGGTTTAGCTTCTGCACCTAACTTGGGCTGTTTGAAGACGGGCATCGCCATACAGTGCGATATGAGGGAAATTTTGCCCGGGCAGCAACTGAATTCTAACTGCCAAGGGATCTTTTACGTGCACGACAATGTGTACACAGGACCTCGAGGTGATATCGCAGAAAATAAAGAAATTAAATGAAATGGGGTTTAATGTGCTACTGTTCTGCTCCTTACAAAGGAGGAGTAGGTGGCGTGACACCGTCCAAGTAAAATGCCCCACACATCACAATGTATGGCATATGCCCGTCTTTATAAGCCAGATTTTGAATAACCTATTTCTCTAACATGGACTAAAGTGGCTGACAAACAGTCAATATTTTGCACAAAATTCAATATGTGGTCAAAGGGGGAATAACCGATGTGAACACTATTTGACAGTAAATTTACAATTTTCTGTAAAAATAATACTTCAAACGGCATTGCAAATGGAGAATCTCCTATGAGTATTTTTTGATATCAAAAAAGGCGAGTAGGAGATTTCATTTATCACCCAATCCCTTCTTACATGCAGAAATAAATAAATATAATTCTTTGCTATAGATTTCACTTTTACTGAACCTGAAAACGTTATGGCGTAGTGATAGGCCTACATCAATTTTTTTGACAGCAATTTAATAATTGCAAAGTCCTTTATATTGACCCAGTGTTTCTACCAATGTCAATTAAATCAAAATAGTTTCTTTTTAATAAGAAAGAAGTTACTTTTAATTTTAAAAAATGTACTGTTCTTTAGAATGTATTATTGGGTGATAAGCTTACATATTATTATGGTTGTAGTACATTCATATGGATCGACATCGTTTTAAATGTAAGTTAACAAACCATGTGATTTGATAAATCCTGTACTGCATTTTTACTATACTTATAACTGTAAATATACATATAATTTTAACAGTGTAGCGGGAAATGTTAATCATTGAACTCTTTTTTTTAAACATTCTACCTGCAGAATTGTTAATTATGTTCCAAAGTCTTGACGAATCATATTGCTTATCGCTCCTTAGCCTAAGCAGAAATTCTTATCATCCAACTTAGTCGAAGTAAAGGTATAGTAAATCTATATCCGGAGTTTCATCGCTCTCACCCAATTAAAACGTCTCGCACAATATTGTCAATTACTTGAACACATTCATCTATAGGGTGTTTCCTGATTTTTTTCTGTGATTTCTGCCTTCATTTCACCAATCGTTTGAGGTTTTTTCCTGGTACGATCGGCTTTTGACTCAATATGAGCCTCAGATATTGATCAATTAATCAGTGTTGACGTTTCTAGTGGTTTTGTGCACTGCACCCTAGGAACGTTTCTAGTGGTTTTGTGCACTGCCCGGTCCATTGCCTAATCCCTCACTTCAACCAGAATGTGGGTTATGATATATTAACTCTTCCAGATCCTAGTGTTGTGAACACCGGGCCCGTATCTACAGGGAAGCGCCGGGGCATGCCCCCTCCGCGTGGAATGCTCCCCCCTCCCGCTCAGAACCATTATAAACCATATTTTGTACTTATCTAAATTAGTTCGCCCCCCTACCAAAAGGTAATGCCCCCCCCCCCCCGCTTAATTTTGTCTAGATACGGGCCTGGCGAAGACAAGTAAAACGACATTTTGAACTATAGAAATACAAACGAAATACGATCTGCGTTTTAATCAGATTTGGAATGATTGGTGATTCAAGAAATCGGTTAGAAATCAAAACAACTCTACGGACAATATTGCGTGAACAAATTTTAATGAAACGCATTTGTCTTTAAAGCAAATTTTAAAAAATCGGTTAAAAAATGTTATCTTTTTCCGATCAAAGTAAATGTTGTCGAATGGTCATGGGTCGATGACTGCGCCACGCTGAATTGTGGGAGTATAAATAATCAGCTGCTATCCCTACGCCCCACAAGATTTTAGTTGGACAACCCACACACGCTTTTGAAAAAGCTGGTATCCGCCTCTTGAAAACGCCTTAGGTCTTTTTCTCTCATAATTAGTTTATTGTCTAGCCTACTTATCTGAACATATGAAACAGTAGTTAAAATACTTTTAACGTTAAACGTGTGTTTAACGTTAAAATTGGTACAGTCTAAGACCCTTTACGCAAGTTCAAATTGGCCCAAACGCAATTGTCAACACATACCATTATAGTTTCGTAATTCTATGACAAATAGTGAAGACTGGACCACAAAAATAGTTACAGAACAGTTTTTCTTTGTGGTAATGCGTTCAACATAATAGCGATGTATTTTGTATGACGTAATTACACAAGCGGCCACGAGTCTCCATGACACTTCGCGAGATAAATTTTCTCGTAGCAGTTGGGTTTCATCAAATCATATAATTATGCGGTAAGGCTTCACCTTTATTTCAATGGGAATTGATTTATTATAATGAATGAAATGGGGTTTAACGTCCTACGCTTAAGCACCGTACCTGGGCTAATTGAAGACGGGCATACGCCACAGTGTGCAATGAGGAAAATTTTGCCCGGGCAGCGGCGCTACGGCCTACTCTTATATCGAATTCCAACTGCCAAGGGATCTTTTACGTGCACTCCAATTTGTACACGGGACCTCGGTTTTTCGTCCCATCCGAACGACTAGGCAGCTGTCCTTGTCAGGCCCTCCTTCTGCATCACTGACAATGGGAAATCATTATATGTTAAGCTATGTACAGTACTGTTTTGGGTCAGTTAATGTGTAAATTAACGTAATTAAGGGTGCTATAGGCCAGAAACTTTTTTGTAGTCATTTGACTAAAAAACTTGCGCCAAGCAACTCTGTACGACAAACCACTACTGTCGTCTGGAGTGGGCGGAAGACAACAGTAGTGGAACCATTTCTAATGAAACAGAGACAAGATAACCGTGGGTTTTAATTTGTTGTCTAAATAGGTAAAAAATACCAATATCGTCGAGATATTCCCTTGCAATACCCCCCCCCCCATCCCATCGTATTCACAGAGAATTACGAGTCTTCCATATCCACTGCTGATCAGTGTGTACGCCCCCCCCCCCCCCCCGACTACTAACCGACGGACTTAAAAAAAATATATTTTTCGTTAAAAGATAATTATTGCTGTTGGGTTGATTGCGTTCCTTATCCATAACACACTCCAAATTTGGTGATTTTGGAAATCCTGCTACTGTCATTAAAGCTTATTATTAGCCTATATAATTATTGTCCAATTAGCCTGGAGCGTCTGCTGCATAGAATATAGTCGAGATTAAATAATTAGTTCTTTTATTGAAGCAAACGTTTTAAAATCTTCAATTTAAAAATATTGTATAAGTATTTTACAAATTTTAACGGACAGCAAAACATATTTGTAATTTATAAAGTGTTTTTGTAGTATGTGATTAAATCAGGCCCGTAGCCAGGGGGTGGCACGGGGGCAACTGCCCTCCCAATACTGAGTCTTGCCCCCCCCCCCCCAATATCACAAGAAAATTTGCCTTTACCGCAAAATTCATGCAGATGCCATGCTAGTTGCCCCCCCCCCCCCGAAAACATCTTTGCCCCCCCCCCCCCCCCCAAACAACTTCCTGGCTACGGGCCTGGATTAAATAGCAATTGGATACCGAAATTATTTAATTGGAAATGAAATGGGTTTAACGCCCTACAGTTTTGCTCCGGACTGAGCTAATGAAGACGGCGGGAATTATTTGAAAACAATCTTAGCCAAGTAGGCTTATCGGTTAAATATACTTTTAACAAATTTAACAAGTAACCAGGTTTGTGTTATTCGACTTGGTTTCAGCTTGAAGAGAAAACTATTTGATGATTAACTGAAACATCGAAATGTTTTGTTTTTGTTTTTAAAAATAAAATGATATCTTGATTGTACCAATAGATTAATGGGGATTATGGTTTATATCTTGACACTAAAGTGATTAAGATTTATTTTATAGAATTGTCTTTAGCCAGCGGCTGCCAGACAGGGTACGCCCACAAACAAGAGTGTGATAGAGAACAAGCTAAAACTAAAGTGGTTTTTCCTACAATCAAGGGCCATAATTCATTAGTTTACATATCGATATGCGCAAATATCGAATGAATCCAAGATCGTCGGGTTATAAACATGCATTTCAAGTTCAATCAAAATCGGATTAAAGTGAACTCTACAGGGTCCACAACTTTGATATACCATATTTTTACACTATTCACGTACAAGCGGCGGGCATTTTGGTCCGATTTTCACGAAATTCGAACTCAACCCTCATTACGGTGTAACGGTGATATAAGCAAACGTTTTTTTTATATCTGATAATAATTGTGACCTCCAGAGGGACCACAAGCTAAAAATGGTGACTTTTCATATAATCAGAGCCATAATTTCATCGAAATCGGTTAAAAATTGTGACCTGTAGAGTGTTCACAAACAATTGTGGGCGGACGGACAGTGGCGACGGCAATATACGTCCAAATAAAAGGGGATAGAGGTATTCTGAATATATGACGTTATATTTTAGGAGATTTTGTCCATATCTTACATACGAGAGACAGGGTTGGTCTCGGTGCCGGGAAATGAAAATAGGGAAAGGTTGCAACAACTTGACCTATGTTATTACCAGGACTTCCCGCCAACAAAATGACACGCGTACAGGCCACGTTGTAATACTGCCGAAATGCTGTTTTCTGAGGGTTGTAGATTATTGCAACACTTACGTCGAAAACTCAGATAAATAGTAAAAATTGTACTTTTAATAACGAGTGTCCAAAACTGGTTAACGTCACAATAACGAGATAGGTATCGCTAGGGCGAGTCGGTCACCAAGACTAAAGTTACAGTAGAATACAGAACATATATACAAGCTTAGCATTAAAATAATTATATAATAATATTTGATATAATGTTAAATTGCAGATGTTTAAATACAGGAGAAGATATGGACATAGCAAAATTGCGTGTTAACTATAATTACGTAATATATATCGTTACATTGAGTATAAACTCAAACAGTTAAACGACTTGAAAGATTAGTGAGAAATCAATTCGGACATAGGTCAATTACTACTTTAACAAAAATTATATCATAACATACATACAAAGATACACTACAACAATACCATACAGCATACACAATCAAACATACTCCATAAATCAATTGCATCGTCATATTCTTATGTAGACTGGAATAACCAGACGCTAGAAATTTGCATTCGATTGAGACTGCTTGCTTATTTTGCCGAACATAACTGATTTTGAAATTAAGAGTAAAAACGGAAACCATTGAATATATATACAGTATTATATGCGTTGCAACCCAATTGTGTTAATTTCTATGTCCTAACTGTTAGCGATTTAGCTCCATTAGTCCCCTGCTTTCTCCAAAAGGCGGGGAACAATAAAATTGTAACAAGTGACTTGTAATCTTATATCCTTCTTCTGACCCGACAGAAAATCAATCTTTTCAATGCCGTTAATAATGAGCGGAAGCGAAGTCTTCCCCAACAGTGAAAAAACGAGGGAGCCATAGTGTTAAGAGACGATCATTTTAAGATCGATTTTATATTAGTCTGGAGGCTCAGTGCGGGGGGCACCAAATGGGCACAAAACCAGACCCGACTTTTCTAGTGTAAAATTTTGAGTAGAATACGATGCCGAGTGGTAATCAGTCAGCCGTCAGGGCGTTTTCGAGATATTCGGGGTCAAATGAGGTCATTTGCAATGAAAGTGAATGCGCAACCATTCTTGTATCATGACAATATGCCGAAAATGATCGAAAGTTATCACTCTTTCAATAAAAATGTAAACTTGCTAAATTCGCCTTTAGACTTTTTGACGCCGAAGGTCAAAAGGTGAAATGTTCCGATTTTGCCCTTGGAAGATTTAAGGCAAAAAATACGTTAACACTGTCAAATCAAAATCTCTCCGAACTAGTATTACAACGAATTCAATGCTATACATAATGATACTAGTTGTCGGGGGAAAAAAAACATGGAATAGTTTCATAGTTGGATTCTAGCCTGCAGGCCGTGTCACAAAGGCTGGCTGTAAAACATTTCCCCAGTAATATTTACCAATACCTCGTTTATATACCGTGAGGTAATTCGTACAATGCATCCGTTGGTTTTATCTGTGTCTATATTTCGGGGAGATTTTGTTTTGACAGTTTTTGAGTAATTTTGAAACAGGTTTCGAAATCTGTTGGTTCTGTTATGTAAGATCCTTTTCGACGTTCCAAAGTAAATGTACGGTGCTAAGATCACATAAAGATAAATTTTAAATGTTCCTACTATTAATTAGAATAGGTTTCGCCTTAGTTATTATATTTTACGCTGACTTTTTATTGCTTTAAATCTTCCTAGTGATTAATCAGAAAATTTCACCTTTGACCCCCGGCGTCACAAAGACTAAAGGTGAATTTAGCAAGTTGACATTTTTATTGAAAGAGTGATATCTTTCGATCTTTTTCAGCATATTATTTTCATGATATAAGAATGGTTGCGCATTCACTTTCAGAGCAAATGACCTCATTTGACCTTTGACCCTGAATATCTCGAAAACGCCACAACGGCGAACTGATTACCACGTACGTAACTAACGTGACGAAAATTATAGTAGCTGTGTTTTTTTTTCGCACGTATCCAGTGAATGGCCATTTTGCTAAGTAATCCCAGCCAGAATTTGGCTATTTTTTAAAATTGCGTTGAAGTTTTAAATTTTTGTTTAGAACTGAAATAAATCCCCACGCTAAAAACATTAGCAGAATTCATTGTGTATATGTGAAATAGACCTGTCCGAAGCACAAAATAGTGCAAATAGGCCCGCGTGTGTCAAATGTCCGTTTAAACTTGCTAATTCTGTTAAAATCCCATTTTCTTTCGGGGAATATTATTCAATCTCGAGCTGTGTCCGTGTTATTGCACAGACAACCCTAATACGACGCAGGTTTTCTTTTCGTCGAAGTCATTGTACTTTCGTTTGTTTGTTTACAAACTGACTTCTGTGCGTTGACCTCGTGACCTGTGACGTTTAGATAACGGCATGTGAATATCATGGCGGTTCACTGTGTCAGAGTCACTTCTCTGCAGGTAGGGTGAGTTTGTCGTTCAGATTGCTGATTACCACCCGGCATCGTATTCTACGCAAAATTTTACTCTAGAAAAGTTGGGTCTAGTTTTGTGCCTATTTGGTGGACCCCCCCCCCTCCCGCACTGAGCCTCCGGCCTATATCTGTTTCTATCAACACTATAAATTCAGCATAAATACCACTTGGATATTCTAGAGTGCCGCGCTTCGACCTCTGGCTTGTGGCTGTTGTTTCGAGCCCTGGTGTGAGCCTATGTGGCATCAGGCCCGTAGCCAGGGAGTTGGTTTTTTTTTGGGGGGGGGGCAAAGATGTTTTCGGGAGGGCGAACTAGCATGGGCATCTGCATGAATTTTTTCGCAGCTACTGGTATTTGCGGTAAAGGCCAATTGGAGCGTAGAATATTACATTAAAAACACTAGTTATCTGAACTTTTAACAAATTAATAGAAAAACATCTTGTATTGTAAGTATTGTTGTATATTAGATAGCAAACATTACAAAATACATGTAACCGATAGTCAAACTGGAGTGAAATTTGACTGAAGCATTTAATGGAGTGAAATGTAACAAAAATCATCAAACATTACAAAATACTCGATGCTCCTGCTCAAAATGGAATAAAATATAACAAAAACATAAAACAATATCGTCCAGCGTTACAACAAACGGCGATTCTTCGTTAGACGGAACTTCTCAATTATATTGGTCCTGTCCATGTTTCTGGCTATGGCACTTTCAAATGACAAGAGAGTCAATGCACTGAGACGGGAAGTGCTCATTGAAGAACGCATGCGAGTCTTGATGCGCTTCACGGAGGACAAGAGTCGCTCCACAGTGACTGATGTCTGTGGGACAGTCAGCAAAATCTTGAGCAGTTGATGGATGCTTGGGAAGATGTCCCCATCGGCCAAGTTGAAAATATCAAAGAGGGTGGATTCAGTTGGGATTGATCTTTAAGAAATGATTTAAAAACATCGATTTCACATTCCGGGATTGTGAACCCGTACCCTCCTGACACACTGTTGAGCAGTTTCATATCCATGAAATCTGGGCTGAATTGACAGAATGCTAAAACGACCCTCATTACACCTTGTTGGTCGTGGCCAAATCTGGCGTGCAGCTTACCAGAAATGTGGCTGATTACCCGTTTCATCAAGATGACCAGATCGTTCAAATGCAACACCCGAATTTCTGCTTCTATCCTGAGAAAAAAAAATCGCTGGCCATAATTTGGCACCTTTCTAGAATCTAGTGACAATGTTCTTAATTGGCCCACATCTAGTTCGAAAACAAGCCCAAAATATCGACGCATACGCCA
This sequence comes from Patella pellucida, assembly GCA_917208275.1. Taxonomy (NCBI): domain Eukaryota; kingdom Metazoa; phylum Mollusca; class Gastropoda; family Patellidae; genus Patella; species Patella pellucida. The sequence goes on along the minus strand of OU795037.1, from coordinate 37,971,048 downwards.
CCAACGTCAACCTACCACCACCCTCCCACCCCTGCATGGATACTCCCAAGACCCAAGACCCAATCACCCCCTCCCTCCTCTACTGTCATCAAATGAGGTCAACACATGCTAACCCAGCCTTGGGCTTTGATTACGATAAATAGCCACCGAGGCCCCAAGAGCACGGGAGACTACCTGGCAAATCCTTGAAATCCGGTAATACGGTTCGGTAGGGTTAACTCATCTAAAGTCAAGCCGCATAACTTGGCATAATAATGAATAAGTGATCAAATACATCAAAGACCAACTCACGAGACAATGATGGATTTTTCTGTCACAGGCTTTCACATTCACACAAAAATCACAACTGTCAACACTAGTAATGTGTCAGTTGTGCCAGGTAGTGTGCAGATGCCCTGCCAAAACAATATTGAAAATACTGAAAAAAATATTTTTGTTTTCTTGTGATATTGGGGGGGGGGGGCGAGACTCAGTATTGGGAGGGCAGTTGCCCCCCCCCCCTGGCTACGGGCCTGTGTGGCATTGAGATAGGGGCGCCTTCTCAACCTCGTGGGTTTCCACCGGGCACTCCGGTTTTCTCCCACTGTTAAAGACCCCTACACGCAAGCAAATTATTGAAATAAAATTAAACCATACGTTAGTCCCGAAATGACCTAGTGATATTGAGTGGACATTAAACCCCATTTCTCTCTCTCCCTCGCGACACAATCAACTTTGAGTGTACATGTAGTTGGATTGTATGGGGGGGGGGGGCGTGTAGCCAAAATGTGACTGACTGATGCACATACCCCTAGTACGACTTTTGATTTGAGACTGACTGCAGTTATTTTGAGACTGACTATTTTTCTCCCTGGGGGAAATTTTATTCTTTGACTCGCAACAGAATAAGAGTGAACCACATCAATTCAAACATGATAAGTTGACAAGGTTATTTTATAATAAGTATTGCGTAAGTAGCGTGACCGACTGCGAACGACTATTGTTTTCCTCCACACACACACACACTTTCACCCCTGATGACACATCTAAGATTTCTGACTTTCTCCAAATCACAACCATCAATTTTGAAACCGACGTGATAAACTGATAACACATAGACAGTCACTCATAGACATTTAAATCAATAAAAGAACAATTTGGTAAAACTAACCAAATTGTGATTGTGGGAATAACTACCCCCCCCCCCCAGGGTTGGCTGGAGTTTGTCCACATGGTGTGGTAACAAGAGGGGAGGGACTGAGGCTGGCACACTACCAAATATATTAATGTAGACTGGCCCAGTCTCTTCTATTTATTTTACATTTCGATTTATATAAAAGTATTAATTTTTAGTAAACCAACACTTTCGTTTCCATTTGTATAAAAAAATCTTTGAGTAAACCTGTAACCGGCACCAGCGACTGGAAAATTTGCGATAAAATGGGCGTTCTTGCCATGTTTTTCGTCCTACCTTATTTGGAATGATTGGCAGTTATCAAGCACGCCCGAGTCTCGTGACATGAATCATGCCTCCGACTGGAGTGCAAAGCAGTCATGTTGAGACCGTCGGAGGTCACGTTGTTGTTAGATATGTCGTGATCACGTGCACGACGTCACACGACCTACATAATGCAGATTGACCTACTAGATGAGATTGAAGCTCTATTTGCCCAGTCTCTAGAGATTACGTTTTTTTTTGGAGAGGACTGGCCAATTTTTGGTGTGTGGTGAAGACTGGTCACCAGTCTAATATTAATGTGACACCATACATTTTATGAACTACCTGTGAGATAACCTTTATGCACAATCAAAAGATATTTTTCAATTCGTTTTATTTTCTGTATTTTATATTGTAAGGTAAAACCCACAAAGACGAAACAAATTATAGATATAATTCTATGAGGTTGCCCTTATACACCCATAGATGACATTCAACTGCATTCACTCTACTCTTCAATTTTGGTCAACAGTAATATCTTTCACAGACAAAATAATTCAACATCAATATGGCTACATTACATGTTTATTTTGTTCTTCTGATGCATAGTATTTGTTATATAAATCAAGGTGATAGTCAACACGCAGATACATCAAAAGCCAGGCTATGATCATACATTATATTACTGGAGTTTATTACATTTGGCTGTAGAAAGATTCAAACTGTGTCTGGGGACATACTCGAATAATGAGCCTAATATTACAGCAAGTTTTCAAATTCAATTTGAACGTGGCCTGCATTACTTGAGCAACAACCAATCTCTATAATTATTTACATCATATTTGACCAATTAAATAATTGAAGCTACAAAACTATCATATTGGTGGACAATCATCAGACAGCAGACAGATTCTGGAAGGGAAAAGATGTAGCAATTTCTATTGAATCAGCGATTCTGGCAGACTAGGGTTCGAGAATGACTTTAGTATTTTAATCTATACTTTGTATCCGGCTATGATACATGTAAACACAAACTGCTGCATGGTTATTCTTGAAATGAAAATTGTCTTAACTGAGATAGATAAGAAGAAGTAAATACACAACGTGAAGGGGACGCAAAGACGCCCAGAGACAAATTCTAGACAATCACAAGGCTAATAAGATATGTAGTAAGAAAAGATGCATGGGTGCATACCCGGGATGTACAGACTGGCGTGCCGAAGGCCGCTTTTCAAGTCTTACAAAAGACATCTGTAGTCATTATTATACTAATTTTGAACATTCAAATTAATATAGAAATTCAGCTAGTTTTAACTCTGGTTCTTGCAATATTTTAGAATAATGCTTATCTCCTAATAAGGGAGCATAATGTAATTTAAGAATTACGGTTTCAAATGTATTTGAGAAAGATAAGAGGTTTTGTAAGATTCAATCTGTATATGGCCATAATATTGTATGTATTAACTCTTAGTAAAGACAGACCTGATTTGTTTTATAAATTAATATCAATATTGCTAATTTAAGACATAAACCATTGTGAAGTTGTACTATTTTCAGTGCAATATACAACATTTAAAATATACATTCTTTGGTTATTTATTCTTTCATTACAAGTAAGTTGTATTTGTAAAATAACCCATTTTTATAGACAGCGTACTACAATGTTCTCTAGACATTAATACACATTTTTATTTGTTTCAACATTTTCAATACTGTACTACAAAAACCATGAGTGTATTAGTAAGTTTCATAGGATATACAACACAATAAACTAACAAATATGAAAAAAATATGATGTCAAATAGATTAATAAGCATGTATTATATAACAAACATACAAATCATCTAACATAAAAAGAAAACATACAAGCACGGAACATAAAACAATTCTATTTTCTTATTCTACACATACAATTATTTCTCTTTAAATGCTAAAAAGAGAACTCTAATAATTACATTTTATGAATAAATGCAATAAATTACGCAGCATGTTTCAACATTTACATTAAGAAAAGCAACCCGAAAATAAATTGCACTATAAATTTAAGAGCAAAATCAGAATTCATCAGAGAAAACTCATAACATCTACTTTCTGATATATACAGTTAACCATGTATGTAAGTAACCAGTTAGTATGTCACATACTATGTCAAGTGGAAGCAGACGTTAAACACCAAAAAGAAGATGTCACATAATATATTAAAACTTTACAGCTATTTATGTAACTGACTGTAGTAGACATGCATACTAAGAGTATTTAATGTTAACAAGGCTAACAAATCTTTATTGTATTTTGTAGTCAATATGGATTATTAAAACATGTGGGTTCACATGGCCCTTTGAGAATCTGATGAAGTGTATGATACATGTACCTTCTTACAGAAAGGCTTTATATTATTTGTTTGGCTGTCAAAAAAGGCTAAATGCTAATTAAATGACCAACCGAATAAAGAAAAGAAATATAAAATAACATCTAGTTATAATTACACTGTATGTATGTAGTTTTAGATATATTCAATAAATAATATAATTACAGTTCAGATTTTTTAAAGAATCTTAATGAAGTAAGCTTACAACTGCCATAAAAACTTTGGCGTACAAACAAAAGTACAAAGATATAATCCTAAAAATAGTACTGTCTAAAGAAATACATGTATTGAGCACTTGATCTCTATATAGATATAGCTTCTTAATATAATACATAATAAATAAGATTGTTACTTATCAACACTAAACAACCAATAGAAATACTAAAATAATCCAATCATAATGCAATCTGATTAAAACACATATCCTATTTCGTTTTATTTTTATAGTTCAAAATTTTGTTTTACTTGTGTTTGCTATACTAGAATCTGGAAGATTTGTTATTTAACTTGTGTTCTGCTTGAAATGAGGAGTCAGCCAATCAAATGGTCTGTCAAATCGAGTGCTTCACCTTTTTTGCGCGGAACTGTGGGTAGTCATTAGCAGCGACAGAAATCAAAACAAAGCAAAGCATAGCCACTTGCAACATCGATTATGATCAGTTAATCAAATGACTAAGGGTATTGGGTCACATGTCGCTTACTTGACAAATGACATGAACTCCTACTATAACTTGTTATATCTACAATGTAGTGTAGGTCATCGAAAGTATAAAAGATAGGTTGCCAGGCAACAAAACATACGTCCACAGCAGCTAAATCGTCCTGGCAGTCAACAAGAGATGTAGTATATTTTTTCTTCTTTTTTTTCAGTAATGAAACAGTAACAACTCATTAAGTAATTATCAGAAAATCATTAGAATTTGTTTAGCTTTGATAAAGTTCTCATCCATGATAACGTTTAGTATACGAAACATTTAATATCATGGATTTAGCTGTTCAAGTTATCACAATTCATTGAAAGTCAATATACTTGTTTGTCTCAAAACCTTCAACTCTGTGTATCAATCTAAAGTCAATCGGATGATAACCATAGCCTCAAGAGCGTCCACAAGATTTTTTTGAAGAGATCAAGGGCCATTACTCTTGACAGTAATTATTGGAAATTGCTGAAACTCAATAGGCTTTTTTGATTCATGACCATTAAAACTCTGTGTATAAATTTCAAGTCAGTCAAATATTAACTTTAGCCTCTAGAACGTCCACAAGCGATGACAATATACAACCGCATTTCAATGTGGGCATATAATAATCCTAACTATTTCCAGGAGAAGATACTAAAGATTAAATTAAATGTAAAAACATGTAACCTTTTGTTGGTGATCATTTAGTTAACCAGTAATTGGTGATTAAAGTTAATAAAATATTTGATATTTATTATTCTATCTGCATGTACTGTACATGATAAATATGTTAACAGTAAAATCCACCACAACTATTGTTTTAAAACTGTCTCTGTTAGGAATGATTTAGCATCTTCTAATTCCTGAAACAAAAAGAGAAACAGAGATAGGTTGCCCGGCAACAAAACATACCCCCACAGCAGCTTAATCGTGGGGGCAGTCAACAAGAGTTGTAACATATTTTTACTTTTTTTTCGTTAATGAAACATTTATAATACACTAAAATCTGATTAATTTGTTTGGCTTTGATAAAGTTCTCCATGTCTGTGGGTTGGATGGCCTAATGGTTAGCACATACGTGCTGTATCATAAGGTCTGTCATGGAGTAAACTGGCATGGTTTTGAATTCCGGGTTTGACGTGACAAGGAGTAGGGTTTTCTCTAAATGGTGTTGCCATGTCTAACCTACGGTAACTTCGCAATTAATTTTATATTATTTTTCAAAATCTGTTCCACATAAATTTGGTATGATCATTAAATAGACATCTGAAGCTGTGATTTAAATCATAGTTTTGGCACATATCTCATGTGGTTTTAAAGATATTATATTCTGAAATTGGCTTAAAAATGATAAATTTTCGTCATAAATCTGAACAGTTCTCAATCTATCCGGCGAAGTAAAAGCTTCTTTCTGTTGACAATTTATGTTTTTAGGGAAAAAGGAGACAGATACTAAAGTATCACCGAGAAATAGTTTGAAAAGTTAGTGCGAATCTTAGACATGGCAACAATTGTGATCCATATATTTTCAAAAATAAATTTGTATACGGCCACATTGAAATGTGGTCGTATATTGTCCCCCCCCGTCTGTCCATCTGCCCGGCATCAACAAATGCTCTACAGCAGAGCATCCTTAGTGTCATTCCATTCTACTCCACTATACCCTTGGTTCATCCAAAGCGTACTCAATATTTTTCAAAGTGATCAAGGGCCATAACTCTGACAGTTATTATTGGAAATTGTTGAAAATCTATAGGCGTCTTCGTTTCATGACCTTAAAGCCCCAATAACACTCTTGTTGTAACTGAATAATATGACCCAATCTTTCTTCTGGTGAACAAATTGTACTTTTTTACAATATTCCAATTAATGATACAATTTTCATCTTAACACACCTAATTTTAAAAATTGGAAAAATTCAACTATATGGTTTAAAGAAGTAAGCTGGCACTGCCAAGTAGGATACGCCCACATTTTCGAGAGATGGATAGAGAACAAGCAATACCGAAAGTGATTTTTCCTACAATCAAAGGCCATAATTTATTAAGTTACAATTTGATATGCACAAATATCGAAAAGAATCAAGATCTTTCGGTTATAACCATGCATTTCAAGTTTCATCAAAATATGCCATATTTTTACACTATTCGCGTACAAACGACGGCCATTTTGTCTGGCAATTATGGTCCGATTTTCTAGAAATGCGAAACTCATCCTTCCGTAGGTTGTAACGGTAATAGACTCAAACGTTTTTTTTAAATTGGATAATAATCGTGACCTCCAGAGGGAATATAGGGGATTTTTCAGACAATCAGGGGCCGTAATTCAGGAAGTTACAGTCCAATATGCGCAAATATCGAAAGGAACCAATATCTTTGGGTTATAACCATGCATTTTAAGTTTCATCCAAATCGAATTAAAATTGTGACCTCTACAGGGTCCACAACCTTGATATACCATTTTTTAACAGTATTCGCATACAAACGGCTGCCATTTTGTATGGCAATTTTGGTCCAATTTTTCCGAAATTCGAACTTAACTTTCCTTGGGGTGTAACGGTGATATAATCAAACGGTTTTACAAATCGGATAATAATTGTGACCTCCAGAGGGACCACAAGCTAAACAAAGGCGATTTTGCGTATAATCAGGGGCCATAATTCAGGAAGTTATGATTCGATATGAGCAAATATGGAAAGTAACCAAGATCTTTGGGTTATAACCATGCATTTCAAGTTTCATCAAAATCAAATTAAAATTGTGACCTCTACAGGGTCCACAACATTGATATACCATTTTTTAACAGTATTCACGTACAAACGGCGGCCATTTTGTATGGCAATTTTGGTCCGATTTTCCTGAAATTCGAACTCAATCTTCCTTAGGGTGAAACGATGATATAATCAAACATGATCATGGGGAGACAATTCATTTTAACTTGTGTTTATAGACTTGAAGTCGCTTTGTTTTGCTCAGCTAGTATCATAGGTCAGCAGGGGTTGTTTATGGTCTGCCACTCGAATTATTAGCGAATCTCACCAGTTATTAATATTTCACTGTCATCCTTCGTATATTAGTGAAATCATTACAAACTTTATTCTAGATATTGAACTCGTTCAAGGTACACACCGTAGTTGTTGCCGTTTATAGCACATTAGACAATGGATCTCGCAGGGTTGCGCTCGATCTTTTTCAAGGGTGTCAGATACTGCCGCAAACCTGGGCGCCTTGTTTCAAGTATAGATTCAGCGCGCCCCCTTTTCCGGATTTGAAGCGTTCCTTTCGTATTAGTATTTCAGATATTATAAAACTTACTTTAGACTAGAACCCAATGAGTCCTTACCCGTTCACCGCGGCATTTTAAGGAATTTTTAGAATTTGCGTTTATTTTTCTGCCCAGAATCTGTCGTTAAGTGTAAGGTAGCAGGAATTAAACTTTTTATTACTGTCAAGTATATAACGGTTCCCGATACATACAGCATCGATATTGTATAACGTGCGATACTACACAGTGTGAAGACATGCCCCCGAAAAAGAATTCGGGCAGTGTGGCGGCAGATATCTACAATGACAGAAACGCGACTAAACGACCACATACCGACGCCCGAAGAAATCCACTATAAGAAAGCCAACTGGAGATTGTAGGAAATGTTCAGGTTAAATTTCCGATGTTGATGAGATTGATTCAAGTCCGCGCCAGGAGTGATAATCTTCAAAATTCGTTTTTCTCATAAATTAATATAGGTACCCTGAAGTCGTATTCCTTCCTTCAAATTGTTTTAATCTCTTTAATACGCCAATATCGCAAATTAAAATTTCTGACATTTTCATAATTCGTCAGGTGCAAACCATATTTTCTAAACTTTTCAGGCGTCTGGGGGGGGGGGGGGGCTAGACCCGCGCTTGACCCTTCTCCGTGGACCATCAACTGTAGGTACACCGGCGCCCCCAGCAGCCCTGCCCCCCCTAACATTTTGGGCTAGATACGGGCCTGATAATTCAGGAAGTTACAATCCGATATGCGCAAATGTCGAAAGGAACCAAGATCTTTGGGTTATAACCATGCATTTCAAGTTTCATCAAAATCGAATTAAAATTGTGACCTCTACAGGGTCCACAACATTGATATACCATTTTTTTAACAGTATTTGCATACAAACGACGGCCATTTTGTACGTCAATTTTGGTCTGATTTTCCCGAAATTCGATCAACCTTCCTTAGGATGTAATGGTGATATAATCAAACGGTTTTTCAAATCTGATAATAATTGTCACCTTCAGAGGGACCACTAGCTTAAATAGATGATTTTTCGGACAATCAGGTGCCATAATTCCGGAAATTAGGTTCCGATAGGCACAAATATCGAAAGGAACAAAGATCTTTGGGTTATAAACATGCATTTCAAGTTTCATCAAAATCGAATTAAAATTGTGACCTCTACAGGGTCCACAACATTGATATACCATTTTTTAACAGTATTTGCATACAAACGACGGCCATTTTGTATGTCAATTTTGGTCTGATTTTCCCGAAATTCGATCAACCTTCCTTAGGATGTAATGGTGATATAATCAAACGGTTTTTCAAATCTGATAATAATTGTCACCTTCAGAGGGACCACTAGCTTAAATAGATGATTTTTCGGACAATCAGGTGCCATAATTCCAGAAATTAGGTTCCGATAGGCACAAATATCGAAAGGAACAAAGATCTTTGGGTTATAAACATGCATGTCAAGTTTCACAAAATCGGCTCAAAATTGTGACCTCTATAGGGTTCACAAGCTAAAAACGTGATTTTTCGTACAATCAGGGGCCAAGCTAAAAACGTGATTTTTCGTACAATCAGGGGCCATAATCCATGAAGTTTCGATCCGATACATGCCAATATCGAAAGCAGCCGAGATCTTTTGGGGATAAAGCTATATTTAAAGTTTCGTCAAAATCGGACAAGAATTGTGACCTGTAGAGGGTCCACAAACAATTGTGGGCGGACGGACGGACAGTGGCGACAGCAATATTTGTCCAAATAAAAGGGGATAGAGGTATTCTGAATATATGACGTTATATTTTAGGAGATTTTGTCCATATCTTACATACGAGAGACAGGGTTGGTCTCGGTGCCGGGAAATGAAAATAGGGAAAGGTTGCAACAACTTGACCTATGTTATTACCAGGACTTCCCGCCAACAAAATGACACACGGATAGGGGCGATGACATAATATGTCCACATGAAAATGTGGGCGTATAAAAAGCTTAACGTACAAACTTTCAAATGCAACTTGGATTTAAACATATTTTCGAACCCTCTGCACAAGTAAAATAGGATGTAATGGATAATTTACACAACAGGTAGGACACTTAAAACATCTAGTAATTAGAATAAGGCTAAAAAAATGTCAAGCCAGCAAGAGAGTTATTGTCCCTTTAAGCACTGTGTAAAATTTAAAGTCAATCAAACATCCTGAGACTTTATTAAAGGGGCTAAATCGTTAATATTTTGGGCCTAGAAATTGTCAAAAGTGGGTCTCAACGCATATAATACTGTAATATGAATGTATATAAACTGATTTACATTCAATGGTTTCCTTTTTTTACCAAATTTCAAATCAGTTACGTTCGGCGAAATAAGCCATGTAGTCTTAATCTTGTGCAAATTTCTATAGCGCCTGGTTAGTCCAGTCAATATACGCCGTATGGTATGTTGCAATATGTCTAGCCTCGCTCCTTAAGTCTCTTATCAAAACTGGGGCTAAAGCACACTATGGTACACGACTCGTGTACCAATGTTTAAAAAAGTATTTTATCTAAAATATCGGATATCAGAAGCTTATCTTTTCGCGATAAGTTTACATCATCAATGTTGATTTAAAATGGCCAAAAATTTGTGTTTTCGATGTTAAAGATTTTAGAGGATTTTGAGTTACGGACTAAGGTCCTTTAAGGTTTCTCCTTTTAACCTTGAGTGTTATTGTTTTTGTAATTCCATTAAAATTGCCATATTTGCTTTCAATATGAATGATCACATTATCAATGAAAGCTTACCTGAGGATGAGAGCTGTGCATCATAGGATAAGTTTTAAATGTGTGTTTAGTAAAAAAAGAAGATACAAGTTGACTAGTCATCTGTCCCCATCGTAATGGTACAACTGGATCTTCTGTACCATGACATTGTAACACTGGCATCTCACCATTATGTTTAACACCCTAAATATATATTACATAATTGAATACAGAGGGTGGTATGAAGAAATCCAAAATACTGAGTCTTTACTAACAGCTCAAAAGATTGAACATGGCGTTGATTAAAGTATGTCAAATCTCTGGTTATTTTGTTTATGATATTCTAGGGTATTAATTACATTTGTTTTTTTTTGGCTATAACTTAAAAGTTTGAAAGTCCCTTTAAATATTTGATTACAGTTTATTTTGATAATTGTGACATGATTAACAACTGTGTTTATTTGCATTTTAACCTACTTCAATTCAATTAACATACCTGTGAGGTGAATCTCTTATGTAGAGGCATCCACGTACTAAATGCTATAAGAGCTCCTAAACGTTTGTTAGTGGTGTAAGCTGTATATAAGGCCACAGCACCTCCCTGAGAAAATCCACCAATTGCTATTCTTTCTGTTGGAATGCCTAATTTTTCTTCTTCAGCTATTAAAGCTTGCACTAGAGTAAAAATCATGACAGTTTGAGTGATATTCTATAGTGGTGGAGGTAGGGGGAATATTCCCAAAAATATACCAAATTGATACTACAAAATAAAGATTCTTATAAATCTTCATATTCCTCAACTTTATCCCGATCACTTGTATTATACAATGAACAATTATTAACTCTACCAAAGTCAATATTGCTCAAGACATACACCCATCAAAGTAAATATTGCTCAAGACATACACCCATCAAAGTAAATATTGCTCAAGACATGCACCCATCAAATAATCATAGAGTTGCATTGCACGACCCCACCTCCCAATTCCTTTTTCGACACGACTGGATTTGCCCCTGTATACAAGCATTTACTAAAGGGCAATCAATCAATACCTATCACACCCTTATCACCAAAGTCAATTGGTATAACATATGAAAAATAGCTTAGTAAAACTGTGTAATACAATTACTAATACGTTATAATAATAAAAGCAATGGTAAACCTTTTAATTGAACTTACATTTTGCTGTTGCCTGTTTTATACCTTCTTCATCCTCTGGACTATCTGGTGAAAGACCTCTTATATCAAACCTAAAACAAATCATAATAATTCGTCACATGCAAATTTATCTGAAACATAATATTTTTAAATGTATCATTTTTATTCTTAAAGATGCATTATGTAAGAGCTAAACCTGCCTTTAACAGGATTATGACAAGTCTAAAATGAAGTCTCTAGATCATCAGATGACGCAGATGTAAACAGATTAATATACGATCGCCATTTAATAATAGGTTGCTGGACAAAGAAACATATGTCCAGAGTATATGTCTGGGCAGTCAACAAGGGTTGTTGCAAATTTTTTCTTTTGCCAGTAATGAAAACATTTACAAATACACTAAAATCTGATAACATGTAACATCTCATTAAGAAATTATCAGAAATCATCAGAATTTGTTTGGATTGTTTGTCTCATGACCATAAAGACTGTGCATAAATTTACATTAACTTTAGCCTCTAGTTCATCCACAAGTATTCTGAAGTGATCAAGGATCATAACTCTGGTAGTAATTATGGGAAATCATAACCTAAAACACTGTGTATACATTTATAGGGCCATTACTTTAGCAATAATTATCGGAAATCATTGAAAATCAATAGGATCCTTTATTTCATGACCATAAACCCTGTGTCATAATGCAAAGTCAATTGGATATTAACTTAAGCAATAGTGTGCGCCAGCCAGGACGGAAGGAGGGTAGCACGTCATTTCGGACTCAACACAAACGTCATTTAGGACTCAGTGAGGAGACTTTTCTGACTTACTCGGCAACTTTTCTGACTCGGTCAGGCGACCTTTCAGACTCAGACTGGCTATGTTTCAGACTCCCTAAAATCTGAAAAATCCTTTGTATATACTGTATTTGTAATAACTGTTTTTTCTTTGATTTAGGTGAGGCCAAAAAAAGACCAGTCAAAAAGAGTTGTCGCATATTTTACTTTTTTCGGTAATGAAACATATAATACACTAAAATCTGATTAAAAGTAACAACTCATTATGTAATTATCAGAAAATCATTGGAATTTGTTTGGCTTTGATAAAGTTCTCCTCCAATCGGATATTAACTTTAGCCTCTAGAGCGTCCACAAAATTTTGAAAGTGATCAAGGGCCATAACTCAGTCAGTAATTATCGGAAATGCTGAAAATAAATAGGCCTCTTCATCTCATGACTTTAAACACTGTGTATCAATTTAAAGTCAATCGGATATTAACTTTGGCCTCTAGAGCATCCACAAGAATTTTTGAAGTGATCAAGGGCCATAACTCTGACAGTAATTATTGGAAATTGCCTAAAATCAATAGGCTTCTTCGTCTCATGACCTTAAACACTGTGTATAAATTTAAAGTCAATCGATTATTAACTTTAGCCTCTAGAGCGTCCACAAGATTTTTTTAAGTGGTAAAGGGCCATAACTCTGACAGTTATAATCGGAAATTGCTGAAAATCAATAGGCTTCTTCATTTCATGACCTTAAACACTGTGTATAAATTTAAAGTCAATCAGTTATAAACTTTAGCCTCTAGAGCGTCCACAAGATTTTTTGAAGTGATCAAGGGCTATAACTCCGACAGTTATTATCGAAAATCGATGATAATCAATAGGCTTCTTCGTCTCATGACCTTAAACACTGTGTATAAATTTAAAGTCAATCGGATATTAACTTTGGCCTCTAGAGCATCCACAAGATTTTTTTAAGTGATCAAGGGCCATAACTCTGACAGTTATTATCGGAAATCGCTGAAAATCAATAGGCTTCTTCGTCTCATGACCTTAAACACTGTGTATAAATTTAAAGTCAATCGGAAATTAACTTTGGCCTCTAGAGCGTCCACAAGCAACTGTGGACGCTGGACGGACAGGGGCGACGGCAATATACAACCACATTTCAATGTGGGCGTATAATAAAAACTTCTCCATTGTTCTGATAACTTTGCTCAGAATAAAGTAATTAAAATGAAATTTTCAATATATCAATTTTGAATTATCTATTCTGAAACTAGTATAGACAAAAACTGTCAGCTCTTTATTTATATCTTTCACAATGCATCTTTAATAGATATATTTCAGCTGTTCCTTTTTTAAAAACAACATATAGACAATAACATTAAATTAATCTGCACTTATTGTAAAATTGAAACGTAATGTTAATGCAATTAATTACATTTGAAAAGTAATGGTAATTACAGTAGGTGTATACAAATTATTTTTCTTACCACGAGGGCATCTGCATTCCAGCATTTAATGTAACAGGTTTTATAGATCTGTAAAATAAATATATACCAAATATCTAATGAATCTTTCTTACTGTTTTAAATGTGATATTATTTGTAATAAATTTTATCTATTTTCTTACTGTCTTTTAGGAACAACTAAAAAAAAAGAATATCATCTGCGACAATGAGAAGCCTTTTGGTTAGAATTCCAGCGCTATATACATGTAAGATGATTATTATTATTTATTATTATTTTTATACATACGCTGTTGGACATATTATTTTTATATTCTTTAGACGTAGAGAGCCCAGTGTGTCTGACCATCCTTTGCTGAAATAGAAGTAAAAAAACCCACCAATGTGTGAATGAACTGTGGTCTACTGTTCTACACCAACCAAGCTAATCAACAAAGATATGTTTAAAGTGATCCAGGGCAATAATTATGGCAGTAATTATCAAAAATAGTTGACAATTAATAAGCTCCTTCGTCACATGACCTGAAACAGTGTGTTCAAATATAAAGTCAATCGGATATTAACTTTAGCCTCTAAAGCATTAACATGATATTTCAAAGAGATCAAGGGCCATAACTCTGGTAGTAACTATCATAAACCACTGAAAATCAATCAGAATTTTCATCTCATGACCTTAAACAGTGCGTATAAATTTTAAAGTCAATCGGATATTAACTTTAGCCTGTACAGTGACCACAAGTTTTCGCAAAGTGATCAAGGGCCATAACTCTGGCAGTAATTATCGGAATTCGCTGCAAATCAATAGGATTCTCATCTCATGACCTTAAACACTGTGTATAAATTTAAATTCAATCGGATATGAACTTTAGCCTCTAGAGTGTTCACAAGAAATTGTGGACGGACCGACGACGGACAGGGGCGACGACAATATACAACCACATTTCCATGTGGGCGTATAAAAATGGATAATTGAGACTATTAGTTTTGCCTTACCGACTTCAGTAATGAAGATCAACGCTAAGCGGAACTTTCATTTGAATGGTTCAGGGTTCATAGTGGATCAATTGACTGAAATTTTCAGCAAATTGCCTTTACATTATGTAGTTTTCAACTATCATAGTGAGAACTGCCAACACGTTATCTCATCTCCCATAATGTATCTTTAAGTAGTTTGTTCATATCAAAGAAATCCGTTTTAAATTTACGATGGTTCAGGCAGTAGGCTTCTTTGTCTCACTATTGTCTAATGTCAATAACAATAATCAATTTCAAAGAGATTGAAAAAAAAAATGTAGTTGTAGAGTGTTCACAATTGTGAACGAAGGATGGATGAATGACAGAGGCCATATACAACCATATTTTCATGTGGGTGTATAAATTGTAGAACTAGCTGTGTAACATAAAGATCAGTTCCAATTACATTCTGTCTTTTCCAATACGGGGCTATCCATAAAGTACGTACGCTCAAAATGGGTAAAATTCAGACCCCCCCTCCCACCCTGTACGTACGTTTTGCCTATGAATTTACGCACGTGTACGTTTTTGGCATGACCCCCCCCCCCCCCTTAAAGCGTACGTACTTTATGGATGGCCCCTACTGCAATTTGATTCATCTATAATAGTTCAGCTTTTGTGTCAATCCAAGCTTCTAATAAGTATGCCAGCATTACTTTCAACAAGAAATATAGTGTCCTAAACCATTCACAGTCAGTAATTTCATCAATAATTCTGTATATATTGACAAAACATGATGCTTGGGTCTACATGTATTTTATACTTGGTATTTTACTACAGACACGTAATAACATTTTATCATCGTAATCAATTGCTTTTATTTAATGTCATAAACTCCTATTTTACCACGTGATGTGATATGAGCTTGCCATGAAATAAGACACAATCACATAATGTATTGGTTTTATTGTGTTACCAATTTCTGTTTAATAATACCACTGATCTTCTACAAATAAAAATAATATTAATATAGCCCAAATAAAGGCTTATCATTATAATTCTTGTATCCAAATTGTTTAAACAGTAATGTGGGTAATAAACAGGATTTTATTTATAAAGTCATGTAAATAATGTGAACAATAAACAATTCAAGTTTACCTACCCAGTGTCGCCAAGACCATGGAGAAATATAAGCTGAAAATATAAATACAATCTTATTAAAATTATATCTTTAAATAACCTTTTTTTGCCAGTTCTCATTTTCTATAATAGATAAGATCTAACATGTATTCACACAAAACGATAATTGATTAAAGTGTTTCTTAGGCACAAGATGGCTGTAGTAAGTAAATTATTAATATATGAAAACGCCCATAGAAGGCAATAAGCTGTTGCCAAACAAGATATTACGGTCTGATACAAGCAATTATCGAAAGGAGCAGGATCTTTAAGATATAAACATTTTTAAAAATGTCATCAAAATTGGATAAAAATTGTGACCTCTAGAGGTTCCACAACCTTGGTATTAAATACTTTGACACTATTTGAGTACGGAGAGTGGCCATTTTTTAGGACCACATTTTACAAGAGATGGACAGAGACCAAGCACCCAAAATGGGGAGAAGCTATTTTTCGTACAATCAGGTGTTGTAATCCATGTGTATATCGACAGGATCTTAGACCTTTGTGTTATAATTAAACATTTCAAGTTTTTCCAAGAGCTGGACATAGAATCTTCTAAAAATAAAAATGGGATTTTTTGTACTTCTACACGGTCCACAAGCTAAAACCGTGATAATCCAGGTAGTTATGTTCAGAGTGCGATTATCAAAAGGAACAAACATCTTTGTGATATAATCACAATCAAAATTGTGACCTCTAGAGCAGAGGGCCAGAGGCGTCTAACTAGTATTAGATTCAGGGCCACATGAACTTAATTTTACATCAAGTGGGACGGAGATATAAACCAGCTGCTGCCAGGCAAGATACACCCAGATTTTCCAAGAGATGGATAGAGAACAAGCCAAAAATAAAAGCGATTTTTTGTACAATCAGTCAATCATGGTCCATAATATTGAAAATTACAGTCAACAGGGACTGAGATCTTTGTCATATAAAGATATGTTTTAATTTGATCAAAATCAGATCAAAATTGTGACCTCAAGGTCCAATATCTTCGTATTACATACTTTTACACAATTTGCGTACAAACCAACAGTAAGGCTGATGTCCTCCGCCTCAATTACAAAATAAATAGATGACACTCATTAATTACATGTTATCTTTTTATAACTTGAAAATGCTAATTATGAAACTGAAACAAACTGATCAAGGTACAGATAGAATTAGAGGAAGAGCTAGTGTGTTTTAAAGTGTCAGTCATCTTTTAGAAAATGCTCATAATCACATTCGGGCAAAACATATTCATACAACAAATTCCTACATCAAATTTGAACATTGTACCTCAATTACAAGCATAACTACATGTATTGTGTTCCAAAACGTAGGTCAGACAGCCAGTCTGAGTAGAAATTATTCATCATCGACCTCAGTCTAGATACTCACTAAGTCTAGTTATTTGGGTGGACAGGAGACAATAACTGAACCAGGGCTTCCACTTCAAAATTTTCACCGATGGTCATTTTTGGTAACGCACAAAAAGATTTTCAAAGTAAATTCATACTTCATGTTTTTTATTCATGGTAGGGTATTGTGAATTCACGTGTCTTAACCACTTTGTCACCACAGGGTACACAAAAAAATATATTTGACTTAAAAATGAAATATTAGTAAGGCTTATGATAATTATTTATTAATTAAGGGTGTTGCCATGTCTAACCTACGGTATTTTTGCAATTAATTTTATATTATTATTCAAAATCTGAAGCTGTGATTTAAGTCATAGTTTGGGCACATATCTCTTGTGTTTTTAAAGATATTAAATTTTGAAATCGGCTTAAAAATGATAAATTTTCGGCATAAATCTAAACTGTTCTCAGTCTTACCTGATCCGAATTAAAAAAATTTTGGGATGCAAATAGCTAAGCTAGTGTTTAATAAAATTAAGGGATTTAAAGATGATTTTGATAATTTGGTACCACCCCCCACCCCCCCAAAAACATGCTCCGGCTGTGTGAATTCCACATACCGTTCGATATAAAAATATAACTGGATCGTACATTGATGGATTCCCTGAACAGTTGTTAGGTAAATTAAATCTTCATTGAATATAATCCCCTGACAGAACATCGAATACACAAAGAGAGTAACAGCTGATATCCCCCCCTCTGCATATATCCTAATTCCAATAACACTTGACATATTGGTTGGAATTAGGTCAATGGTCAACAAACCAGTTCTAAATGGCGTTGACTGTTTTGATTATTTTATACACATGGTGACAGAGGCTTAATTTTTATATTAACATTAAAGGCTATATCCTACTATCCTAGTCGTACTGAATTTTATTTTATTGCAATTTCAGTTATGATTGTCACATGATCATTGTACTGTGTTATGTGTTATGAAGAAAAGCCATGGTGCCGTATCAGTTTATTTTGGCTACAACATGGTTTTATTTTTATCATTGTTGTATTTTGGTGTTTAAGATGAACACAATAAACACAATTTTGTTTTTTTAGACAGTATCATTAATTAAGATTCGGAGGATTCACACAGATTGCATATATGAGAATACTCTTAAGATTCTTGCAAAAAATGAGGAATTTCTAACTCTGTTTTTTTGTGCAATCTGTAGCTGTTTAAGCAAATATTATTGAGCATCAGTTAGATGTTAGCACATCGGTAGTTTAACCGAGATAGCACTGGTGAACAGAGCATTATTTTAAGGTCTAGAACTCATTATTATCGTTAATACAACAGGTTTCAAATACAACATAATCGACAGTATTCACAGTGTAATAGACGATACATTGATTACATGATGAATCTGTAGGTAGTTTATTTGAAGACGATAAATGTAAGTGATGTGATGGTTATGTGTGGCCTGTATCAGTAACCATTAGTGTTCCTGAAACTGATGCCTACATAATCATATTATTTTCTACTTTCTTGATTCAGAACAACTAACTAGCTAAATGTAATATTGATTGAAATCTACACTGATGTAGAATACTTCGTTATTGATTGATTTCACCACTTTGTCTTTTCTTACTATCCATTGTAAAGATTTATGAAAGATACAAATGGTGAAATCAGACTATTATCTCTCACTAAATGTCCATGTATAATAAACATGTAATTCTAACATCGATCTAGTACTATGATAAGGGAGATTAAAATACAGATGTGACTTCATCCTTTGATGTTGGTGTATCATTTTTTCAAATAATGTACAGGCAACTACTTGCCATGCGTACATTATAAAAATATTAGACCAGCATGATATTTTTCGATGTAAACGCACATGCAAAGTGACTGTATTTTAAGTAGTTTAATCGTCTCAAGCTTAGACATTGCATTATATATTGTAAAATTACTTGGACCTCACGGTCCTCTTGTTACAATATATCACTTAATGTCTCACTCTAGACCATTAAACCACACATAATGAGAGCGTAGTTAAATTGAGGTCCCAGCCATTACTGATTAGCCTGAAGCTTAATCAATGTTAACTCTGTAATTATATTAGAGAGAAATTGTTTTATAAATAATAATCTATTGTATACAAGACCTGAAAATTGTATATTAAAAAAAGAAATTTGACCACAAGTAGACAAGAAGACATACTGAAGAGCAGGGGCGGTATTTATAAAAATTCTAAGAGTTGGAACTGACTGTTAACTTTGTAGATTTTTCTAAGACCTATTTATAAAACATTTTACTTTAAGAATTACTCTTAACTATGACACATATTTAGGAGTCCTCCTGTAGCACTCCTAACTTGTTAAAAGTACTCTTATCTTGGTTAACATGGCCGTCCGTGTATGCCGCCTAGGAGAGTTTAAAACAAGAAGAGATGTCTTAGTGGAGTACAACAATGATGAGTTGATAAGGAGATATCCAATGGACATGGGTGGGATTCTTTTTGTGGAAAATTTAGGTCGGCATCTACCCAAGTCTCACATTTAGTTAAAAGTAACTCTAAGAACCCTTATAAATATTTCTATAGAGTAACTTTTAACTAAATGTTGTTTTAGGATGTCTTAGAGTAAAAGTTATGAGACTCCTAAGAATTTTTATAAATTCGGCCCCAGGTCACCAGTAGAATTTAGGGGTATTCAGGGTCGCTTCTTTAGCAGACCTTGGGATTTTATATTCATATATCATTATATGCCATTTCATAGTGTTCTGGTGGAGTTGTAATCCAACAAGTTAGATGTTACTCTTTTGATATGCTGACAACGTAACATCTAACATCCGAACGGTCAAAAGCTCGCCGCAGAATTTGATAACTAGTTTACTTCTTTCAGCGTACGGCAAAACTCCCAATTTTCAGTTATCTGTAACACTAACACATTAAACTTACATATCATATCCATCTACTTTCCACAAAATCTGTTTTCTTGTCTATTTTAAGAGATTTCACAAAAATACTCCGAGATACCAAATAACAAACGATGAAACCGGAAATCATCTATATTGGCGAGA
This sequence comes from Patella pellucida, assembly GCA_917208275.1. Taxonomy (NCBI): domain Eukaryota; kingdom Metazoa; phylum Mollusca; class Gastropoda; family Patellidae; genus Patella; species Patella pellucida. Next base: position 37,950,602 of record OU795037.1, on the reverse strand, counting down.
GGTGAAGGCCGGCAACATGCATATTAGCAACAGGGTTCAACACGAAACGAAATCAAGAGTTTATTTGAAGGCAATACTTTTAACGTGCAAGTCATTGATTAAAAAGACATCAATATGATCAATAAACAAAAATCATGACATGTTGTTGATGTCATTGTTTTTATTTCGATTCTAATAAGATTTAGTGATGTTTTTTTTTAAAACTAATTTTGAGGCTCATGGGGGCTCTTCCACGTGGCTAAGTGGGTAAGGTGCTGGCTCGGTAGCCTGGAGGTCAGGAGTTCGATCCCTTCAAACACTATTTTACTTTATGTGCAACTCCTATCTCCAAAAAAAATTCATACCTAATCCATAGAAATATTTTACAATAATGCATTTCGTTTCGCTAAAACAAGTGTTCTCAAATTTTAATTGGGAGGATATGACGTCAAAAAGAGGTCAAATTATCCCAACATGGCAACTTTATGAAATGGTAGTGTGTGTGTCACAGTGTGATATTGGATAAACCGGTTTCACTGAACAACGTTTGTTTGTCAGTAAGTGTCATTGTTGCTCAAGGAGGATCATACAATAAGGTAGGACATGCATTCAGATTTTATCGACTGGCGCCTTTCAGCTCGATGCTTTATCGACTGAAACCTTTCAGTTTGATGCGCAAAAAATTCAGTCGGACGGTGCTCAATGGTAGCACTATTACTGGCACCTAGAGGTTACGTATCGACGAAACCTCTAGACACCCTGGAGTACCTGGAGTAGTGGAGTTGTCGATTGGTAGATCTCAATAACCTGTATATAATAACCTTCATTGTGTTGAGTGGACGTTAAACCACATTTCCTTCTCTCTCTCTACCTAAATGTGGTCATAGTGAACAAATTCTCCGACTAATTTGAACTTTTAACTTACCGATGCTGTGTGTTGGCCTTGAGGCTGGATGATTTCAGGAGGGGGCATATCTTGAGATGAACTGGTGCCCATACACCGATTTGTAGCCACAACACCTAAAAGACACACAATACCAAATGCGAAAATCAAAATGACAGCTTTACGTAAATGACAGAATCTGTACTGATCAATAATGTCGTGAGTGAAAAGCATGAGATATCACTTCCATCATAACACAGATGATAAATTAACGCATGAGCAATACTATTCTCGCAGGTGCCCGCGATTTTGCGAGATGACAGTAAACATGGATGCCGTTTAATGTTATTTTAGAACAAAAATAATTACATCCACGTTTACAAATCTTAGCATGCGCCATACAAACGTTTGACTTAAACTGTACCTACAGTAATGTACAATGGAGGAAAGGTACATAAGAAATGACAGCGACAATGGCGAACAGTCAAGCCACATGGTTAGTATCTTTCGACTTTTTTACTTTTTTTTAGATCATATCATATATGATATAATAATATTATGTTTTTGACAGACATTGATCGATCGATTTTGACACATCTGTTTCTTTGATACGGGCTGTTACCCATGTATTTACTGCAGAACATCTGTAAGTTTTAATATAAAACAAACATTTATTGGGTAATTATTTGTCTGATGACTTACTACAAACCCAAGGTAAATTTAACCTTCTTGCCCATATCACATTGACAACAGCCATAATGTTATCAAAGATAAAGGGAAACAACTCCAGTTTATAGCATGTGGATGCAGACCCCCGTTAATTACCTCATTGACTTCCCCTTCAACTTTTCCCCAAATTTTCGTTGGGCTGAAAGCTTTTCACTATGGACAGATGACCATGTCTTTGCACTAAAATTGGTATGAGGTTGACCACCATAATTTTGAGATACACAAACTTGAAGAAGCATACGTCACGGTACCGGTACCCAAAACAAGTTGCAGTACATACAAACATGTACTGACGTAGCCAACCTGATAACACCTGAATCTGAATCTGAATGCATACACTGCAGGACCTTTCGGTATAATTGCAGTGGGAGAGAGATGTGTGATTATTAACACTGATGGAGAGCTGTAATGAAGCTCCGAACTGACTCTGCGCGCACAATGTCACTGTCTAGTTTGTTCCACTCAATAGTTGTTTTTGGGAAAAAAGAATGTTTATACTCCTCGCCTTTACAGTTTATGGGTTTAAAGCACTTGTGATGGTTACTGGCTTATCTACATGTATCAATGATATTTCCACTAATATAATTGTCAAATTTTTTGGGGTCTAATTAATCGTTTACCACGAATAGGAGTCAGATAGAAGTCAATAGGCATTGCCGGCACCAGGCCCTCAGCCACCTTGTAGAAGAATGTCTGTCGCGCCATCTTTCTTCTGTCTTGAAGTGGTGGAAGTTGGAGAGTCGTTAACATCTTCATGACACAGCCCTGTTCTCGGGCTTTGTAGTTTCCAGTGATGAAGCGTGCGGCACGGCGCTGGACTTGTTCCAGTTTGTCGATGTCCTTTTGGAGGTATGGGTCCCAGACAACGGAGCTGTATTCTAGGATGGATCTCACTAACGATAGGTAGGCTGTTTTCCTGCAAGTCGGTGGACACTGTTTGAGGTTTCTCTTCAAGAACCCAAGGGTAGAGCTGGCTTTGTTTGAGATCTTCGTGATTTGGGTGCTGAATATTTGGTTCTCTGTAAATGTGACGCCCAGGTATGGATTTTCTTCAACTTGCTGGAGAATGTGGTTATCTAGTTGGTAATAGTGACTGGATTTGTTGTTGATACTCATGATGTAACACTTTTTCGCATCAAACTTCATACCCCATGTCAGCGCCCATTCCTCTAAAGCTTGGAGGTACGATTGAAGTTGTAGGTGGTCTCATCTTGTTTTGATTAGTCTGTAAAGGAGGCAGTCTTCAGCGAATAGACGAACTGTAGATTTCACACAGTCAGGAAGGTGGTTTATGTGGCAGAGGAAGGCTAGGGGGCCAAGCACTGTTCCCTGGGGAACACCAGAGTCAACTGCAACAGGCTCAGATGATTCACTATATACTACCACTTTCATGGTCATGGATGTGTTGGTGAGAAAGTCCCGAAGCCAGATGTTTATGTTGCCATCTATGCCGTACAAGGACATCTTGTGGAGGAGACTCCCGTGGGAAACTGTGTCAAATGCTTTAGAGAAATCTAGTATCATTATATCTATTTGGGATATGCTGTCATGTTTTTGAAGGAGATCGTGGACTGTTGTAATTAACTGGGTTTTGCAGGAGTAGCCTGATCTAAAGCCATGGTTTAGGGGTGTTAGTATGTTGTTGCGTTCAAGGTGGTCTAGTATGTGTTTACAGATGATATGTTCCAGAAGTTTGCAGGTTACACAGGTTAGGGAAAGTGGGCGATAGTTTTCTGCTAGGTGAGAATAGCCTTTCTTGAAGATTGGTGATATGTTTGTGTTCCTCCAATCAGATGGTAGGTTACCAGTATCTACTGATGTTTGAAATAAGTGTTGTAGGGAGGGTGAAATTGTCTTAGCACAGGTTTACAAGACGATGTTTGGGATACTATCCAGACCTATTGCCTTGCTAGTGTTGATGTGGAGGAGTAGTTTTTCAATGCATTTGGTCGTTATCTTCAAAGGTGGTATGGGGGTATTAGCCCTCTTTTTTGTGGTTGGTCGGTTGTTGTTCCCTTTTAATACAGATTTGAACTGCTCTACGAGAATCTCTGCTTTATCTCTGCTATTGGTAAACAGTTGTCCTTTATTCTTCAAAGGTTGTACTCCAATATTGTCCTCTCGACCTGACAAATCTCCAGAATGGTTTAGAGATATTCTCTTCTAAGTCTTTGTTAATGGTGGTATTTATATGCTCGATTTCAGCCTTTTTAAATTCCCTTTTACATTCACGTTGGAAGGTTTTAAAGTTGTCCCAGTTTCCTGTTATCTTTGTATGATTGTAGATACGAGATTTCCTCTTTATCATTCGTTTCAGTTTGTGGCTGAACCATGGAAGTGACTTTCTTTTTTTGCTTTGTTTTGAAGGTATATTTTTATCCCCCATATTGTGGATTCCTAGCTTAAGTAGGTCCCAGAGTTTTTCTATGTTCTGATCTTTGCAGAAAATTACATCTTGTTCGAGTACTGATAATAGGTCGCGAATTAATGCTATCCCAATCTGCTTTTCCATATTGGTAAATTTTAAGGGGTTTCTGTTTGACATAATGAGGTATGATGTTTATGTCAGTGACTATCATTGCGTGGTTGCTGATCCCAGGGACGGATGTAAAGGTCTTGACAAATGTAGGATTGCTTGCGAAGACAAGGTGCAGTAAGTTGTTGTAGGTTGATCGTGCACCAGGGCTCTATAAAAGTTGAGTGTGTCTGCACACACATTTGAAAATGTGCCTGCAGGGTCAAACTCAAAAGGAGAGAATTGAATTGCCAGGTATATACAAGGATGTAGTCAGGAATTGCTTAGTGGTGGAAAAAATCTTTTGCGGACGCAACGAGCCAAAAAATTTTGGGGGAGGGGGCGTGGTCTTTTAAGAAAATTCAACCCTTATTGGTGTATTTTCAGAGCATTTGCTGTCTTTTATTTGCTTCAGTGCAAATTAATTTCCATTTATATATTCAAATTTATATAGGCCTATTCTTAAAAATGGTGTTTGTATATTATTTGAGCACAACGAATTATGACAACATGTAGATATTGGTAATTAAAACACGTTTTATTTGACTTGTGTCTCACAAATTATATTATTATTACCGGTACGGTGGAATGAGAATCCGGTCAGACAGAAGTTGAGAAAGCTATTATCGTCCTCCTAGTCCTACCCGGGTCGTAGCGAATCCAAGGTCAACACAGGCAAGAAATAAAAAAAGAAACATTGACATTCGGTAGAATTAACCGTAGAATGAGTACATTCAAAATTGATCGTAAAACCGACATCCAAACCCTAAACATTGAAGTGCCGTAAATTGGTCTGGATGACCGTTAAATGAATGGACCTGCACAACTTCTAAGTAGAAATAAACAAAATACCAATACTTCTTTCTTTAAACTAATTTGGGATGATAGGGTCTACTACGGCACACAAAAATAAATAATGCCGTGGTAGACAGGGTTTGCGTGGACTTTTAGTTACCGCATGGCTTTGCCGTTAGCCGTGGGTGATAAGTTTCGAGCACTGGGTTTGTGTACAGAGTGAGAGAAGGACGAAGTCAAAGGGGGTTATATATGACTTGGCGACTTTTTCGACCTGATATAGTATGATTGTTGGGGGGGGAGGGGACTTACGAAAGCTTCTTGGGTTGGACTCAGCAGAAGAAATTTATTTACATGATTTACGTGACAGTAATAATTTCTTTATTTTTTTAAAATGTGCCCGCAAATTTTTTTCAAAAGCAAATGTGCCTGCGCACGCCGTGCGCATGTGCGCGGAAATATCGATGCCTGGCGTGCAATTGTGTGAGGCCATGCTCAATTGCAAAGTCCAACAATGCTTGCTGTACATCACTTTCCTTGGCGTTTTTGTCCATGGTCATTTTATCCCAGTTGATGTTTGGGCAGTTGAAATCTCCTGCAACAATTGTATGTTTATCTTTGGCAGAGTCTGTAAGTTGCATAACTGGTTCACTGAGCTTGGAAATACAGTCCATATTTCGATGTGGCATGTAAAAAGAGCAAATGTACAAGTCATTGTGGTTTTTTGTCTTGATCTTTGACCATACAATTTCAAAATCTGTACATAGCTGAGGCTGTGGATCCGATGTGATGTTGTTGTGTGTAGTAATGAAGACCCCTCCTATTCTGTTTGACCTGTAATTTCTGTTGACTGACGTTATGTCCTGGAAGACCTCACTGGACTTTATGGCATTCTATTCAGGGTCATTTCCTGGTTTTATACCTTTGAGCCAGGATTCTGTGCCGCATGTGATATCCGGTTTGATGTACTCCACGGCTGAGTGGAATTCTGCTCTGTTTGTTCTCAGTCCACAACAGTTAATTACCGTCAAGATGCGTAGGTTGGCTGTCTTTGCAGGGCATGATTTTGGGTCTTGCTTAGGATAGGAGGTATGGGCTCCTGATTTTAGTCTGCTTTGTCTGCTGTTGCTTGTTGACGAGTTCTGGGGGCTGCTTGTGTGGATGGGGCTGAAGCAGGATGAGTTTACTAATCTGAATGTTGATCACGGTGGCTAAGTGGATAAGGCGCTGGTTCGCTAGCCTGGAGGTTGGGTGTTCGATCCCTGCATTGGCCGAGAAAGTTCATCTCGATTTTCCGGCATGATTTCCCCTTGTCAGTGATGCAGAAGGAGAGTCTGACAAGGACAGCTGCCTAGTCGTTTCGTATGGGACAAAAATCTGAGGTCCCGTGTACACATTCGCGTGCACGTAAAAGAACCCTTGGCAGTTAGAATTCAGTTCCCTCATAGCACACTGTATGGCGTAAGCCCGTCTTCAATTAGCCCAGGTGTTAGGCGCTTAAGCGTAGGACGTTAAACCCCATTTCATTCATTCATTCGAATGTTGAATCAAGGTTTGACAATGGCATAAAGTTGTTTGAGGTAGTTAGTTCATAACTGTTGAATGTGAAGCTGTCTATATTAATGCTGTCCCATTTACAACAATGCCATACTACATTTGATTTATTCAGGTAGGACTTGTTCTTTGAGATGTTCTCGCAGCTCTCATGGTACCAGATACTGCAGTTGTTGCAGCATACCTCCTCTTGGGACCACGTTACTGGTATATCACATGTACCACAATGAAAAAAAACTGAGGCATTTGGATGTCGCCTGATAATAGGATGAGCAGGAGTATGATGCATGCTCTGTTTCTAGTTCTAACTGGAGTTCCTGATTTGTTCGAGGAAATATTCTGGGAGCTAGCAAAAGTGAAGCCTTTTGGGTGTGTACTTTTGAATAGGATCGAGGTTAGTACGGAGTAGCTCCTTTCATGACTGTAGGATGGAAATACAAAGTCTTACGGTACAAGCTAGAATGAATTTTAGCAATATTGTTGGGGCGCCATCTTGTGCTGGGAAGACAACTCCTTCAATTCCATCAATACCTTGATTAAGTTCGATAATGAGCATTTTCTGCTCAGGGTTAGCAAAGCAATATACAATTTGATTGGCCGAGACTTTGGAACACAATAACTCCCTTTCTAATTGAGCTAGAATGTTCAAACTTAGTGTAGGTGTTTATTTGGCGAATGTCTTGATGGAGTTCAAAGATGAGCATTTTTTGCTGAGGGTAAGCCAAGATAAGCAATTTGGTTGATGCTTTGGGACACATAATTAGGTGAGAGTGTTTAAACTTGGTGTATAGTTTCATTACATCAATACCTTGACTAAGTTTGATAATGAGCATGTTCTGCTCAGGGTAAGCAAAGCGATAAGCAATTTGATTAGTCGAGACTTTTGAGCACAAGTTAGAATGTTCAAACTGACAGAGAGTGATGAAACTTTGTGTATAGTTTGATTGCTCAATGCTTTTGAAAAAAATAAATGTGCAATCAATTAATATGTGTCATCTATTTATTTTGGGATTTGGGCAGGGGACATGAGCCTCACTGTTGACTTGTATTGTTGCTATGGAAAATGGGGATTTAATGTTGACTGGGATGAAAATTCCACTTCTGACACAATGACTGCTTTGGAAAAAACCCTGTACACCCCCTATCCCTCCGCTGTAATATCAGTATTACCTAAAACTGCTATGAAATTTCAAATTTGATCCCATTTCTCCTATTCTAGATCAAAAAGTCAACCGAAAAATACAGGGATAGGGGAGACAAAAATTAAGAAAAAAATTGTTTGTTTATAACTCGCATTACCATCATGAAATAAAGGGAAATAATTACTAGGCTGATTCCATGTAATAGTATAGGAGGCAGACAAACATTAATTTCCCAGTGACTTTAATGTTAATTGTGACCCGTGCCAGCAAAATCTGTCACTCGGGTCACCTCAACAAAATTGCGTTCTATACATTTTCTGAAAATGCAACAAAAATTGCTGTTTGGAATACTGGTTGTAAAATTGTTTGATGTGAAATAGACCAAGAATTTAAATTGTTTAGGGAGAATCTTGATCATGTATGATGCAACATCCCTTATTAAAATCAATTTTTGGTGATGACTGAAAATCAATAATTTTACCACTGACTGCTGTATATATAGTCTATAGCACAAAATGAATGAATACGACTTCTGATCTGCTTGCACTGGTCACAATTGTCTCTTCGCCTCCAAATTTTTCCCAAAAGTTTTGTTTATCTGAATGCTCTCCACCACATGTGTTGCAGCATCTGACTATGTCTTGCTCCGAAGCTTGTATAATGTTGACCATTGAAAGTTTGAGATAACTTGATGTATACAGCCCTTGAAATTAAGAATTTTCTACCACAGCACAAAAAAATGAAAATGATGTGGCAGAATGGTACTACTACGGCAGCACAACATTTTTTGTATTTCAAGATAGACAAAATTGATTTATTATACATATGATAAACAAAACTAATGTAAGTGGATACTGACATATATACAATATACTTTACGGCACACTTTACAGTAAATACGTTGTTACCAAATTAATTTCGTTGGATTGTAGCTCACAACCAATGCTGTCAAGTTTACAATTATCGACGATTCTTTTTTCTAATCCGAATTGTATATGGAATGATGAGAATCAAGACTATAGTGAGATGGCATACGAGTGTCAAAAAGAGTGGAGGAAGTTGGCCTGAGAGACATGCATCCACACGCGTGAAAAGTTAAAAAAATATTGTTTGTCTGGCATATTGTTGTTACAACGCTAAAACAGGTCTATTTTATGTAATTTTGGTTTGAAAGAATAGCAAGAAAATAATATGATGAATTTTTAGGCTCCGTTACATATAGGGCATAGTAATTATAAACAAAGGGGGTCCAGTGAATCCTTCCAGGTCCTACCTATGTGACCAACAATAATATGAAATACAAATGACGAAAATGGTAACATTGTTCATACATTAGCCAGAGTAACTAGGCCACAGTCCTGCACTCTATGTCTATTTAATTTTAGTTTAATAATTAATTGCTATATATTTATCAGACTTTCGTATACAAAATGATGAACAAATATATGACATTTTTACACATTCAGACGACATCCTCCTGGTACGGTACTATTCCATATTCGATACATTTAGACATTATTAAGATCTACCACGGCAAAAAAAATTAATTATGCCGTGGTAGACAGGGGTTGCGTCGGCTTTTACCATGGGTTTGTCTGGTTAATTTCGAGCACTGTACAGTATACTAATTACTAAAGACTATAAGCCTGCATGTAGTAAAAATGTAACTAGTTGTCATACATATCACCTATAAGTTCTTTTATCAGCCTGCCTGTTGGTCTAAACCATGAAAAATTTAAAATTTATAGAGAGAGAGAAAGACTCTGAGAGAGAGATTGTGTGAATAGAAGGAACTACATGTACATTTTTCGAGATAGCCGAAGTAATTTGCAAATTGTGGTCAGTGGAAGGAATTGGTCATCTGTCCCTATCATAGCCTACTCAGGTAATAGCTGATCTTATGCAGGTTGAGTGGGTTTATTCCCGAGAAGACGTAGTTAGTGACCGTAACGGATTAAAAAAGGTTGTTTTCGACGCCTTAACGGGAATCCAGCCCCTAAGGATTAAAATGGATTAAAAAACGTAACAATGGTGTTATAGAGTGTTATGATAAGAATTTACTCTTTCATAATCCCCGCTATAACTAATTAACGTACATTTTAACATCAGTCGTGGGATAAGAAATAAAAACTGACAATAGTATAACAAAAATTCATTTAATTTCTTCAAAAACAAATAAAAAAACATATATAGTATAACAAAAATTAATTTAATTTCTTCAAAAACAAATAAAAAACATAACTATACTATAACAATAATTAATTTTGTCAAATAAATAAAAAACACAATTATACTATAACAAAAATTAATTTCACCAAATAAATAAAAAACATAATTATACTAAAATCAGTTCAATTTCTGGTATTTTGGGACATATTGATCGTCTGGCGCGATACAGGCTATTTTTCGTAGATGAAAAGGTTGGAAAGTTGGAAAAGTACCATTTTAGAATCATCTGTCCATTCACCGCCACAAAGCTTACTCAGTTCTTCGTCAAACAAGGAAGGGATTGTTTTTATTGAAGATTTGACGATATCCTTGAGGTTTGACAGTGTAGTTTTAACCTGAATAAATAATAACACAATTATTATACACACAATAAATAAACAAATTACTATTATTATATACATTAAGAAGTTTAACTCAAAATTAAAACAATTATTTGTATATCTGCAGAGAAAGGTACTGGAGTAATATCGCAGATAAAGGGGGATAAGGAATTGTGACTTACCTTTATATCATGCGTCACAGGTTCATGATTGTGGTTATTATTTAGCGCTACTAGAATGTCTTTCACTGTTATCGCTGTAGTATTACAATTCTTGGCGCTGCATCTCCATATATTATAGTTTCATCAATTTTTCGTTTACTTACACGGTACATATAACCACCCGAGCAAAGATATCGTCCTCCGCGACTTGTAGGTATAAAGCTGAATTCAAGTTGTGCGTTCGCAATTGTAGAATATTATCTGAAGTTCGGATAGTATAACGGATATTCATCATTAGTTGCCAATTGGTGAATAAAATGCAGAGTGAACATAAATTCAAAAAATCTTTAACACCGTTTATTGGGTCCTAATAACAACATGTCTCTCTTCAAACGAAAGCCGACAAGTCGATATCTGCGCCTTCCCGGGAAGGATTAATTTTGGTTACGGTCACTAACTGCGCCTTCCCGGGAATACACCCTTATGCACCCATACATTAACCCCTGTACACCCTTGTTCAGTGATCCTGTGTGAAAGACAAGCACTTAACTATTTCAATCAATCAGGTTTATACTTATCTTTAAACCCTTAATTAGCTATCCCTCATTCAGAAATCCTGAATAATTTTATGAATCTAACATGTAAGCTTACATGTATGTATTTTATTTCAGGATTTGTTTGTGGGTGCTGGTTTGGCTATAAGTGGAAACTTACTCATTAGTATTAGTCTAAATGTACAGGTATGTTAGTGTTAAATTTATCTTTTCATTGATAAAATCGTCAATTGCTTAATTGTCCAATCTGTGTTCTGCATAGATTTGGTTATTAAAGTTTTGTTACGGGAGATTAGATAAAGAGCTGGCAGTTCTCACTATAATAGTTAAAAAGGGAATTTGCTGAAAATTACAGACAAATTGATCCACTCTGAACCAAGATTTTAGCGATTGAATTTTCAGCGATTATTACTCAAGTTGTAACGATAAAAAACATAGTCTCAATTATCCATTTCCTGATTGAATCATGAATGGATATTGAGCAGCAAATCGGATCCTAATCCAGTAAATATTGAAAGTTGATGATAGTCTGGATAAGTAAATTAATGCTTACTTAATAATTCAGATAACATTTAAGGCTTAAAGAAAGACCTGCAATAGGTAGATTTAGCTCTTGCATAATATATGTTTAAACTTTATGTAAAATTTCATTACATCAATACCTTGACTAATATAAGTTCGACATTGAGCACTTTTTGTTTAGGTTAAGCAAATTGATAAACAATTTGAATGCTCGATGCTTTATAAAATTGGGGGTTTGTATGGCTGAATGGTTAGCATGTGCGTGCTGTTTCTTAAAGCCTGTCATTGAGTCCACTGGCGTGGTTTTGAATCCTTAGTTGTAAGTAACAAGGAGTAGGGTCGCCTGTTCAACCTTGTGTGTTTTCTCTGGATCCTCCGGTTTCCTCCCACTACTAAAGAACCCTGCGTGCAAGCAAATTATTGAGTCAACTGGCATGGTTTCGAATCCCCTGTTGTAGGTGACAAGGAGTAGGGTTGCATGTCCAACCTTGTGGGTTTTCTTCGGTTTCGTCCCACCGCTAAAGACCCCTACGCGCAAGAAAATTATTTAAATAAAATTAAACCATATGTTAATCCCAAAATGACCTAGTTTGTGTTGACTGGATGTTAAAGTCAAACCCCATTTCTCTCTCTCTCTCTCTCTCTCTCTCTCTCTCAAGTAGGGTCGCATGTCGAGCTAGGGTCCTCTGTTGAGCCTGTGGGTTTTCTCTTCATCCTCTGGTTTCCTCCCACTGCTAAAGACCCCTGCGCGCAAGTGAATTATTGAGGTAACTGGTGTGGTTTCAAATCCCCCATGGTATGTGACAAGTAGTAGGGTTGCCTGTCCAACCTTGTGGGTTTTCTCTGGTTTCCTCCCACCGCTAAAGACCCCTACACGCAAGGGAATTATTGAAATAAAATTATGCCATGTTAGACCCGAAATGACCTACATTCAACCCATTTCCCTCTCTCTCTCTCTCCTTTGGTTTGTTTTGATTATGAGAGCACCAGTTTTCAAGTTTCTGTCCATAAAGCTTTTAAAATATTTTGTAGAAATATACTCATATGAAGAATAGTAAGAGAGAAGCACCTGTACACTATACTAAAGATGTTTTATGGTGGTTAGGTTTAACATTAATGGGTTTAGGAGAAATAGGAAATTTTACAGCCTATGGATTTGCTCCAGCCTCTCTAGTGGCACCTCTAGGTACAACTACTGTAGTTGGTAAGTTGCTAATATAAACTCATTCTTATTCTTCTTCAATGGGGTTTAATGTGCACTTCCAACTAGGGTGATATCGTAGACAAGCGTTTCTAAGAAACTTGCCAGAGAAAGCCACTGAGTAGGCTTTGTCCGGCGTATATGGGCGAGACATAGTGTCTCTGCGGTGAGCACCCAAGATAGGGTTTATCCTAAGGGAGACGTCTGGGTCCATGGCAGTTATATCTCATGACCACCTGTCATGACGTCATCATGGGTTGATAAACTCGTCATCATGGGTTGATAAACTCGGTTCATATCTAATGATGTCATCTCAGGTCGATAAATTCGGCTCATATCACCCGCTGATGACAAAGTTCATCGAAATAATACAAAGAACACAGAATTTTTATACGCCCACATTTTCATGTGGACGTATTATGTCGTCGCCCCTGTCCGTCTGGACGTCCGTCCGTCCACAATTGTTTGTGGACTCTCTACAGGTCACAATTCTTGTCCCATTTTGACGAAACTTGAAATATAGGTTTATCCCCAAAAGATCTTGGCTGCTTTCGATATTGGCATGTATCGTATCAAAACTTAATGGATTATGGCCCCTGATTGTACGAAAAATCACGTTTTTAGCTTGTGGACCCTATAGAGGTCACAATTTTGAACCGAATTTGATAAAACTTTACATGCATGTTTATAACCCAAAGATCTTGGTTCCTTTCGATATTTGCGCCTATCGGAACGTAATTTCCTGTCCGAAAAATCACCTATTTTAGCTCGTGGTACCACTGGAGGTCACAATTATTATCCGATTTGAAAAAACGTTTGATTATATCACCGTTACACCCAAAGGAAGGTTGAGTTCAAATTTCGGAAAAATCTGACCAAATTACCATACAAAATGGCCGCCGTTTGTATGCGAATACTGTTAAAAAATGGTATATCAAGGTTGTGGACCCAGTAGAGGTCACAATTTTAATTCGATTTTGATGAAACTTGAATTGCATGATTATAACCCAAAGATCTTTGTTCCTTTCGATATTTGCGCATATCGGATCGTAACTTTCTGAATTATGGCCCCTGATTATACGCAAAATCACCTTTGTTTAGCTTGTGGTCCCTCTGGAGGACACAATTATTATCTGATTTATAAAATCGTTTGATTATATCATCGTTACGCCCTAAGGAAGGTTGAGTTCGTATTTCGGAACAAAATTGCCATACAAAATGGCCGCTATATGTACGCGAATACTGTTAAAAAAATGGTATATCAAGGTTGTGGACCCAGTAGAGGTCACAATTTTAATTCGATTTTTATAAAACTTGAAATGCATGGTTATAACCCAAAGATCTTTGTTCCTTTCGATATTTGCGCATATCGGATCGTAACTTCCTGAATTATGGCCCCTGATTATACGCAAAATCGCCTTCGTTTAGCTTGTGGTCCCTCTGGAGGACACAATTATTATCTGATTTAAAAAATCGTTTGATTATATCATCGTTACGCCCTAAGGAAGGTTGAGATAGAATTTCGGAAAAATTGGACCAAAATTGCCATACAAAATGGCCGCTATTTGTACGTGAATACTGTTAAAAAATGGTATATCAAGATTGTGGACCCTGTAGAGGTCACAATTTTAATTCAATTTTGATGAAACTTGAAATGCATGGTTATAACCCAAAGATCTTTGTTCCTTTCGATATTTGCGCATATCGGATCGTAACTTCCTGAAATATGGCCCCTGATTATACGCAAAATCGTCTTTGTTTAGCTTGTGGTCCCTCTGGAGGTCACAATTATTATCCGATTTAAAAAATCGTTTGATTATATCACCGTTACACCCTAAGGAAGGTTGAGTTCGAAATTCGGAACAAAATTGCCATACAAAATGGCCGCCGCGTGTACGCGAATACTGTTATAAAATGGTATATCAAGGTTGTGGATTTTGATGAGAAACTTGAAGTGCATGGTTATAACCCAAAGATCTTGGTTCCTTTTGTTACTTGCACAAATCAGATCATAACTTCCTGAATTATGGCCCCTGATTGTCCGAAAAATTGCCTATGGTCCCTCTGGATGTCACGATTATTATCCGATTTTAAAACACGCTTGACTCTATCACCGTTACACCATACAGAACGTTGAGTTTGAATTTCAGGCAAATCGTACCATAATTGCAAGACAACGCTAATAGTGTTAAAATGTGGTATATCAAGGTTGTGGAATGTGGACCCAGTATAGGTCACAATTTTAATTCGATTTTGATGAAACTTGAAATGCATGTTTATAACCTAAAGATCTTGATTCTTTTCGATAATTGCGCATATCAAATTGTAATTTAATGAATTATAGCCTTTGATTGTAGGAAAAATCACCTTCAGTTTTGCTTGTTCTCTAACCATCTCTCGAAAATGTGGGCGTATCTTGCCTGGCAGTGCCAGCTTACTATCTTTTTTTTATTCCTTTGACAAATTAAAAATTGTTATGGTACAGTTTGTAGCTTTCAGGACCGTAATAGACAATGTACTTACTGGCATATTTAAATTGTTTATCCATACTCCATGTGTAAGATATCTTTCAGAATTTTCTTTCGATTTCGATTATGCCTCCACACCATTCCTAATTTGAAAGTATTTATCGCCCAAGAGTTCCCTTGTAAAGTATTTTTGGGTACAGTCCAATTAAAACAGTCGGTCAAATCCTTCTCTGAACACACCGAAAACCTTCAATCGGGGTTTACCGTCCGAATTAATGGAAAAGAATGCCTTTTGATCCAAATTTCCTTCAGGCTTTGGGTAGATCCTCATCGATATTTGTATTCACATCTATTTCATTGTCTGACTTCTTATTACTAAACATTTTGTTTTTGCTTTCAATTCAATACCCCAAAATAGTGGCCTATAAACAAAAATATGCACTTAATTGCATGTGATTAATTCGGTAATTTTCGCTATTTGACTGAAACTATCGAGCAATTATCCAATCATTGTTGCCATTTAATAATAATAATAATAATAATTTATTAATTATAATCAATCATATATACATCTCGATGGACTTTACAGAGTGAAATACAAATAAAATGCAAAAATATACAAGATAAGACATATAAATAACATGATTTATAAAATGATTTACAACATTGAATAAAATACTTAAAAGTTAAAAATTTACTGAGTAATATTCTTTAAAAAGTAAGGTCTTTAGGGCCGTTTTAAAAGACTTTAAAGTGTCTATTTTGGGAATGTTAGGTGGCAGGTCATTCCAAAAAGTAGGTGCAGCAATAGAGAAAGCACAGAATCCATAGAAGTCACACCTAGTATACTCTGTAGAGCCCATTAAATTTAAGGGTGAAACGTTGTATATGTTGGATATAAACCTACTCCCCCTCGGATTGATATGATAGAGAACCCTTGGTATTCGCCCGCAGGTTCTCTAACATATCAACCGTGGGTAGGTTAATAACCTATATATAACTTCATGGATTAAGTTCCCTGATTGTATGAAAAAATCAAGTTTTAAGTCACAATTTTTATCAGATTTTGATGAAACTTGAAATGTATGTTTATAACCCATAGAACTTGGTTCCTTTAGGTATTTCCAGTAATTTCCACATATCGAACCTTTACTTCCTGAATTAAGGTCCCTGTTTTTACGAAAAGTAATTTTGTTTATAGCTTGTTCCTTTTCCATCTCTTGCCTTCTGAACCTCGTGGGTTTCCTCCTGGCACTCCAGTTTCTTCCAACTGCTAAAGACCCCTACGCGCAAGCGAATTGAAATAAAATTAAAACCATATGATAGTGCCGAAATGACCTAGTTGTGTTGAGTGGACGTTAAACCTCATTTCTCTTTCTCTCTCTTTGTCCATCTCTCGTAAAATGTGGGCATATCTTGCATGACAACAGCTTGTTTTGTGATAATAATCAATATTATTCAGAATATGATATACTACATAACAATTTATCAAGAGATACTTTTTAAAGTCTGTTGTTGATGTTAAATTGTAGGAAAGTGTATCGACACTGGAAGCTTTTTGACCATATTTCCTGAAAGTGTCAACGTCTTCTTATGACCCAATGTGGCCAATATAAAACCCAATTATTTTTGCAGTGATTTCAAATTCCATTGCATTTAATTAAACTCTACTGTCTGTTCCAGGTAATACTACGACTCGAAAATTGCTTGTCATTTCTTCAAATTTTAATTAAAATGACTAAAACTTAGCGAAATACCTGGAATGATGACCCCGTTGCTTTCTGTCTTGTGAGAACTAAGTTTAGGTCAAGTTTTATAGCCTTACTCCTTTGAAAAATCGAAGTTTATTGACACCCCTTACTACTTGAAACAGCCATGTTTGGCCTAGTTTTCTTGACGAGCCTAAGTGCACAAGGGGTGCTGGGTTTGCTTTAAGTCAGTTCACCCTACTTAGATGTATTAGTGGTCATTTCGGCCCAGTATTTTTTTCTTTTATGGCCATAAAAAAGTTGAAAAGTGATTCCCACATAATGGCCCTTTTCAAAAATTTGAAATGATGGATTTTCGTTTTGTCTTATATATACATGTAACTTATATATGCCTTTGAATATACTTATGTTTCAACCATAAGGTCTAAATTGCAGGAAAACGAAATTCGAAAATTGGTTTTAGTCTTGCTTTGCTTATTTACAACAACAGCTCAAGTTTAACCCATAAAAGTGTTCCGAAATGGTAAAAACAAAAGATGCTTGTTTCTCTCAATCAGAGCTATAAAGTCTGAGAAAACAAAATTACCCGATATATTTATTCAAATTTAAATAAGAGCTAACCTCTGAGAGTTTGCATGGTGGTGACGGTATACAGACAACTCATCCCAAAGACAACTTATCTGAAGACAACTCAGCCAAGAGACAACTCAACCCAAAGACAACTCATCTCAATATAAGACAACTCATCCCAAGATAAAAGACAACTCTCCCCAACTTTAAAACATGGGTCGAGATATAAGACAACTCACCCCAACAAATATAAGTTTAAGTACCAGTATTTGTAAATACAATTGCTTTCTTTGAAGACCACTCAGACCATTCTGATTTTGTTATAAAAATGTGTTATCTTAATCAAATTAATATTGTTGTTTTAATAAAATCGATATTGTTGTTATAAATTTAAAGTTTTAAGCTTTGGGTACTCTGTATACTTATCGTAGCGTACACGTTTCAATTCCATCTTTGAAGCATACATGCGACTGAAAATGTTTGCCCCAGTCGTGCTGAGTGTTTCCATATCATTGTCTAAAAGAAATTCATCAGAATATGACATTATATCCTAATCTTTATGTATGAGTTTCAGTATAGCTAATATCTTGGGATGAGCTGTCTTCTAACTTGGGATGAATTGTCTTATATTGGGATGAATTGTCTTCAGATGAGTTGTCTTTGGGATGAGTTGTCAGGTATTCTGTTGTGACATGTGCCAACTTTTCAAAATAGCTTTAATCTTTAACTCACTTAAAATTATCCATTGAGAATTTTTATGCGAAATAAGCAAGGTGGAAACAGAAAAAAAACCTTATCAATCTGAACAAAAACAATATTGTTTCAAACAAGCTCCAAAGTGTGAAAACCTAATAAGTATTATTGTCATGAATCAAACGGGTGAATTCTCCTTCACAAGACATTTCTAACCGAATGCACCAAATTTGTGAAATACCTGTCTACCCTAATGCAAAATGCAAGTGCCCCATTTAATGCATGCGTAGTAGAAATGTTTATGTTCTGAGTAAGTGACAATGTGGAAATATATGAAATTTACAAGAGAATGCTACATTTTATCGGATTTCTAGTCATTTATTCTAAGGGGAGAAATCAAAGGGATGACAATTCCAGGTATGTCACAAAGGTTTAGCCATTTTAATTAAAAAATGAAGGCATCGGAAGCATTTTTCGAGTCGGAGTAACACCTGGAACAGACAGTAGTTCCTTTCAGATTCGATGATACAGAATGATATAATATAAATATCAGCCTTTTAACTGTTGAGTCAACTGATGCCGTTTCAATTCCCCAGTTGTATGTGACATGGAGATGGGGCACCTGTCCAACTGTGTGCCTTTTCTCAAGGTCCTCTAGTTTCCTCCCACTGCTAAAAATCCCTGTGCGCAAGCGAATTATTGAAATAAAATTGAACCATTGAAATAAAATGTCGAGTGGTCGTTAAACCCCATATCTCTCTCTCTCTCTCTTAACTGATGATACATTTCTTATTGCAGCCAATTTCTTCCTAGCTGCTTTAGTATTAAAAGAGAAAATAAGACCAGAACATTTATTTGGTATGTTGTTTGAATAAGTTATATTTAATGTTTTAATACAAGATATATGGATTATACTACTTTTAGTTTATTCGCCATACAAGGTTTCATAATAAATATACAGGGTTTTTTTTCAGGTGTATATGTATACTAACCTGAAACAACAATAGAGATATTTGTACAATGTTATTTTGTTTTTAAGGTTGTGCACTGGCTGTTGTAGGCGCTTTTTTATTGGTAACTTTTTCGTCAAAGGTAGGCATTAGTTTTAGAATATAAAAGATGTATTTGTTGATAACAGCACATGTTTTTTGAGCCATTGAGTATGAAATAAATCTTTTTTTTTGTAAACATTTTATTTCAAGTGAATGAAAACAGATCAGTGAACAGGCATAGCCTATATCACCCATCTCCTCTTAAAAGGAATATAAAACATATAATAAACTGGTCTTCTCTCTACATATTTTAAAATAATGGGTCAAAATCATATACCGTATAATAAATAACTGAAAAAAGAGGTGCTATCTTATAACATGATTAAATATAATATGAAATAATATGATATTAGTGGTTTCCTTTTAAGGAAATGTGATAAAGTCAATTTTGTCCCCCGCCTTTCAAAGAAAGCAGGGGACTATTAAAATGGGTCTGTCTGTCTGTAGGATAAGCAGAGATAAGCAATTTGATAGGTTGATGCTTTGGAACATGATGACTTTAGTTCTAATTAAGTGAGAGTGATGAAACTTGGTGTATAGTTTCACTACATGAATACCTTGACTAAGTTTGATTATGAGCATGTTCTGCTCAGAGTAAGCAGAGCGATAAGCAATTTAATTGGTTGAGACTTTGGAAC
Source organism: Patella pellucida (assembly GCA_917208275.1). Taxonomy (NCBI): domain Eukaryota; kingdom Metazoa; phylum Mollusca; class Gastropoda; family Patellidae; genus Patella; species Patella pellucida. The sequence continues at coordinate 37,930,888 of OU795037.1, read as the reverse complement.
ACAATAACTCTCCTTCTAATTGAGGTACAATATTCAAACTTGGTGTAGGCATTCATTAGGTGAATGCCTTGATGGAGTTTGGTGATAAACATTGTCTGCTTAGGCCAGTAGCGATTAGCAATTTGATTGCTCAAGACTTTTGAACATAACAACTCTGCTTCTAATTGAGATAAAATGTTTTAACTTGACGTCGATGTTCATTAGGTGAATGTCTTGACTGAGTTCGATGATTAACATTTCAAGCTAAAGCTAAGCAGATCTGAGCAATTTCATTGGTTGATGCTTTGGGACAAGATAACTTTGATTCTTTCTGATAGAGAGTGATGAAACTTAGTGTATAGCTGATCGCTTTGAAAAGAGGTAAATGTTTGGTTAGTTTATATATGTCATCTATTTATTTTGGGATTTTGGTGGGGGATTTTGGCTTGTTCTCGGTTGTTTCGTATCTGTCAAACAAACAAGTGTTTTCCATGTGAGTTACAATCGGGACATTTTATAACTGTATGAATATTAACAGGACAACATTATATTATGTCCCTATGTCCCTTTAAGGTGGACAATACTGAAAACTTTATTTTGAGGAAACTGTTTTCCAAAAGCAATGCAAACATTTTTTAATTGTTTCATTCTAATTATTTGTATTTTCAGACAGAGAGAGTTTTAGATGGCAGTGAAATAATGCAATTATTATCAGAAATTCCTTTTATTATTTACATTGTAAGTATTTTTCTTTAAAATTAATTAAATTAAAAGATTTGTCATCATCCCTGTAGTCCAGACTTGCATACACAATTTGTTTGTTGCAGCTCAACGGGTTACAATTTTTATCTGATTGTGCTGAAACTTAAAATATATTTTTATAGCCCAAAGATCTTTAGAATTTTTTCAAACTCATATTATGAAGGTATCCTCCCATTTTACATTCCAATTTATGTAATCTTTTGAATATTATACAGAATTATTGACAGATATATTTAAAACTTGGTTGGATTTTTCCATAGGATATTAGAAAGAACCCATATCGACCTCTGAGGGCTTTAATCAAATCTGAAAAAGCTTGAGTACATTATGTAATACTTTCTATTTATAGTGTGTAGAAATTGCAAGTTTATGTGTCCTGTTCTTCCTGCTATATGTTAAAAAATTAAAAGTTATTGTTGTATTGATCTTAATAACAGCTATAACAGGTAAATTATAATATACTTACTACATTTTATCATTTAGTTTCATTTAACAATTATTACATATGTCTTCTATTAGCCCGTTCAGACGCTTAAGTTGAACTAGCTTAAAAACCCCAGCGATCGTTAAACCAGTTTAACTTAAGCGTCTGAACGCACATGTGGGGCAAATAAACCAGTTTAAAAACCCCAGCTCGCGACCTGTCTTCGAGACGGCTTTTTATTTTAAGCTGGTTCAACTTAACCGTCTGAACGGGTTGGCTTAAAAATGCTAGCTACAGCTTTTTTTGGACATGCGCAATACGCTACTAGGAAAATGGCGGTTTCATCTTCATGCAATGCCGATGCCAGTGGCAGTATGAGTATTATTGAAAACGACCATAACAGTAAATAGAGGGGTCAACTGGGGCGAGAAACAAATTTTGCGGATTTTTTTCACCGGATGTTTACATATTATAATGGCAGCAAATGGTATGTATGCATGTGTAGTTAACTCTAACCTCCGACCGAAGAGGTCAGAATAGTTAAACCAGTTTGGCTTTTTATAGTACGTGTGAACGCGACACGATGCTGGCTTAAAAACCCCAGCGATTTTTTGCTGGTTTAAAAATAAGCGTCTGAACAGGGTATATATAATATATATATATATATTATAATATTTGATTATATGATATTTGTTCAGTAAAACTCACCCGAAAATTTAAACTGGCAATCCATGTGTACATACTTCACGATGTGTATATTCCACTTTGTAATAACATGGTAAGAGATGTGTATATGTAAAAGCATGTTGTGTGTTCCAATATGGTTCCAATACACTTCACTACATAAAACAGTCATTTAATATTTTAAACCTTAAAGGAGCTAAATCTTTAATAATTGGGACCTAAAAATTAACACAAATGGGTTGCAACGCATATATGAAACACACTATGGTACACGATTTGTGTACCAATGGTAAAATATTTATTTTGTCTTAAATAAAGGATATCATCAGAAGCCTATCAATGTTGGTTTGAATTGAAAAATAATTTGTGTTTTAAATGTCAAAGACTTTGGATGATATTGATTTGGAGACTTAGCTACTTTAAGTGTAGAAAGGTCAAGATTGAGTAAATCTCTCACAAACTACTGTTTCACAATATATGGAAAAAACAGCTATGGTAACATAGCATTCATAGCACACAATGTGCATTGCAAACCAGTATTATGCATGTAGTATGTTCAAATTGAGTCCTAGCTGTACATTATTAATTGAGGTGAACATTGATTATAACTATTTATTTGTAGCATCTTTTACGGTTATATCTGCTAAAGGTGTTAGTAGTATGTTACAAGTAACTATAAGTGGTAAACCACAATTGAAATATCCTGTTTTATATATTATGTTAATCATAATGATACTGACAGCTGTTGTTCAAATCAAGTAAGTTCTACTTTTAGTATTAAAATACTTACAATAATTGTACAATAATTCAAATGAAAAGACAAGAATAGTATAGACTTTCAACCCATATTTTGGATGATATTGAGTTAGACCTAGCTACTTTAAGAAAAGTATGTTTGTCAAAAAATATTTTCAACATTGAATCCATAATGTTCATCTATTTCAGGTTTTTAAATCAAGCTATGAAAGATTTTGATTCAACTGTTGTAGTTCCAACAAACTTTGTTTTTTTTACATTGAGTGCAATATTAGCAGGTATTTAAAAACATATTTTACTATTTTAGTATGGAACTTTAAAGTTTATAATGGAAATGAAATGAAATGGGGATTAGCACCCTACTCTTCGCTCCGACTTGGCTAATGAAGACAAGGGTTTATAATGGCACAAGAATATGTATTTGATATATACTCAAAGAAAAAGTTGAGCACCCCCTGATATTTTCACAATGCCGAAAGGCACAAACATGTTAGGTCCGCAATGACACTAAACTACTCTGAAATTCAAATGTCATCTGATAGAACAACCATCTGGCAAGACAGAAACGCAACAATGGCTAGCTGTGATTTTAATAATATCGATTATGTTATGTTAATACAGGTACTGTTTTAACCATGAAACATAGCCCTCAAAAGTATAGAGCTACAAATCAAAGAAAGAGTATTGGCATTGATATTGTCACATAAAAATGTTCTTTGTAGACACTAGTGTACATGTTCAGTAAGAACAATCAGTACCTCGTGGACCCGCCACGTACCGGGATGAAACACTTCACCCTACGTCCATGCCTCCGGTCAGATTTCTCATCTCGGGTATACAACATCCACTCAGCATGCAGAGCTGCCTCCAACTGATGTAAGTTTTGTACTGGGGGGGTTCCGTGCCTGGATTCGGCTCCCTATAGTATAATGTCCCACACATGCTCCAGAGGGTTCAGATCAGGGCTTAATGCTGGGTTAGAGTTGCCACAGCAGAGATAAACAATTTGATTTGTTAATGCTTTAGGACACTATAACTTTAGTTCTAATAAGGTCAGAGTGATGAAACTTGGTGTATAGTTTAATTATATCAATACCTTGACTAAGTTTGATAATGAGCATTTTCTGCTCGGGGGTAAGTAAAGAGGTAAGCAATTTGATTGGCCGAGACTTTGGAACACAATAACTCTCCTAATTGAGGTAGAATGTTCAAACTTTGTGTAGGCGTTCATGAGGATTATCTGCTAAGGCTAAGAAGTGACAAGCAATTTGATTGGTCAATGCATTGGAACATAACAACTCTGCTTTTGATTGAGGTTTAAACTTGATGTAGATGTTCATTATGAGAATGTCTTGACGGAGTCAATGATTAACATTTCAAGCTAAAGTTAAGGGGAACTAAGCCATTTCTTTGGTCGATGCTTTGAGACAAGATAACCTTGATTCTATCAGATAGAGAGTGATGAAACTTAGTGTATAGTTAGATTGCTCAATACTTTTGAAAAAAATAAATGTATTGAGTTGAGTTGATATAAACCACATTTAAAAGTAATGATTAATATATGTACAGTTATTATAGTTTATATTATATGTTTACAGGTATTATATTCTATAATATATGTTTACAGGTATTATAGTTTATATTATATGTTTACAGGTATTATATTCTATATTATATGTTTACAGGTATTATATTCTATATTATATGTTTACAGGTATTATATTCTATATTATATGTTTACAGGTATTATATTCTATAATATATGTTAACAGGTATCATATTCTATAATATATGTTTACAGGTATCATATTCTATAATATATGTTTACAGGTATCATATTCTATAATATATGTTTACAGGTATTATATTCTATATTATATGTTTACAGGTATTATATTCTATATTATATGTTTACAGGTATAATATTCTATAATATATGTTTACAGGTATTATATTCTATATTATATGTTTACAGGTATAATATTCTATAATATATGTTTACAGGTATCATATTCTATAATATATGTTTACAGGTATTATATTCTATATTATATGTTTACAGGTATTATATTCTATATTATATGTTTACAGGTATTATATTCTATATTATATGTTTACAGGTATAATATTCTATATTATATGTTTACAGGTATTATATTCTATAATATATGTTTACAGGTATTATATTCTATATTATATGTTTACAGGTATTATATTCTATAATATATGTTTACAGGTATTATATTCTATATTATATGTTTACAGGTATTATATTCTATAAAGAATTCTGGGGAATGAGTGGTTTAGAAATATGTATGTTTATTTTTGGGTAAGTAATGTATTCTATAAATTTATATTTGATATTTGAATTTAAACCAGCAGATGATACATTACATATCGGTAGTACAGACTAAATCAGACATTTTGTTTTAGGATTTTCTGTTTGTGGATGTCATTTGAGAGAGTTTGATGCTATATTCTATAAATGACAAAATGAGATTGAAACATGATGTAACTGTGATTTATCTTCATATATTTAGGTGTATTATGTGTTTTGTTGGTGTTTATTTTATAACACTTGGTCTTCCTGGATCTCATAAACCAAAAGAGGCTCAACCACAAATAACATCTGACGTCTATCCATGTAAGTGTTATATTTTAAATTATTAGTAAAAAAGTATAAGAGAGAGAGAGAAATGTGGATTAATGTCCACTCGACACAGGTTATGTCAATTTGGAACTAACATATGGTTCAATTTTATTTCAATTATTCGCTTGCGCATAGGTATCTTTAAAAGACCTACAAGGCTGGATATGCAACTCTACTCCTTGTCACGCACAAGTAGGGAATCGAAAACCACACCACTTTACTCAGTGACAGACCTTATGATACATTGCGCACACATTAACCATTGCCCTCCCCCCAATGTATAAGAACTAGAATTCCCCCACCCCATCACCTATTACTGTATTGTTTTGGATCAATATATTAGTTCTAGATAGACAACAAAACATAACAACAATAAAAAGATATTTTCTTGACAGTCGCTATTCTTAATACATAACAATGAATGGAAAATGAGAAAGTATCCAAATTACCTGCCCCAAAATATATTTGTTATACCTTTTTAATGATCTATAAACTTTAATGTAGTTATTTAAGGGTTGTTAGGTGGTTTGGGTCACTCTGATCAGCAGTGAATATTTGCATGGCCGCTACAATCACTGATAAGGATGACATCAATGCGAGCGAATGTTCCAAAATTATTAACATTTTTCCTCCGACAAACTAAATTCTAAAACATTTTTTTATGTATTTATTATTAAAAATAAATAAAGATGTTTGATATATCTGCAGGTAAAAATTATTTCCTATTTAGTGCAAAAAAGGTATTAAAATGAGTAAAAGGCACGCGCCATTGTGGCAATGATTGACGTCACATGATGTGGGATGGGGGTTGGATGGCCAAAATATGGTTAGCATGCGCACGCTGTATCGTAAGGCCTGTCATTGAGTCAACTGCCGTGGTTTCGAATCCCCGGTTGTACCTTCCATGCAAAATTTTTTTTAATACCTAAGTTTGCAATCAGGAATCATGACTAAATCTTTCGGGCATGCATATACATAAAATTACTTACATGTAATTGATATAAGACAAAAGACAGTATTGTAATTACCAGTACTGTAAACTATATTTTCAGCCTGGTTAACAGCTAGTGTTAATGTAGGACAAGTTCAACCACAAGGGGAAGTTAATCATAATATATTTGATGGAAGTGACAGTGATCGACAACCTATACTTACAGCTCAGGAAATAAATAGTTCTTCAGAAGAGATAAACACAGATGCTTATCGTAGCAATTTTGTTAATCAAGAGGCTAGAAACTATGGCACAAATAATTATGAGAGTGACTAAACCAGAGCTTTTTTTGTTCATATTTGTCAGCCCCAACTGAATTGATCCATGCAATTATATTTACAGTTTTTATTGTGTAAAAACACTTAAACCCTGAGATAGTGCTAAGCTAATTAGGGGTAACTTTGTTGGTAATTTTCACTGTTGCAATAGTACTACATCTGATTGACAGGCCGGAATAATTAAGACTCCTTTTTTTACGAAACATAAAACAGTAATTGAATTTAGAAACATGCACGTTAGGCAACTCAACAATTGTTTTAAGAACCGTGTAAAAGTAAAATGAAACTACTGCTAGTATCATGTTCTTGCCTAACCCGAGTGTTTAAGAGATATTATTTGTACTAAGCCAATGAAGCGTGCACATTCGACGTGTCAAGTTCAACTTTCTAGAGGGGAAAACTTTCGCTTTAGGTGTCACCCTAAATTTGGCAGATTAAACAACCAACACGTTTCTTGTCAATAATTTCACCTGTTTTGACAAAGCCGAAATGATTCCAAACAAATACCAACTTATAATCTCTAATAAAAACACAATCTCGAACATGTAGTTTGGAAGTAGATATTAGACAAATAAGAGATAATTATTTAGGAATTTGTGCCATTTAACTTTCGCTATTACAAACTATCGAAACAATCGATAGTTTGGTTGACTATCACAATTTTTATTGATAATTTCTTTTTACTATCGATACAGACTATCGGCAGTCAATCTACCGCGATGCATCAATTGTTGGATGTATTGTTACACCCCTAGTGCTAATCATGTCTATACTCTTGGAAAAAAAATGTACTGCTAATGAGAGATAAACAAAATACTTGAAAGCTGGCAAAATGATGAAGTGAGGACCCTTGATTAAAAAAAACATTATGTATTTGTAGACATTAAGTGCTTTTTGTCTTGTAGACCACAGGAATCTGACCTTCTATCCGTATATATATGCATACACCATGTCGTACCAGACAATATATAGAAGGTCAGATTCCTGTGTGTAGACATATTAAGTGCATTTTTATACGCCCACATTGAAATGTGGTCGTATATTGCCGTCGCCCCCGTCCGTCCGTCCGTCCGTCCGTCGGTCCGTCCGTCGGTCCGGCGTCCACAATTGCTTGTGGACGCTCTAGAGGCCAAAGTTAAAATTCGATTGACTTTAAATTTATACACAGTGTTTAAGGTCATGAGACGAAGAAGCCTATTGATTTTCAGCAATTCCCGATAATAACTGTCAGAGTTATGGCCCTTGATCACTTCAAAAAATCTTGTGGACGCTCTAGAGGCTACAGTTAATATTCGATTGACTTTAAATTTATACACAGTGTTTAAGGTCATGAGACGAAGAAGCCTATTGATTTTCAGCGATTTCCGATAATAACTGTCAGAGTTATGGCCCTTGATCACTTAAAAAAATCTTGTGGACGCTCTAGAGGCCAAAATTAATATCCGATTGACTTTTGATTTATACATAGTGTTAAAGGCCATGAGACGAAGAAGCCTATTGATTTTCAGCGATTTCCGATAATAACTGTCAGAGTTATGGCCCTTGATCCCTTAAAAAAATCTTGTGGACGCTCTAGAGGCCAAAATTAATATCCGATACTTTAGTATAACAGATAAAGTTCTGTTTACTGTTTTTTATACGCCCACATTGAAATGTGGTCGTATATTGCCGTCGCCCCCGTCCGTCCGTCCGTCGGTCCGTCCGTCGGTCCGGCGTCCACAATTGCTTGTGGACGCTCTAGAGGCCAAAGTTAAAATTCGATTGACTTTAAATTTATACACAGTGTTAAAGGTCATGAGACGAAGAAGCCTATTGATTTTCAGCGATTTCCGATAATAACTGTCAGAGTTATGGCCCTTGATCACTTAAAAAAATCTTGTGGATGCTCTAGAGGCCAAAATTAATATCCGATTGACTTTAGATTTATACATAGTGTTAAAGGCCATGAGACGAAGAAGCCTATTGATTTTCAGCAATTTCCGATAATAACTGTCAGAGTTATGGCCCTTGATCCCTTAAAAAAATCTTGTGGACGCTCTAGAGGCTAAAGTTAATAACCGATTGACTTTAAATTTATACACAGTGTTAAAGGTCATAAAATGAAGAAGCCTATTGATTTTCAGCAATTTCCGATAATAACTGTCAGAGTTATGGCCCTTGATCACTTCAAAAAATCTTGTGGACGCTCTAGAGGCTAAAGTTAATAACCGATTGACTTTAAATTTATACACAGTGTTTAAGGTCATGAGGCGAAGGAGCCTTTTGATTTTCATCGATTTCCGATAATAACTGTCAGAGTTATGGCCCTTGATCACTTCAAAAAATCTTGTGGACGCTCTAGAGGCCAAAGTTAAAATTCGATTGACTTTAAATTTATACACAGTGTTAAAGGTCATTAAATTAAGAAGCCTATTGATTTTCTGCAATTTCTGATAATTACTGTCAGAGTTATGGCCCTTTATCGCTTATAAAAATCTTGTGGACGCTCTAGAGGCTAAAGTTAATAACCGATTGACTTTAAATTTATACACAGTGTTTAAGGTCATGAGACGAAGAAGCCTATTGATTTTCAGCAATTTCAGATAATTACTGACTGAGTTATGGCCCTTGATCACTTTCAAAATTTTGTGGACGCTCTAGAGGCTAAGGTTAATAACCGATTGACTTTAAATTTATATAAATTGTTGAAGGTCATGAGACGAACAAGTATATTGAGTTTCAATGAATTTAGATAACTTGAACAGCATGGAGGAGAACTTTATCAAAGCCAAACAAATTCCAATGATTTTCTGATAATTACATAATGAGTAGTTACTTTTAATCAGATTTTAGTGTATTATAAATGTTTCATTACCGAAAAAAGTAAAATATGCGACAACTCTTGTTGACTGCCCGGACGATTTAGCTGCTGTGGGCGTATGTTTCGTTGCCTGGCAACCTATGTTTTCATGTTTTAAACAGTTAGTAATTATTATATTACAATTGCGAAAGTTGCCAAGAGACGGGAAGTAGTGTAAATCTTTAACGTGCACGGAAATTGAAAACAGGCTCTAATTATGTCAATTTCTAACGGATTTTTGAAAAAGTTATATTTTTGTACAGCTGGGGATATTGCGGATGTCATAACGACTGAATTGAGACCGGAAGTGGTTTAAATCTTTAACATGCACGAAAATTGAAAACAGGCTCTTATTATGTCAATTTCCAACGGATATTTGAGATAGTTATATTTTTGTACAGCTAGGGATATTGCGAATGCCATAACGACCGAATTGAAAAAGGAAGTGATGTAAATCTTTAACGTGCACGAAAATTAAAAACAGGCCATAATTATGTCAATTCCCATACGATTTTAGAAAAAGTTATATTTTTGTACAGCTGGGGATATTGCAAATGCCATAACGACAAAATTGAGACCGGAAGTGTGTAAATCTTTAACATGCACAGAAAGTGTCAATATCTGAGTTGTTTAAGTGTGTGTGTGTGTGGGGGGGTGTGTGTGTGTGTTTTAAGGGGTGAGTGGTGGGCATTTTGTGCTGCCTTGGGTAAGGTGAAAGCCTTCAGCCTTGCAAGCAAGTCTAGTTTATATTTGTAATTTTTAGTATTTATTAGTCAAGAACCATTGATGATCAAGGAAAGCACACCATATAATACTGTCTATGGCTCTAAAAATCTTTGGTCAATCTGCTACTTGGATCTATATTTGTGGAAAATTATCCAGTGCAGTCTGTTGATTTGTTATTAAATAATATTGATCAAATGTATATTATTATTAATAGTATTGTTTTGGGGTTTTTTTTTAAAACTTTATAGCATTTATCTTTTATGAACTATTAAAATTTTTATTTGTCTGTTGCATAGTTGGACCATGTTTTAAATACAGTATTAATGCTTATTTTTTGGTTATTTTTTAAGCATATTGTATAGATCGGATATCATATTTTTAAGTTTTCCATTAAACAATTTTTTATGTATGAGATACATATTGTTCGAATAGCTAAATTTATTGTGCATAATTTTATTTCCGCCCTTTCTGGTGGTTATTTGCATTTGTACTTATTTCGATATTTCATGGTGTGTTTTAAAAATAAATTACAATAATTCATGATAGAGAACAAGCATCATTATTTGGCCATATTTTAATGATGTCTTTGAACACTAAAATATACAAAGTGATTAGATGTGACCAGCTATATCTAAATGAAACATACGGAGGAAACATTACTATATTCAAATTATGTTTTTAAAGGCCTTTAGGTTTTTAAGTGGCTTATGTATATTTCTTTTATAACAATTCTGAGATAATTATCTTTGAAGTTGGTATTGAAAAATAGGATGTTAAAACCCATTTGATTTCATTTTGAAAAAAGCATTGTAAATTTACTGAAACAATATAAGACCCCATATCAACCCAAACATCAAATTTTATGCATTTCTTGTATATTTTTACAATTTGAGTAGGAAAACAAAACTTATGTTATTTTTGATTGCAAATATTCTGGAAAGAAAATCATTAGAAACAAATTTGGTATATTCCATGCACTGTTTGATATTACAGGGCTTGCAACATGCATCTCAATTAGCTGCAGCTGGTCACATATCTCATCACAGTATGACTGAGAGGAATGTTAAATAATAATACAGATTATTATCACAATATTTGGAGAGATTGATTGCATACTACAGGTCATAATTGCGGCTTATTGCCTCTTTGGTATGAAACAATATGTACTGTGATATCGTCCAGGTGATATAGCTTTGATTCCATATGCTTTTTTTCCTATCATTGGAGCACAGCTATGGATTATTTTTACTTTTTCTACTTGTATTACTTGTATTTACTTAAATATTAAATGTATATATTATCTTTATTCTTTCATCCCAAAGATCTTTTTTTAATGCTATATCATCATTATATGCCCACTAGTCTTGTTGTCGCCCCTGTCCTTCCGTTCACATTTCGTTAGCCAGTAGTGTCCACAAGATTTGAAAAAGTGATCAGGGGCAATAACGCTGAAATACTCTTAATACTCTGAGGAAATAGAATCTCATTGTTTTATTTATATATTTAAACATTATAACATATCTTTATATTTTCTCACCATTGAAAAATAAAGAACTCGGTCTAATTAAAGTTTCTCTTACATCAAAAGTAAAATAGTGTTCATGATTATATGAACTCATCGTTGGCACTGCACCAAATAGAATTTTTAATGTGTGGTACGTTCCTCATTCAAAAATGGAGTATGAGTAGAACGGTTGGTTTATCAGTGGTTAAAATGGTAGAAAATAGAATATAATCACAATAATCACATATGCAAAAGAATTGGTTTGCAATGAAATGTGATGAGATAATAATAGCTATCAAACACAAACTAAAAGTCAATATTTTATGGATTGAACACATGTTCACAAAAACCCAATACAGGAAGAAAACTTAATATCATTTGCAAACCCTTTTACCAGAAATGTGATCTATTCTGCTATTGTCCCTTTAATAATTTACTTACTTTTCTTTATAGAGTTTCTGTATGTTTATGTTATATTCTTGTCCCTTTAATAATTTAACAAAACTTTCTTTACATAGTTCCTGACTGTATGTTTATGTTCTATTCTCCTCTAGTCTATTTTATGTATTATTATTAAATGCTTTATGATCTATATAGTATCATATCATTAATAAAATATATTCATTGTTTATTTACAGATTTATATATATTTATGTTTTATTGATTGTTAAGTACATGTATGTGTTTAAATTATATCCAAATATTATAATTAAATATATTTTCTAATGATATTAATAATCCATAGTTGATTGTTAAAAAATAGAAATAAATTCTATTTCGACTTCTAGTCCAATTCTGTATGCATTTATAACTACAGAAATGTGCATTTAAGCTATATAATAAATCAGTTATTATAGGGTCGGTTATTTAACTTATTTTGTTGTAATGTATACGATAGCACTTGCCTAAAGGCATGTACACAGAATTTTGCGATGATATGCCTTGTACAAGAATTGCCCAGTACATTTTTAGATACATGGTGATGTTTATCTAAAGAGCGATTATCATAAAGCTGTGTCCAATACTGATCAACATACTTATTACCCTTGCTTCACCCATCTGTTTAGAAATGAAATGTGATTTAACCTCTCTACATCATGATTCGGAATAATAAAGACGAACATCACCATGCAGAGCTACTATTTTTTTTTACAAGAGCTGGATGCTTTATATGAGGATGAGGTTTATCTCGTTGGAAAAATCCTGAGGACCTTTCTCAGCAAACACTTGGATTTGGGGGGGGGGGGGAGGGATTTTACCTTGTTCAAGTCATAAACTACAATCCTGACATCAGAGGCATTTAAAACGAGCTAAATCGCCAACATTTGGGACCTAGAAATTGACAAAAGTGGGTCGCAACGCATATAATACTGTAATATGAATGTATATAAACTGCTTTAAATTCAATGGTTTCCGTTTTTACTACAATTTCAAATCAGTTATGTTCGACGAAATAAGCCATGCAGTCTCAATCTAGTGCACATTTTTAGCGTCTGGTTATTCCAGTCTACATGCTCCGTCTGGTTTGGTGTAATATGTCTAGCCTCGTCCCTCGCATCTCTTATCACAACTGGGACTGAAGCGCATTATGGTACACGACTCGTGTACCAGTGTTAAAAATATATTATATCTATATCGGATATCAGAAGCTCATCTTTTCCCGGTAAGTTTACAACATCAATTTTGATTTAAATTGACCAATAATTCTTGTTTTCGATGTTGATAATTTTGAGTTACGGACTTAGGTCCTTTAACATCTCTAGGATTACCATGCAATCTTATTTATGTCTAAATTACTATCTTTATTTTTACTTACATTATATACAATAAAACATATAATTAATGGTTCAATAACAAAAATAAAATCATAGTTTAACTGGATTCCACATTAGTACTGAGTACATATTGGTCTGTAAACTTTACATTAGATTCCAAGTTAATCAACTTGATTGAATGACATATTTCCTCCACCAAGCACAATTTATCATGAGGCAAGGGTTAAACAATATTTATCATGTTTGTGAGTATGATGAATATAACTGTATGATAAAAGCCTACAAGATAACATCTTAAGGGATCGTAATTAATAATATAGCAAGATAGTAGATTACAGATGTTTCTTTCAAATTTCAAATTCCTTTCGCTTTCTAAAGAATAGTGGAAAAACCTGCAGGATTCCCATCTGTTTTGATATATTTTCCCCTTCAGTTCTAAAAATGATCTACATTTGTATATAAATTCTGATCCTTCACATTTGTTTAATAGTACATGGGATTAAATGTCACCCAATGTGCTTGTTGTTGATTTTTAGCTCTACTAGATGTTGTAAATAATGATTTATATGTATCACTGACATTAGGATCATTCTGAATACTTTTGACAGTTTTTTCTTCAGCTTTACCTTTCGATGGTTTATTTTTCAGATCTGGTTTACCGTTAATCAATTTAGATTTAACATCTAATTTTGAGGAAGATGCGACTGCAACCTCTTTATCTTTTTCCGTTTTAGCCATTTTACTACTTGGTTCACCATCTGTAATAAACGAGTGTTATTATAATAACATTTAACTAAAACCAAAGTTTTAAAATAACGGCCATGTTTATTTATGAATAATTATAATATGACTGATCTTCCTTCAAAATTTAATGACATGCAAGTCGGGACATAAGGCACCGTCACATAAATTATCACACAATGCATATATACAAGCCTGGAGATATGGCACCTGTCACAGCCTTTGACAGACACATATTATCGTACAACTTATATATTATAATATACGTGTGTGATAATTTGTGTCTGATAAAGGCTGTGGCAGGTGCCTTGTGTGCAGGCTTGATGACATAGATGATGTACATGTAGAAATTTAGAGTGTATCTGACTATGTGATCGACTACATGGTCACTGAGCAGCTCATTGTCAACACTTTACATAACTAATCAACAGCATTTATGACATAAGTAGGCAAAGTTAACAGAAAACAAAATCCTAATTCAGAGTTTTCAAGGTATATTGCAATGGGTCGATCATATACCATGGTATCTCATATTCCAAAAAGAACTAATTCTAACAAACAATAAATCTATTGAAAGATTGTTATCCATAGAACTGTGTTGTGTTATATTATGTTCAGTCGCTAGATGCCTTTCAAAGATTATATTATTGTTATTGTATAATTTATTAATAATTATCATTGATATTAATTTAATATAATAATATTTACCAGTTGATGGGTCTGTGCTAATAGAAGTTGCCTTATGTTTACCTGCCTTTTTTAATTTCTGCTTAATAATATAAATAAATATAAATAAATATAAATAAACAAATCATTAAAGGCACAATATTCTACACTAAAAGGCAAATATAGACATTTAGTCAATCAGATTTAACAATAGGTTTCCACTTGCTAGCCAACGAAACATATACCCACAGTAGCTAAGTCACCAAACAAAGGCTGTCACACACTCATTCTTTTGTTGTTCGGGATAAAGTACAAGACATTAAAATCTGATCAAGAATAACAACACTTGAAGTACTGATAATCAGATGACAACTTTAGCAATTTGAGTTGAAAAATTATTGAAAATCAATAGATGTCTTTGCCTCATGAACATTAATACTGTGTATAATTATAAATTTCAAATCAAATCAATCATAATGACTTTAGCCAGTATTGTCCACAAGATTTTAAAAAGTGATCAAAGGCATTAACTCTATTAATAGATATACGGGGAATCAAAAGATAACCTTAATATCCAGATCAATATGCTTCTTCATTTGAGGGAAAAAAAATATAAATTTCAAGTCCAACAGATGATAACTTTTAGCCTCTAGAGTTTCCACTAGATTATCTAAGTGAGCACGCTCAGCACGGACCAGATCTTAGATAATAATTATTGAAAATTATTGAAAATCAATAGCCATGAGTCTTTAATAATGGCAATAATTTATAACAAAATAGTGCATTTTACACTAGACTACCTACATGAGAAGGTGTATGATTGTAACCAAATTATAAACAGAATACTATACAGACAAATACTGATAGAAATTTAATTAAGATACACATTTACCTTTTCCTGTTTAGCTTTCAATCTCCTGGCCTCCATTTTAATTCTCATTAAATCTACATCATCATCAGTACCATTTAGTACTACCACATTTTCCTCTTCATATGTATGACCACACTGAAGAAAATTATTGATGAAAATAAAGTACTAAGAAAAACAGTAAAACCATGGGCAAACTGTTAGTCTCGGACATCCTAGTCTTCAACGTATGGATGTTCTGGGGCAGTTGTCAGTCAACATGTAACAAACTTTTACTGGATAATCAACCATATTAAAAAAAACAACAAAAAAAACCCTCCTGGTTACGCATGGGCAATGGATCTTTTTAGCTAAAGTATAAAAAAAATGTGCTCATCCCGAAAATAATCCCATAATTCAGCATATTATTATACAAATATATGAATTGTGACGATGAATTAGGATATCCTGCTTCGCACAGGGTCCGATTTTGATGGCCTAAAACATTCAAGGGGGTCATGCTGGTTAATTTTTAAAATATCATATATGTGGTGTTGGAGAGTGGTAAAAAAACGTGATTCCCCTGGGGCAGAGGTCAAATTCAGCCGGTGTCCAATTTCGATGACCATAAACAAACATTCACAGGGTCAGGCTAGTTAATACGTACGCACATCTTTGATTATATTTAAAAAGAAGATAAAAACCTTTTACAATAACAAATTTATGAGTGTTGGATGCTGAACAGGAAACACAAACAGACACCATATAAGCATTTTCAGCACACAATTTGAGCTTATTGGTGTTGTCATCATATGAAAAGTCATATAACAAATCATACACTACATTTTGTATGAGTCTGTACAAAAAAGTATAAAAATAAGACATATTACAAGCCAACATGCCATATATACGATATATAAGCATAGCGTTCAAACTTCAAACACAATGAGGGCCATATTGGCAGCCATTTTGGATTTCCAACATATTGGATTTTCAAAATAACATTAATGTCAATAATCCAACAGAGCATCATCATCCTTGTGAACCAGTTCTTAAGGTTTTGCAGCCCCCCAACCCGATCCCCCTATCTAAAGCTGCAAACATTTCTGTACATCTAGGAATATGATACATGAAGTTTTAAGTGTATATTAATTAAATAAAAACCAAGTACAAACAATCCAAACCATCAGACAGAATTCGAAGTCCTAAAAACGTTATAGGCAAAAAAGTGTATTCAAGCAAAATAGTGTAATGTGCAAATGAAAAAAAATCCTACCTTGTGACAAACTTCTGATTTTATCTCTTTTAAAGCTCTCTCTGATAAAACACAGCCACAAGTCCATAAATAACAGAATCTGGAGTTGAATAAATTGCATACAAAATCTGTATTCTTATTTTTTTGTATGGAATAAACAGAACAAGGCACACTAACAAATAAATCCAATGGCTTTACAAAAACTCCATAATCCCTAAATATTTAATTTTCCAATACAGGTATATTTACAAAATGATTGTGACGATCTGTGATTTGTCTTTTGATGTTTGTGTTCATTATTTCTAACCAAATTGATTCACACTGTAATCATACTCAACTAATCGTTGACATGCAAAATATGCTCACATTTTGCAAGAGATGTACAGAGAACAAGCTAAAAACATTTTTTAGTACAATCATTCTAAAATATCAAAAGAAACTAAGATCTTTGTGTTATAAACATATATTTTAAGTTTCATCTAAATCAGGTCAAAATTATAACTTCTAGAGGGTCCACAAGTTAAAAATGGGATTTTTCTTGCAATCAGGGGCCATAATCCAGGAAGTTACTGTCTGATATGCGCGAATATCAAAAGGAACTGAGATCTTAGGGTTATAACTTATAACCATACTTTTTATCAAATTTTACCAAATTCGGATAAATATTTAAAATTGTGACCTGTAGAGGAATACAACAACCTTGACATTACATACTGTTACACTATTTGTGTACAAGGAGCGGCCATTTTTCGGACCATTTTACACAAGATTCAAACTCAACCATCATTAATGGTGTGATATATTAAAGTGCACATAAGATGGTCGTAAGAATTTTTTGCTATCGGTAGCCAATGGTTACTATATCCACATTACGAGAAGTTAACATCAATCTGATTAAAATTAAATCAGCTATCTTCACTCAAAGTCGCAAATATAGACCTCCTGTGAAAACAACTTGGCCAATTATCGAAAACACTCTTAATCCCCTCTGATGCTAGTGACCATATGCAAATTTGGAATGTTTATTCCTTAATTACCAATATACAGCTGGTGTGTGTATTCATTAACGCTTGACTGATTCCTTAATCCCCTAATTAAATAAAACAACTGACTACGGAATAATCAATTTTGTTATTTAGAATTTGTTTTATGAAGCCGGTTGCTGTAGCCATATTCTTTTTAATCAGAATAAGTACACAGTAAACCACGGGGAGTTGCCCCTATCCCTAAGAAGAAAAGAACTGGCGACAAGGTATTTGGTCAAGATATCACAACTAGGTGAAAGATCCCCAACATTTGTCAGTCTACAAAAGACAAAATATGTAAGAGATCCCAAAAAGAAAACCTTCAGCCAGGGTATCAGAGAAACGATCAAGGAACTACGACTGGGGGAGCTCGTGATAAATAAACACGACCCCCCAGTTGTCGCCCCTTGGACACTCCCTAAACCACTGGTCAATCTAGATCTACTACAGAAAACCGACAAGAAAAATAACCCCAGTGCTGCACGTGCTTTCTCTCTAGAACATTTGGAAGACAACTGGCCGTCTGATGACTGTGACCATGTGTATACGGATGGCTCACGCAATCCTGAAAGGGGCACCAGCTCGTTTGGAATATACCTGCCAAACGGGGAACAGGGAATTAGCAGGAAACTGCCCAATAACTGTTCGGTGTACACTGCAGAGCTTGTTTCCATTCGTGACGCTATTTCATGGATCTCCCATCAAAAGACCGGCAAGTTCGTCATTCCAAGCGATTCTCTGAGCAGTCTGATTTCAATCCAAAATGACAACTTGGAATCAAGACCAGAAGTCATTTTGGAAATCAGGCAGCTATATCAGAGGGTCCTAGAGAAGGGAAGCAAATTAGAACTCGTGTGGATTCCATCACATGTCAACATTAAAGGAAATGAGGAGGCAGATCGACTGCCAACGAGGGTCTCAAGTACACAGCTACACCCCGCCTCATACACTACAGCACCACGGAAATCTACAGTATGGTCAAAAGACAGGTCAATTCAATCTGGGAATTAAATCTCGTTGAACTTGACACATACATATTCCGACTGGATGACGAGATCTACACCAAGACAGCGACCAATCACCCTAGACGAGATATATGCAGACTCATATCGAAACTAAAGGTGAAAGAGCGGCTGCGAGACTACAAACACCAAGTCATCGTCTGTGAGTGCGGAGAAGAGTGTACCACCAACCATGTCCTGGTAGACTGCGAGGTTTACAAGGAAGAGAGACAGGACTTAGTGAGAATGATGGAGACCAACAACATACCATTCAACACTAAGAACCTACTCTTCCCTAGACCAGATCTGAAGCTACAAATCTTCGACGAAATCCACACCCTAATGGACACAATTGGACTAAGTAGATTAGTGAAATAAGAAAGGGCCACGGCTAGATAACGTCTCCATACAACGTAGGATGGTTGAGTAAAAACGTCCTCACGAAGGAAGCCCAACCATCCTCTACATTTATTTTTATCTTTTTATTTTTTCTACTTATTATTTATCTTATTAAACGTCCTCTCGAAGGAAGCCCAACCACCTTACAACTTTATTTTAATTTATTCATTTTACTTTATCTTTATTTTACTTTAATTTACTTTATTTTACTTTAATTTACTTTATCTTTATTTACTTTATTTTTATTTACTTTATTTTTATTTATTACCTTTAATTTATTTTAACTAATAAATTTTAATTAATTCATTTTACTTTATCTTTACTTTTACTTTAATTTACTTTATTTTATTACCTTCAATTTATTTGACTACAAATTTATTATATTCTCTTTATTTATTTAATTTTATATTAGTTTAATTTACTACTAACATCTACTAAACTGGCGGGATAGTGGAGTAAGAGGGAGTCATGATCAGACGGGCTCGGCATCTAAACACTATTCTGCCAAAACAAATACCAGTGGGATAGTGGAGTAAGGGGAGGCCATGAGAAGACAGGCCTGGCACCTAAACACAAATCCCACATAGAAGACATCTACCAATCCAGAAACAAAAGAGATCATCTACCAACGATGTGTTTTTTTATTAAATAAAGGGAAGAACTTCCCACTAAAACCTAAATCCATGGCCTAAGGCCAAAATGGAAAGATTGCAAAATCATATTCTAAAAATCAGGAAGCCGCTTCGGCTCTCCTATGTCTTGTCTGTGATATCACTTTAGTGGAAGCAGACGTTAAACACCAAAAGAAGAAGAAGAACAGTAAACCAACAATGTAGCTTAAAGGACCTAAGTCCGTAACTCGAAATCCTCCAAAATCTTCGACATCGAAAACACGAATTATTGGTCAATTCAAATCAACATTGATGTTGTGATCTCACCTGGAAACGGTAGGCCTCAGATATCCAATATTTAAAACAAAATAAACATTTTACTATTGGTACACGAATCGTGTACCATAGTGCGTTTCAGCGTCACTTGTAACAAGTGACCAGACAGAACGAGGCTAGACATATTCAACAACTCCTGTCAAACGCTGAGGTCATATCTTATCTGGTGGGCATGCGCAGTAGACTGGAATAACCAGACACTATAATTTCCTCTTTGATTAAGACTCATGCCGTATTTCGCTGGACATAACTGATTTGAAATTAGAGTCAAAACGGAAACAATTTAATGTAAAACAGTTAATATACAATCAGATTATATTATTATATGCGTTGCGACCCATTAGGGTCAATTTCTAGGTTCCAAATGTTAGCGATTTAGCTCCTTTAAATGCAACCAGGTATCATCCAGTTTTATGAAAAAAGAAAATAAACCTCCCTTCCCACCCAGAATCTAATACATGTATCCAGTTAATAACTTGCCATCTAGAATGTGTTAAATGCCGTCAAGATTCATCAGAAACCGCCCAGTTTGTGCTACTGTGTAGATTAAAAAACATCGTTTAGTTTTGACATCGGTTGTCTACTTTACGACTGTTCAATTTTTTTTTTAAATGAACACTACCATTTTGATTTGAAAGGCGTTTAGTTTTTAGACAAGGCATTTATTTTCTGGGATGTTGTCGAGAAATAAACAGAGTGTTTAATAACACAAGGGGTTTAGGTTTTACGCTAAATTACAACTTTACCGAGAGTCGTCTGTGTGGTTTCGATTTATGTGGTTACAATTAATAGAAAAAATTTCTGTTATTCATATTATATTACTGCTGCACAAAACAGCGATAAAATTTCATTGGTTTGGACTGTCTAAACGCGGGAAAATTCACAGTAGCTATTGGCTACAGCACGGATTGGCATGCATATTAAATATACTATTTATAGTATTATTAGCTGAAATTATTTTCACATTTTGTGTTGGTGCTTTTTGTTTGTATAAATACTATCGTACAGTAAGCTTCTTTTACATAAATGGAACATAACGATACCAGAAATCTATATTTACAAAAACTTTGATATAGGAAAGATACTGCAGGTTTACCAGACCCGTATGCAATTGGGGAAAACAAGTGGGTGAATGATCCATGCTCATTGGCCGAACGAGAATTTTGGTCAAGTTTAGTACGCATTTTACGACCAAACAGATGTTATATATTAATTACAGGTAGTACTAAAGATTTAAATGGTCTATCCTATTTACATTCAACTGCCGATTGTACACTACGTGCATGTTTATCTTCTGCTTTAGCGCTGCACATACTATAAATAGTAATACAATATGCATGCAAATAAGGTTTTTTGTGCATGCTGTTAGCCAATAGCTACTACTACTATCAATTTTCCAGCGTTTAGACGGTCCTTCCCAATAAAAGCTTATCGTTTTTGGTGCACCGAGTAATGGAATATGCATAACAAAAAGAATTTTAGACTTTAATTCTATGTTTTATTACAACTCTATTCCTTGAGTGAGACTGTCGACTTGAAAATAATTTCAGCTAAATAGACCGTAAAAATGAAACACGAAAAAATATCTCAATATATGTTATAATTAATAGTACAAAAAAATTTTGTTGGTCATCTAACTACGCCTTGGGTCGTAAACTAATTTACATTTCGGTGTTAGCAGTGATTGTTAGTGCCGTGGGATTAAGAATGTTGATTGGGTAATCATCTTTTTTACGCTGGCCAGATCAAAGACATCACTGTAGGAGGAACGTGTGTCGTCTAGAATTGTATTGGCTGGGAATTTCAAATGGAGATAAAAGTTGTTCTTTGTGTATATAATAGTTATCAGTATTATATGTAGCTAATAATGAATATATCTACAAATAACGTGCACCATTTTTATTTCTGTACTTATAGAGAATAGTTTGGGATATAAAGCATTACGGGTTATCAAAATTACCGGTAAATGCGCTAATTGCTTGGGTCGTCTTCATTTCACAGGGCCTATTTAAACAATGACACTTTAAATGGATCTTTGGCATGTAACAGCTTTTCAAATTCACTCTAAAATATACCAACAACAAATGACTAACCTATAACAACGCAAGACGATAATTGGGTGATTATGATTATGCCAATCACATGTTAATTGAACGGACACGTAAACACTTGCCAACTGGCAATGTGTATTGTATAGATAAAGTATATAGTATGTGTAGTGCCTGTGCTGTAAGGTCACCAGCCAATCAACCGGATTAAGGTTGTAATTGAAAATTTGAAAACCGTTTTTGGCTTTCAGATACTTAAACCTCAATAACTGAATTAATTTTAATCATATTGGTTTGAACTTGACGTAAAATGGATATAGTAACATTTGGCTACACACATAAAAATTTCCTACACCCATTTCATGTGCTCTTTAAAACGTTTTTTAAAATCGGATGACAATTGAGACCTATTAGAGCTTTTACAAGCTCAAAATGCAATTTTCCATATTTTAAATTTATATATAATGCATGAAGTTATGGTACGATACATGCCAATATCAAAAGGAACCAAGAAATTTGGGAAATCAACCAACATTTCAAGTTTTAGTCAAAATCAGATAAAAATTGTTACTCAATTTTCCTGTAAGGACATGAAGAACAGATCCACATGAAAATGTGGACGAATAATGCTGTATTTCAAATGTGTCTAACCTGTATTTTCCACTAAGTTCTGTTCCGACCACCGGACAAATATATTCTGATGTTTGTGTATCTATGTAAGCATCTCCTTTCTCAGCTTTGTTACCTTTAAATGCAGGATTTTCAGATAAATTCATCTCTTTTAAATCCTGTAATAACAATATTTCTATCAAATATAGAAAGTAAATCAAATACCAAATCAAACGCACTAATGTAGGATGTTAAACCCCTTTACATTTTTTTCATGGACCTTTAGGAGAGTAAATGTCATTATCATAGGCCTTGTCAAGTGGGGTATCTAAATCTTTCTGCCCATTAAATTAACTAATTTTTAGAAACATTATCGGAAATGCAAAAAAAAAACCTAAATATTGTCTCAAATTATGAAACATAAATTGATAAATTAAATCTTTCTGCCCATTAAATTAACTAATTTTTAGAAACATTATCGGAAATGCAAAAAAAACCCCTAAATATTGTCTCAAATTATGAAACATAAATTGATAAATATTGCATCAAATTATGAATTAAGGGTGTGTGTTATTTAAGGGAATAAAAAGTTTTAACTCTTTCCACCGTTTTCCATGCAAAAAAGATTTGATTGAAAGTCCCTCATTTATGAAGTCATAAATTAAGATATAAAATAACATGACCATTTTGAAAATGAATGAAAACAAGCAGTTGCTATGCAAGATACACCCACATTTTGCAAAAAATGGACAGAGAACAAACTCAAAAATATAAGTGATTTTTTGTACAATCTTGGACCATAATCCAGGAAGTTTAGATATTCACACATATCTGACCAGTCTGATATGTGTGAATATCTAAATGTGAATGTCCACAACCTTGGTATTACATAATTTTACACTATTTATAGTACAACGAGCTGCCATTTTTCACAAAATTCTAATTCAACGATTCAATTCGTCAAAATTGGATAAGAATTATGACTGGTGAAGTGTCCACAAACAAATTGTGGATGGACAGGCGGACGGACAGACAAGGGCAACGACAATTTACGTCTACATGAAAATAAAAAAACTATTGACATTTTCAAAATTAAACAAATTAACAAGTGAAAATGGCTCAACAGACTAATGGTTCCCATAGTTAATAATTGCATATATCGGCTATTATTGATGATTTTCTTCAAAGACATTTATGATTTCTTTAAACACACTACAATAGCTTTGGGTTAGAAATCCTGTTTTTGAAAATATGCAAAGGGCCTAATATATATGTTTTTTTTTATAGTTATAAATATTGTTTCATATTATAAAGTACAATATTTACCCTTAATCCTCGTAGGTGATTAAACTGATCAGCAAAATCAAACTTGCTTTTATCAATCAAAAATTCCAAAACAGATTCTTTGTTATACAACCTGTAAAAAAAACAACATGTTATTTCCCAGTAGCTGTTGATACAAAAATAAGATTACAAGAGGTTGCCATGCAAGATATGCAAACATTTTGCAAAAGATTGACAGAATAAGCTAAACAAATAATGTGATTTTTTTTGTACAATCAGGGGCCATAATCCAGAAAAATATGGTCTGATATCCACGAATATCGAAAGGAACCAAGATCTTTTGGTTATAAAAATATATGTCAAGTTTTATTAAAATTGGAAAAAAAGTCTTGACTTCTAGAGGGTCCACTACCTTGGTATTACATACTTTTGCACGATTTGCAGACAATGAGCAGCCATTTTGTCACGCAGATTCAGTGGGATTTACACAAAATTCGAACTCAATCATAAGGATGTAGTAACTGGGACTGTGATATATTTTAAAACAGAGGACCCACATACCAAAAAACACAATTTTTCCTACAATAGTGGGCCATAATCAAGGAAGTTACAGTCTGATATAATATTGAAAGGAACCAAGATCTTTGTGTTATAAATATACATTTTAAAGTAGCTATGTCTCTAACTCAATATCATCCAAATTCTTCTACATTGAAAACACAACTTATTTGTCATTTTATATCAGCATTGATGTCGTGATCTTAACGGGAAAAAGTGAGCTACCGATATCCAATATTTTAAGAAAAGATAGGTTGCCAGGCAACGAAACATACGCCCACAGCAGCTAAATCGCCTGGGCAGTCAACAAGAGTTGTCGCATATTTTAACTTTTTTCGGTAATGAAACATTTATAATACACTAAAATTTGATTAAGAGTAACAACTCATTAAGTAATTATCAAAAAATCATTACAATTTGTTTGGCTTTGATAAAGTTCTCCTCCATGCTAACGTTTAGTATATGAAACATTTAATATCATGGATTTAGCTGTTCAAGTTATCAAAATTCATTAAAAATTTATATAATTGTTCGTCGCAAGCAAGACCTTAAACTCTGTGATTCAATCTAAAGTGAATCGAATGTAAACTTTAGCTTCAAATAGTGTCCACAAGAATTTTTGAAGTGATCAAGGGCCATAAAAGTAATTTTAGGAAATCGCTGAAAATCAATAGGATTCTTGGTCTCATGACTTTCAACACTGTGTATAAATTTCAAGTCAATCGGATATTAACTTTAGCCTCTAGAGCGTTCACAAGATATTTCAAAGTGATCAAGGGCCATAACTCTGGCAGTAATTATCAGAAATTAGTGAAAATTAATAGGCGTCTTCGTCTCATGACCTTAAACACTGTGTATAAATTTTAAGTCAATCAGTTAACTAAGATTTTTTGAAGTGATTAAGGGCCATAACTCTGACAGTAATTATCGGAAATCCGTGAAAATCAATAGGATTCTTCGTCTCATGACCTTAAACAATATATATCAATTTCAAAACAATCAGGTGATAAATGTAGTCTGTAGAGTGTTCACAAGAAATTGTGGACGACGGACGTACGTACGTCCCGGGCGACGCCAATATACAACCACATTTCAATGTGGGCGTATAAAAATAAACATTTTACCATTGGTACACTTATTGTGTACCATAATGCGTTTCAGTGCCATTTATAACTTGTAAGGCTCTCTATGAACGAGGCTAGACATATTCCAGAAGTAATGTCAAACGATGATGTCTACTGACGTCATATTCCTATCTGGAGAGCATGTCTAATAAATACTATCAGTGTAGACTGGAATAACCAGATGCTAGAGATTGTCAATCTATTGAGATTTCTGGCGTATTTTGCCGAACATGATTTGAAATTAGAGTAACATTGTTTTTGCGTTGAGGCCCAGTTGTGCCAATTTCTAGGTCCCTAATATTAGCTATTTAGCTTCTTTAAATTTTATTAAAATCAGAAAAAGATTTTGACATCTAGATTGTCCACATGTTCAAAATGTAACTAAAATAGGATGAAATAAATATGTTTTACTGAATCTGAGAAAGATTTTGGGGTTCTATACTGATTGGTGTTGGAGAGAAAGAAATAGGGTTTAACATCCATCCACTAGATACAAACACTAGGTCATTTTGGAACTAACATAATAACTAAGTACTAATATATACATGTATGGCATGTCTACTTTCAGATCTTTGTGGACATCCTTTAAGATGATCAATAAACCAAGAGGAAAGTAAAGACTTTATTTATGTCCACAAAAGAGAACCATTTTTAGCACAACTATTATCCTGCAATCTGCATCTCTGAATATGACAATACTGAACTGTCCAGTTGAGGGTTGTGATTGGGTATCCCAGGACCTGGGAGCAGCATTTGCCAGCGCTTTAACTGCCGCCCTTCAAATCCATGAGAAGAATGCCCACCCAACCCCAACTACAGTACCACCAACGAAGCTCAAGCTAGAGTCTCCGCAAATTGGCACAGGATGCGAACCAGATCAGTGGTCTGCTTTTCAACGACAATGGCGAATGTACAAAGTGGGAATGGCGATCACACTTGCAATGATACCAACCGCCTTGTTCTATTGTTGTGATAGTGACCTCAGAACAGATATAATGAGGGATATTCAGGGTGATGTTTCACAAATGCCAGAGAATGAACTTCTCAATGCTATAAAGAGACTAGCTGTTAAAGAAGAGAGCACGCTTGTACATAGACTAAAGATGAATCGTATGGTTCAGTCCCCTGCAACCGGAATACGAACAGATCTCGCTTCATTACGGGGTCAGGCAGCCTTATGCCAATACAAAGCAACGTGCAGAGAGCCAGGGTGTGCGCATATTTTCGACTACAGTGAAGAGATCATAAAAGACAATTTGATAAGGGGCATCGCTGACCCAGAAATTCTGTCTGATCTTCTCGGAGACTCGAAAACTGATAGGACCTTGGACGAGACAGTCGCATTCATTGCACAGAAGGAGCAAGGCAAAGCAACAAAAAGTGCAGTCGGAGACTCGCTAGGTGCAGTAGGTGTATCACCACCGTTCCAGTCAAATGAACAACCTGCTAAGAAATGTTGGGCATGTTGTGGCCCACCACACGGTTTGAGAAATGACCGTAAAACAAGAGCTAAACATTGTGAGGCGTGGACATTCACATGTGTAAAATGTGCTGGTAGAGGCCACTTCACGTCATGTTGCAGCAAATGTGGCAATTGTAGTGCATGGGGTCACCGTGATTCATCATCCAGGAACTGTCCCAATAATAGGAACAATAAGCATCAAAACAACCGGCCGCGTGACAATTCAGGTTCTCACAAAGACAAGACTGTCAATGACGTCGGTTATGTGTATGATCAGTTATGTACTGTGTCTGAAGATAGCCAATCAGATAATATACAAACATTACATCGTCTCCAACACCATGTGTTTGAAGGCCAATGGATTGCACGCTCTTCACAGCCACATCCAATGATTACAGTGACAGTTACACCAGTTCCTCAGGACCACACATCGTTCGGGTACCCTATGAATGACACCTCAAATCTGAAATCTGTGAACATGGCTATGGTAGCTGATACAGGGTGTCAAAGTTCGATAATGCCTTTACAGTATGTGAATAACCTTGGAATAACAAAGCGAGACCTTCTTCCAGTACAACTTACCATGCGCGGAGCCATCAGAGAAGATCTAGGTGTGATTGGAGCTATCGCTATTGATGTTAGCACCACTAATGCGTTATCTCCCAAATCCACTCGGCTACTATGCTATGTCTCAGACACTATGAATAAGGCCTTTCTCTGCAGAGAAGCTCTTGCCTCACTGGGAATGATCCATCCAGAATTTCCTATTTGCAACATAAATTCTTCTGAGATTGCTACCTCCAGCCATGTCCCTGTTGATGAACTATGCTCCTGTCCAAGACGGCAAAATGAGCCCCCACTGCTGCCAACAGAGCTTCCACCCGGGCTAGAGGCTACAGACGAGGATGTTGACAACCTGAAGAAGTGGTTGCTTGAGTACTATGCATCAACTGTATTCAATGTTTGTGAGCATCAACCATTGCCTCTTATGTCTTGTGACCCACTTCAACTTCACATTAACCCTGATTCTAAACCGGTTGCAGTTCATAAACCAGCATTAGTACCGATCCACTGGCAAGATAAGGTGCACGCTGACCTTGAGAGAGATGTCCGCATTGGTGTGCTCGAGCGAGTGAGTCCTAACACACCTACAACTTGGTGTTCCAGGATGGTGGTCACGAGTAAAGCTAACGGCACCCCCAGACGAACTGTTGACTTGCAACCTCTCAACCGTTGTTCTGTCCGTCAAACACACCATGTGCCCAGCCCATTTCATCTTGCTGATAAAGTTCCACAGAATACAAAGAAAACTGTGACAGATGCATGGAACGGATACCATTCAGTACCTATCCGTGAGGAGGATCGGCACTTCACCACCTTCATCACACCGTGGGGTCGATATCGCTACAAAGTAGCTCCTCAGGGATTTCTAGCCAGTGGTGATGCTTATACTCAACGATTCGATGCTATCATCTCCAATTTTGAAAACAAGGTTAAATGTGTTGATGATACCTGTATGTGGGCAGACTCTGTTAAGGCTGCTTTCTTCCAGACATGTGAGTGGCTTGACATTTGTGCCAGAAATGGAATCACACTTAACCCTGGCAAGTTTCAATTTGCACAAGACAACGTGGATTTTGCAGGCTTGACCATTACACCCACCAATATCCGACCCAGTGCCAAGTTTATTGATGCTGTTCGTAATTTCCCGATCCCTACGGATATCACCGGGGCAAGGGCATGGTTTGGACTCATCAACCAGGGTGCCTATGCTTTCGCCAGAACAAAACAAATGAAACCATTCCGCACTTTGCTAAAACCTTCTATGAAATTTGAGTGGACAGACGATCTCACCAGTGCATTCCAACAGTCTAAGGAGGCTATTATACAAGAAATGAGGGATGGTGTCCGCTTGTTTGATCCTGCCCGATTGACATGCCTCTCCACGGATTGGTCAGTTGATGGAATTGGATTCTTCATGATGCAGAAATACTGTACATGTGCTTCTAGAACCCCTACATGTTGTCCTGATGGTTGGAAACTTTGTCTTGTTGGGAGCAGATTTACTCATCCTGCAGAGAGTAGGTACGCTGCCATTGAAGGCGAGGCTTTGGCTGTGGTGTATGCTCTACATCAAACACGTTACTATGTACTGGGATGCAAAGACCTCATCATTGCCACAGATCATAAGCCACTCCTGCAGATTCTAAATGATCGCTCACTCACTGAGATTGCTAATAGACGCTTACTTAACCTCAAGGAGAAGACGCTTGGATATCGCTTCACTATTGTCCATGTGCCAGGCAAGAAAAACCTTGGTCCTGATGCTGCATCACGCTATCCAGCAGGTAACCCAGAACGTCTTGAACTCCCAGGAGACCCAGCAGAACTCCACTCCCTTGCTGACGAGCCCATTTCTCTCCATGATGTGCTCACTAGTCTGTATCAGCAAATGGATGACAATGATGATGCTGGTGATGGATCCATATTGGCGGCAGCATCTAGTAGTCTACAGTCTGTATGTGCAGTGGTTACATGGGACATGCTCCGTGAAGCTACAGTGTCTGACCTGACTCTTCGTAACCTTGTTCATTTTATAGAACACGGATTTCCAGAGGATATCAGAGATTTGCCGCCTGAATTAAGAGTTTACCATCGCTTATCGCCTAGTATGTGTGTAGTGGATGATGTGGTACTTGTGGGTCATCGTGTCGTAATTCCAGCTGTACTTCGGGAATCCGTACTTAACGCACTTCATGCTGCACACCAAGGTGTCAGTGCAATGCAGGCAAGGGCTGTGGACTCAGTATATTGGCCAGATATCACTGTCGACATTGCAAGAGTTAGAGACCAATGTTTACACTGCCACAAAATAGCCAAATCAAACCCCATGCAGCCTCCATCAGACATTGAGCCACCTGAGTTCCCGTTTCAACAAATCTGTGCTGACTATTTCACTTACAACAACACAGACTATGTTGTGATTGTGGACAGATACTCTAACTGGCCGATGGTTTACAAATCTGAATCTGGTGCAGAGGGACTAGTTAAACGTCTTCGAGAGACATTCGTTACATTTGGCATTCCTGAGGAGTTGACAACAGATGGTGGTCCACAGTTCACGGCTGGTAAGACACAAGAGTTTCTCCAGAACTGGGGCGTCAGACACAGGCTTTGCTCAGTCGCAAACCCACATGCCAACTCTAGGGCTGAACTCGCTGTGAAAACTGTTAAACGTATGCTCGTGGATAACACATTGGTGACAGGCTCTTTAGACAATGACAAATTTCAGCGAGCGTTACTTGTCTACAGAAACTCTATTGATCCAGAAACAAAGGCTTCACCAGCGCTGATCCTCTTTGGCCGACCTATTCGTGATCCAATTCCGATATTGATGGGTCGTTATCAACCACATGAGACTTGGAAGGAGTTACTGTCTCATCGTGAGAGGGCATTGGCAAAGCGCCACTCTAGAGAACATGAAAAGTGGACAGAACATACTCGTAAATTACCCCCACTGCAGATTGGAGACCACGTATTTATTCAAAATCTTGTTGGAAACCAGCCCAGGCGATGGGAGCGCACAGGTGTCGTGATTGAGGTGCGTCAATTTCACCAATATGTGGTTAGAGTTGATGGAACAGGTAGGGTTACTCTACGTAACAGACAATACTTGAGAAAGTTCACTCCATTTATCAGTAAGCCAGCTCATCTTCCAGTGAAAGCGGTTGAGTTAAAGTGTCCCAAATCAACCTCTCTAACTCATGAACCTATACAACATCCACAGTTGTTACCAGGTCCAGAACCTATTTCTATGGAGTTTACCATCCCTAATGCTACATTGGAACCTGATTTTCCTCCACCACAACAAACCCTGGATCCAGCCGTCGAGACAGATACAACCCCACCAGTCCAGGCGGTACAACCCCGACTGTCTACTTCCCTGAACCAGGACACTAGAGGGCCAAAGATCTCACGAGCATTAGCTAGGTTGCAACCACACAACACCGCAGGAGAAAAAGAACTATTACCACCTAGGCGTGCTGGTCGCAAGGCTAATTTTACCGATGGTTAATCGCGCCGTGTTGATTATTACATATACTGATATTTCAAGCTTATGTCAAAGAAACCTTTAGTAGAGACATCACATGTTCTAATCAGAACTATTTGGAAGACATATTAGTGACATTGTGTTATTTCTTGTATTTGGAAATCATTTTTAGTAATCAGTTTTTCACGTACCCTCAAAAACTTGCCCTTAGGAAGGGAGATAACTAAGTACTAATATATACATGTATGGCATGTCTACTTTCAGATCTTTGTGGACATCCTTTTCCATTTTCCACATTTAAATTTAGTTAAATTTTTTTAAAACAGGAATCACAAACCTTAAAGCTTAGGGGAGGAGAGAATTCTTGCAATTTTGTACAGACTGATTTGTGAATAACTTTAAAATTTGTGTGATTGATGTAATTGAACTTATTTTGTAATGTTGTCACTATGGAAAAGTATTCCATCCTTTAAGATGATCAATAAACCAAGAGGAAAGTAAAGACTTTATTTACATAATATGATTCCATTTTATTTCAATAATTTGCTTGGTGTAGGGGTCTTTTAGCACTGTAGTGCTGGGTATTGCGACTGCATTCACGATACGATACGTATTGCGATTCATGTGCCACGATACGATACGTATCGCGATTCATAACTAGGACATAGATTTATCTATAAAATATTTTTAAATTAAATATCGACTGTGTTTTTAATGATTCATGAAGTCACTAAAACAAGAAAATAAATAAACTTGATTACTTTTGAGTATGTTAACTCTGCTTGAATAACATAAAATTAAAAATAATAAAACTTCACAGAGAAATAAAGTTATTATTGTCTTTTTGTTGAACTGTATTAATCTTAGCAGACGAACTTTATTTATTAGATAGTCGGCACTACGTGTATGTTTGAAATGGTCCCACTACTGATGTCTTCCGCCCACTTCAGACGACAGTAGTGGTTTGTTGTACAGAGTTGCTTGGCGCAAGTTTTTTAGTCAAATGACTACAAAAAAGTTTCTGGCCTATAGCTCCCTTAATTTACACATTATCTGAACCAAAACAGTAATGCACATAGCTTAACATATAATAAATCAATTCCATTTGAAATAAAGGCGAAGCCTTACCGCATAATTATATGATTTGATGAAACCCAACTGCTACGAGAAAATTTATCTCGTGAAGTGTCATGGGGAATCATGGCCGCTTGTGTAATTACGTCATACAAAATACATCGCTATGCATGTAGAACGCATTACTACAAAGAAAAACTGTTTAGTAACTATTTTTGTGGTCCGGTCTTCACTATTTGTCATAGAATTACGAAACTATAATGGTATGTGTTGACAATTGCGTTTGAGCCTATTTGAACTTGCGTAAAGGGTCTTAGACTGTACCAATTTTAACGTTAAACACAGTTTAACGTTTAAAGTATTTTAACTACGTGTATGTGTCTTGTAATAAGTTGTCATTTGTCAAGTCAGTGCTGAGATTGGTTGTATTACCGCAATATTGTAGAATAGGCCTAGTTTTACATATTCTACAAACAACTTTCGTTGTGTCACCTTTCAAAAACCTAAAGTTTTCCCAAACTTCAGCTTTATATTTCGCTGGAAGATCTGTTATTGTGACTGTGTTTTCCGCCATTTTGATTTTTACACAAGCTTCTTATTTAGGCTACGTTTTAAATTTATAAAATTCTAGAGTAAAATGTTGTTTTATGTATTTAAATATGTATGTTTTATTAACTAAGCCTTATAAACAACATTCAAATTGGGAAACAAAACGAAAATATGTTAAAATGTTATTAATCTTAACTTACGAAACTAACGGTAATTACGGTCGTGCGCTATTTATAGTAACACACATGTCAAGACTACTGGACATCGTTTGCGAAGTTTCGTTGTTTCAAATAAAGATTAGGGTATATTTAAAAGTTCATAAAGTTCATCATAGGCTATATTTGAGAAAACGAAAAAAAGAATCGTGAAAAATCGATTCGGCATCCCGCGATTCAATACAGGTATCGTGAGACGGTGAATCGCGATACATCGATTCAACGATATATCGTGCCAGCACTATTTAGCAGTGGGAGGAAACTGGAGGACCCGGAGAAAGCCCACTAAAGACAGGTGACCCTTCTCCTTTCTAAGTACAACCAGGGATTCGAAACCATGCCAGTTGACTCAATGACAGACCCTATGATACAGAGTGCACATGCTAACCATTCGACCACCCAACCCATCTTCTACTGACTGCTACTACAATGTACATGTACTATATATATTTTCACATAAGAATAAAACTGTATATTTACATTGTACATACCTCCCCAATTCACAAGCCAATATGGGTTTATGTAATGGTTCTAAACTGATTGAACAATGTTTCCATTTCACAGCCAATTCAGATGCTTTATCTTTCTGTAAAAGATAATTAACATAAAAAGTATCCAAATTTTGTTTGCGTTTATTTGTGTAATAAAATAATTAATTTTGATATTTTCAATAGTTAAAACTTTTTAAATTGAAAATGACATGTAGTCTTTAACAGTGGGACGAAACCGGAGAACGCAGAGAAAACCCACGAGGCTTGACGGGCAACCCTATTCCTTGTCACTTACAACCTGTCCTGGGATTTGGAACCACAACAGTTGACGTTGACTCAATTGTCTCAATAATGTAAATGTAATGACATTGACAGGCTTGATATGCTACAGCATGCACGTGCTTAGTATTAGTTCCTAGCACGTGCTAACCATTCGGCAATCTAGCCCCCAGGTGATTATATAGTAGGCCTAATACATGAATCGCCAATTTGGAAAACAATGTGCATTGTAAGTTTTCCCACCTCTCTACCACATTTGTCACACAATGCTCATTGAGTCATTGTTATTGTATTGTCATTGTTTTCAATGGCAGCGGCTAAATACCACGCTTCAAAATACCACGCTCGCCTTACTGCTTCTATACACACGAAACGTGGTACGTTTTTCCGTACCACTTTCTATTTAATTATAGGGATTTTACATAATATAAAGCTAATTTTGCAAATTATGTCGATCTTTTTATCAATTTTGATTATTTTATAGGTCATATTTACACTTTATATCTTAAAATAAATTACAATACAGATAGCCGATCGGTCGGTTAATGCATCGAGCTGTACCTATACTATACGGTTTATATAACGGTGTAACCATTATTACACCCCATTCAAAAAGACCCTACGTGGTATATTGGAATATTATGTATGCGACTATGCGTACTGCGTAGATATGAAACAAAACACTGAAAGTAAAAACTAACGTGGTATAATCCTACATAATGGCGATATAAAAGGACGATAAGTTGAAAGTAAAAAAAAGTGTTATTCTGGGGTTGAGATCAGATAACCGCACCACGCTCACCGTGCTTGTTCTATACAGACGGCCGCGGGACGTGGTACGCGACTTCGGTACCACTTCCTTTTTATTTATAGGGACTTTACATTCATTATTTGTAGTAAATTTTGCGAGCGTGGTACACAACTTCGGTTCAAAAACGTGGTTAATAGAACCAGAGACTGAGATAATTGTACCACGATCGGAACGGGATACGCGACTCCGTTTCAAAACGTGGTTAACAGAACCAATAACAGAACCAGAGACTGGGATAATCGTACCACGTTCGCCTTACTGGTTCTATACAAACGGGAAGTGGTACGCGACTTTGGTTCAAAAACGTGGTATAATAGAACCAGACACTGATATAATCGTACCACGCCCAGAACGTGGTACGCGACTCCAGTTATACAATGTGGTATAATAGAATCAGAGACTGAGATAATCGTGTCGCGCTCGGAACGTGGTACACGGCTTCCGTTCAAAAATGTGGTCTAATAGAATCAGAGACTAAGATAATCGTACCACGTTCGCCTTTCTGGTTCTATACAAACGGTGGTGCGCGACTGAGATAACCGTGCCACACTCGTCTTACTGGTTCTATACAAACGGAACGTGGTGCGCGATTTCGGTTCAAAAACGTGGTATCATATAACCAGAGATTATCGTACCACGTTCAGAACGTGGAAAGCGACTCCGTTTTAAATATGTGGTATAATAGAATGAGACACCTAGAAAATCGTACCACGTTCGCCTTACGGGTTCTATACAAACGGAACGTGATACGCGACTTCGGTTCAAAAGCGTGGTATAATAGAAACAGAGACAGAGATAATCGTGCCACGCTCGGAACGTGGTACGCGACATAAGATTCAAAAAGGTGGTATAATAGAATCAAATACTGAGATAATCGTACCGCGTTCGCCTTACTGGTTCTGTACAAACAGACCGTGGTACGCGACCTTGATACAAAAAATGTTTTATAATAGATTCAAAAATTGAGTTAATCGTACCACGCCCGCCTTACTGGTTCTATACAAACGGAACGTGGTACGCGCCTTCGGTTTAAAAAAACGTGGTATAATAGATTCAGAGACTGAGATAATCGGACCACGCTCGCCGTATGTATAGAACCAGTGATACAAGCGTGGCACGATTACCCCAGTCTCTGAATCTATTATACCACGTTTTCGAACAGACGTCGCGTACCACGTATGAGCGTGGTACAATTATCTCAGTCTCTAATTCTATTATACCACATTTTAACCGGAGTCGCATACCACGTTCCGATCGTGATACGATTATCTCAGTCTCTGGTTCTATTATACCACGTTTTTGAACCAACGTCGCGTACCACGTCCAGTTTGTATAGAACCAGTAAGGCGAACGTGGTACGATTATACCACGTTTTTGAATCGAAGTCGCGTAACACGTTCTATTTGTATATAACCAGTAAGGCGAACGTGGTACGATTTTCTTAGTCTCTGATTCTATTATACCTCGTTTTTGAGCTGAAGGTGTGTGGTACGATTATCTCAATCTCGAGTTCTATTATAAAACATTAGAACCGGAGTCGCGTACCACGTTCAGAGCGGGGTACGATTTTCTCAGTCTCTGGTTATATTCTACCACGTTTCTGAACCGAAATCGCGCACCACGTTACAATTAAGGCGAACGTGGTACGATTATCTCAGTCTCTGAATCTATTATACCGTGTTTTTTTTAACCGAAGTCGCGTACCACATTCCGTTTGTATAGACCAAGTAAGGCGAACGTGGTACGATTAACTCAGCCTCTGAATCTATTATACCACGTTTTTAAACCGAAGTCGCATACCACGTTCTGGGCGTGGCACGATTATCTCAGTCTCTGGTTCTATTATACCACGTATTTGAACCGAAGTTGCGCACCACGTGTCGTTTGTATAGAACCAGTAAGATGAGCGTGGTACGATTATCTTAGTCTCTGATTCTATTATACCACGTTTTTGAACCGGAGTCGCGTACCACGTTCCGAGCGTGGTACGATTATCTCTGGTTATATTATACCACGTTTTTGAACCGAAGTCGCGTACCACGTTTTTGAACCGAAGTCGCGTACCACGTTGCGAGCGTTGTGCGATTATCTCACTCACGGGTCCTATTTTTACAACATATTTTGAACCGAAGTCGCGTACCACTACCCGTTTGTATAGAACTAGTAAGACGAGCGTGGCACGATTACCCCAGTCTCTGAATCTATTATACCACGTTTTCGAACAGACGTTGCGTACCACGTTTCGAGCGTGGTACAATTATCTCAGTCTCTAATTCTATTATACCACATGTTTAACCGGAGTCGCGTACCACGTTCCGATCGTGGTACGATTATCTTAGTCTCTGGTTCTATTATACCATGTTTTTGAACCGAAGTTTCGTACCAGGTGTCGTTTGTATAGAACCAGTAAGGCGAGTGTGGTACGATTATCTCAACCTCTGAATCTATTATACCACATTTTTTTAACCGAGGTCGTGTATCACGTTCCGTTTGTATAGAACCAGTAAGGCGAACGTGGTACGATTTTCTCCGTCTCTTATTCTATCATACCACGTTTTTGAACCGGAGTCGCGTACCACGTTCCGAGCGTGATACGATTATCTCTGGTTATATTATACCACGTTTTTGAACCGGAGTCGCGTACCACGTTCCGAGCGTGGTACGATTATCTCTGGTTATATTATACCACGTTTTTGAACCGAAGTCGCGTACCACGTTGCGAGCGTGGTGCGATTACCTCACTCTCGGGTCCTACTTTTACAACATTTTTTGAACCGAAGTCGCGTACCACGTCCCGTTTGTATATAACCAGTAAGACGAGTGTGGCACGATTACCCCAGTCTCTGAATCTATTATACCACGTTTTCGAACAGACGTCGCGTACCACGTTTCGAGCGTGGTACGATTATCTCAGTCTCTGATTCTATTATACCACTTTTTTAACCGGAGTCGCGTACCACGTTCCGAGCGTGATACGATTATCTCAGTCTCTGGTTCTATACAAACGGTTCTATACCACGTTTTTGAACCACGTGGTATATTATAACCAGAGATAATCGTACCACGTTCCGAGCGTGAAACGATCATCTCTGGTTTTTGAACCGAAGTCACGTACCACGTTCCGAGCGTCGTGCGATTATCTCACTCTCGGGTCCTATTTTTACAACATTTTTTTAACCGAAGTCGCGTACCACGTCCCCTTTGTATAAAACCAATAAGACGAGCGTGGCACGATTATCTCAGTCTCTGAATCTATTATACCACGTTTTTCAACAGACGTCGTGTACCACGGTTCGAGCGTGGTACGAATATCTCAGTCTCTGATTCTATTATACCACATTTTTTAACCGGAGTCGCGTACCACGTTCCGAGCGTGGTACGATTATCTCAGTCTCTGGTTCTATTATACCACGTTTTTGAACCAACGTCGCGTACCACGTCCAGTTTGTATAGAACCAGTAAGGCGGACGTGGTACGATTATGCCACGTTTTTGAGTCGAAGTCGCATACCTCGTTCCGAGCGTGGCACGATTATCTCGGAACCGAAGTCGCGTAACACGTTCTATTTGTATATAACCAGTAAGGCGAACGTGGTACGATTTTCTTAGTCTCTGATTCTATTATACCTCGTTTTTGAGCTGAAGGTGTGTGGTACGATTATCTCAATCTCGAGTTCTATTATAAAACATTTGAACCGGAGTCGCGTACCACGTTCCGAGCGGGGTACGATTTTCTCAGTCTCTGGTTATATTCTACCACGTTTCTGAACCGAAATCGCGCACCACGTTGCGTTTTGATAGGACAACTAAGGCGAAAGTGGTACGATTATCTCAGTCTCTGAATCTATTATACCGTGTTTTTTTTAAAACCGAAGTCGCGTACCACGTTCCGTTTGTATAGACCCAGTAAGGCGAACTTGGTACGATTAACTCAGTCTCTAAATCTATTATACCACGTTTTTAAACCGAAGTCGCATACCACGTTCTGAGCGTGGTACGATTATCCCAGTCTCTGGTTCTATTATACCACGTTTTTGAACCGAAGTTGCGTACCACGTGTCGTTTGCGTAGAACCAGTAAGGCGAGCGTGGTACGATTATCTCAGTCTCTGAATCTATTATACCACATTTTTTTAACCGAGGTCGTGTATCACGTTCCGTTTGTATAGAACCAGTAAGGCGAACGTGGTACGATTTTCTCCGTCTCTTATTCTATCATACCACGTTCTTGAACCGGAGTCGCGTACCACGTTCCGAGCGTGAAACGATTATCTCTGGTTATATTATACCACGTTTTTGAACCGGAGTCGCGTACCACGTTCCGAGGGTGGTACGTTTATCTCTGGTTATATTATACCATGTTTTTGAACCGGAGTCGCGTACCACGTTCCGAGCGTGGTACGATTATCCCAGTCTCTGGTTATATTATTCCACGTTTCGGAACCGAAATCGCGCCACGTTTTGAACCGAATTCGCGTACCACGTCCCGTTTGTATAGAACCAGTAAGGCGAACGTGGTACGATTTTCTCAGTCTCTTATTCTATTATACCACGTTTTTGAACCGGAGTCGCGTACCACGTTCCGAGCGTGGTACGATTATCTCTGGTTATATTATACCACGTTTTTGAACCGAAGTCGCGTACCACGTTGCGAGCGTGGTGCGATTACCTCACTCTCGGGTCCTATTTTTACAACATTTTTTGAACCGAAGTCGCGTATTATACCACGTTTTTGAACACGGTTCGAGCGTGGTACGATTATTTCAGTCTCTGATTCTATTATACCACGTTTTTGAACTGAAGGTGTGTGGTACGATTATCTCAGTCTCGAGTTCTATTATAAAATATTTGAACCGGAGTTGCGTACCACGTTCCAAGCGTGGAACGATTATCTCTGGTTATATTATACCACGTTTTTGAACCGAAGTCGCGTACCACGTTCCGAGCGTCGTGCGATTATCTCACTCTCGGGTCCTATTTTTACAACATTTTTTGAACCGAGGTCGCGTACCACGTCCCCTTTGAATAAAACCAATAAGAAGAGCGTGGCACGATTATCTCAGTCTCTGAATCTATTATACCACGTTTTTCAACAGACGTCGCGTACCACGGTTCGAGCGTGGTACAATTATCTCAGTCTTTTATATTTTGAACCAAATTCGCGTACCACGTCCAGTTTGTATTGAACCAGTAAGGCGAACGTGGTACGATTATACCACGTTTTTGAGTCGAAGTCGCATACCTCGTTCCGAGTGTGGCACGATTATCTCGGAACCGAAGTCGCGTAACACGTTCTATTTGTATATAACCAGTAAGGCGAACGTGGTACGATTTTCTTACATGTAGTCTCTGATTCTATTATACCACGTTTTTGAGCTGAAGGTGTGTGGTACGATTATCTCAGTCTCGAGTTCTATTATAAAACATTTGAACCGGAGTCGCGTACCACGTTCCGAGCGGGGTACGATTTTCTCAGTCTCTGGTTATATTCTACCACGTTTCTGAACCGAAATCGCGCACCACGTTGCGTTTTGATAGGACAACTAAGGCGAAAGTGGTACGATTATCTCAGTCTCTGAATCTATTATACCGTGTTTTTTTTAACCGAAGTCGCGTACCACATTCCGTTTGTAAAGACCCAGTAAGGCGAACGTGGTACGATTAACTCAGTCTCTAAATCTATTATACCACGTTTTTAAACCGAAGTCGCATACCACGTTCTGAGCGTGGTACGATTATCCCAGTCTCTGGTTCTATTATACCACGTTTTTGAACCGAAGTTGTCGTTTGTGTAGAACCAGTAAGGCGAGCGTGGTACGATTATCTCAGTCTCTGAATCTATTATACCACGTTTTTCGAACCGAAGTCGTGTACCACGTTCCGTTTGTATAAAACCAGTAAGGCGAATGTGGTACGATTTTCTCAGTCTCTGATTCTATTATACCACGTTTTTTGAAACGGAGTCGCGTACCACGTTCCGAGGGGGGTACGTTTATCTCTGGTTATATTATACCACGTTTTTGAACTCGCATACCTCGTTCCGAGCGTGGCACGATTATCTCGGAACCGAAGTCGCGTAACACGTTCTATTTGTATATAACCAGTAAGGGCCTAAGGCGAACGTGGTACGATTTTCTTACATGTAATCTCTGATTCTATTATACCACGTTTTGAGCTGAAGGTGTGTGGTACGATTATCTCAGTCTCGAGTTCTATTATAAAACATTTGAACCGGAGTCGCGTACCACGTTCCGAGCGTGGTACGATTATCCCAGTCTCTGGTTATATTATACCACGTTTCGGAACCGAAATCGCGCCACGTTTTGAACCGAATTCGCGTACCACGTCCCGTTTGTATAGAACCAGTAAGGCGAACGTGGTACGATTAAAGCACATTTTTGAATCGCATACCTCGTTCCGAGCGTGGCACGATTATCTCGGAACCGAAGTCGCGTAACACGTTCTGTTTCTATAGAACCAGTAAGGCGAACGTGGTACGATTTTCTTAGTCTCTGAATCTATTATACCACGTTTTTGAACTGAAGGTGTGTGGTACGATTATCTCAGTCCCGAGTTCTATTATAAAACATTTGAACCGGAGTCGCATACCACGTTCCGAGCGTGGTACGATTACCTCTGGTTATATTATACCACGTTTTTGAACAGAAGTCGCGTACCACGTTTCGAGCGTGGTACGATTATCTCAGTCTCGGATTCTATTTTAAAACATTTGAACCGGAGTCGCGTACTACGTTCCGAGCGTGGTATGATTACCTCTGGTTATATTATACCACGTTTTTGAACAGAAGTCGCGTACCACGTTTCGAGCGTGGTACGATTATCTCAGTCTCGGATTCTATTTTAAAACATTTGAACCGGAGTCGCGTACTACGTTCCGAGCGTGGTATGATTACCTCTGGTTATATTATACCACGTTTTTGAACAGAAGTCGCGTACCACGTTTCGAGCGTGGTACGATTATCTCAGTCTCGGATTCTATTATAAAACATTTGAACCGGAGTCGCGTACTACGTTCCGAGTGTGGTACAATTATCTCAGTCACAGGTCCTGTTATAAAACATGTTTTGAACCGAAGTCGCGTACCACGACCCGGAACGTGGTACGCGACTTCGGTTCAAAAACGGTGTATAATAGAATAGAGACTGAGATAATCGTACCACCTTCGGAACGTGGTATAATAGAATCAGAGACTGGGATAATCGTACCCCATTCGCCTTACTGGTTCTATACAAACGGAACGTGGTACTCGACTGCGGT
Source organism: Patella pellucida (assembly GCA_917208275.1). Taxonomy (NCBI): domain Eukaryota; kingdom Metazoa; phylum Mollusca; class Gastropoda; family Patellidae; genus Patella; species Patella pellucida. The sequence goes on along the minus strand of OU795037.1, from coordinate 37,888,808 downwards.
TAAAAAACGTGGTATAATAGATTCAGAGACTGAGATAATGGTACCACGCTCGCCTTACTGGTTCTATACAAACGGAACGTGGTATAATAGAACCAGTGACTGAGATGATCGTGCCACGTTCTTCTTACTGGTTCTATACAAACGGAACGTTGTACGCGACTCAGGTTCAAAAACGTGTTATAATAGAACCAGAGACTGAGATAATCGTACCACGCTCGCCTTTCCGTTTGTATAGAACCAGTGAGGCGAGCGTGGCACGATTATCTCAGTCTCGGATTATATTATACCTTGTTCGAGCGTGGCACGATTATCTTAGTCTCGGATTCTATTATGCCACAATCTTGAACCGAAGTCGCGTATCACGTTCCGTTTGTATAGAACCAGGAGGACAAGCGTTGTACAATTATCTAAGTCTCTGATTCTATTATACCTGACCACGTTCCGAGCGTGGTACGATTATCTCAATCTCTGATTCTATTACACCACGCTTTTGAACCGAAGTCGCGTACCACGTTCCGTTTGTATAGAACCAGTAAGACGAACGTGGTACGATTATCTCAGTCTCTAATTCTATTAAGGTATTTTGGCAGTTGGAATTCGATATAAAAGTAGGCCGTAGCGCCGCTGCCCGGGCAAAATTTCCTCCTAGCATAGTGTATGGCGTATGGCCGTCTTCGTTAGCCCAGTTTAGGAGCATAACAGTAGGACGTTAAACACCATTTCATTTCATTCCATTTCGATCCATTGTTTAAATATACCACGTAGGGTCTTTTTAAATGGACTATAATAACTATTACACCGTATGTAAATGGCGATCATAATAACCGACTAATCGACTGTCTGAATTGTGTTATATATTAAATATTAAGAGTGAATATGGTCTATAAATAGTCTAAACACATCCAAACTGATTAAATAATTATTTTCATTTTAAAATTAGCTTTTATTCAGGTAAAATCACCATAATAAAAAAGAACGTGGTACAAAATCTCGTACCACGTTACATTACTATAGAAGCAATAGGGACGAGCGTGGTATTTTGGGCCGTGGTATTTAGCCACTGTCGTTTTCAATTAGCCTAATGGATTGTTGATTTTCAAAGAACGGAACTAACCTGTTCTGACTTCTTTTTCGTTTTAACAAGTTCATCCCGTGTAGGAATAGTTCCACCATCACATCCCATGATAAAATGATCCTATGTGTTTGGAAAAATTAATTTTAGAACTGGTTAAAATTTATTATGCGAAACTGTTTACGTTAAAATACAAACCGGAAGTCCAATAAAAATGTAATTCAATTTTTCCTTACTTTCGTATCAATTGTTTTTTTTAGTTGTTCTATTGGTAATAGAATGTATTTAGTTCTATGTATAGGTACAGATTTTATATTTCAAATAAAAAAATGTACTATGTATAACAGTTCACTAGAAATAATACATAAGATCTGCAGAAAACGCAACAAGCTACGAAAGACCATTAGGGTCTTCTCAAGAAATCATTTTTTGTTCTCGCAATATTTGACATAATTTATAGTAGGGGAGCTAGGTTCAGGTTGTTTCGATAATCGCGTACAAAATTTCTACTATGCCAGATGTGTGGGCAGCGGTGTCGGATACTTTGAACCTCGATTCTTAAGTTGCGGGTCCCCTTCCCGTGGGACTGAGGGGCCCTACAAAACGTCGAAATTTTGCGTTTTATTCGACTTTTGCGTACAACGATCAACTTTCGTGCATATGTCGACTGCAACCCCAGATGTCACCAAAAACATTACTTAAGAAAACCCCTGACCCTTCCTCCGTCCCTTAAGAACGCCCACTTTACCCCCCTCAGGAGGAGTTAATTCGACTTCCGCGTACAACATTAATTTTTTCGTTAAAAGTTTCACTATTGGTCCACTAACTTAAGAACGCGAAATCCCCTTCTATCTCGGATGAGAACGACAAAAAGGGGGACCCAGGGGTGAAATGACGATTTAATTCGACTTTTGCGTACAACGATCAACTTTCGTGCATAAGTCACCCGATTCAACTGATGTTAGCTGCTTCAAGAGGACTTGGGTTAGTGGTGTTAGCCGCTTCAAGAGGACCTATATTATTAATTTATCATATATATTATTAATTTGGCTTATTGAAGCGGCTAACATTAACACATGGTATTCTCTATGGAGAAATATTGACCAATCAAAATCATTATGTTGGGTTTTCACGCACGACCATACGGTCCGGTTTTTGTTGTCGGTCACGTAGCCTACTGTAACTGTTCCGTACTGCCGTTGAGGCCTGGTGGGGGTTGGTGCGATTAGATAACAGATTAGATATGGTGGCCCATGGTCGCAATAGCGTTTTTTTTGTATTTCATTTAGAAATAGAAAAAAAATTAGTAAAAAATTAAAAAATTATTTTTTTGAAATTAGAAAAAAAAAAAAATCTTTTTAAAATTAAAAAAAAAAGAAATTTTTTAAAATTAAAAAAAAAAGAAATTTTTTAAAATTAAAAAAAAAGAAATCTTTGAAAACTAAAAAAAAACTTTTTTAAAATTAAAAAAAAAAAACATTTTAAAATTAAAAAAAATTTTTTTTTTAAAATGAAAAAAATAAAAAAAAAAAAAAATATTTTATTAAAAAAAAATAATTAAATAAAAAAAAAATGAAAAAGAAAAGATAAAAAAATTATTCTGGACGTGGCCCATCGTCGCAATAGTGTCTTGATTATCCAGGCCCAGTATACAGCTATCATTAGACTAGAGCGACCAGAAACATTTTGTGGCCCATTGTTGCAGTAGTATCTCGATTATCATGTGTTCGATCTATGAAGAACGTATACTTGAACGATAGGAAACGAGTCTGCAGTAATCTCGCATCATCATGTGAGTGACGGAACTTTGGCCTGTTTATGTTCCCCCGAGAGCGACCAAAAACATTTTGTGGCCCGTTGTTGATGTACGTAGTATCTCGATTATCATGTGTGGGATCTATGAAGAACGTATATATATATATATATACATAGATTTTAACGACAAGAAAAGAGTCTGTAGTTATCTCACATCAACATGTGAGTGACGGAACTTTGTCATGTTTATGTTTCCCCGAGAGCGACCAAAAACATTTTGTGGCCCGTTGTTGATGTACGTAGTAGGCCTACATGTGTGAGATCTATGAAGAACGTAGCCTATATAGACTTGAACGACAAGAAACGAGTCTGTAGTTATCTCACATCAACACGTGAGTGACGGATTTTGACATGTTGACTCACTGACAGGCTTTATCATACAGCGCGCACGTCAACATTCAGCCAGGCACCCAACCACTGATCTCTATTCATTATTTATAGATAGGACCCATAGCATAGGTCTATATTTCTATTAGATTACAAATCATCTCGCTTTATTCATACATGCATATTTTTATATTTCAATGTTTTCTTCCATTTGTTTGGTTTTTTTTCTCTTTGATTTGTACAATGTCCCCTTGATTGGGTAATACAGTTATTATTATTATGGTTCTTTTTGTAACTCTAGCCGAGCCTAGGACTTGGACTGGATTATAGATGGACGTCAGTTCAGGCTCGCTCCTACGTCCTTACTCCTTCGTCTATAATTTGCACATATAAATATATCCATAGACTAGCTAGTGCACTAAGGTCTATTCTCCACTCAAAAGGCTTATGTTTTTAAAACCCTTATATATATGTGTGTCTCCCTGAGGTCTAGATTCCCACTATTCATACGACCAGAGACGGAGTTAAATTGCAGTATGTTGTATCTTAGGCCTAACCGCAACTATTGAGAATTGTCACACATGAAATTTGTGGGTGTTCTTCAGGAATTTACAAAACATAATTCAAAAGTAGTTAATAATTTTGAAACTTATCCTCGAAGTAGGCCTACTCTAAGTATATATAGTTGCGGGGGGGGGGGGCGAATGGTTAGCACTACGTGCAGTGCCGGACTGAGCCCACTTGCCAATGGCAAGTGGGCCTACGCCTCAAAGAAAAAAGTAAAAGAAAAAGAAAAGGTAGTAAAAGAGGGGAGGAGATTTCTCTATTCGTATTCGAGGATGTGTGATTAAAGTGCTCGCATGTCACCATATATCTCCATCCGCTGCTCTGGTCTGAGGTGCTTGGAAAATGGGTTTGCGGCTGTCTATTGTTCAAAAAATTTTGGGGTGAGATCCCCCCAGACCCCCCTCGAGCGCTCGCGAGATGATTTGTAATCTAATAGAAATATAGACCTATGCTATGGGTCCTATCTATAAATAATGAATAGAGATCAGTGGTTGGGTGGCTGAATGTTGACGTGTGCGCTGTATGATAAAGCCTGTCAGTGAGTCAACTGGCATGGTTTCGAATCCCCGGTTTGTACGTTGAAAGGAGTAGTGTCGGCTGTCCAGCCTCGTGTGTTTTCTCCGGGTCCTCCAGTTCCCTCCCACTGCTAAAGATCCATACGCGCAAGCGAATTGTTGAAATTAAGGAAACCATGTTAGTCCCGAAATGACCTAGTTTGTTTCGAGTAGGCGTTAAACCCCATTCTCTCTCTCTCTCTCTCTCTCTTTTTTTTCATATATATCCCACACATGATAATCGAGATACTACGTACATCAACAACGAGCCACAAAATGTTTTTGGTCGCTCTCGGGGGGACATAAACATGTCAAAATCCGTCACTCACGTGTTGATGTGAGATAACTACAGAAAATGGGGTGCCCTTATTTTTTGGGAACCCGTTTTTGGTCGCTCTCGGGGAAACATAAACATGACAAAGTTCCGTCACTCACATGTTGATGTGAGATAACTACAGACTCGTTTCTTGTCGTTAAAATCTATGTATATATATATACGTTCTTCATAGATCCCACACATGATAATCGAGATACTACGTACATCAACAACGGGCCACAAAATGTTTTTGGTCGCTCTCGGGGGAACATAAACAGGCCAAAGTTCCGTCACTCACATGATGATGCGAGATTACTGCAGACTCGTTTCCTATCGTTCAAGTATACGTTCTTCATAGATCGAACACATGATAATCGAGATACTACTGCAACAATGGGCCACAAAATGTTTCTGGTCGCTCTAGTCTAATGAAGGCTGTATACTGGGCCTGGATAATCAAGACACTATTGCGACGATGGGCCACGTCCAGAATAATTTTTTTATCTTTTCTTTTTCATTTTTTTTTTATTTAATTATTTTTTTTAAATAAAATATTTTTATTTTTTTTAATTTTAAAAAGTTTTTTTTCTTAATTTTAAAAAGTTTTTTTTTTTAATTTTAAAAAGTTTTTTAAAAAGTTTTTTTTTTTAATTTTAAAAAGTTTTTTTTTTTTAATTTTAAAAAGTTTTTTTTAGTTTTCAAAGATTTCTTTTTTTTTAATTTTAAAAAATTTCTTTTTTTTTTAATTTTAAAAAGATTTCTTTTCTTTTTTCTAATTTTAAAAATAATTTTTTAATTCTTTTTTTTTTTTACTAAATTTTTTTCTATTTCTAAATGAAATACAAAAAAAAACCGCTATTGCGACCATGGGCCACCATAGACCTCATCTCTCTACCCTCCGTGTTTCAGTAGGCCCATATATCAATGTTTTAAGATAGCTAGGGTGCGACGTGTGTGGGTGTTGGCAGTAGGCCTATGGGGTTAATTTCACTCCTCGCCTGTTCCCCAGTCATGCTCCCAAACACAAGCACCGACTAAGGATCAGCCATTTTAAGTAAGATCGATCTGAAATTCGGCATGCCTCTTCTTTGAACAAATGCGCATCGACTGACCGAGTTCGATTTTTGAAATGACGTCATGGCCAGTTCCTGGTTGATGTTGTACGCTCGGGCTTGTTCTTCAGATATTGCGACCTAAAATAATTAACCGAATGGTTCCGAATCGCCAAAAATGGCGCTTGGGGGAATGCGTTAGGTAGGACCGTTGACATCTTTTAATAAATAATCCTAGACATACCCTAGTTAGTTGGAACATTGGTAACCGTGGATCTTATTCCATGTATTCATGTAAGTAGGGGGTTTGCAGAGAACAAAATTATAAAAAGTGCAATGATCGAGCCACGTTCGTTAGACTCTTAAAAAGTCAATGGATGAATGAATGAATGGTCTCAGTCTGTGTGTGCCTTTTTTAGCACTGAAGCGTAGGCTAGGCCTAAATCATAATGAAGTAATGTGGTTTAACGTCCCACTGTTCTGTTGCTAAAGTGTGCTATGACATAATATAATATTATATGAGGGAAATTTTGCCCGGGATGCGGAGCTACTCTTATTAAAAATTATAGCCTAGTCTTATAGCCTATCAAATTGAAACTGCCACTTGCAGGATCTTTTACGTGCACGGCGCACGCCAAATGCCAAATCCAATGTCACGAATGTGAACAAAGGACCTTGTTTTTTTTTTGTCCCATCTGAACGACTAGACAGAGCAAGCCAGCGTCGAATCCACAGTGACATACATAGCCACATGATCCCCCCTGAAGAGTTGGTACGGTACTCTAGTGCCTTTATTAGGCCTAATATATTATCATTTTTGGAAAAGCTTAAATTTAAATTAGTTCAAAGATGCCTCCCTTCATTCTATTAGTAAGTGCAAGAGGTCCGCATCAGGGGGTTGGGATGGCCTAGTGGTCTAGAGTGCCGCGCTTCGACCTCTGGCTGTTGTTTCGAGCCCTGCGGTGTGAGCGTATGTAGCATGGAGATAGGTGCGCCTTCTCAACCTTGTGGTTTTCCTCCGGGCACTCAGGTTTCCTCCCACTGCTAAAGACCCCTACGCGAAAGAGAATTATTGAAATAAAATTAAAACATGTTAGTCCCGAAATGACCTAGTTGTGTTGAGTGGACCTTAAACCCCATTTCTCTCTCTCTCTCTCTCTCTCACGTCCGCACCACCGTCCGCACCACCGCACCACGCACGCAAGTAATAATATCAAATTATGTGAAAGGACATGTCATAAACATTCTTTAGTTCTAAGAGCTTAACTTCTAATAATTTATTTTCCAAATATTTATCTACTAGAAATTGTTATTACAGGTAATTAGTTAAGCGGTGCAGAGAAGGCTTGTATTATAATAAGTGTGGCCCCGGGATGGGGGGAGGGTCATTGGAGTAGTGTTCGTGACAAATATATAGTCGTCAGAGTCTCAAGCGGCCAAAGGCAAACCGCTAGCTATCACACTCCTTTTTGTGTTAACGAACTAAGCTCATATATATGTTTTTGTTTTTTTTATTTTTATATACAATATTTTTGAGCGACAGAAAGAATGCCTGAAATTCAATCAATTACTTTCTATTCTATGATATTGATATTCCATAAACAGAAACACTACAGGATATGCATTCGTGGGGCCCGGCCTGTAATCAATTGAATGAAGAAGAAAGAAGTAGCTACCAATTAAAAGCCAAACGGTTTTTCATAATGTATTTTATTTTTTCATAATATTCTATTTTAGATAACAAAATTACCAGTATCAAGTAAATATGGAGTTGATTCGGTTGTGGGCCATGACCTCATCAGCCAAATGCCATATATTTCTATTTGGAGAAGGTAACCCAAAGGAATTCCAAAGCATACCTTTCAAACCTATATACTGACTGCTGCGCGTGAGGTATATATATTTTATTTTATAACTATAAACTTGTTACACCCACTGTCTTCTTAAGTTAATAGTGTTTTGGTGGTTTTGGATATGTAAATATATTTTTATTAATAAGCAGCATTGGTTTTTTATTTTTAGTAGATGGAGTCAACGTGACAAATAAATCCCTGAGTATACAACGCCAAAGTGCACAAGAACATAATTAATGTGCTGTATAGTAAGTAAATTTTGTTATACCCACTATCTTTGCAGTGTTTCTTTCCGTACGCATAAGTTTTATGTAAAACTAGCCAATCCAATGTAGCCTGAATTTTTTCCTATTTTCTCTTTGAACAGACCCAGACCCATGTTATCGTGGTTATCAGTCTATGTATAAAAGTGGTTTTATTATTTGTGTCCACAATATTGATTTTGACGTATATTGTTGTCTCCCATGCCTGTTTGTACATCTTTTCACATTTTGATTGTGGACGCTCTACAACAAGTCACCATTTTCATCCGATTTTGACAAAACTTGAAATATAGGGTTGTATCCCCCAAACCTTGGCTCATTTAGATATTGGCTGGTAGCGGACCGTAACTGAATGGATGATAGCTCCTTGTTGTTGGAAAAATCATGGTTTTAGCTTGTGGACACGCTAAAGGCCCGTTCTCATGGTGCGACTTGTAGTAACTACTTGTAGTATCTACATGCAGTATCTACATGTAGTATCTAAGACCCCTGCGCAAGCGAATTATTGAAATAAAATTAAAGCACATGCTAGTCCCGATATCACCTAGTGTGTGTCGAGTGGATGTTACACCCCTCTCTCTCTCTCTCTCTCACACACAAAACTTGAAAGTTGCCATTTGCATATTTAAGATCCATTGTTTACACTTTTATGTTTTGTAAGTTGAAAATATGGAGTGGTTTGAAAATATATCCTGAGCTAAGGAAATAAACATTGTCTGTTTTATTTTGTAGAATTACAAATGATGACCCACAAATCGCTACCATCACAGGTACAGTATTGTTATACACTTCCATCAGCTACAAGTATATTAGAAACTAGAAATATAATTTCTTGATAACATTACATGCGTAGCAGACACTGCAATAATCTACAAACGTTTATAAAATTATATATGTAAACTGTATCGACGACTGTAATGGAAGACATGATCTTGGTATTGATACAAAAAGAAATATTTATTGTTCAGTAGCCCATATTAGAGTGCCAGAGTCTATTCACGAGACTGTGTTTACATGTTAAAACCTACGCTTTAGATCATAATGTATGTCATCGAATCATGCGTTGTTGTTTCGATTCCGGCATTGTGGACGACAAAAAGTGGGGTCAAGTTTCCTGCCACTGTTTTGGATGCTTTTTATACATCCACATCCAGAGCTGTTTGTGAAGTCTCTGCAGGTCACAATTTTCATCCGATTGCAACGAAATATGAAATATATGTTGATCATTCTAAGATCTCAGTTCCTTTAGTTTTTGGTGTGTATTGGACCGTAACTTCATGGATTATGGCCCCTGATTGTACGAAAAATCATGTTTTTAGACTGTGGTCACTATTTATCCAATATTTATCCAATTCTTTTAAACTTGAAATGTATGTTTATGACCCACAATATTTATTGGTCAGTAGTGTACATATAGCATACAATCTGTGGCCGGATGCCCAAATTTACAGAATCATTCCATTAGATTGTGGACCCCGGTAGAAGTCACAACTTATATTCCATTTTAAAAAATATTTTAATATAACACCTTTACACATCAATGAAGTTTGATTTCGAATTTCATAAAGATATGACCAAAAATGTCAGACTAAATGACTGCTCCTTATCTGATTTTGAGGAAACTTAAAAGATGTTTATATCTCAAAGATCTTGGTTTGTGTAGATATTAATGCATATCGGACTGTAAATTCCTGGATAATGGCCCCTGATTGTAAAAAAATCGCTTCTTTTTTTTTAGCTTGTTCTCTGTCCACCTCTTGCAAAATATGGGCCTATCTTGCATGGCAACCGCTTGTTGTAGAGATTGATGATTGGCTTTATGATTTTAGGTGTAGAAAGCATCCTTGTAGACTAAACCTTAGATATAAACAGCACAGTTACAAAGGTAAAATATTCTTATACGGTCCCTTCCTTACTTGTGTTAACCGGGGCTGCTATAAGAATGGAATTTATATGGGGGTGGGGGCTGTTTATATGGCCAACATGTATTGGTCAGTAGTGTACATATAGCCCCTTCATTTCCTATTCTCATAAATGTATATGAAAGAGAAGAAGTGATGTTTATATTTCCGAATACTTTTTGAATTTAATAGAAGCTACAGTTTTAAAATTATTTTGTTCATAATTGATGACATCCATTTGGATAATGAAAGGGTTATCCCTATTGAATTTCCCTGTTCTCTGTATATCTTATATATTTATATATGCATACCAAATATTGATAGTTGTGGAAGACAGTGTTTTAAGGTGGTTTGGGGCGGGGGTTTGTAAGACATTGAGGCGTGTCAATGTTTTTTGCCGTTATAGTGTTTCCCCCATGCTTATTAGACCTACCTCACAAACTATGTCAAGTTATTATAGTGGTCTGTACAAAACAAAATGATTGAAATATATCAAATCTTAAAATTATATTTTGCAGAATATGAAGTAGAGAAAATAATGAAAAGGAGGAGGAAAATATGAGTTCTATCTAACTGAGGGGGGAGGGTTTTCCTCCATCTGCAGACTCTTTAAAAAGGAAGAACACCTCAATCACAATCTTTTAAATATTTCTAGACATTAAAAATAAATTATTAAAAGAAATGGAGTGTTAGTATTTTGTATCATTGAACCTAAAAATAGCAAAATGTGTGAATGTTGAACATTTTCCATTATAAGTGGAGGGGGTGAAATCAGAGCAATTGTAAAGGTAACCTATCGAAGCGGGTTTCGAGTAAAATAAATCACAATTTTCTGGGTAAAACCTCTTTGAGGAGGGGTAAGTAGGCAAAAAATAGTCAGCATGAACACAGTGGTATATTTTCAAAAAATCAGATCAAATTGGATAAGAAACCTGTTAGATGTACACATTAAATATGTGATTGAAGAGATGGGTTTTAGCAGCAAAACATACCGCTCTCTTAGATCACACATTAAATATCTAAAGAAAAGGATTGGTTTTGTCTGTAAGAGTGGCTCTGTTAGAGCTTAAATTTTGCCCGAACAGCGACACTATGGTCTACTCTTATTTCGTATTCCAACTGTCAAGGGTTCTTTAACGTGCACGTTAATATGTACACAGAACCTCGTTTTTGTCCCATCCTAACGATTATATGTTGTCCCTTAGTATGCCTTATGTCCCGCACAACTGACGAGGAAGAACAACGACTCAAAATCCTGCTCTTATTATGCTCTGTTAGATTTATTGTGGCAAATAGCTCTTTTCAACAGGTGTATTTTAAAATTATCTGAAGCAAGGGATAAGTTTCACAGGGGAAGGTCGGTCTTGCTAGTAGAAGCAATAAATATCGGGAGTAAGGGATGATTTTATAGAGGAAAGTCACTCTTTTCAACAGAAGCATTAAATATCCTGAGTAAGGGATATATTTTACAGGAAAAAAATCACCCTTATCAACAGAACCATTAAATATCCTGAGTAAGGAGAGAGTTGCTCTTTTTAACAGAAGCATTCAATATTCGGAGCAAGGAATGGGTTATATCGGGGAAATTCGCCCTTTTCAACAGAATCATTCAATATCGGGAGTAAGGGATGGGGTTTTATAGGGGGAAGTCGCTCTTGTCAGCATTAAACATCCCGAGTAAGGGATGGGTTTCATTGGGGGGAAAGTGGCTCAGAAGTATTAAATATCTGTAATAAGGCATGAGTTTTATTGGGAAAGGTCGCTCATGTCAGTAAAAGCATTCAATACCCGGAGTAAGGGATGGGTTTTATAGGAGAAAGTAGCTGTTGTCAGAAGAAGCATTCAATATCTGCCGTAAGGGATGGGTTTTATAGGGCAAAGTCGCTCTCAGCAGGAGCATTAACTATCTACAGTAGCTTGCTCTTTTGAACAGAAGCATTAAATATCTGGAGTCAGGGATATGGATGGGTTTCATAAGATTGATGTTTTAAATATCTGGAATAAGGTATGCATTTCATTTTCATGGGGAATGTCACTCTTTTAAATAGGAGCATCAAATATCGGGAAGCAGCAGTTGATTTTATTGGGGACGGTACCTCTTGTCCGCACGTTATAGGTTTTACTGGGGATAGTCGCTTTTTTTAACAGAAGCATTGAATATTCGGAGAAAGGGATGGATTTTTACAGGGGAAGGACTCTCTTTTCAACAGAAGCATTGGATAAGGGATGGATTTTATAGGGGGAAAGTCGCTACTGTCAGCATAAGCATTCCATATCTAGAGTAAGGGATGGGTTGTATAGGAGAAAGTCTCTCTTTTCAGCAGAAACATTAAATATCTGGAGTAAGAGATGGATTTTATAGGGGAAAGTCGCACTTTTCAGCAGAAGCATTAAAATTTTAAAACTACAGTAGGTTGCTCTATTCAACAGAAGCATTAAATATATGGAGTAAGGGATATGAATGGGTTTCATATGGATGGATGTACATGTATTAAATATCTGGAGTAAGGTATGTGTTTCATGGGGAAAGTCGGTCTTTCCAATAGGAGCATTAAATCGGGAAGCAGGCGTGGGTTTTATAGGGGAAGGTACCTCTTGTCAGCAAGGGATGGGTTTTACAGGGTAGTTAGTCGCTCTATTCAACAGAAGCATTGCATGTCCGGAGTGAGGGATGTGTTTCATAGGGGAAAGTCGCTCTTTTCAACAGAGGCATTACATATCCAGAGTAAGGGATGGATTTTATAGGGGGAAAGTCGCTACTGTTTTATAGGGTAAGGTACCTCTTGTCAGCAAGGAATGGGATTTACAGGGGAATTAGTCGCTCTATTCAACAGAAGCATTGCATATCCAGAGTAAGGGATGTGTTTTATAGGGAAAAGTCGCTCTTTTCAACAGAAGCATTGCATATCCAGAGTAAGGGATGGATTTTATAGGGAAAAGTCGCTCTTTTCAACAGAAGCATTGATCCAGAGTAAGGGATGGATTTTATAGGGGGAAAGTCGCTACTGTCAGCAGAAGCATTCAATATCTGGAGTAAGGGATGCGTTGTATAGGAGAAAGTCGCTGTTTTCAGCAGAAGCATTAAATATCTGGAGTAAGAGATTGGTTTTATAGGGGGAATTCGCTGTTTTCAACAGAAGCATTGAATATCCGGGATAAGGGGTGGATTTATAGGGGGAAAGTCGCTACTGTCAGCAGAAGCATTCAATATCTGGAGTAAGGGATGGATTTTATAGGGAAAAGTCGCTCTTTTCAACAGAAGCATTGATCCAGAGTAAGGGATGGATTTTATAGGGGGAAAGTCGCTACTGTCAGCAGAAGCATTCAATATCTGGAGTAAGGGATGCGTTGTATAGGAGAAAGTCGCTGTTTCCAGCAGAAGCATTAAATATCTGGAGTAAGAGATTGGTTTTATAGGGGGAATTCGCTGTTTTCAACAGAAGCATTGAATATCCGGGATAAGGGGTGGATTTATAGGGGGAAAGTCGCTACTGTCACAGAAGCATTCAATATCTGGAGTAAGGGATGTTCACGTACCCGACCGTCAGCTCACCGACCTTATGGGCTAGGTTATGGGCTTTTCCAGAGGGTAACAAAATGGAAAAAGTTATTAAGGATATTCGAGTGAAAACGTCTGTAGATCCGGTACTCACCTACCCTAAATTCCAGTTTTGCCGGGTACTTTTACTGAAATTAGAACCCCTAGGTCGATCGTTCCCATTTTCGATGGACACCTTCCCACGGATCCCTACCGGGAACCCTCAAAATTTTATTCACCTACTACCTATAGGGACTGAGTTATATGGGTTTTTTTTCCAGAGGGAACTAAAAAATCGACTTTTCCCCTTTTCGCCCTGTTTTAAGCGAGCCCGTAGCCAGCTTTTAAAATTTTGGGGGGCTACAGAATTTTTGGGAGGGGCTGAGCTAAGAACACATCTAAGAAATAATTATTGTTAGCAAAATATTGGGGGGGGGGCTAATTTGATTTTTATGGCGGCTTACCCCCCCCCCCCCCCCCGTGGCTACGGAACCGGTTTTAAGCTGGATTATCGATACGCCCGATCCATCAAAATGTACAGACCCTGTTTCAGAGCGAAATTCGGCCCATGAATCGATGACCATGAACCTTCAAGATGACCACGCCCGAACCCATTCCAGAGGAGTGATTGGCACAATTATCAGAGCAGATACTTCAACCGATCCCCCCCCCCCCCCTTGCCCAGCAAAATGTACAGACCCTGTTTCAGTGCGAAATTCGGCCCATGAATCGATGACCATGAACCTTCAAGATGACCTACTGAAGTCATGCAGGAGAAGAGGTCATGTTCATAGGTCAAAGTTTAGTGGGCGTGACCTCATCTGGGGCTCGCTAGCGGCAAAAATCGAAATTAATTCCGGGGCCCACAGCGGATCAAGATGAAGACTTTTGATTGACGATTTTCAAAAATGAAGAACAAATATTGTGTCGGTCTATCAGGTCACCGAGTTCTGATCCGATCTGACGACCTTGACGAACGCCCCCAATCTGGGTCCAGAGTGACCCACACGGTCAGCCCGGATCTATACCCACGACTTTATTAGATTAGCCCTTAGGTGGCAAAAACCGAATTACTTCCGGGGGCCCTACCAGGTCAAGGTAACGACTTTTGGTTGACAATTTAAAAAAAAATGAAGAACAAATGTGGGGTCGATCTATCGGGTCGCCAAATTCCGGATCGATCGGAACACATTTTTTGGGCAATATTCCCTGAGAAAGTCGATAGCCTTTTTTTTAGCGATGTGGTCGGCGACCAAACATGGCTTACCGAACCTCGGCACCAAAAGTCACTCTTTTTAAGTTCAGGCCTGAGCTACGTTTGCGGCCCTATATCTTGACCCCTATTGACACAAATCTAGATGTTTTGGGCGGAATTACTTCCGGGGGCCCTACCAGGTCAAGGTAACGACTTTTGGTTGACAATTTAAAAAAAAATGAAGAACAAATGTGGGGTCGATCTATCGGGTCGCCAAATTCCGGATCGATCGGAACACATTTTTTGGGCAATATTCCCTGAGAAAGTCAATAGCCTTTTTTTTTAGCGATGTGGTCGGCGACCAAACATGGCTTACCGAACCTCGGCACCAAAAGTCACTTTTTTTAAGTTCAGGCATGAGCTACGTTTGCGGCCCTATATCTTGACCCCTATTGACACAAATTTAGATGTTTTGGGCGGAATCGATAGCCCGGACAACGTACTCTGTCGTATTAAAACTTTGGGCCCTATTATCTAAAATCGGGCACGTGGCAGGGTGGCAAACATGGTTTCCTAAAACGAGCGGCCATGTTTGCGGCCATATATCTCTGCCCCTATGAGTTCGAATCCAGATGTTATGGGCGGAATCGATAGCGCAGACGACTCCCTTCGTCGTATTAAAAGTTGGAACCCCTCTCTCCCATATCGGGCACGTGGCAGAGTGACAATCATGGCTTCTCGAATTTATGCACCCAAAACTCAAATTTTCTCTAAGCGGCTCAATTATGGACGATTTTTCTGAAAATTTAATACGAACTGTGCATTACCCACGCGCAGGTTGTATCAAATTTTTAGAAAAATTGTCCAAAAACGGAACATTGTTTCGAATTTTAACCCACTTCCGGTGACCGCAGAAAAAATCCGAGATCCTGACGTGACGTGCAAGGGTCGATTTGGGGGGGGGGGGTAACCGCAAGTACATCAACTTCCGGTTTGGTCAAATTCCCAAAGTTCGGGAGTTTGAAGTTGACCTTTTAACTATATCGGGGAGGTCAGACTAGGTCATGAACTTGACCCACCAGGACGTCCCGGTCTACGGGCTTGTGGCTCGTGACCTTGAGCTTGACCTCTCTGCCGAATCTCTGAAAGGTACCTAAATGTAATACAACCTGCGCGTGGTTGATGCGCAGGTTGTATTAATTTTTCAGACGAATGGAATAATAATTCAGCCGCTGAGACCCGATTTTGTATTCAGGGGCTCATTTTTTTTAGATTCGTCTTAATTAACAAGCCTGCGCGGGGTCATGCGCAGGTTGTATTAAATTTTCAGTCGAATCGTAAAAAAATTGAGCCGCTGAGACAAAATCCGATTTTTGTATGCAAACTTAGGCAAAGATCCACATGGGCGACCCGGTCAAATGCTTTATGGGTCGTGACCTTGACCTCTCTGCGGAATTTCTGGACGGTCCCTAAAGTTTTGGTAATTTTTCGACCTCAAGGTCAAATATCAGATCAACGGTCGAGGTCTCACATGAAAGGTCATTGATGTGTCCATCAAATGTCATAACCCTTTCCATGCCACGTGGCCCTTAAAGGTCAAGGTCAAACGTCACTTCATGGGGCCGTTTCGCTTACTTCCGATCGCCGGACGTCCATTTTGAAATGACCCAGCGACTTGTCGGGGTGGAAATACCTATCCATTACCAAGCCTCGAAACCCGCCCGGGCACCCTTCGAGGCGTTTACAGACGGGGATGCGCGTACCTCGGTGAAACTTCAGTGAGATTAAAGGTGATTTTTTTTCTATGTCAGCCAGGGTCATGACCTTGACCAACTTGGACTGCCCGGTCAAAGTCCTTGTGGGTCGTGACCATGACCTCGACCGTGACCTCTCTAAAGAATTTCCGGACGGTACCTAAAGTTTTGGGGATTTTTCGACCTCAAGGTCAAATATCAGATCAAAGGTCAAGGTCTTATATAAAAGGTCATTGATGTGTCCATCCAAGTTCATGACCTTTGACATGCCTAGTGGCCCTGGGATCGAAACATAGGCCCCGGAACACGCGTGTATGTAGTTCTTTGGATGACCTTGACCCTTTCATATGACCTTGGCCTTTTGATGTCATGTGGGTCATGACGGTAGGTCGACAGGTCAAGACCCGAGGGTTCTATCTTAATTAGTTTGGCCTCCAGGGGCCGAAAACCGCATAACTTCCGGCGCCCCTAGCGGGTCAAGGTCGCAACTTTTGACTGGAGATTTTAAAAAATGAAGAACAAATGGAGGTACGTTCTACCTGGCCACGTACTTTTTGGCTGATCGGAGGACCTTTATAGAGAAAAAGTCACTCAGAAAGTCAATTTGATGGTGAAAAATAACTGTGGGCAAAGGGGAGGTAACTCTTTCGCCCCTAGTGGATTCTGACGACCTTGAGGTCGCGGCCTTATAAACTAAATCGACCCCTGGGAGTCGCGTGGTGACCTTGGTTTGACCCTCAGAGGTCAAGGTCAAGGTCAAATCCACTTCGTGGTGCCATCTGACCCACTTCCGGTGGTCGCAGAGAAATATCAAGGGTACCACGCGACTCCCAGGGGATGATTTAGGGGGTTAGCCGCGAGAAAAAGTTCCGCAAAAGAGCTGATAATTTTTAAAAAAATGATAGCTTAAAAATGCACATGTGCCCCCATCCGAACCCCAAGCGACCGGAAATTCCGAATTTTTACATCGAGTCCTCGGTCGGGGCATCGGTCTGGATCACCACACCAATTTTCAGACCTCTACCACTTCCGGTGTCGATTTCCAAAAAATGCTACACCCCTGCAACTGCTTTTTCTGGGTTAAATAACCGGAAAAGGGACCTACACCCTAGAATCGGACACTACGAATGAGGAAATGGCCTCAGAATTCATTTCCTGTCAGGCAAAGTGGGACTTCGAGGCCTTTTAGTGAAAAAAACGCGACTTCACCCACTTTCGGTCCCTGGGGGTGAAATCCGAGGGTAAAAAAGGTTTATCCGGGGGTGATATACTTTAAGAATACCCAACCTCGGAACCCTCCCGTGGGTGCTTCTGAGTGTTTACAGGTGAAAATTGGTGTTTTGGGGCAAACATATTTTGACGAGGAGCCATGTTTGCTACCCTATATCTCGGCCCCTATGGGTCGGATCTGAGAGGTTTAGGTCGGGATCGATAGCGTGGGCCATAAGGACCATTGTATCAAACGATGAGACCTAACCCTTTAAAATCGGGCACGTGGCAGTGTCACAAACAGGGATTCTCGAATCTTTGGAATTCATTTAGACCCACAGCTCCGCCCCTATGGGAAGTGAACCTTAGATTTTTGGGGGCGGCAGGGCCATAACGAAAGGGAAGTTTTGACGTTCATATTAAAGATGAGACCTAACCCTTCAATATCGGGCCGTGGCAGTGTCGCAAACATGGCTTCTCCAATCCTCGGAATTATTTCGAGTCCACAGCTCCGCCCCTATGGGAAGTGAACCTTAGATATTTTGGGGGCGGCAGGGCCATAACGAAAGGAAAGTTTTGACGTTCGAATTTTTATCAAACAAAAAAATAAAAAAAATTCCGGGGGGTGCATGCCCCTTTAATTATTTTTGGGCCGGACCATAGAGGTGTATATATTGACTAGAGTGTATTGTGGTCACGTGATCCCCATTGACGTAACGTTATCGCCGTGTGCCGTCACTGGAGACCGGCCGCCATGTTTTAACCGGTAAAGAATGACGGAAGTGAACGCTATGTAAATAAAGGAAAATAGTCTGACAGAGGGCGGAAAAGTCCATTAAAAAAGCAGTTCTAGTTCAACAATATCAAACAAAAAAATGATGGTCGAAAGGCCTTACCTCACTGTCCTAAAAACAACATCGTTTTGGCCAACTCACTGGCATATTTTGGGGGCTTTACTATTATTACGAGTAAATCATGATGATGATGAATACCTTGGGTGGCATGGTGTAAATTGTACATGCATACCTGACGAAATTATGTTTATTTTATTAATTGAGCAAAGTGGACGTCACATAAAACTTTATTTTGGATAGATCTAAATAATTTGTTGAACGATTTAAAATGATAGGACTGCTTGATTGACAGAATGATATTTCCTATAGCGTCATACAGGTGATAAATTATACTTATTATAAATAAAAAAAAATAGATTTTTAAAATAATCGAGGACTTCTATCTATCATTTACCAGAAGAATGAAATCTGATGCCGATGGGAAAATTTTTTTTTAAAAAAGAGGAAAAAAACAGGACTAGCAAGGCCTTGGTAGCTTGGTTGAAAAATACAGCGGTATATTAAATTTTACAAAAAAATAAGACAAAATTAATGAGGTTTTCGTAGTAGATAATAAAGAAATAAAATAGATCTTTAAAATAACGAGGACTTCTATCAGTTACCGGTAGAATAATATCTGATGTCGATGGGATTTTTTTATTTTTAAGGGAAATATAAAAAGGGCTTGCAAGGCGTTGGTAGGCCTATATGGATTTCAATTTCCATGATTTGGTGGCTATTTCTCTTTGGTTGAAAAATACAGCGGTATATTAAATTTTACACCAAAAAATAAGACAAACTTAATGAGATGTTCGTAGTAGCAGCGATTAAAAAAAATATCAGGCCTGATTTTTTTTGTTACAAAATTTGACTGGGAAAGAAGTTTACAAGACTTTGTCCTTATTATTATTAGCCTTTTTTAAAAAAAAAACCCAACAAAACCCAAACTAGTTCGGGGGTTTTAAGCGGGGTTTCTGGAGAAGAAAAAAAAGAAACAAACTGATATTGCAAGAAACGTTCACTAAAAGTATATTCTGTATGTGTACACAATGTCGACCTAATTAATTAAATCCGAGGGAGTAAAACTAACCGATAACAAAGCAACTACTAGCCAGTGAGTGCATGTCTGTGATTAAACACTCCACCCCAATAAGCTGACTTACTCCCTGCGATATTTTGTGTACAATGACAGATGTGTGTACATATATATAATATGCGCAATTTCCATACTAATTAAATATACATTAATTTAGAA
The DNA here is from genome assembly GCA_917208275.1 of Patella pellucida. NCBI lineage: Eukaryota > Metazoa > Mollusca > Gastropoda > Patellidae > Patella > Patella pellucida. Next base: position 37,869,304 of record OU795037.1, on the reverse strand, counting down.
GTTCGCTAATCACACGGACCTTGTAATGATTACATAATAAGAATATCAGTATAGGTGAATAGACCCGCCCGGTTACCGGCCTCAAACAATAATCGAGTGTTCGACGTCTTCTCGCCGTGTTTATTAAACTATTTTACACAATTATCAAGATTGTACTATATCTATTAAATCACTATTTCACTTTTAATTTATCCTACTCACTTATAAAATGATAATCCCCTCCCTTTTCGCCTGACATTGAATTAACCAAAACAACAACAACTCTCCGCCATGTTGCCATTGTTGGTATATGCCAACGTAGGCTAAATCTTACCGGTTGTAAAATGGCCGCCAGCCTCCATAGTCGGCACGCGATCACGTGATCACCATACACTCTAGTCAATATATACACCTCTATGGGCCGGACAGCCCTCGGAGGCCAAAATGTCAAATTGCGAAAGAATTTTTTTTAGTGCGCATGCGCCAAAAATATTGCCCCACATCCCCCTCCCGTAGCCGACCTCGACCATGACAACGTTTTGGACCTCTTAGGGTTTTCGAAGTCGAGAGACTATGCTCCCGACCAGTGATCGGGAGGAATCCGGTTATCGTTGCTAAACAACTCGATCTTACCCTAACCCTAATTAGGGACATAGTGAGGTAGCCACGGAAAAATATATATTTGGCGTAAAACATAGGTCATCCGCGCACACGGAAGCCTTAAACTCAAATGAAATTCAATAACCCCTTTTCAAGAGTAATAAATTATTATTTAAGTTATGAATTATTAACGTGGACAATTTGAACATCAATAATTTAATAGGGGCTGCTAGGGGCATGCGACAATTACGTGAAGCCGATGAGGCTAATTTTTGCCGTAAATGTGAACAGAAATTGAAAAACGATTTCTCGTAAAATCTGAAGGTCTTGGTGACCATAGAAAAATCATTTCCCAGAGTTGTCCTTAAATTAAATTTGATTGGTCAATGTTTCTCCATAGAGAATACCCTGTGTTAATGTTAGCCGCTTCAATAAGCCAAATTAATAATATATATGATAAATTAATAATATAGGTCCTCTTGAAGCGGCTAACACCACTAACCCAAGTCCTCTTGAAGCGGCTAACATCAGTTGAATCGGGTGCATAAGTCGACCGACCCCAGATGTCACCAAAAACATTACTTAAAAGGACCCTTCCTTTTTCCTTAAGAACGCCAACTTCACCCCCTCAGGGAGGAGTTAATTCGACTTCCGCGTACAACATTACTTTTTTCGTTTGAGGTTTCACTATTGGTCCACGAAAACATACCACTAACTAAAGAACGCGAAATCCCCTTCTATCTTGGATAAGAAGGGGGGGGGGGACAAGGGTGTTATAAAGCGGCTCTCGGATCTTGGAGATGATTTAGCTGATGGCCCTGAAAGCTCCCGATGTTCATTCTTATTTAGACGGATCTATATGTTTAGTCTTATCTGTTCCTTTAGTTGTTTAGTTCCCGCAGTTTGTATTTTTCTTTCTATATAATAATATTATATTACTATAATTCACCACATGTCTGTCCGTCCAACTCTTCATACCACAAAAACGGCTGCCCCGATTTCCACGAAATTCGATGTGGGTGATTACCCAACATTTCAGTATTCCATATTGTCATGTGTTAAAGAAATATGCGTGTAACGGTCATATTCCATTAACATCTATCGGTGGCCTAAACTCTGCCCCGTGGCTCGCCCAAACATTTTTACCTGTATGCATGTTTGAGAGATGGCTTATGACAGTTGGAGGAGTCGATACTGCCACCGGGTACTTGGGTAAGTGAATTTATTATGTGTGAAATTATTATGTTATTAACCTTGGTGTCTCGAGTTCCTTTGTGCGGGATTCGTTTATTTAACTCATCATTGTATTAGGTGCCTACTAATAGATGATGTGTTGAATCACTGCTGGTATCGTCGATGAATATTTGTCGATAGATGGAATCGTTGATGCATGGTCTTGCCGATGGGTGGACAGTTTTTGTTATGAATAGTATCGTCTAATGATGATCGCCGATAAATGGTATCGTCGATGAATAGTCTGCGATAAATGGTATCGTCGATGAATAGTCTCCGATAAATGGTATCGTCGATGTTTGGTCTTGCCGATGGGTGGTCAGTTTATTTTGTCAATGGTATCGTCGGTCGATGAATGGTTGCTCATAAAATTAAATGGTATTGTCGATAAATAGTCAAAAGAAAAACCGTTTTATGACTAAAAACGCAATATCCAAATATTATTCGTGGGTCTCAAAATTACCATACGTAGGTACTTATCATAAAATTTCATAAGAGATACGTATAACGCATTATCATCTGTATTTTTCAGGTAGATAAAGCCCCCGGACTAAACTAAAAATAGCATTCTCCTCAGAACAAGCGGCCCCAGAACCAGAACTATCTGTGTCCGAGAATAAACTGACATGTATAGTTCATATGGATGATACGGATCAGAATGTAAACAAAGAAAGAGAATCAAAGTCCTGTGCCTTAACTCCGAAAAAGATCCCAACGGTGGGTGTTTTGCGCGCAATGGATACGTCAAAATGGGATTCAATCAAAATATGCTACTGTTGTTAATAATTGCCCCAGAACTATGAAGCCCATCATGGATATCACGTCAAGTGCTACAAGAACTTCACCGCTATACAGGCCACTGAAAAAACTCTAAATATACAATATACAATCAGATATACAATTGAAGCCTGGTAGTAGCAGAGCACAGTCACACATTGAAGGACCAAACTGCATCATCTATTCATCTGTAATAGGTTTAAATTGTGGGTAAAAGGAACAACTGAGAGACCTCGCACACAACTGATCCTAAAGAAATGAAATTACGAAGTGCGGTAGCGGAGTTGGTATCGCATGACAATGAAATGGAAAAACCCAATCATCAAATATTTAACAAAAAACGGTGCCCTCCCACCCCAGCGATTTTTCGTCCGCCCTCCCACCCAAGCGATTTGTCATCCTTATCCGAGGTAGAAGGGGATTTCGCGTCCTTAAGTTAAGTTTGTTCGTTGACCAATAGTGAAGCCTTTAACGAAAAGAGCAATGCTGTACGCGAAAGTCGAATTAACTCATCCATGAGTGGGGTAAAGTGGGCGTTTCGTAAGGGACGAAGGAAGGGTCGGGGGTCTTCTTAAGTAATGTTTTTGATGACATCTGGGGCTGGTTTACTTGTGCACCTAAGTTGATCGTTGTACGCAAAAGTCGAATTAAATCGTCATTTCACCCCTGGGTCTTCTTTTTGTCGTTCTTATCCGAGATAGAAGGGGATTTCGCGTTCTTAAAGATGCCTTCCCGGGTACAAACTTTGTGAATTGACGATATATGTGGACTAAAAACATATTCAAAGTAACCAATCTATTAAAAATTGCTTCAATTCCCTTTCAAAACTTTGCTTTCGTCGTGGATACCCATAGCTATAAGTAAGCTGTTGTTAGACGCAATGTCTGCCAACTTAACTTCATTGTGGGAGGGTCCATTTTTCAGAATGTATCCTTTATACTTACTGTACATTTACCATACTTACTGAGGCCTAAATAAATTCTTAGTTATTTCTGTCTACTTGTCTTTAGACCTTTTAATCGCAGAGTCTTTTGTACGTTGACAACACTCAATGTCCCCCAAACCGCCTAACCATTTTAGCAAGAAATAACAACTGCTCCCCGACCTAAGCTGGCAGACAATAAGCCACGAAAACCTGTTGGGTTGCTAGTGAGTGATTCCCTGACAATATTACCCAGTGCTTGCCCCATGGGCGTTTTTCGCGTAATACAGTATTTTCCATATATACCAAATTTGTCATACTTTTATTGGAAATAACCACCCGATAAATACTTTGCTGGGAACCCAACTTTAAGTTAATTTTACGTTCTAGTGGACCAATAGTGAAACTTTTAACGAAAAAATTAATGTTGTACGCAGAAGTCGAATTAACTCCTCCCTGAGGGGGTGAAGTTGGCGTTCTTAAGGGATAAGGAAGGGTCAGGGGTCTTCTTAAGTAATGTTTTTGGTGACATCTGAGGCTGGTTGACTTATGTACGAAAGTTGATCGTTGTACGCAAAAGTCGAATTGAATCGTCATTTCACCCCTGGGTCCCCCTTTTTGTCGTTCTTATCTGAGATAGAAGGGGATTTCGCGTTCTTAAGTTACTTTTACGTTCTAGTGGACCAATAGTGAAACTTTTAACGAAAAAATTAATGTTGTACGCGGAAGTCGAATTAACTCCTCCCTGAGGGGGGTAAAGTGGGCGTTCTTAAGGGACGAAGGAAGGGTCGGGGGTCTTCTTAAGTAATGTTTTTGGTGACATCTGAGGCTGGTTGACTTATGTACGAAAGTTGATCGTTGTACGCAAAAGTCGAATTAAATCGTCATTTCACCCCTGGGTCCCCCTTTGTCTCGTTCTTATCTGAGATAGAAGGGGATTTCGCATTCTTAAGTTAGTGTTATGTTCTAGTGGACCAATAGTGAAACCTTTAACGAAAAAATTAATGTTGGACGCGGAAGTCGAATTAACTCCTCCCTGAGGGGGGTAAAGTGGGCGTTCTTAAGGGACGAAGGAAGGGTCGGGGGTCTTCTTAAGTAATGTTTTGAGTGACATCTGGGGTTGGTCGACTTATACACGAAAGTTGATCGTTGTACGCAAAAGTCGAATAAAACGCAAAATTTCGACGTTTTGTAGGGCCCCTCACCCCCACGGGAAGGGGACCCGCAACTTAAGAATCGAGGTTCAAAGTATCCGACACCGCTGCCCACACATCTGGCATAGTAGAAATTTTGTACGCGATTTTCAAAACAACCTGAACCTAGCTCCCCTACTAATAATTTATGCACGGTGTGATGATTTAACTTGTGACACATCACACATATCTGGACGCGAAAGTGATAAAGGATATGGAGGAGGGATCCTCGCCAAAACTCTCAGTTTGTGAAAATACATTTGTCGATTTGTGAAAATACATTTGTTAATTTGTCAAAAAACAAAGTAGGCTACATTTGTCGATTTGTGAAAGTACATTTGTTAATTTGTCAAAATGCAAAATACATTTGTCGAACCTACAAAGTATAAATTTTGAAATAACACAGCTTAACTTTATAGTTTCAAGAGATGTAATTTCAACATTTGCAGTTTCAACATTTGTAGTTTCAGCAGTTGTATTAACGACACTTGCATTAACGAGCCTTGCATTAGCAAGCCATGCATCAGGCCCGTATCTAGCCCAAAAATGTTAGGGGGGCAAGGGCTGCTGGGGGCGCCGATGGGGCTTCTGGGGGCGCCGGTGTACCTACAGTTGACGGTCCACGGAGAAGGGTCTAGCCCCCCCCCCCAGGCGCCCGAAAAGTTTAGAAAATATGGTTTGCACCTGAGGAACTATAAAAATGTCAGAAATTTTAATTTGCGATATTGGCGCATTATGAAAATTATAAAAATTTGAAGGAAGGAATACGACTTCAGCGTACCTATATTAATTAATGAGAAAAACGAAAAGTTTTGAATAGGGTTAAAGTGCGACTTGTTTGAATTTTGAAGATTATCACTCCTGGCGCGGGATTGAATCAATCTCATCACCATCGGGAATTTAACCTGAACATTTCCTTCAATCTCCAGTTGGCTTTCTTAGAGTGGATTTCTTCGGGCGTCGGTATGTGGTCGTTTAGTCGCGTTTCCGTCATTGTAGATATCTGCCGCCACACTGCCCGAATTCTTATCGGGGGCATGTCTTCACACTGTTTAGTATCACACGTTATACAATATCGATGCTGTATGTATCGGGAACCGTTATATACTTGACAGTAATATTCCTGCTACTTTACACTTAACGACAGATTCTGGGCAGAAAAAAAAACGCGAATTCTAAAAATCCTTAAAATGCCGCGGAGAACGGGTAAGGACTCATTGGGTTCTAGTCTAAAGTAAGTTTTATAATATCTGAAATACAAATACGAAAGGAACGCTTCAAATCAGGAAAAGGGGGCGCGCTGAATCTATACTTGAAACAAGGCGCCCAGGTTTGCGGCAGTATCTATCTGGCACCTTTGAAAAAGATCGAGCGCAACCCTGCCAGATCTATTGTCTAATGCGCTATAAGCGGCAACAAGTACGGTGTGTACCTTTGCACGAGTTCAATATCTAGAATAATGTTTGTAATGAATTCACTAATATACGAAGGATGCCAGTGAAATATTAATAACTGGTGAGATTCGCTAATAATTCGAGGGGCAGACCATAAACAACCCCTGCTGACCTATGATACTAGCTGAGCAAAACGAAGCGACTGAAAGTCTATAAACACAAGATAAAATGAATTTTTTCCCCATTATAATGCGGGGGGTGCGCTGTATAACGGGCGCATATATATAACAAAAGCCCTTCAAGGGGCGCCCAATCATGCTGTATTGGGCGCCCCATTGACCAAGTCGTGAGCGCCCAACCTTTCTAGCTCGACATTATTTATTATGTGCGAACCGACAAACATACATTGTCATTATAATGCGCCCCACCAATCATGTCATTATTGGCGCCCCTCCGGGATAAGTAACACCACAGCTCACACATTTTTGGACGCCCCCTCAAGTTAGGTGTTAATCGTGTGATTCATTATGAGGCGCCTCATCATTTGGGTGGTGTGGCGCCTCATATAATAACGACATGAATAGAAGTGACATTGGTAAGGGGTCCCATCAATCTAGTAGTAGGCGCCTAACCAAAGTCACTCGGCTTTAAAGGGCGCCCATACTGAATATGGACTCATTAGTCGCTGGCTTCGTATTGCGTCCAATAGAAAGGGCGCCCATTACATTTTTCTCGCAGTGGATAAAGGCATTATGCATTATGTGCGGCCAAACAATCATATATTGTCATAATAAGTCGCCCCACCAATCATGTCATTATGGAAGGTTTTTGAGGCCCCATCAAGTTGTGATGTTTATCGTGTGACTCATTGTGAGGCGCTCCACCATTTGAGGGGCGCCTCATATATAACGACATGATTGATGACGCCCCCATAAAACCAAGTGACATTGGTTGGGCGCCCTGTCACTCGGCTTTATTGGGCGCCCGTACTGATATGGGCATGTAAATCGATGGCCTCGTATTGTGTTCAATGGAAAGGGCGCCTTCGGCGCCCAATAGGGGCGCCCGCTTTTTCGAGATGGGGCGCCGATTTTTCCCAGGGGGGGGGGGGCAGCTGCCCCCCTTGCCCCCCCGCTAAATACGGGCCTGTGCATTAGCGAACTATGACCATATTTGGGTTGATGTATGGTCATAGTTCGCTAATGTATGGCTTGCTAATGCAAGGCTCGTTAATGCAAGTGTCGTTAATACAATTGTTGAAACAACAATGTTGAAACTGCAAATATGTTGAAATTACATCTCTTGAAAATACAAATGTTGAAATTACATATCTTGAAACTATAAAGTTAAGCTGTGTTATTTCAAAATTTGTAATAATAATAATAATAATAATAATAATAATAATAAGGGTTCTTATAAAGCGCTAGACTCCAAACAGTATTGTTTGCTCAAAGCGCTAACAATGGTAACAAAGTTAAAGTTACGGGAAATAGTTATAAAAATGAACAATTAAACAAGTACGTTTTGAGTTTGAAGATATTTAGAGATGGAGCAGTTCGTAAATGTAGTGGCAGAGAGTTCCATGTATGTGCTGCGTTATAGGCAAATGATCTGCATCCAAAAGTTTTAAGGTTATATGTAGGAACACTTAATAAAAACTGGGAACTAGAACGGAGTGATCTAGATGGAGACTATTACATATAGCCTGGTGCGGTGCCGTGTATACACTGATAAGTTAGGGTTAAAACTTTAAAGTGTATTCTTTGTCGAACAGGGAGCCAGTGAAGAGATTTTAAAAGTGGAGTAACATGACAATCATTTTTGGAGATGGTGACGATTCTTGCAGCTGTGTTCTGGAGCATTTGGAAGCGATGAATGTTTTCGGAAGAGATACCAGCCAAGAGGCTGTTACAATAATCTAGCCTCGAAATGACTTATGATCTGGTTATGGTTGCGGCAGCGGACTGTGTCAACAGGGGACGGATATTACCAATATTTCGCAAGTGGAAGTAACACTTTCTCACTATTTCTGAGACCTGTCTGTCCACGTTTAGGGAGGCATCCAAATAAACTCCAAGATCCTTAACACATGGTGAAAACGATATATTATTGTTATCATATTTTAGACCATCACGCTCTAATTTATCTGGACGTCTTAAAGGACCAATGATCATTGATTCTATTTTGGTGTCGTTCAGTTTTAACATGTTGCTGCTCATCCATGTTTTCACAGACACAAGACATTGCTCCACTTTATGGAGACTAACATGCTGATCTTCGAGAGAGAAGTTATCCGACAGCTGGGTGTCATCAGCATAAAAATGATAGAGAATGTCTGATGTACTGATAACACGTCCTAAAGGCTTAGGGTAGAGGGTGAACAAAATCAGTCCAAGCACTGATCCTTGGGGAACTCCGCAATTTAATAACTTATACACAGAGTTAGAGTCGCCAATATTGACAAACTGTTGGCGATCAGAAAGATAGGACCTGAACCACTGGAGAACTGAACCATCAAAGCCAAAATTTGAATGAAGAGGGTCTATCAGCCATGAGTGGTCAATGGTGTCAAATGCGGCTGATAGGTCTAGGAGAACTAATAGCGAAATGTTTCCATTATCTACCCCAACTCGCAAGTCGTTGACGACACGGTTCAAAGCCGTCTCTGTGCTATGGGCTGGTCTATATGCGGACTGAAATGTATCCAATAAATTATATTGATTTAAGTGATCGTCGATTCTTGTTTTCACAGCTTTTTCTAGAATTTTTGATAGAAATGGCAAATTAGATACAGGTCTGTAGTTACTTAAAAGATCGGGATCAAGGGTTGCCTTCTTCAGGAGTGGCTTTACAACGGCAGTTTTGAAAGAGCTAGGAACAACACCTTCCTCAAGACTTTTGTTAATTACATTTGTTACAATGGGTAACAGATATTCGATGTGTTCTAGGAGTAGCTTAGTTGGCACTGGATCCAATTGACACCATGTTGGTTTAGAATTCTTGATAATCGTTAGAATTTCATTTTCAGAAAATGGGGTAAAACAACCAAATTTACGAATATTTGCGAGACCCGAAAAGTTCTGATTTGATGCAGGTTGTACAAACGAATTCCGTAGTAGGGAAATTTTATCCACAAAGAAATCGTTAAAACTCTCAGCTAACACATCGTTCCCGGTGTTAAGATTCGGTAAAATGGCCTCAGGAGATTTACCCATTAAAGACGCCATGGTCGAAAATAAGGCTTTCGGGTTAGCTGATTGTAATTGTATAAGTTCATTAAAATAATTGGATTTCGTCCGCTTGATGAGAGAATTGAAGTTATTTCGTGCAACGTTGTAAATTTGCCTATGGATTTCTAATTACGATGAACGCCAACGACGTTCCGCTTTGCGGCGTTAAAACTTTTGCACGTTTTACAGCATCAGAATACCAGGGAGATTTTGTTTTTCTGTGTCTTTTCCTTTCCACGATAGGTGCATGTTTGTTGATAATGTAACAAAGGGTAGTGTTGAATAGTTCAACAAGTTCACTGACACCAGAAGGCGGACTGGTGGGTAATGTCGATGACATTATGTCATTTACGAATTCCGATCGAGAAAATAGACTTTATGTTACGACATTTTGTCACATTGCAGGGTTGGGTATCTAATTTTAAAATAAGATCAAAATGTATCCAATAATGATCGGACATCTGGTTGTCAAGTAAAATCAAATTTCGCACAATGTCAGTGTCATCTCTAGTTATAACCCAGTCGATAGTGTGTCCGTGACGATGCGTCGGGTGTTTGCAGTAGCGGATTAAGCTCCACCAAGGCCTGAGGCGGCAGTTGCTGGAGGGCCTATTTAAAATGGTGTGGGCCTATGTTGATTCCCATTGGGCCTAAACCCCGCCCCCTTACATTCATTGTCTATGCGTTTTTCATCGTATCAGACAAGTCCAATTTTTTTTATTTTTTACAAAATCTTTGGGCCTGAGGCTGCAGCCTCATCAGCCTCAATGATAATCCGCTACTGGGTGTTTGACATGCTGTACCAAACTATGAGCATTCAATGACTTCAATGCCCTTGACGAACAAGGTTTAGTTGGATCATCGAGATGAATATTAAAGTCCCCAAGTAACAAAATTGGAGTGTTTTCAAATTCAAATTATCACATAACCTAGCAAAATCATTGTGGAACTGTGAATCTGGAATACGATTTTTAACCGACGGAGGGGGTCTATAAACACAGACTATACGTAAGGCCTGGCTTGCAAAGGTGACGACTAATTTCATCAATTCCATTGATGTATATTGCACGGATGATTAAATGAATTTAGATTTGAGATAGTCTCTAACACTGACTGTAAGTCCACCGCCCGTGCTTTTAAGACGGGGTTCATGTCTAAGAGTGTACCCCGGGGGGTCGAGTTCTGCAATTTTTTAATTCATTTTTCCGGCGTGATTTCCCCTTGTCAGTGATGCAGAAGAAGGGGCTGACAAGGACAGCTGTCTAGTCGTTCGGATGGGACGAAAAACCGATGTCCCGTGTACACATTGGCGTGCACGTAAAAGAACCCTTCGCAGTTGGAATTCAGTTGCTGCCCGGGCAAAATTTCCCTCATAGCACACTGTATGGCGTATGCCCGTCTTCAATTAGCCCAGGTTAGGTGCTTATAAGCGTAGGACGTTAAACCCCATTTCATTCATTGTTGCGATACTCCGGGTTTTGGGGGTCCAAAAAAAAGCGGTCGCTCTCTCACAAGTTCAATTAATTCTTTCTTGTGGTCATCCATTTTGGCAGCACACGACACAAAGAACGAGCAATACAGCAAAGTAAGGAACACAATGTTTCGTCGTGGCTGTGTCGTGCCGTCAATGAGGTGTGCAACTCTAAATGGTTGTGTTTAATTTTATTTCGCACGCGTGCCATGTGCTGTGTGCCGTCTATGGAGGGTCCGCCGTAGACTGTAATTACAGAGACCCAGACCACATGGTTCGTGATCGCATAGTTATTATGTGGTGAGAGATCCAGCTGTACGTGAGAAACTTCTCAATAAAGGCGATGATCTGACTATGGAAACCGCTATAACAATAGTACATACATACAACATCACGAAATCTCAAGTAAAATCAATGTCTATTTTGAAATTTTTTACAACGTCAACTAACAGCGAAGAAGGCGATCATGTCGTCCCAAAACGTCATCATTGAGTCACCAGAACAGTGCCGGATTAACCTTGTGCCGTTGGGGAGCCTGGGACATACCAACTGTGCGAGAGACTCATTGTTCAAATTGTTTGAAAGCCCAAACAGGGGATCACGTGGATAAGACGAAAAACCGAGGTCCCGTGTACACATTGGCGTGCACTTAAAAGATCCCTTTACTTTTAGTTGCTGCCCGGGCCCCCCATAGCACACTGTATGACGTATGTCCGTCTTCAATTAGTCCAGGTTAGGTGTAGGACGTTAAACCCCATTTCATTCATTTATTCTGAATTATAAACGGAGAATAAAGAGCCAGATTGTGGAAACCAAACAAAAGATAGTCATAGTGGAGACCAGTATTAGTAGTAATTATGCGACCCCCATCCACAGTAATTAAAAGTTGCTGACCAGCGCAAACGACACAACCACATTTCAGTGTAAATGCAAATAAAAATAGAGAGAAGAATCTAAAACCATTTGGATACAAGTCACAATAAACCGGATGCAGTGGCACCAGTAGAAGAAATGGTTAAAAACAATACCAAGGGTATCACAAAACCATTTCTTTAAATAAATATAATCTAGCGTTTTTTAAAGTGTGTGATACCCACGGGCATACACCCAGAGCCCCCCCCCCCCATTCGTCGAAAAAATAAATATGTTTTTGCCTCAACTGCACACTTATTCATGTATGTACCTAAATCAGCAGAAATATAATTGTTTCAGGGTGCTTCTGATTTTATCAAATTCTCGGAAAATCTCTCATTTTCGGACATCACACCAGATTTGACACTCTGGACCCCACTTCCTCCGGATCAATAAATTCTTAAACACACTTCTGATCCATGGCGTTTTTAACTACATTTCAATGTTTCAATGTGGTGGAAAAGCATCAGGTAAGATAAGATAAGATAAGACATTATTGAATCGAAATGTCCATTGCCATGTCATGAGATAATGCCCTAGGAGATATTGCTTTACATGAATTTGATTTGTCGGTTAACTCTGGACCCCACTTCCTCCGGATCAAATAAATTCTTAAACACACTCCTATGATCCATGGCGTTTTTATCTACATTACAATGTGGTGGAAAAGCATCAGATAGGATACATCCACATTTTGCAAAAGATGGATAGAGAATACGCTAAAAACAAAAGCGATTTTTTTTTTGTACAATTAACAAATTCAACGGCCATAATCCAGAATATCGTTTCCTTCTATTATTGTGCATAGGCTAGTCCCCCAACAGTCATTCCTCGTCGACCCCCACAGGACGTGTTTTGCGTTGAAATCCCCTCAAAACACAGATTCGCCCTTCGGAAGCTGGTCGAGAAGTGCATGGAAGTCAACTGGTTTTCTCGTGACATATTCTGCATCTGGGGGTACATAGAAATTCACTATTGTCAATTGTGTATTATTGCTCAATGTGATGGCTATGTCCATTTCTTCTAGAAGGCCTTCTACGTCCAATGTAACAGAAATATAATTAGAGAAACAGAAATATAATTTAAGTTATCACGGACATAGACAAGGCCGCCACAACGGTGTGTCCCTTCTCTGACAAGTGTATCCGGGCAAGTAGATGTCGTTCTAGGTCGGTCGTAGCTTGGTTTCTTGTAGGCATATTACATCTTTGGGGTTGCGGGTGATGTATTTTCTCAGCTCAGCACGTCTGGCGGGCAGTACATTTACGTTTAGTTATAGAACTTTTACCTGGCCCGCCATGATGACTGTCCGGATGGGTGCCTCTCTGTATTTTCTATTTATTGTTCAATTGGCGCATTTATGTATTTTAAAAGAAGTTATACGATGACCGGAAATGACAACTGATAAAATTTGTAAATATAAACAAATATAGCTTTGTGCATAGAATGTTTGGCAGTTAATTAGAATTTTGTTAGGCAGTTTAATTTCGATTTTCCCGGAATTCGAATTCAACCTTCTTTATGGTGAAATGGTGATGTATCTAATTGGTTTTTAAAATCGGAAAAAATATCGTGACCTCTAGAGAATCCACAAACTAAAAATGGGATCAGGGGCCATAATCCAGGAAGTTACGTTCGGATATGTGTGATTGTCAAAAGGCACCAATATCTTTATCATAAAGTATGGAAACGCTTTCAAGACAAAAACCTTGCATTTATTTATAGCTCAGTAACAGTATATTCACCATTATTGATCTATGGTATTTTCAAAATCTGTCCTAGGGATCAAACGTGAAATAGTTGATAATTTCTCAATGATCCAAATGTAGCCAGTTTAATCCCATTCTCCTATATACCAATTGGCGCCTGCACAATCTTCTGGTTTTTCTGCAGTATCCCCAGTATTTAGTTTCTAGAATTTGTTTCATGTTAAGTAAATAAATGGGAACAACACACACACTTGTAGGATGCTCCGGTGCTCTACAAAAAGTTGGTCTCGACACGGCCACGTGCACGCTTGGGTGGCTGTGTCTCGAACTATGATAATAGGTCAGCGCCGGAGTGTATGAGACTATAAATAGCCACGGCACGTGCATTTCTGTACAAATATTTCAGCTATTAGAGCCCTAAAAAATCTGTTGTTGACGATTTCGAAAAGCAGTGATATTAGCTTCTTTGTTATTACAGAAGCTTTAGAAATGACGTTCGTTTTATTTTTTAAATTGCTTTATTATTAACTGTACCGTTAGGAGTGCTATCGTTTGGTTTAGTAGAAATAATATCTCTGAAACGCTTGGTTTAGGCCGGAACATGATACTAGCAGCAGTTTCGATTTACTTTTACAAGTTTCTTAAAACATGTGTTGAGTTGACAGACGTGCTAATTTCTAAATTCAATTTTTTGTTCCAGCTTTATTTAACGTTTCGTAAGAAATATAGTCTTGATTATCCCGACATGTCAATCAAACGTAGAATGATTGGTAGACTGGTTAAGCAAGACTAAGGTCAAAACAAGGGCAAGTAACCTGTCTTTTACTCAAAAAGTGCTGGATGTAATGGACATCACTTGGAACCAGTTTTCAGTCTAGTATTTATATGATTAAATGATCATTAGCTTATTAAGTACAGCATGGTCGTTTATTTAGTGACTATAATTGCGTGGAACTGATTTAAGGCTTGGTATATATATAAATATTGTGGAGTAATTGTCGAGATATTTGGAGATATTTATTTATGGGGCACCCTAACACTTGACAGATGTACATGGTATCAAGCCAGTAATTAAATACTGTAGGGTTACTGTGTATATATTTTTATAGAAAACAATCATTCAGATTTGTGTTTTATTCCACAATGATTGATACAATGAGTTTTACTATTACATGACTAAAACTAAACCTCAAATTGATGATACCAAGTTCAAGTTTTTGTTAAGTATATCTCAACCGATATTCACAAATTAAATTGCAGAGACCATATAGCAGAAATCAATTCTGGACTGAAATATACACATAAATGTTATTTTTGATTCCAATCATCATAATTATATGTTAAATCTAATTATAATTCGAAACATGATAAATCTGATTAGAATGGATATGATGTTATCAAACTCTAATAAAATATTACTAAGGTTAACATTTAAAATGTAAACAAATGGCAGATTAAAACTCTATAATGTGATGGTGATCAGCTTAATCAATAATACATGTACGGTATACTATAATCTAACACCAAGCTTCACTACTGTATACAAATTATATCATGTTATATCTATAATTAATAAGACCCAATTTAGTGACATGTAACCTAGCTTTACAATTAAACAATTCATGTTAATTAATATTATCCAACAATACAGTGTGTTCATACATCAAGTTTGTGTATGTTTATACATGTAATTTTGTTTTACTGGTGTTTGTTGTCTAGGTTATATTCTTTGTAAAGTGCCACAGAGCAGTCAAAGTGATTGATGGGTCAGTGCTCTAGAAAATAAACCAGACAAATATCTGCAAGCTTGGAATAAATTGCTAAATACAGATGATCTTTTAAATAAATCTAATCACTCATTTCCATGTCAACCTCTTGTTTGTTGTCTTCATCTAAATTTATGGTTTCGGGAAGGGGTGGAGGTGTTATTATAGGTGCAGGAGGGGGAGGTATTGAAGCTAGTAGTCTCTCTCTTTCTCCCCCACTACTGTAGCCTTTCTCTTCTTCATCATAGTCTCGTACAACTTTTAGATCTTTCAAGGACTTTTCCTCACGATCTCTTTCCCTCTCCCTTTCTTTATCAACTTTCTTTTTTTTACTTCTCTCCCTACTTTTGCTACGATCTCGATCCTTCTTCTTTTCCTTTTTACTCCTGTTAAAAAAATCAAAAAAAAAAGAATCAGGACACTTAAATCTACAAAGACTCTTAATAAATATGTTGTTCACATTCCAAACTAAACCCTGGAAACATGTTGGTTCAGTGAGTAAAGCCCAGTATACTAACCAGGAGGTCAGTGGTTAAATCCCAACATTGGCAGAGAAAGTTTACCTGAATTACCTCTTGTCAGTGGTGCAGGACGGTGGGCCCGACAAGGAGCAGGATCTACTCATTTGGATGGGATGGGAAAAAAACGAGATCCTGTGTATGTGATGGCGTGCACTTGACAGTTGGAAATTAATTGCTTTCGAGGCAAAATTTGCCTCATACATAGCACACTGTACTGTTAGCTATGTTGGTGCAGAAAAGTAGTACATTAAATCCCCTTTCATCGGTTACTAAACCAGACTTTCTAAAGTATAGTCCCCTGAACATGCAAGGTTATTTTAGAACAATTAAAATTGATGTATATGGTTAGCTATCCAACGCTACTCCATACCACATACAAACATGGAATCCAGATAAGGACATTTGACTGATTTTGCCATGTAATTCCATCACTGTGGGTAATAAAGATTGGAATATTAACAAATATAAAGAAACTGCACATACTGTAATAATGAAAATTACATATACCTGTGTCGAGAACCACTTCTAGATCTAGATCGACTTGATCTTCTACTTTTCTTGGATTTTCTTGAAAATATGTTAATCAGAATGTATATTCAAGAGTTTATTCAAAAAATAATATCAACACAATAATGATTATGTTAAATTCATAAATTTTGTTTTGAACTGTTCAACAAAAAAGTATTTTTATCCTCAAAAATAATTGTAATGCCTCTGTTTTTAACTTTTAATTTAAATCAATGAATTTTCCTCCAAACAAATGAGAATAGTGTCAAGAATGTTGTGTGCGTATGAATTCTGCCTAGTCTGTGCATAAGATTGGGAAGTTAAACCCCATTTCATTTCTTATGAATTATTGTCCTGTGAAATAAAATTTAATGCAATAGTCTAGAAATTACAAAACATACTTTGGAGATTTTGATCGTCTCCGCTTGGGGCTTGCTCTTTTGGGTGATCTGCTTGGGCTACGACGCTTTGGGCTCAAACTTGGAGACAGTTTCTTGATTGGTGAAGGACTTCTACTATGTGATGATCTGCAATTAGAATTCTAACCATTAAAATAGATCTTTTTATTCTATATTTTTACCGTCTTGCATGCTTGAACCTGAATTCTGACATATTTCTCTAGAGACCCATACATGAGTATAAAAAAAATACCTCATTATTGTTAACAGTTGATTGTGCATAGTCTTGAATCTTCTATTTAATTTTTATTCTGTGAGCTATACAGTTTAAGTATATTTAATAAACCTGTCTTCTTTTACTAATCAAAATAACAGATTCCAAAATCAACCCAATCCAAAATTCTCTTTGAACAAATGTCATAAAAGTTATGATCTCTAAAGTTAATCAAGTATTTTCAAAATGATTATTATGAAGTGTAGATTTGTTGTGTGTGTGTGGGAGAGAGAGAGAGAGAGAGAGAGAGAGAGAGAGAGAAATGGGGTTTAATGTCCACTCGACACAAACTAGGTCATTTTGGGACTAACATGGTTTAATTTTATTTCAATAATTCGCTTGCGCGTAGGGGTCTTTAGCAGTTGGAGGAAAACAGAGAACCCAGACAAAACTAAAGAGGTTAGACAGGCAACCCTACCCTTTGCCACGTACAACCGGGAATTCGAAACCACATCAGTTGACTCAATAACAGTCTTTATGATACAGCACGCGCACGTTAACCATTCAGCCACCTAACCCCCCTGATTTATTGTGTGAAGTGGGTATCTTTATCAAAATGAAAATTAATTAGAATGGACATCACTTCAGCCTTTATGAAAACCTTCTTGCTGTACAACTTTCATATACAAAATTTGCTTGAAATGACTTCAGTGGTTCAATAAAATAAGTCTTAAAACAGCAATGATGCCTTAAGGCAGATGGTTAAACATAGAATATATAGTGGGGAAAAGGCAGTTGAGTGGGTAATAAAGGAGGATCACAGATCACACTAACTAATTTACCATTAGAAAATGGGTTTGTATAAAATTGATTAAATCAATTGATTCATTGTGATCTGGATACATAACCATATAAACATCATTCTTTGCACTTAATTCAAGGGGAACATTTTCAACAATCTATAAATTTTAACATAGCTGTCATTATATTTATATTACACCTGCAAGACAATGATGAAGACAAGCTGGTGTTTAAATAATGCACATGCTCAAGAGGCGATCCCAGGCTGGGCGATAGGGTTGTATTGAATAAAAGCTGTGCAAGCAGTGCATAGTACAGATCCTAGGGTCCCCAGAAAGATATATCTTAAATATATATGTGTCCAATTGTTTGAGGATTTATTATGTCATACAGAGACACTTAGGGATCTTTAGGAGTGGGAGGAAACCAGAATACCTGGAGAAAACCCACAAAGTTCAACAGACAGCCCTCGATCTATAAAACATAATTTGATTAATATTTTATTTTTGTTTTAATTTTATTATAAATAATAGCCAAATACAAAAACAGAAGCCCCATCCCCCCGCCCCCATCCATACATGTTATGCACTAGGTTCCATTTACATTAAATTCGGCACTCTGTTATAGACTTAGTTACTTTGTTTAATTTATTGTGGGCTGCAATCTGGGTATATAATATTTCCTGGTCACTACAAATAGTATACTTTCGTCTTTCGGATAAAAAAAAGTTTATATGGTCAAATACAGGACTTAAACATACTCAAAGGGTAATATCTTTCTGGTAGTTAAAAGCTATTGGTCCACCTATTTCTATTTATATGCAATAGATAAACAAGAATTCTTCTATAAGTTTTTTTCATGTATTTGCCATTATTTTCTATCTCTTCAGATATATATATTAATCATCAGGATAGATATAAACAGAATAAGGACAATACAAGGATAATTATTAGTTTAACACTTTAAATTACTTTACAAAGATAAATGTGTCAGTATTTCATAGCATTTGTTTCAAAATTAATTTGAGAAAATAATTAGATTGAAATAAAATTGACTGATTAAATTATAGCAATGATCATGAATCTATCTATTGATCATTATAATCAAAGGCTTACTCTGAAATTAAAACATGGTCTTGTTATATTATTTGTTAATATGATTTTAATATGAATGATTCAATTTGAAAGGGTCTATATTAAATACCTTGCTAGTTTTTTCTCCTGTAGAATGGGTATTTCAGTACTAAACAAAATAAATAGATATGTCTTCATATAAACACTTTTTATACATGTAAACATATTAAAACCAATGGAAAACAGAAAAAAAGCAACATAAATGATCTAAAACCCAAAATATTGAGTACATTATTAGTTAGAAAATAAAAATATAATCCTGAACGTCCAAAGTGTTTCTAAATATATATTTAAACTCCACCAACACAATTTGCATTCTCAACTCCACATCATTTATAGTCTGTTATTGTTGACAGCAATTCTAAATCAGTATTCAAAGACTTTAAGATGGTTGCTGTGGAACGAATTATATGCCCCCAGCAGCTAAGTCGTAAGAGAACTCCATAAAGCTTGAGGCTAGACGATTCTTTTTAAAAATAAAGTAAATACTAAAAAACATCACTAGTGTGTTGATAGAGTCAAGATCATAATCATGGGCAAAACAAGCAGAATTAAGAGCAATTACTGGAAATTGTTGTAATTTGAAAAGGTTGCTTAGTCTAACTAATCTGAATAAGGTATATAATTACATGATACTTTCGGTTGCTTCAGCATTCACAAGATTCTACAAATTGTTCAGGGACAATTAACTTTAGAAATTACTGAAATGTGTCTTCATCTAAACTAATCTGAACAATAGGAATTGTTGTTTTTTATTATTTACCAATTTTGTGATTTTTAGTTGTGGTCTAAGCCCGTCTGCTTAAATAATGATAAGTTTTATCAACTCTTTCATTCTATTTTCGGTAAAATATCTGAGAAGAAAAATTTTGAAATAGCAACACTGATAAGCAATATAATATATGAATTTAAAATTATCATATAACTATTGCTCTAAAAGCATTTACAATATTCTACAGTTGAAAAAAAAAGAATACTCTAGAGCGATTAAAATCAATAATGGACAGACATGGTGCAAGGGCAATATACAACCCTATTTCATTTTTGGGATACACAAGAGTTTTAAATCATGATTTTCAAAATAAAAAACAAAAACAAGCAAAAATCCAATTTTAAGATTGCCTGCCTATGATAATGACATGGTTTTAAGCACCCTTGGCCTTTATCTAGAACATCCACTTAATGATTACATATTACAATCACTGCTTTCAGGTATACAGGACCAGGATATTACTGAATAAGAGTCCAAGGCTCCAGGTTATGGAAGGGTATCGCTGCCAATATTAAATGCTCTGCTGCAATGTCTTTTCCGTTAATTATATGTAAAAAGTACAATGTACAAAGTCCTAATACCGGTAATGATAAAGTCAAAATACCTCCAAGGAAAGAGTTAAAGTAAAACTCAGATGTTAAGCGTTAAATGACAAATGTTTTGCCACATCTCATTTGTCCTTCACGCTTTCGATATTGCATCTTTCGCACAGCATCAACTTTCAATGCATTTTGAACAGCATCATTTTCATATGCAAATGTAGGATATCACGTGCCTAATTAACATATATGGAAACCTGCCATGGAACAATGAAATGAAATGGGGTTTAACGCTGCCATGGAACACTATAACGATATTCACCACACAATATCAAGCTGGTACACTATAAGAACTATATCTAGACGACCTGAATGTGCAAGGAAGTAATTGATAGATTCGAAGTGTCAAAGAAACATACTTTCCAGTGATTTATAGCACTAACTGGAATTTGTGACGGCCTTTCTATAAACAGAGTTGAGTACAGCCTAATTAACTCTGTTCCATTACAAGCATTGTGCCAAACAAACAAATAATATATTTAAAGAGAGGAATGACATAGAGAATCTTTGATTAAGCCCCCACCATATCTTAAGTTTAGTTTAGATACCCCCCCCCCCCCTGTTATCAGTGTTTTTACTTAATTCACGACTGTAATAGTGTTTCCTACCGCTCAATGTTTTTCAAGGGGTTACCCTTTCAAGGTACGCTAATCTAAATGTGCCAGTAATTATTTACATATCTTTAAGCAAAAATGGACGTGGTTTTAGTGATAGGCAGCATGGTATCGATAATTTCGGATAAAGACCCGTATACTATAATTGAATTTTAATTTAACTATAACAGAAAATCGGCCTAGCATACAATAATAAATTAACTTATCTTGAAACTTTGGACGTACTTTACAATGATTACGGGGAGGTGGATACTCTGTAATGTCCAAATACGAAATTCCAGATACCATTTTACATAATTAGTGAAAAGCACGTTCATTTCTATTTGTAAATATGTAAATAGTTTTCTAGTACAATCGTATTTTCATAATTCAAATCCAATACATATCACAGGCTAACGATGCCATCGAAAGTTGATTATGTTCAATTAATAATTTAGATAATGGCCTAAAGAAAGACCTGCAATGGCCAGATTTAGCTCTTGCATAATGTTGCATAATGCATGTTTGAGTGACTGCATGGATGTGTGTGTCGGTGGGGGGTATTCAGTGTTAAAATTCGCGTCTTGATTGAAAAAAATCAAAAATGTTTGCTATTTTCAAATATGTAAAATAATTTTCTGGCACATTCATAGACCCTGAAAAACGACCAAAGATGGATAGAGGGGGGGCAGGTATTCAATGTTAAATTATCGATACCATGCTACCTATCACTAAAACCACGTCCATTGCTGCTTAAAAATATGTAAATAATAATTGGCACATTTAGATTAGCGTACCTTGAAAGGGTAACCCCCTTGAAAAACATTGAGCAGTAGGAAACACTATTACAGTGGGGAGTTGAGTTAAAACACTGATTTCGGGGGGGGGGGGGTCTAAACTAAACTAAATATACAGGGGCTTAATCAAAGATTCTCTATGTCATTCCTCTTTTTAAATATATTTTTTGTTTGTTGGGCACAATGCATATGCTTGTAAATTGTTTTTTTTTTTTTTAAAGGAACAAAGTTAATTAGGCTGTACTCAGCTCTGTTTAAAGAAAGGCCGTCACAATACAGGTATTAATAAGAAATTCCAGTTATTGTGTTGTAAATTACTGGAAAGTATGTTTCTTTGACTCTTTGAATCTATCAATTACTTGCTGGCACATTCAGAATTGCACACTGTCGTCTAGATGTAGTTCTTATAGCGTAGGGGGTCACGGTGGCTAAGTGGATAAGGCGCTGGTTCGCTAGCCTGGAGGTCGAGTGTACGATCCCTGCATTGGCCGAGAAAGTTCATCTCGATTTTCCGTGATATCCTACATTTGCATATGAAGACGATGCTGTGCGAAAGATGCCATGAAAGTTGATGCTGTGCGAAAGATGCTATGTCGAACGCGCGAAGGACAAATGAGATGTGGCAGAGCGCAAAAGTAAAATGTAATGAGAGAAATGGAAAGTGTCGACACGTCAATAATGGCATTTTCAAACAAAACATTTGTCATTTAACGCTTAACATCTGACGTTTTACGTTCAACTCTTTCCTTGGAGGTATTTTGACTTTATCATTACCGGTATTAGGACTTTGTACATTGTACTTTTTATATATAAATAAGACATTGCAGCAGAGCATTTAATATTGGCAGCGATACCCTTCCATACCAGGTAAGCGTCTTTAATGTTAGACACATACATAATATTAATATACAGGAAGTTTTCATTCACAGGGAGAGAAGGCTAAGAACATTTTCAATAATTTAAATAAGGACATTAGGGTGAAACAAATGTCGAGAAAAAGACTCACCTATATCTGGTAAGGAATTTTAATGAAACTAACTAATTTAAACTGTTTAATGATTAGATTTGTTTCTACATCATGCTTTTTTTATAGGTCTGTGTACATCTGTCCAAAATTGTATTGCAATATACTATGATTGATACCACAATATTGTGAATAGCTTTGTGTATATTTATGGAATTTTTAATATAATTTTGGAGTTAGAATCTTAAAATGTGTTTTCCATACAAAACATTTATTCATAAAGTATCTGATCATTATTTGAGGGACTTTGAATCTCTTGCAAACTTCAATATTGTGAAAGGAGAATTTCTAAAAGAAATATCAGTCAAACAATTGTTTAATTTCCTTCAGTACAAAGATATAAAGTAGTGAACATTTTCTACATTCAGAATCCTCTGCTGACAATATAGTCAACTCAAAACCAGCCAATATCACATATAATTTTCGCCATTTTTTTTATGGTAGATTATCTAGTGTTGATCATTTTGATTTTGTTTTGATTAATCAATGTGAGTACATGTTAGCCTGGATTAAGCTATGGGAAATGATATATTGTCCCAAAAATACAAATAATGATCAGCGACTTTCAAATTCAATCATTCCATACTACACATTACATATTGTGGAAAACCTGAAATCATTTATTTTTGGACAGTCCGACTATTATTAATATAAGAAATATAAACCATGATATAACCGAGGAATCAAGAATTGATATAGAAAGTGATGGTAAGGGAGAGGAAAGGACAATAGTTTGTTACTGCAGTCATATCCTACCTGATAAATGCAAGTGATGGAGCCTCAGTATCTTGCTGGTTACTATATATATAAGTAAGAGGTTATGGCAGTGAATATATGAATCTGTTTTAATATTACACATAGTATGTAAAACATATCAGTTGAAGCGACAATTTATCTGATATTTCAGTCATTTAAAATTATAAATGTCCAAATTCCCATTTTATCAACAATTTTTCAAATATGGGATTTCAGCTGCTCACGAATGAAGTTAATTATTTAAATTACATAAATTACAACCATTCAGTAAAATCTACTATAAATGTACATAGGACTCTGAAGAAATAAATTGTCACTTGAACATTATTTAGTCTTCTGTAACCAATAAAAAAGCAATCCACCAACAAACTAAATTTCACAACAATCATAAATAGAAATAAAAACAAATCAATTACCCATTTTCCGAGGAAGCTTTAGGTGATAGGGAACCTTCTTTTATTAATTTTGGAGGTGAAGGAGAAGGGGATATTGATTTCTTCTTATCTTTACTCCTATCCCGACTTGTTGATCTACTTCTTTTACGACTCCTTTAAAGCAAAATAATCTACTCTGAATACTGGAAAATTCCCATACAAGACATCACCATACACAAATAGCAACATAAATAATAATAAAAGACTTTCAAACTAAAAAGTGTTACAGGATCTTAAAGTTTTAAAATTGAAATTTAATTTAAATCTTGTTAATTAAAGAAGGGGTTCCTCCAAATGTTTTGTGAACTTTTTGAACTTAAGGTTACTAGTTTGATAATAAAAACCATATGTTATAATATTTGCGTTGGATAAATACAACAGTATCTTGATTAAAGGAGACATTTGTCTACAATATAAAAACACTAAAATAGAGGAACAATTTCTTTTAAACAATCATCATTTTTGTAGTCATAATAACTATGAACTTATGGCCATTATTCACAAGATGTGAAAATTGACAACCACAATACACTCAAAATAGAAATCACTGTTTTAAATGTAATTTAAAGCGCATAAAAAGTTGTTTTGACAGTTAATTATTTGTTTAAATCAGTCCTTAAATCAAAACATTTGGTCATTCACGAACAATTTCATCAGTAATTCCAATTCAGTTGCT
Source organism: Patella pellucida (assembly GCA_917208275.1). Classification (NCBI taxonomy): domain Eukaryota; kingdom Metazoa; phylum Mollusca; class Gastropoda; family Patellidae; genus Patella; species Patella pellucida. Next base: position 37,844,893 of record OU795037.1, on the reverse strand, counting down.
GCAACTGGTATAGCAGAAGAAGTTGTCGCATCTCGCGTACAATGGCAAAAAGGCTTTAAAACTATTAATAATAAGCCAACAGTCCGGCTGATGTTCCCCGCTGAAATCCCCAAATAAATAGATGACACATTAATTAATCACCTCTTTTGTTTTTTAAAAGTATTGAGCAATCAAACTGATCATCAACAATACACTAAGTTTTATCACTCTCCTATCAGATGGAATCAAAGTAATCTTGTCCCAAAGCATTGACCAATAAAATTGCTAAGCATTAGCTCGAAATGTTAATCATCAAACTCAGTCAAGACATTCCCCTTAATTTAAAGCAGAGTTGTTATGTTCCAAAGTCTTGTTTAACAATCCTCAGCCTAAGCAGAAATTCTCACCATCGAACTTAGTCAAGGTAATGATATAATGAATCTATATTCTGTGTTTCATCTCACTCAATTCACCAAAGTTTTCGTTCCCTAGAGCATCAACCAATCAGATTGCTTATCTCTGCTTACCGTAAGCCGACAATGTTCATCATCTAACTTCATCAAGGCATTCACTCATGAACGCCTACACCAAGTTTAAATATTTAACCTCAATTGGAACGAGAGTTATTGTGTTCGACCAATCAAATAGCTTATCACTCTGCTTACCCGTAGCTGAAAATGTTCTTTATCGACATTAGTCAAGGTATTGATGTAATGAAACTATACACCAAGTTTCATCACCCTCACTTAATTAGAACTTAAGTTATCGTGTCCAAAAGCATCGACCAACCAAATTGCTTATCTCTGCTTACCCTAAGCAGAAAATGCTCATCTTTGAACCCAATCAAGGCATTGACCTAATAAACACCTACACCAAGTTTGAACATTCTAGCTTAATTAAAACTAAAGTTATGGTGTCCCAAAGCATAAACCATCAAATTGCTTATTTCTGCTTACCCTAGGCAGTAAATGTTCATCTTTGTACTCTTATCAAGGCATTGACCTAATGAACACCTATACCAAGTTTGAACATTCTAGATTAATAAGAAAGAGAGTTATTGTGTCCCAAAAAGTGTAACGGACAGACAGACAGGCAGACCCATTTTAATAGCCCCTTGCTTTCTTCGAAAGGCGGGGGACAAAAATAAAATAAAGCTATAGAATGTAAAGCAGAGCACCACAGTCAACCCAATATTATTAAATGTTTCTACAAACCTGGACCTGGAGTGAGACCGTCTGATCTTTGAAGCAAATGCTTTAGGAGGAGTTTTTGATCTTTTCCTACAAAATAAAAGATAATTTATAAAAATTTAATAATTTGAAGTATTTTTCTCAGAGATTATCACTTATACTTTATTTTGCTTAATGAAGAACCTTATATTGAAGACTTAAAGGACGATATTGATGTAAGCCATCACCATATATGTTATAGAACTGATTAAACACATTCCAAATATAATTTAAACACAGAGATCATTGCTAAGATAGATGTGTAACAAAGATTTGAATAAACGGAAGTGACGTAAACAAATGGCTAAAAAAGAGTTATCCTTCTACATAACTGACTGAAGGTTTAATTTTATTTCCATAATTCGCTTGCAAAAAGGGGTCTTTAGCAGTGGGAGAAAAGCCGGAGAAACAGGAGAAAACTACATTGTCGGACAGGCGTTTATACTCCTTGTCATGTACAAGTGGGATATCAAAACGATGCCACTGGACTCAATGACAGACCTTATGATCTAAAGCATGTGTGACGTACAGAGAGAGAGAGAGAGAGAGTGCAGGGGTTTAACATCCACTCACCACAAGCACAATATTACAGAAAATCAAAAAAAGTACTTTATCTACAATATATGAATCAAAATCTTTTTTCGCATTGACATTTAACAGTATCCACGTCTTGATTACGGACACATCTTAAAAATTCTTACTGTAGAATGAGAAAAAAGAGAGAGAGAGAAATGGGGGTCTAACATCCACTCAACACAGCTAGGTCATTTCGGGACTAACATATGGTTTAATTTTATTTCAATAATTCGCTTGCGCGTAGGGGTCTTTAGCAGTGGGAGGAAACACCCATATCTCCATGCCACATACGCCCACACCAGGGCTCAAAACTACAGCCGCAAGCCAGAGGTGTCCAGCCAGCTGGAGGTCGAAGCGCGACCCTAGAATGAGAAAGAAAATATTTGAATTATCATATTTTCATTAAATATCAGTCTCCTGTATTTTTTATTTACCTTGACCTTGATCTTGAACGTTTAGATCTGGTACGTGATCTTGATTTTGACTTTCTTCTGTCCCGGCTTCGTGATCTCCGTGCCCTGGAATAGATATAAAAGAAAGGTTGCCAGATTACAAAACATGCTTACAGCAGCTAATTCATCAGAGTGGTCGCATATTTATTCTTTGCAGGTAATGAGGGGCATTGACATGACAATTTCATACAAATCAATCAATATGCCTCTTTGTTTCACTAATTTAAATGATGCATATAATTTCATACATATTGTACGATAACTTTTGTTGTTAGTGCGTTCACAAGGTTCAGCAACGTGAAACAAGGGCCATAGCCCGTAACTCTAGAAGTAATTAAGGGAAATTAATGAAATTCAACAGGCTTCTTTGCTTCACTAATTTAAAGTATGCATATTTAAATTTTGTCATTAGAGTAGAGCATTCACAAGGAGCAACAAAGAGAAACAAGGGCTATAACTCCAGAAGAAATAAACGGAAATTATTGAAATTAAATAGGCTTCTTCATCTTACTAATGTAAACAACATATCTCAATTTAAATCAATCAGATGATAAATGTAGTGTGTAGAGTGTTCACTAGAAATTGTGGACAGAGGACGGGAGCCACAGCAATATGCGACCACATTTCCATGTGGGTGTATAAAAAGTAATACATGTACCTACAATTAGACGATAACAATAAAAGTTCTGCCTCTTTACACCACATATCGGGTATACATACAGGCAGCAGTAAATAATTCAATACAACTCAATCTCACTCAAAATTATTTATAACAATACTAACATGGTTATTATTCATTAATACTGTCAACAACTGGCAATGTGGAAGTTCTATATGAATCTTAGGCACTGAATATTAGCATCATGCACCTTATTAAAATTATTTAATGATACAACAGTTTCAACATCAAACAGTCAAGTGTTAGAATAAATGATGGTTTGTCAAGTAAGGTTGATGTAAATTTGTAACAAAATTATAAAAGTATTAGAGTGCTATACATGTAAAGTACACATATGAAAATTTGAAGGAGTGCTTTCGTCATTGCCATTTGTTCTCAATTTATTCATTACTAGACTAGTGTTAACATCAAATACTGATTTTACTATTTGAATATTTTAATTGAATGTTATTTGCATATTTAATACTAATTGTTAAAATACTGGAATGTTCTTCATGCATTTTCTAATTTCCACAAATTCACAATCTATCAAGAATAATGAGTACCAACATATCAGTTTGAATAGCTTTGATAAACTATTTGTATGTCAGTATTTGAATATTGGTAGTATTGAAATATAATTGTAATTTCAACCATACACAACCTGAAGTATAAATTGTTTTGTCTCTAGTTAACAAATTGATGCTTTGGGTGAAACTATCATCCACAGTAAATAAACAAAGCTGCAAATAGGCTATGATAGTCTGTGATCCAATCAAATTCAGTCATGGGTTCACAGAATACAAATAGTAGTTATTACTGCATGTACAGCTGGTTTTAATTTTATAATTTGACAGACCGCAGTTCAATTTGTTAATTAAAAGCAATATCAAATAAAAAAAAATTCTAAAGATCTGTAAGAAGAATTCTACAAGACAGTTCAATGAGTAAGGTGCTGGCATTAAGCCAAATGTCCTTCCTAGTTAATAAAACATGTTTTCAACAATAATCTAGAAGAACATGAAATCAAGGCCTGGACATGTCTTGCAACGTGAGTAGTACAATTTGAATTCCTCTTTCCGGTTTAATAGTGCCTATTAATAGAGTTATGTACCTTTTTTATACTATAATGAATGGTGTCTTGGTAGTTCGAGAAGGAAATGTCACATAGAGAATTCAGTTTGGTTCATAAATTTTATTTGACATCTTATACATGTTGCATCAAAGTTATCTTGTCCCAAAGCATCGACTAATGAAATTGCTTAGCTCTGCTTAACTTTAATGGGAAATGTTAATCATTGAACTCAGTCAAGGTATTCTCATAATAAATATCTACATCAAGTTTAAACATTCTAACTCAATTAAAAGCAGAGTTGAAATACTCATCATCAAACTTAGTCAATCAGAACTAAAGTTATTGTGTTCCAAAGTCTCAACCAATCAAATTGCTGATCTCTGCTTAGCCTTAGTGGAAATTGTGCATGATTGAACTCTTGTCAAGACATTCACCTAATAAACATCTACACCAAGTTTGAACATTCTACCTCATTTAGATGATCTACTGTGTTATCCAAGTTTAGTCAAGGTATTGATGTGATGAAACTATTCACTATGTTTCATCACTCTCACTTAATTAGGACCAAAGTTATCATGTACCAAAGCATCAACAAATCAAATTGCTTTTCTCCTCTTAATCTAAGCAGAAAATGACCCTCCTCAAACTCCATCAAGACCATTCACGTCAACTCAACACAACTAGGTCATTTCGTGACTAACATATGGTTTTAATTTTATTTCAATAATTTGCTTGCGCATAGGGGTCTTAAAACGTTGGAGGAAACCGGAGTGCCCGGAGGAAACCCACGAGGTTGAGAAGGCGTCCCTATTTCCATGCCACATACGCTCACACTAGGGCTCGAAACCACAGCCACATGCCAGAGGTGACCGGCCAGCTAGAGGACGAAGCACGACTCTCTAGGCCAATAGGCAATCCCAACCACCCTCACTAAGTTTAAACATTTTACTTTTAGCTCAATTATAAGGAGAGTTATTGTGTTCCAAAGTCTAAACCAATTAAACTACTTACCATGAACAGAAAATGATCATTATAGAACTTAGTCAAGGAATTCACCTAATAAACCCTACATCATGTTTGAACATTCTAGCTCAATTAGGAGACTTATTGTGTCCCAAAAGGCAGGGGACAAAAAAAAATCCATTACAAACTGTAGACTCGACAACATAATACAAGGGCGTATAAAAATAAGGAATAGTTTTCTATACATAATTACAATATCACAGCTTTTTAATAATAAAGGTTTAAGATAAATTAGTACGAAAGAGAAAGTAAACAACCACATAGCAGTGATAAGAATATTTTTACTAGTTTGAATCTGAACAGATCATCTTCCCTGACCATAAATGACGATGTGATAAAATAGAAACCGTTGAAATATGATGGTACCTGGTAAATAGTAACCATGTTATATAATACTCACACATTGTTTTTGGTATCAGACATTACAGTTCTAAATAACATAAAATAAATAGGAATAAATATTGAATCAATTTGTATTCTAATTTTTGCAAAGTTGGTAGAAGATTTTACAATATAAACTTAATAACGTCAATGTAATCTGAACCTTAAACTACTAATTATTTAAATTTGGTAAAACAAACTGTACTATTTACTATTATCTATTTAATACTCACATTCTTGTTTTATCAAAACCATTCCTGGAATAAAAATCAGTTCATATATATATATATTTCCATGGAAACAAATCCTTTCTCATACAAATATTTTTAAAACAATTAAAGATTCATTATTCAAGAGCTAAATCTGCCTAATGCAGATCTTTATTTAGGAATTAAATGTTATATAAATTATTAATTAAACATTTATTAACTTGCTAAGACCATAGTCGACTCTCAATGCCATCGGATGCTCTAGATTTTCAACAGATTTAAAAATAATTTGCAGTTAATGACTTAATTTTTATTGGATAATCTAGACTTTTTTTTATTATTGTAACAACAACAGTAGCAATGACAATGTGACTACATTGTTCTGCAATCTATGATAACTCTGCTCAAAAGAAAGTAATTTGACTGATATTTTCAACATATTCCCTTTTCATTATTTATTTTTTAATTATCATAGTGAAAACTGTCAGCTCTTTAACCAAATCTAACATAATGCATCTTTAAATAAAATATCAAAAAAACATGCTATTTTGTTATTGTTCAAGTGAATGTTCAATTCATCAACTGCCAAGTATTGTGCTTTAATATATCTGATAATAACCTATACCCCTTTTTAAATCTAATTACTTTCATTTCTTGGCAAGGTTATCTGTAATAGGGAATCGCAGAGCGCCGAATATAGATAGGTTTTGTCATGAGAAGAATGCTTCACAGCAAATTGGAAACCAGCAGTTGGGGATATAAGTATAGTACCAACAATAAAATGTGGGCGTATAAAAACAAACAGGAAATATTAAACTAACCTTCTTGATCTGGACTGTGATCGGCGCCGGCGAGATCGTGATTTAGACCTTGATCTACGTCTTGACCTTGACCTGCGTCTTGATCTAGACGATCCTCTCCTTGATCTTGATGTACCTCTTTTAGAGCGGGACCTAGAGCGCTTTGATCTAGACCGAGATCGTCTCCTTGAGCGTGAACGACTTCGACCTTTAGATCTGCTTCTTGATCGTCTCCTTGTCCTTGTACGAGATGAAGATCGGCTTCTCCTTGCTAATGAAACAAATTTATAAAATTAAGTTATTGGTTAAATGGATTCCACAATTCAGCAACATAATAATTAGGCTTCATTAACCCTGATAATAAGCTGTGGTTGTTATGACAGAGTAAACAATATTAATAATAAACTATAAAGTCTAAAATAACCAATTTACTCTAAATTTTTTTTTAATAAAACAGTGGCTGCTAGGCAAGATATACCCACATTTTGCAAAAGATGGATAGAGAACAAGCTAAAAACCTATTTTTTAAATCAATCAAGGGCCATAATTCAGGAACTTACAATATGCACGAATATCGAAAGGAACAAAGATCTCTAGGTTATGAACATCTTTCAAGTTTCATCAAAATTGGATTAAAATTGTGGCCTCTAGAGGGTCCACAACCTTGGAATACCACATGATTACACTATTTGTGCACGAGCGACGGCCATTTTGTCCGGCAGTTTTGTTCGATTTTCACAAAGTTTGAACTCAACTATCAATATTGTATTACGGTAATACACTTTCCAAAAAAGTAACGCAAATCCAGTTTTTGATGGATGTTTCAAAGACATTTAATACATGAACTAAAAATGACAGACTTTTGAAATTTCACACATATAAACAAAAGCAACCAAAGCTTTAGTGACCGCATCGAATGTCCCAACGCCACATTTGACGTCACATGCTGTTAGTACTGAGTGTGCCCCCCCCCCATGAGAGTCAATTACTGCCTGGCTTCTCCTGCTCATAGACACAATCAAATTGTGGATGACAGCCTGTGGAATTGTAGCCCACTCAGCCTTCAATTGGGTTTAAAACAGCGTTGACGTTGGCCATCATGGGAAGGATGTTCGGACGCAAGATCTCACAAATGTAACGCTAAGCTGTTATGTTCCCCCTGATGTGCACCAAGTCTGTCCTGGCATTATAAGAGATGCCTGCATATATCATGACACTGCCGCAACCAATTCTGTTGACTTCTTATATGCTATTTAAAGCAAAGCGTTCACCTCTCCGGTGGTAGAAACCGGGATTCATCGCTGAACCATATGTGTCTCCATCTTCCATCGTTGTAGCTGGCGATGTTGCCTGGTCAAAATTTAGCCTTTAACAGAATGTCTTGGTCACAACCCTGCCTCTTGTAGCAGGTTCCGGACAGTCTGGTGTGAGATCCTGGGCAGTCCCGGTAGTGGAAACAACAGTTATTGTCCTTTGGCATAGGTGGTTCAACTGAATGTAGTGATCCTCGGCAAGAGTGGTGACACACATGGTCTACCGGATCTGGGAAGGTCACATGTGCCTTGCTGCTGGTAGCGGTTCCATTGCCTGGATATGGTGCTAGGGGACACAATTAAAAACCTTGCAACCTCTGATCTGGTCTCGCCAACTTGCGACCGTCTGATGGCGTCAGTGCTCACTCTGGGTTTCAATTTTTTTCGACAATTTTTTATTTTAGTTTATTAGCCATATATTTTTCCGTCAAAAAAGAACAAATATCTATTAGATTTTTTGAGTAATTGTTATACATATCATATATCACAGTTTACAAAATTCTTTACTGCTTTGCAGAAGCCCATTTTTTGAAAGCTTTTTCAACATCTGGGGCAAAAACTTTTAGTAACATTAAATTACACAGTGTATTTGTTTTTAATGAATATTTGATGTTTTTTTTATAATATTTGGTCTATTAAAACATCTTTCACACCTGTAGTTGCCACAGGAATTGTGATTTCACAAGGATTTGAAAATTCCCATTCGTTCTAAAAAGATCTACCTTTTTTAAATGCACTTAAACATACATTTTGCAAGAGCTAACTCTTCCTTTAGTTATGATGATTGAGGCCAGCCCTAAAATTCAAAAGCTAATCTCTCGGTTCAGAGTGGAGCAATTTGAAATTGTCAGCATATTCTATTTACATTATCTATATCTTTTAACTACTATAGTCAGTTCTTTATCAAACCTCTCATAATTGTCCTTTAAAATTTTATACTTCTTGACATTTTTCTGTTTCGTGAACTTTTGAGGTAGTCTTGTTCATGCAGGCCTATTGTAGAAGTTGATATCGCTTTTACACTGTGGTGGTGAAAAATATCAAAAAGTCTGACATTCTTCTATCGGACTTTGAAGAAGGCTGTTCAATTTTTCGCTTACGACCCATGGCATGCGATTTGATGTTAACCACTTTCGTTCGCTTCTGTAGATTAGCGTCCAGTTCCACATAAACTGTAACAGCAAACCTGACTTCATTTATTAAGTATACAGGCAACAGGAGTAAGAAAAAGATAAAACAGATGTCATAATTCAATAATCCCAAACAAATCGAACAAGTATTATTCTATTTATCCATTTTGAGTTACTTTTTTTGAAGATGATATATTCAAACGTTTTCCATACAATCAAGGGCAATACTTCAGGAAGTTATGATTCGATATACACCAATATTGTGGGAACCAAGATCTTTGGGTTATAAACATGCATTTAAGTTTCATCACAGCCAGATGAAAATTGTGACCTCGAGTATGTCAAGCTAAAAACATGGTTTTTCGTACAATCAGGGGCCATAATCCATGAAGTTATGGTCCGTAAAATGCCAATATCGAAAGGCACCAAGACCTTTAGGAGAGTTTCCACAAGCAAATTGCGGACGGACGGACCGGGGAGTTGACAATCTACGTCCCAAAATTTTGATGAGTGCATAAACTAGACACCTACAATCTGCTGCAGCTGCTATCAATGAATGTGCTTCTTTCACTTTCTTCATAGCTTCTTCTATTTCTCTCTGTGATTCTTTTGCTGACTTTGACTGGGGTTTTATAATAGCAGCTGTAGAATGAGAAACTCTGAAATAAAAATACCAACATAAATGAAAATACATGTATGGGACTTATAATTCGTCAATTATAATTACGAATTTAATGCAATGTCATATTTGTATGTTCTGAGAACTTAATTATTTTGAAGCACCACAAAAGGCTAGAAATATAAATGGTCCTGTCATTTTGTGCAGCACGATTTGCCTTTTTTTCCTTATTTTTATTAATCTTTTAATACATGTCCACAATAAAATTAACTACACCTGGAATAACTTCAACAGGCCTTACATTTATGTTGGATGCAACAAAAATCATTATTTCGAAGCCTGCAGATTAAACATTAGTTAATCTATATTGAAAAGACACAATAAAGAAATCAATCTTATTCTATTAGTAAGTGCAGAGGGACTTCACCACACACTAAACTAGGTGTTTTGGGAGTAACATGGTTTAATTTTACTTCAATAATTTGGTCCAGGGCCTGTAGTGATACAGACTTTACTCAAAAATAAAAATGAACTAACAATAAGGGGGAATATCTCCCAAACGTTATATAATCATATAGTCATGATCTAGAGTCTGTTTACACTAGGGACCAGGAATCTACAAGTTTTTACGAAAAAAGGTAATAAACTACCCTTATCATCTAGAATCTAATACGCGTCAAGAATTTGTTAAATACCGTCAAGATTCATCGAAAAACGCCCAGTTTGTGCTACCATGTGTAGATTTAGAAACACATTCTAGTTTTGACATAGATCGTCTACTTTTGAAATGGGTTTAGTTTTTAGACAAGACCTTATTTTCTCGGACGTTGTCAAGAAATGAACAGAGTGTTTAATAACACAAGATAATTAGATTTTACTCCAAATTACTACTTTACCGAGAGTCGTATATGTGGTTACGATTTATATGGTTACAATTAATAGAAAAAGGTTTTAAAACTATTCATTGATACAACTTCGTCATCGTTTTATTCTTTCTGTCATTCATATAATATCCATGATGTCTGAAGTAAATTACTACATGCGTCAAACAATGATAATGGTTCATCGGGAAAATTTACAGTAGCTATTGGATAACAGCACGAATAAGCAACTGTATACTTCATATTGCATAAATGTACTATTAATAGTATTATATAATAAGCTGGAATTATTTTTAAGTCGATCGCCTCAGTGATCAACATAGTACCGTATTTTGTGTATAGTAGGGTAGCATGCAGCGCTAAAGCAGGAGATAAACTCGCATGTACTGTACAGTCGGCAGTTGAATGTAAATAGGATGATAGATCATTTAAATCTTTTGTATTAATAGTAATACTAATAATTTATACATCTGTTTTGTCGTCGTGAAAAGCGTAATAAACTTGACAAAAATTCTAGTTCGGGCCATGAGCACGTATCATTCATCCACTTGTTTGAAAAATGTTTTCCTCAATTGCATACACCAAATAACGGGTCTGGTAAACATCGCATTTTTTTGTAAATATCAATTTCTGGGATCGGTAGGTCAACCTTACACGTACATAAAAATGAAGGTGAGTGTGTGTGAAAAAGCTTTATTTAACGTCCCCTTCCACCGAAGTGATATCGCAGACAAAAAAACCAAGGGAGAGTTCGGTTCCATTTTATGTAAAAGAAGCTTACTGTACGAGTACGGCAGTATTTTCACGAAAAAAAACCCCACACACGATGGGCTATGGGTTTCAGTCTACGAATAAGGCCACCGTCCCTTGGGACTGTCATTACAATTTAGATTATATTATTTGAATAAATGTCTGCTATTGTTAAAAAAATTACAAATTCAAGCCACATGTCTCGATTCTGTCTGAAACCATATCGCTCACAGACATGTAATTACACCACCGTTGCAAGGAATATACAGCACGTCAGCAGTCATAAATGTCGGTCGTTAGATTCTTTGAATAGCCGCAACCTATTGTTTAATTAATCCTCTAATCCAGATGCATGGCCGGGTTACATCCGAAACAAAACCTTCCACGTTCATATGAATACGTACACTATTATATAGTTTTAATTGTGCACTAGACATGGATTAATCTAGGTGTAATACTGGAACTACACTTTCAAATCAGTGTGGACTGTCCCTAATGTAAGACAATTTTTCACAAATATAATCATTTAGACTTGCATTCTATATACGTATTATTACAATTCTATGCTGCACTACACAAAACAAAATTATGTTGGTCATTGAGGTGGTCAACTTGAAAATAATTCCAGGTAACAATACTATAAATAGTATACAATATGCAAATACGATTGTTTGTGTGCCGTTAGCCAATAGCTACTGTAAACTTTCCCGCGTTAAGACCATCTGTAACCAATGAACACGCATGTAGTAATTTACTTCAGCCATCATGGATATTTTATGAATGACAGAAAGAATAAAATGATGACGAAGTTGTATCAGTGAGTATTTGTAAAATCTTTTTTTTCTATTAATTGTAACCACATATACGGCTCTCGGTAAAGTAGTAATTTGGAGTAAAATCTAATGTCTTGTGTTATTTTACACTTGTTCATTTCTTGACAACGTCCGGAAAAATAAGGTGTTGTCTAAAACTAAACCCTTTCAAAAGTAGACGATCTATGTCAAAACTAGAATGTGTTTCTAAATCTACATGGTAGCACAAACTGGGCGGTTTTTGATGAATCTTGACGGTATTTAACAGATTCTTGACGTGTATTAGATTCTTGATGATAAGGGTAGTTCATTACCTTTTTTCAAAATACAGTGTATAAATATAAAATCAATCAGATAACTGAGGTCTCTAAAGCATACAAAAGATTTTTCAATCAAGGGTCATAACTCTGGCAGTAATAATCGGAAATCGTTGCAATTCAGTAGACTTCTTCGTCTCATGATGGTGTATAAATTTCAAGTCAATCAGACATTAACTTTAGCTTCTAGAGCATCTACAAGATTTTTCAAAGTGATCAAGGGCCAAAACTCTGGCAGTAATTATTGGAAATCGTCGAAAATCAAGTCTTTATTGTCTCATGACCTTAAACACTGTGTATGAATTTATAAAGTCATTCGGATATTAAATGTGGGAGTATAAAAACTATCAATTTAGGAACAGATAGTATATTTTATGCAATCTATTACACAGCTGAATAATACCTAACTCATACAGAGAGAGAAATGGGGTTTAACGTCCACTAAACAGAACTAGGTCATTTCGGGACGAACATGTGGTTATTTCAATAATTCGCTGGCACGTAGGGGTCTTTAGCAGTGGGATGAAACCGGAGTACCCGGAGGAAACCCACAAGGTTTAGAAGGAGCCCCTATCTCCATGCCACATACACTCACACCAGGGCTCGAAACCACAGCCGAAAGCCAGAGGTGGCCGGCCAGCTTGATGTCGAAGCGCGGCACTCTAGACCACTAGGCCATCCCAAACCCCCTCTAACTCATACACCTATAACAAATGCAAACTAGGTTTCTCAAAGATATGGGACTACTCTTACTTAATCTCCACACAGTAACTCAATATGCATAGTTTACTCAATTACTGAATGTGATAAACCAGAAAAATATAGAGTTATGTATATTCGCAAAAACATCACTTACTGAATTGGTCTTCCCTGAAACATCACTCCATTGTATGTTAATGCAGTTGCTACAGCTCTTTGATCTGAGAATTCAACAAAAGCATAGCGAATAGATGAACTTTCACCACCTGCCATTCTTATATACTTTACTTCTCCCACTTGTGAAAAGAAACTCAACAGTTGTTCTGGAAGAACCTTGAAAACATTAAACAATCTTAATTAAAAGTGGATTTAAGGATCATATTATTTGTTCCTAAGGTAAATAAAATTAACTGATAGAAATGAAAAGAATTGGGTTAAACATGTTACTTTACTGCGCCGACTGTGGTTATGATGACGGGCATACAACATACAGTGTGCCATTAGTGAAATTTTTTATTGACAGCAGCGCTATGGAATCTCTTATTTTGAATTCCAACTGTCTAGGGATCTTTTACACACATGCCAAAGTCTTCATTGGATCTTGATTTTGTGTCCCATCCTGACAACTACTAGATCTAAAAATGTGTTTAATATTTCTCAAAAGAAGTATAATAACATGTTAAATTATAATATAGTGTACATTATGTCCAATGGTCATTTCTAAGCGCTGTTCAGACACATTGTATACTGTATACAATGTTAAAAGTATCTCTGGAGTATATTTATGATCACACCACTAATACACCTTATTAAATAGAAAAGTTTTTAAAGCAGGTAATCATCTATTCTTACTGCAGCTTCTAAATTTCCAACATAGACTGTTCTTCGTATTTCTTGTGTTTTACTGGGGTCTATAGAGGCTGGTAATGGAGGATATTGTGGTAGACCTAATGCCACTAATCGTGGATCATATGTTGTTATCATTTGTTTACTACCCGATCCTACTTTCTGAAAAGAATAAATTAGCAAATAATAAATATGCACATACAAGAAGGATCAATAGGTTAACTCTAAAATTAATCCTTGAATCAGGATATTTGGCAAAATTAAATAAGAGAATTATTTTAAGACATATAGATAATTTTATGTTTTTGAGTCCAAGAAAGTGTTATGTTTTAGACACTACAGGGAATAGAAAACTATGAAATCCATATAGTCAAAACTGATGCATAATATAAATAAGTGTAATTTAACACATCACTTTGGTGGAATATTACTGGTGTGAATTTGAAGCAGGTACATGTGTCGGCATGTATTCGAAAACATGTCCTTTTGTAGGAATATTACTAACGTAAATTTGAGAACTGTACGGGAGTCAAATATAAAAAAATAGCAAGGTGCACCTATTTTTATTACATACGAACTACTTTGACTTTCTGATTGTTAACTTTCCATTCATTAGTAGAAACATTCCAATATCACCAGCTTATGCAGTGTTTGTGTCTCAACTAATTTCTTACGCAAGAGCTTGATCCTTTTATTCTTATTTTTTAAGTAGATCAAGGCTTTTGTCATCTAAGCTTCAATTATATGGATACTTGCCCATTAAACTTACAAAACCTTTAAAAAGTTATATGGCTGTCATATTGACTTAATTGGTAAATATAACATGTCTCTCTCAGATATTATTGTAGATATATTTAATTTGACACGTTTAATATTTCCCTGATTATGTCTAGTACATTTGTAAAGTAAACACTGTTCATCATGTGCATTTTGCATACCGATAGTCCATTGGCCAATCACGCTATTTTACCGGGATTTCATCTAATAGTTTAGATGCAGCTATGGCAGGGTGAGCTTAATCTTCTGGACACTGTTTGTTGTGTATTTTGTACACAGTGAACAGCCAGTTTGCTGATTACACCTTTTGCCTATACCTGTTTTTAAGAATTCGATTGGATTGTTCGTACTTGGTTTTATTTGATTTGAATATTTTGTTGACACATGATTTTTAATTGTGATCTGAATCCATCTGCTTATTTAATGATGAGAGTTATGCCATTTTATTGTTGTTAAAATTGTCTGAGAAGAATTTTTTTTGAAATAACAACACTGGTCACTGGTGGTAAATAAAATTGGCATTTTTGGGGAGGTTAATAATAATATGTAGTTATCACCCCAAATAACAAAATATGTCATATCTTATGAACAAAACTTACAGTACTAGGTTTAAAATATGCAATTTAGACAACTCAATGCCCCAAATCTAATTTAAAATTACATTTATGTAACCTTACAGTATGACATCATTGAAAGTAAAACCTTCATTGAACTGAAGCAATTTCAAGGTGCCTTGAAACATAACCATTCATGACAATGGCTTTTTCACAGAAATTTCATCTTGGGTAGTAGTGAAATCGAGACACTGTGGCAATGTTTTCTCAAAACCAGAGTCTGTATTGTTTATAGTGAAGACATAAATTATACAGAACGATATTAAATAAATATCTTGACGGACATTGCTTATTAGCAGTTCAGATTTTAGGTATTTATCTTAACTTTTCTCACAACTGCACCAATTTAAAAATTTTATGAGCACCATCAATTGTTACTTTCCTTCACTCCTAATCCTAGTTTATTACACATAGCCATATTTGCTATTTATCAAGGTTTATTAAGTTAATAAGAGTATATTCTTGTGTCAATTATGGTATAAGTAGTATGGTTTCAATATTTGATCATCTTGTTAATCCTCTGTTTCATCTTTTAATTGTTTAATAAGCCAATCCTAATATATACAATGGTGCACCTTTGTTTTATCAATAGCTTATCATAGCCAATCATACTCACTTTCCTTGCATCCCATTGGATAGTTTGCACTGATGTTTGTATATATATATTCATAGTTTTTCCTCATTTTTATATATTTGTGTATATGCTTGAAATCTTTATATATTTGTGTATATGTGTGAAATCTTGTTGAAAAGTCACAGTGAAATAAACAGTTGGATACTGAATATTTTGAAATAATATAGGGAATAAAACTTACTCTAGAAACAACATTATTTGGCCATGTAGGAGCCCCTGGTAACATACCAGCCACAGCTTGTGGTGTTAACTGTAAAGCAGTATTTTCATCTGGTATTTTACCTACAAAATACAAATAGTATAGGGTTTGTCAACAATCATGCAGATGTACATTATGTACTATTTCTGTTAACAGATTTGTTTTACTATCACTTAAATTTTTTAACATCATCACTAGTCTGCTGAGTTTGTACAATTTGTCTTTTGAAAGATATTAGCTGATGCCAAAGAAGATTGGGTCCAAATTACTCCAAATGAGACTAAAGTAACATATATAAATTTCAAAAAAAGAGATAATTAATGTAGTCTGTAGAGTGTTCAAAAACAATTGTGGATGATGGACGGACCGATGGACGGAGACGACAGCAATATACCACATTTCCATGTGGGCGTATAAAAGCTCCTTAAAAATCTTTTTGGCAAGAATTCTGACATTAAATTTAATATTAATTATTGTTATATCCCATGTCAAGAATAGAAGCGGCTGTCAATCCAGTATTTTCTAAATTTCAATTTAATTACCATCCATGACTGGCACAGCAATAACAGCTCTATCAATAAAGACAATGTTAGACAAATGTAATGCCACTCCAACTGATGAAGTATCATCAAATTCAACATAGCAGACTCTAGCTGAAACTTCTACTTCAGATGTCCTAAATAAAGAGAAAAAAAAGATAACATAAATTAAATGGGAAAATAAACAAAATTCATTCAGCAGCCAAGCTGGCTTAAAGATGGGTTCCCAGCAAAGTATTAATCGGGTAGTTATTTCCAACAAAAGTATGGCAAATTTGGTATATATGGAAAGTATAGACACCCAATCTTACTAGAAAAATACTGGATTTCGCGAAAAACGCCCATGGGGCAAGCACTGGACAATATTGTCAGGACATCACTAACTGTCAACCCGACAGGTTTTGTTGGCTTATTGTCTGCTAGATTAGGTCAGGGAGCAGTTGTTATTTCTTGCTCAAATGGCTAGGCGGTTTGGGGAACATTGAGGGTTGTCAACGTACACATGACTCTGCAATTAAACGTTGGAAAAAGAAGTTGACATGAATAATTAAGAATTTACCCAGGCCTCAATGAGTATGGTAAATGTACAGTAAGAAAAATGGACCCTCCCACAATGAAGCTAAGTTGGCAGACATTGCGTCTAACAACAGCTTACTTGTAGCCATAGGTATTTACGGCGAAAACAATGTTTTGAAAGGGATTTGAAGCAAAGTTTTGATAGATTGGTTATTTTAAATATGTTTTTAGTCCAAATATATTATCAAATCACAAAGTTTGTACCCGGGAATGCATCTTTAAGGTACATCATACAGATTTGTAAAAGAATATGTAGCTGGATTGACAGACTTATCCACCGTTCCAGGTTGTTGTTTAAACCAAAAGAGACACAACAGGAACATCACAAAACAATTAATTTACAATATAGGATCAAATAAACAGAAAGAAAAAGAGCACTAAAATAATAAAATAATTAAATTAGCATATATATATATATACAAAAGACAGCAAATTTAATACAAATACATATCACTCAAAGCCATTAAAAATGCAATGCAAAATTCAAAGTTTATTTACTGCAACAACTTTTAACAAGTGTATATTATAACAATTTACAAAATTGAGATAACAAGCATCTGTGCTGTGGATAATTTGATGAAAGAATTTAATACAGTGCACAAAACCTAAAACGTTCGATACACCCATGAAACAAAGGTTAATTAAATATCGGGTAAATCCAACCTGAGCTCTTACACATGCCTGAAGTCGCTTTGGCATTTGGCATGAACTGGCACAGATGTCTCACTACATGCTGTGGGATTGTTTGTCAATGATTTAGGAGTGCCTGTGCCAACTCTGCAACAATTTGTGATGGCACAGCTTGAGTTCGAACCCATCCTCGGGTTCAACTCAAAGGTTTTCGATCGGGTGCATGTTGGGAGACATAGCGGGCCAATCCATACAAGCCAACAGCGAGGCTGATGTTCCCCGCCAAAATCCCCAAATAAATAGATGACAAACATAAATTAAGCGCACATTTATTTTTTTACAAAAGCATTGAGCAATCAAACTATACGCAAAGTTTCATCACTCTCTATCAGTTTAAACATCCTACCTCAATTAGGAGAGTTATTGTGCTCAAAATTCTTGACTAATTGAATTGCTAACCCTGAGCAGAATATGCTCATTATCGAACTTAGCCAAGGTATTGATGTAATGAAACTATACACCAAGTTTAAACACTATCACTTAATTAGATCTTGAATTATCATGTCCCAAAGCATCAAACAATCAAATTGCTTATCATGGTTTACCCTAAGCAGAAAATGCTCATCTTCGAACTCCAACAAGACATTCACATAATAAACACCTACACTAAGTTTGAACATTCTAGCTCATTTAGAAGGGGAGTTATATTGTGTTCCAAAGTCTTGGCCAATCAAATTGCTTATCGCTTTGCTTACCCCGAGCAGAAAATGCTCATTATTGAATTTAATCAAGGTATTGATGGAATAAAAGTATACACCAAGGTTTATCACTCTCACTTATTTAGAACTAAAGTTATTGTGTCCCACTGCATCAACCAATCAAATTGCTTATCTCTGCTTACCTTAAGCAGAAAATGTTCAACTTCGAACTCCATCCAGGCATTGACCTGATAAACACCTACACCAAGTTTGAACATTCTAGCTCAATAAGGAAGGGAGTTATTGTGTCCCAAAGAGTGCGACAGACAGACAGACAGACAAAGTATAAACTAGCCATAGATGTCACTTATTGTAAGAGTATACAACGCCCAGATCAATAGAATAGACAGTCTTTATAATTCGTCTGCGATATCACTTCGGTGGAAGCGAGTTTTAAATAAAGCTATTTCACACACACAGATATCCGAAAAATACTAGAAATTGCTAACTTTGTTCTTATGGCACATGGTTACAGCAATCGGCAATAAACCTCGGCAGATACCGTCATGCTACATCTAGCTTCAGCTGTATGACGTAAGTCATATGTCTAGGAACTTGATGATTTTAGAAAGAAATTGCGTCGTTTCGAAGCGTGTTTAGAATTTTCAGAGCAAAGTTTCCTTGTTTGAACTAATTCTGATTAAACTTGACAGAAAAAAAGCTTGATACAGGTAAAGCCACTTAGCAGATTCCGGTACCCTACATTAGATGTGAAGAATGTGTCGAGGTTTGCCGAATGGGTTAAAGCAAGAGAACTTAACCGGTATTAGAAATCTTGCGTGTCACCCTAAAATAAACACCCTAAGAAATGTTGAATATTTCGATTGGAATAACGTTATGTAGTTAATTGTTTTAGACGATAGCGCATGCTGCTAGAGTGGAATGGGATTATTTAGCAGTTGTATTAGAGTAAAGTTTACCACAGTTTACGGCCAAATAAATTTAGGGATGTCATTTTTTTACATCCCGTATATAAATCGAAACGGAGTAGACGACAAATGCCGGACTTTGCTGAAAAATGTATCAACTTACAACAAGAAAAATACGGTAGTTTGGGGGGAATATGAAAACGTTACGGATTGACAGTAGTCTGCATGCTTTCATCCTCTATGGTATTACAATGTCATGTGATTTTTTAGGAATAATATTGATATAAATTTGATTGCCGTACGGGAATTAAACATAAAAAATAACGAGGTGCACCTATTTTTTTTTTACGTATGAATTTGAATATTTTGTTGACAAGTGATTCTTAATTGTGGTTTGAAAACGTCTGCTTAAATAACGATAAGAGTTGTGTCCCTTTATGTGTCCATTTTGAAATCCCAACACTGAGACAAACCCATTTTAATAGTCCCCTGCTTTCTTCGAAAGGCGGGGTATACAAGGATATGATGTTGTTCAGAAAGTCTCTTGTCAATCTGGCAGTGTGGGGTCGGGTGTTGACATGCTGGAAAATCATCTGTTGACTGACGCCATGTTGAGCCAGCAATGGAAGCAACACCAGACGAAGGATGGCATCAATAATGTTGAGTGTTTGAGATTGCATTTGCCTTGGACAACTACCATCTGGGACTGGAAGTTGACATTGATAGCGGCCAAAATCATGAAGCCACCTCCACCAAAATGATCCCTTTCCAGCACACAGTTACGAGCAAAGTGTTCATGTTGACATCGGTAGGTACGGTGGCGTCCATCAGGAAGATATGTTGCCATGCAACAAACCATACGCCCACTGCAGCTAAATTGTCTCAGGGGTCGACGCATATATATATTCTTTTGTACGTAATTAGGGGCATTTAACAGACAATTTCACACAGATGACATTATAATTTTCATTGTTTGAGGGTTCACAAGGTTCTAAAAACCAAAACAAAGGCCTTAACGCTGGAAGTAATCTACAGAAATTCAAATACAGTAATGCATATAAAATTCATACAGATCATTTGATACCTTTTGTCCTTATATAAAAAAAAACCAAGAAAGAACAATCTAAACCATAAGACAGAATTCGAAGTCCTAAAATATGTTATAGGCAAAATAGTGTATTCAAGCAAAAAAGTGTTATCAGCAAATGGACTGCTCCTCATGCACATAATACACGACAAACAGTGGTAACGGGTGTCCCAAAGAGTTAGCTAACGCCTGCCTAGCGCCACACCCAACATAGCTGCATCCAAACTATTAGGTGAAATGTCGGTAAAAAAGCGTGATTAGCCAATGAACTATCGGTATGCAAAATGCACACGATGAACTGTGTTAACGATGTTGTAGACGTTTACATGTCAATTAAATATATCTAGAATGATAGCCGAGGGAGACATGTTATATTTACCAATCAAATCAATATGACGACCATAAAAGTTTTTAAAGGTTTAAATACACAAGGTTCTAGAAGGGCCATAACTCTAGATCTAGAAGTAATTGATGGGAATTGCCATCGATTGAGCATTCACAACATTGAACAAAGTGAAACAAGGGTCATAACATTAGATGTTTGCTGAAACTGAAAAGGCTTGTTTGTTTTGTTACCAATTAAAACGATTTACATAAATTTCATACAGATCGCCATCGGATAACTTTTGTTGTTAGAGCATTCACAAGATACAACCAAATGAAACAACGGCCATAAGCCCATAACTCATAGCGTAATTGCACTAACGGAAATTGCACTAATTTAAATGATGAATGTAAATTATTAACAGATCCAATGATTATGAACAAGCCAACAGTCAGGCTGATGTCCCCCGCCGAAATCCCAAAATAAATCGATGACACATTAATTAATCGCACATTTATTTTTTTCAAAAGTATTGAGCAATCAAACTATACACTAAGTTTCATCACTCTCTACCAGATAGAATCAGACATTGTTCATCATCATTGAACTCCATCAAGACATTCACCTAATGTACGCCTACACATTTTTGTGTTTCAAAGTCTAGACCTATCAGTTGCTTATCGCTCTGCTTACCCTCAACAGAAAATGTTCATTATTGAACTTAGTCTAGGTATCGATGAAATAAAACTATATACCAAGTTTCATCACTCTCACTTAATTACAACTAAAGTTATTGCGTCCCAAAGCATCAACCAATCACATTGCTTATCTCTGCTTACCCTAAGCAGAAAATGCCCATCTTCGAGCTCCATCAAGGTATTGACCTAATAAACACCTACATTAAGTTTGAATATCCTAGCTCAATTTGAAGGAGAGTTATTATGTTCCAGAGTCTCGGCCAATCATATTGCTTATCGCTCTGCTTACCCTGAGCAGAAAATGTGCATTATTGAACTCAGTCAAGGTATAGATGAAATGAAACTATATACTAAGTTTCACCACTCTAACTTAATTACAACTCAAGTTATCGTGTCCCAAAGCATCAACCAATCAAATTGCTTATCTCTGCTTACCCTAAGCGGTAAATGCTCATCTTCGAATTTCATCAAGGTATTGACCTAATAAACACCTACACCAAGTTTGAATATCCTAGCTCAATTAGAAGGAGAATTATTATGTTTGAAAGTCTCAGCCAATCAAACTGCTTATCACTCTGCTTATCCTGAACAGAAAATGCTCATTATCAAACTTAGTCAAGGTATTGATAAAATAAAACTATATACCAAGTTTCATCACTCTCACTTAATTGAAACTTAGGTTATCGTGTCCCAAAGCATCAACCAATCAAATTGCTTATCTCTGCTTACCCTAAGCGGAAAATGCTCATCTTCGAACTCCATCAAGGTAATATCCTAATAAACACCTACACCAAGTTTGAATAATCTAGCTCAATTAGAAAGAGAGTTATTGTGTCCCAAAAGGTGTGACAGACAGACAGACAGACGGACGAACCCATTTTAAAAGTCCCCTGCTTTCTGCGAAAGGCGGGGGACAATAAAACAATTCTTACCCATAATTCTGTAGTCCAATTTAATGCATTTATATTTAATTTTGTTTTAATAGGAAAGTGACATTATTTTTAAATATCAAGATATTTAACTATATCTTTGCAAAAATGCAGATATACATGTACATTTGGAAAACAATGTGCATTGTGGGAGAGAGGGGGATTACTTACGAGGAGCGACCATTACTTTGCATGGGATTTCTCTGATCAAATTTAGAAACAGCGGCCGCCAGGCAGGATACGCCCACATTTTCGAGAGATGGATAGAAAACAAGCAAAACCGAAAGTGATTTTTCCTACAATCAAAGGCCATAATTCATTAAGTTACAATTTGATATGCGCAAATATCGAAAAGTATCAAGATATTTAGGTTATAAACACGCAATTTAAGTTTCATCAAAATCGAAAGTATAATTGTGACCTCTACAGGGTCCACAACCTTGAAATACCATTTTGTATTGTAATTTTGGTCCTATTTTCCCAAAATTTGAACTCAACCTTCCTTAGATTGTAACGGTGATATAATCAAACGATTTTTTAAGTCGGATAATAATTGTGACCTCCAGAGAGACCACAAGCCGAACAAAGGCGATTTTGCGTATAATAATTTTAAATCAGATAATAATTGTGACCTCCAGAGGGACCACAAGCTAAACAAAGGCGATTTTGCGTATAATCAGGGGCCATAATTCAGGAAGTTACGATCCGATATGCGCAAATATCGAAAGGAACCAAGATCTATGGGTTATAACCATGCATTTCAAGTTTCATCAAAATTGAATTAAAATTGCGACCTCTACAGGGTCCACAACCTTGATATACCATTTTTTAACAGATTTCGTGTATGAACGGCGACCATTTTGTATGGTAATTTTGACCCGATTTTTCCGAAATTTGAACTCAACCTTCCTTAGGGTGTAACGGTGATATATTCAAACGTTTTTTTAAATCGGATAATAATTGTGACCTCCAGAGGTACCACAAGCTAAAATAGGTGATTTTTCGGACAATCAGGGGCAATAATTCAGGAAATTACGTTCCGATAGGGGCAAATATAGAAAGGAACCAAGATCTTAGGGTTATAAACATGAATGTAAAGTTTCAATAAAATCGGTTCAAAATTGTGACCTCTATTCACCTATTCGTCATTGTTCAAAGGGAGATAACTCCAACGCTACAGGCGCTAGGTGCGGGTGGCTGAAAGTGCAAGCGTAAACACGTACCGTCAGCGATGGGTAAACACGCTTTTTGTTGCGCTTTTGAGTGCGCTCCTATACAAGAAGTGAAAAGGATAAGTGTATTTTTTACGAATTTCATGAGTATTGGTGTTAGCTATGGGTGCAAGCTGTCAAAAGAAATATTGTGACAGACGACGGGAAAGTTCAGTCGTGGATCCCTAGACCTAGTGATAGCTCGAAGCTTTGTGTTACGTGTAGCTGTCATTTCCTGAATCCGCCAAATCCATCATCCACTCAAGACAAAAAGATAACAAACACATACTTCTAACAGTGTTTGTATACAGAAAAAAACAACACTTACTTCAGGCCTTCAACCAAATCCACTTCAATGGATCAACCACCTGTAGTCTTGAAAAGGAAACGAACGCCTGATCATGATGGATGGTGATACGATCAACAAGGTAAACAGTAAGCTAGGCCTTTGCCTTTGGCCTTTTTGGGCTAGCCTACTAGTACTAGTAACTATTACTACTTAAGATTAGAATACGTACTCGTCGAGTCGAATGTTACCCTACACCCAACTCATTAAATTATCTAAAAATGCCATGAGGTGTTGAGGGCGAGGCCTATTTCATATTTATAATTTATTGTCATATTATAATTTTTAAAAGCTTTTTCCAGTACACACAATCGACTGTATTATTAATTGTTATTATTTAGGCCTAGTAGTGTAGTGTATTCTTATAGTCAAAATACTAAAAAAAATAGCTAGGATTGCCAAAAATAAAATTAATCAAGGCCTTGTTCTTGTTCAGTGTTTGCAATTCACATCATTCCACTACTCGGCTTTTGGCTCAAACTATCACCAGAGTTTAATAAGTATTATGCAATGGAGGTGGGTGTGCTTTGGGGGGGGGGGGGGATTTCATCAGGTTCATAATTTAGAAGAGGCACTAGGCCTATAGGCCTACTACTAGTACTAGCCTGTCACTCTTCTTGCCCCAAAAAACCCCATTAAAACGATGGATTTAGTTTCGAATTATTGAAAATAACCTTAGTTAGACTCACCTATTTTTTGAAACTTAAACAAATGTCTTACTAGTATTGGTATTGATTAATATTATTAATAAGTAAATTTATTATTTCTCAGAAAAACAAGAGAAAAGAGTGTAGAAATTTTGGAAGCCGAGCATTCAGCACGAAAAAATTGATGGAATGAAACAGTTATCTGTAAGTTAAATATGATATTTTATTCTTTTTTTAAAAAATGTACTGATATTGAATTACTACAGCACATTTTTGAATAAAATCAATACTGTCACACAATTTTACTATAAATAGTTCGACACATACATGTACAAACAGTCAAACAAGTCCTGAGGCTGTAGTGATAGGCCTACATGTACATGCTTCACACAAAAGGAAACACAGCAAAAGTCTTAGTGAGAAAAAAATTTCTCATTTACATATTTCAATCAAGTGATCTTTTGTTACATTTTTAATTGATGTGTTCTTTTCTTTTTATTTCAGTCAACCCAGCATGATCATGATTATTTAAGTACAATCGGAACAGGTAGACTCGCCAATGCTATTGATAATTTGACAAGTCAATATCCCGAGTTTTCTACATTATTTATATAATTTAAAAGTTAATGACAATTTATTTCGATATTATACTGGTTTTCCTACTTATTCAGTGTTTTTAGCCTTATTTAATATGATAAAGGGAATAAAACTGACGAATATAATTTTTTAAGTAATCAGTGCAAAATAAAGGTTCCTGTTTTAATGATTTTAATAATATTACAATTACTATAGATAGTACAGAGTCATTCCTCCCATGATGAAGTAATGTTTTGCCTGATTTTACTCTTGTGTAAATATTATGTATTTTGCTGGATGTTATGGTACATTTTCGATAATAAAACCAGTTTTTATTTTAACTTTGTTTTTTTTTGTTAATGATTCAATTGCATTAATTCAAGAGTCAGTACAGCAAAGAAAGTCATAAAGTCATGATTATTTGTATTTTGTCTCCAGCTATCAAGATATTTTCTAATATCGATTTTTGGGGTAATAATTCTGTGACTATATAGGCCTATCCGTAATAAAAGATGGTAGGCTACAAATTCAACTGCATCCAAGTTATATATATCCTTAAGATCGGAGGGTCCAAATGTTTACAAGGGTTTATTATTTACGGGTCAGAATAAGAAGAATAAGTCTTTGAGAAAAAAAAAAAAGAGAAATGAATTGTTTTTCAATAAAATAAATTGTGGTGTCTGTTCGGAAGGGGGGGGGGGGGGATATATATTATTTTAAAACATAACTTAATTAGTTTTTAAAACTTACAGCCAGAGCAGTTTTTTTAAAAAAAATGTATTAGAAAATAAATGAATAGAAACATCGTCTAGGCCTATTTATTTTTGTTTTTGCTTGTTTTTGTTTTTTTTAAAACAATACTCTCCAAATATGTCCAACATTCATTTACGGAGTGGCGAAATATATTTAAGTTTTTTTGTTAAAATCGGTTCATACATGCATCGCATTTTCCAATAGGCCTAGGTCTATATTTATTTATGAACGGCGAATTCCGAACATACGACGGCTGATATGGACATACAAAAAGCAGCATTTTCCTACTTCGAATTTTCATCCAGCTCATTTTTATTGTTCACCCAAAGAATGCAGACTCTTAAAGGGTGGGGGGGCATACTAGCGGAATCAAATGAAGGCTATTTATTTAGTAGACGGGTCATAATACTTCACTTGGTCGCAAAGAAATGACATGACATGTTACTAAAAATAGCCCTATCGATCGAAGCATTTTATGATATGTTCCGACATAACACAATTATGTATAATTATATTAAAAATGTGAAAAGGTACATTATTTAAAGTTACATCATCAATTGATAATAACTAATTTGAAGAGGGGAAAGTTCTGTTTGTATGTATTGACTTATTGTCCCCGACGTCAAGTTGTCAAGCGAAGCCACTAATATTGTTAACAACGTAAAGCCCCCCTCAACTAGCGCCACCAGTGGCGGAGTTACCTCCCTTCAACAATGACGATTAGGTGAATAGGGTCCACAAGCTAAAAACATGATTTTTCGTACAATCAGGGGCCATAATCCATGAAGTTTTGATCTGATACATGCCAATATCGAAAGCAGCCGAGATCTTTGGGGGATAAACCTATATTTCAAGTTTCGTCAAAATCGGGTAAGAATTGTGACCTGTAGAGAGTCCACAAACAATTGTGGACGAACAGGGGCGACGACATAATACGTCCACATGAAAATGTGGGCGTATAAAAATGTCGATTTTACGTTAATTTTAGTGCATCAACTATCTGTATCTTTATCACATCACATGAAATATAACACATCACTAAAATTAACATAAAATTGGCGTATTTTGAAATTTGGTCAGAGAAATGCCATGCAAAGCAATGGTCGCTCCTCGTAAGTTTTTCCCCCTCTCTCCCACAATGCACATTGTTTTCCAAATTGGAGATTCATGTATTAATATCGTCCCTTTTTGAAATATCGCACACCCCTTTGTACAACGTAATCTATTCTGAAGGGCGTCAGAATTATGCATTTGTTGTCACAATAAAAAAGTTTGTAGGCTAAAATATCCCACAAGTCAATGTGGTTGTTCATATCCTTGACGGGGATTCTACACAAATTTTGTAGTACAGGAGTATTGAATATGGTCCATGGCCAAACATGACACCATTATCTGAACTGGGGAGCTAGCAATTGCCCATTGGGATACCTCGCGCATTTCGCCAAAAATGAAACTTTTTTTGAATTTGAGTAAAAACGGAAACAATTGAATGCAAATCAGGTACATGTTAAACATTCATATTACATTATTATATGGGTTGCTACCCATTTGTGTCCATTTCTAGGTCTAAAATGTTAGCAACTTAACACTTAACTCCTTTAAAAAAAAACATGCGGTCTGCACATGTTCGAGTCATGTAATGGCTGATCAGTTCAAACTCATTTCATGTATGTGTTTTAATTGCAAAATTATGCTTGAAATTAGTGATTGAATAATCATAATTTGTGTCAGATGTGGCAAGAAAATAATCTTTGAAAAAATGCAGATATATACATGAATCGCCAATTTGGAAAACAATGTGCATTGTGGGAGAGAGGGGAATTTCTTACGAGGAGCGACCATTACTTTGCATGGGATTTCTCTGATCAAATTTAGAAAAATGCCGATTTTACGTTAATTTTAGTGCATCAACTATCTGTGTCTCTATCACATCACACGAAATAAAACCCATCACTAAATTTAACGTTTTTTGAATTTTGGTCAGAGAAATGCCATGCAAAGCAATGGTAACTCCTTGTAAGTTTTTCCCCCTCTCTCCCACAATGCACATTGTTTTCCAAATTGGCGATTCATGTATTGATATCATCCCTTTTTGAAATATCGCACAAATGATATCTTCCAGAGAGGGACGTAACCCAGTTTCCATTTTGTTTATCTTTGCCAAAAGTTTTTGCTATTTCAATTTTTCAAGAGAGTACCTGTTTTCATTGTTGTGATAATTAGTTGTGCAATGGATTTTATTTAACGGGAGTTGATTATGTCACACAGGTAAGATTTAAAAAACAATTATTCAGTAGTTTGTTAATAATCGAAGAAATCCGTTAAAAATTTCCGATGAATCACACAGTACTTCAGTAGTGTACTAAAGTAAAGTCTGAGAGTGAGAGTGAGTGAGTAACTGAGTTACGAGTGTAGGCTACTTACTCTGGTGGGTATAATTTTATGTCACGAACACGGCCTATATAACTGAATAATGTTTTCATTTGTTCTCTTGTAGCTGTTGGAGCAACATTTGTCACTTGTATAACCCTGGTGTCTATTTTTTCCGTCATTTTTGCGGTGTTCGGTATACGATTTCACGCATTCGCGTCCCGTGTTGGCCTGTCTATGACCGGAAGTAAACTCTCTAAAAAAAGAAAATACAGACTCGCGTGGGAAAGGTTAGATCCTGCTTATCAAATCTGACCGGGTGTGTATCTTTTATTTTTATGAGATTTCAACTTTCAGATTGGTAATTTATGTGTGGATTTAACTGTTAGGACTAGCAGTAAATATTGGAATTCATGCTTATTTCTTAAAATCAAAAACTGCAAAGATAAGCAATGAAACATCAACACGTTTATATTGGTTGCGTCGAAATTTCAGAATGACGGCAATATTACCTGAAATAAATAGTTCTCAATTATAGATTGAATTAAGTATTTGATGGTTTATTTCAACATATATAAAAAAATATTTAGACGATAAAATAATACACAAGGGCCCTTTTCACGTAGAATGCTAATTTGTGTGTGGAGAAGATAATGTCTTTTCCTTTAAATAATCTATCTCTATACTAGACCTAATTGTAAATATAGAATTAGAAGAAGCCATTAAAAAATTGAGTGGTGGTAGTACGGTAGTCTGCTTTATTTGAGATAAGGCCCTACTATTGTGAGTATTGTTTTGGCACAGGCTTGACAGGGCTATGGTTGATTGTGTGTCAAAATAAATGAATAAATAAATTATTTTGTGGTATATTAAAATGGTTAGCCTACTACTGTTAATTGTTATTGATAATGGTGGGTCGATAGCACCACACTACGCCTACGGTAGGCCTACTGAGAGCTTTGGCCTTCGGACTCAACACTGATTCTAATGAAGGTTTTGACTTACAATAGTTCTGACTTACTCAACAACTAGCAACTCAGTTTTGGACTCTATGAATAAATAAAAGCCTGTTGAAAGTCTCTGTATATGTTGGGCACATTCTTCACCCATCGGACAGATTGCAATCAGTGCTGCTGTGTTATGCAGCAGAGTCCAGTCTGTCCGTGCAGATATAAATGTGACTAAATGTCCAAAAATATTGCTGTATTTAATTACCGTAAACTTAAGTGTTAATTTAATGTAGTTCAAATAAATACATTTATAACAAACAGTTGACAGATCTTAATTTTTTTTTATCAAGGTGCAATTTAACCTACGTGTATCTGAATTCTGTTTTAAATGGACATAAATCCATATTTTCGTGCACATGTATGCCTATGTGTTAGCCAAATTTTTTCAAAGGACTGTCAGACTTTAAAACAATAATAGCGAAAATTTGGTCAGTTCTCACTAAAATATATTATTTTAAAAAATCCACATAATTGGCAGATTGGTCAATAATATATGTCAAATAAGTTAATTTTAATTTACCTATTGTTTCAGAGTCAAGATGGCAGATGTAAATAAATTAGTGTTTTCTATTTTACAATTTTTGAAAGAACAGACTATGACTGGAGGACTAGATGATGAAGCTGTAGAAAGTTTAGAAGGTATAAGATGTGATTACTTTATATGCACATTTAGGGCATAAGTTATTTACAAATACATTTACTTTTATTTAAATTGGCTTCAGTTTAAAATTAGCAAAAAAATCCCACCCAAACACACACAATAGACCGGTGGTGGAGTGCGGGGGGGTGTCCACCAAATGGGCACTAAACCAGGCCCAACTTTTCTAAGGCAAAATTTTGCGTAGAATACGATGCCGAGTGGTAATCAGTCGTATGTGGACGCATTACAAAGTTATTTAGGGTCAAAGGTCAACTGACGTCATTATTTCTGAAAGTGAACGCCTGTGATTTTAAAGCTATTACAATTTTTTGAGTAAGTTGTGTATCAAGGAAATGTGCTAAAATGGGTCAGAGTAAATACTCCTTCAATAAAAAATATCAAACATGCCCAATTTGACATTAAAGGGCAGTAACCCAGAGGTCAAAAGGTCAAACTTGTCTTTTTTTCATAAACTCGGTGGATAACTTTCACCAAAAATGTATGTTTATCAAATGGCCACTAAACCAGACCCAACTTTTCTAAAGCAAAATTTTGCGTAGAATACAATGCCGGGTGGTTATCAGTCGTGTATGGACGCATTAACGAGATATTAGGGGACAAAGGTCAAATGACGTCATTATTTTTGAACGTGAACAACTGTCATTTTAGAGCTATTACAATCTTTTTGAGTAAGTTGTGTATCAAGGAAATGAGCTTAAATGAGTCAGAGTAAATATTCATTTAATAAAAAATATCAAACTTGCTCAATTTGACACTAGAGAACAGTGACTTAGAGGTCAAAAGGTCAAATTTGACGGGTTTTTTTAGAAATCCGTAAGATATTGTGTTTTCCTTAGCCAATTACGTTATTTGTAATTTATTTTGCAATATTTATGTTCATTGACATTGTTTAAATGATATATCAAAAGTCTCATAAAATCTAAGGTGGCAAAATAATAAAAATAATGAAAAGAAATCTACCCCTATACCAAACGTAACGTTTGACGCTGTTGGACCACCATAATGAAGAAGGGAGACAACTCTAGGTTAGTTGACGTTAACGACGACGTCAACAGAAGTTTATCGTATTGCATTTTCACTGTCTTCAAGTTAGCTTTCAAGTCAACTATAAAATTGGGTAAGTTTTTCAAGCATACCACATGCATTAATCCATTTATGGTCCTAGAATATAGCATATATTATGCTTAAGCAGCCCTAATCTTACTCAAGTTACTGGACGGTGACTCGCATTACTAATGACGTAATGACACTTTCATCGTCCCTTTTTTAATGATTATTTATGTAAGAAACGAAAACAACACTAACTTATATTTAAAAAATATGTAATTTGTGTATATTTTACCGAAAAGTTATGCTAGTTATTGCAGAATCTAAAATAAATTTTTTTAAAAATAAACATTAAAACGTCACTCTGTCAGAAAAAAAAAACTATGGAAGCACAGTATGGCCATGCGTTTTTTTCGATTTTAAACCATATTTTACAAATAATTTGTTTAATAAATGGAATTGTAACATTCTGTTTGTATATATTTAAAGTACATTATATTAAAACTCAATAATTTCACCAAAACTGTTTAAAATACGTAATTTTTTCTTATTAATGTGTACACATGAAAAACAAAATAGTATTTGTAACTATAAATAGATCTGAAACTTAAACTTCAATCATTCAATGTCTAGATAGAAACTGAAATATTACTATTTTATTTGTTACAGGTCCTGGTAATGGATGATTGTATGCAGGAAGAAAACAAATGACAAAGATATTATAACAGTCGTTGTCATTGTGGGTGGCTGTTTTAATTAACGCATTTAACTCTCGCCTGTACCACCTAAACTAATCAACATGAATTCGGAAAAATCTAGATGTATTGTACATTATAATTCTCAAAATACAACAAATGTCATATTGGTGAATGTAACCTCGGAAAAGTTTGCCAGGCTTCTTGACGCAAAGGAAGCGCGTGTGGAACTGGGCGGGGACTACGAACATAAGCAACAGGCCCTCGGAATCCCTGATCATGGCTGTGATTTTGACAGTTTAAAAGTCCATATTGGGTGTTACAAACAATTTACTATGGGTGTCTCTATTCTCAGAGCACGTAAGAGGCGACAATCGGCTAGTAGTGATCGTGCGGAAAATGATAGGACAAAACGTGTCAGAAGAAGTAGTTCGGTTGGAAGTATTGACGACAATACGCGAATTGGGATATTTCCTAAAATATGTATGCATCCAAATTGTGGGGTGAATGGTCCGATAACAGTCAACCGTCAAAAACAGTACCGACAAGTTTTGCAAACGACGGAAGCATGCAAAAGTATTCAGGAAGCGGCTGATCAAAAGAATAACGAATCTATGAAGCGGGCAATTTTAGGTGAAGACTTGATCGCGAAGGAATTTTCTATGCATCGGAGCTGCTACTGTGATTATACTAGGGCTTCTAGTAGCAGCCGTAGGTCACAATCTAGTGAACTGATGGCTTCGCGATCAGATGTCCACGATACTAATCCAAGTGCTTTGACAGATTTTGTTAGACAACACGTCATCTGTTGTGGAAAATCTGTATCAATGATACTATTAACAGACGTGTATGGTCTTGATGGGGACAACAGAAAGCATCGCGCCCAAGTTCGTGCCAGACTAGAACGCGAATTTCAACAGGAACTTCTCTTCCTGACAGTCAATATCAATGAGTCAAGTATTGTCATTAGTCGAACATCTTTTGAATCTAAAACGGTTTCCACTTTTACTCAGAATAGTGAAAGTGAAATATTAAAGGAGGCTTCGCGCATACTTCGTAGTAAGACTACAGCTATGATTGATAATGCTAGTGAGTTATCATGGCCACCTTCAAAGGAAGCTCTTTCAGCTTTAGATCGGCAACCACCGGTAGAATTACGATCATTTATCAAGAACATCATTTATTCTGCTGACAAATCCCACCACAAGGTTGGTGTATCAGTAAACAGAAAAGCTGATTCAATTGCTGAAGATATAGTGTTTGCCACATCAGAGGGTACATTTTTGACTAAAAAACATGTGTTATTAGGCGTGGGACTTCACAGTTTAACTGGAAAGAAAACACCAATTTTAATTTTGTCTCGACTGGGTCACTGTATCACATATGATAAGGTACGCCACATTGAAACAGCTCAAGCAGAACTTTCACAATTATTGTCCAATCAGGGATACCAATTACAACTGACTCCCTCCACAGAATTAGATTCTGTTTTTAGCTTTTTTTGGTTTGACAATTTTGATTCACAGAAAGATCGATTGTCTGGAGGTATCCACATTACAGGAGGTGTTGGATTTCAGGAAACTGGAATTGGAAGTAGTGAAAGGCCATTTCCAGTAATCGAGAAGTCTGGAAGTAGATCAATTACACTCGACGACAAAACCGATTCTCGAGATTTTCGCAAGATCAACCCTCACAAAAATCCTTTGCTACAGATCACAGTTAATCAAACTGCCCATGTTGATAGAGATACCTCAACTGATATATTAAAATGGAAACTATTTAGATGCGCACATAGTGAGAATCAGATAGTACCAATCTATATCGGATGGACTATTGATATACAGCGTACTCTTGGCGAACGTTTTCGACCTAGGACCATCTTGACCTTTTTACCGCCAATCATGCATCCGATAAC
Organism: Patella pellucida; assembly: GCA_917208275.1. Classification (NCBI taxonomy): domain Eukaryota; kingdom Metazoa; phylum Mollusca; class Gastropoda; family Patellidae; genus Patella; species Patella pellucida. The sequence continues at coordinate 37,811,278 of OU795037.1, read as the reverse complement.
GGAATTTCCATCAATACTCGAATGTATTAAACAGGCGCAAATGATGTCTAAACAAAACAATATCAAATACGCTCACATTATTACCGATGTTGGGGAAGCTTCTAAATATATCAGTGCGTTTTTAATAACCCCGTAGAATTCGAAAATGTAATAATCCACCTGGGGGACATGCATGCTACTATGGGAAATTTTGGTAATATTGGAAAATTTATTAGTGGTAGTGGTTTTGAGGAAATAGTTTTTCAGTCAGATATCTGTAATACAGGTACGATACGAGGTGTCTTAACCGGAAAGCACTATAATCGAGCATGGATAATTCATGAATCAGTAGCGGAAGCCTGTCACAGATTATTTTTACAGGAACATGTAAGTGAAAGTTTTGAGCAACTGTGTGACACTATAAAGCAAGCTTCTAATCTTGATGATGTTATTCGTAGCATTGATGCTAACATGAAGTTAAAATCTTTCCTAAAGGAATACATTAAGCTTCGACACCGGTGTTTGACAGGTGAGTTTGGTAAAACAGCCCAATATTGGCTTATGTATGTCGCGGCTGTGGATCGTCAATTAGAATTTCACAAGTCTATTAACACAAACGATTTTGACTTGAGATTAAAATGTTGGAACGAATCGCTACCATTTTATTTCACGATGAACAAACAAAACTATGCTCGATACGGAACATATTATTGTGTGCAGCTAGAGAGTATTCAGAAGACTCACCCTGGTGCAAAAGAGCAATTGAAAGAACGGGGATTGTCTGTTTGTAGAAACGATTATGGGATCGGCCAGTCTGTTGATGGTGCCGGTGAGCAAACACTTATGAAAAGCTCAAAAACTGTTGGTGGATGTGAGGATTTTGTTCACCAAGAAAAACCATACGAAAAATGGATGCTCAATAGGCCATATGTAGCCAGCATGTTGAATGGTCTCAATGAAATAGTTGATATGGATGAATTACATAGTAGAAAGTGTTTAAGAAGATCTGAAATAAATAAATCTGAAAACAGAGTTAAAGTGATAATGAATGTCTTGACTAACACCTTTATCAATCCATTTTCTGGTACTGTAGATCCAGACAAACTTTACAACATAGCATCTGGAAAGCAATTAAATAATGAAACAGCGGATTATTTAATTAATACATATAAAAGAGGTGAACAATTAGCATCTAGCTTTAGGCATAGATTATACATAGATGGAAACGACGACCGACTTTTCTTTGATCCTATCAGTCGAGTTCCTTGGAAGGGTTTCAGCGAAGCGGCTAAGACATCTACTGTTATCACAAAAGGCAAATCTAAGGAAATAGCAGTTCAAAGAGATATTCTTGGTCTTCTGGCCGCAACATCGTGTGAAGAAGGTAAATCCGTGGACATTAAGAAAGCTTTACAGTTTCCATTGGCTACTGTACCATTGTCTCTTTCATTAGTCGATGGAACTATGCGGTCAACTGTTAAAAGTAAATTAATGGAAGGCCCTTTACTTGAGTTGATAGCCAAGGAAGCTATAGAGACACAGCCCAACAGCGCTTATTTTATCGATATAATAGCGACCATTCGCAGTTTGGTTAATGTTCCTAGTACTTTCAGACAATTAGCGCTAAAAATATTGTACGAAACCCCGAAACAATATAAAACAGTTTATTTTGTTTGTGACTCTTATGATCAAGAATCAATTAAACATAGTACACACCTTTGTCGAGGTGAAACTGATGAAACAGGCTATATAATTCGGTCCGCAGACGTCAAAATACCATCTGGTAATGAGTTCAAGAAATTCATGAGTAACGGGACAAATAAGGACAGAATGCTTCAAATCATTGAAGATGTCTATACAGAAAATCCATCACTAGTGGGAGATCGAACAGTTTACATATCACGGTGGAAGTATTGTATAAAGATAACCAAAGATAAAGTTATGCAAATAGAGACACTAGCAACTGATCATCTCGAAGCGGACACCAAATTCTGTTTTCTTATAGAACACGCTTACACAGAAAATAACAAAAAAGACATATTATGTGTGCTCAGATCAAGTTCTGGAGATACCGATATTCCTGTTATATTAGTTGGTACCAAAAAAGAATCTAACATAAAGGTCTTAATCGACAATGGTACTGGTAGAAACAGAAAACTTTTAGATATATCTAAGTGCACACTAAACGAAATTCAACGGAAAGCTTTGTTGGGACTGTATGCATTCACGGGGAATGACTATGTTTCAGCTTTTTTTAGAAAGGGCAAAAAAGCTGTTTGGAATATTGTGAAACACGATCTAAAGCTTTTAACTTGTTTTGCTAAATTAGGGACATCTGAACACCTAAGTAAAAATGACTATAACGCGCTAGAGTCAGCAGTGTGTCGGTTCTACGGCATAAAAAACGTTCATACCGTGAACGAAGCTTGAGTACAGATCTTCTGGACAAATTTCCAGCACGGGAAAATAGTTGACTTAGCATCAATTCCACCATGTGCGACGTCTCTACACAAGCATTCTGATAGATCAAACTATGTGGCTAGAATGTGGCGACTTTCTACACTACCAATGTTAAATATAGGAAATCCACAAAATCATGGTTGGAATAGAGATTTTTCTATTGATTGGATCGATATACCATACCCTCCTGATATAGAGAAACTACTTACCGACTCCATTGATGATGAGCAGGAAGACAGTGAAATGATTGGAGACGATTTAATTGCTTTCAGCGACTCGGACAGCTCAGAAAGCAACGAACTTTCGGATAGAGAATAGCGTTAACAGTATGACTTTTCTTATTGCTGAATGAGACCCACAACTAATACTATGCCCTTCGACTTATTACTACAATAGTTACATTCAGTTTCGGCCTCTTAGTGAAATTATAATAAGGAAAACGCAATATCTCACGGGTTTCAAAAAAAAACACGTCAAATTTGATCTTTTGATCTCTGAGTGACAGTTCTCTTGTGTCAAATTTAGCATGTTTGATATTTTTGATTAAAGGATTATTTACTTTGAATCATTTTAGCATATTTTTTTAAATACACGACTCACCTAAAGTCCTGTTATAGCTCTAAAATAACTGTGTTAACTTCCAGGTATAATTACCCCATGTGACCTTTGACCCCAAATATCTCATAAACGCTTCCATATACGAATGATTACCAGTCGGCATAGTACTCTACGCAAAATTTCACCTTAGAAAAGTTTGGTCTCATCGTGTACCTATTCGATAAACATACCCTTTTGGTGAAAGTTATCCACCGACTTTATGAAAAAAAGACAAATTTGACCTTTTGACCTCTGAGTTACTGCCCTTTAATGTCAAATTGAGCAAGTTTGATATTTTTTATTGAAGGAGTATTTACTCTGACTCATTTTAGCACATTTCCTTGATACTCAACTTACTGAAAAAATTGTAATAGCTCAAAAATGACAGTTGTTCACTTTCAGAAATAATGACGTCATTTGACCTTTGACCCTGAATATTTCGTTAATGCATCCATATACGACTGATTACCACTCATAATCGTATTCTACGCAAAATTTTGCCTCAGAAAAGTTGGGTCTGGTTTAGTGCCCATTTGATAATCATACCTTTTTAGTGAAAGTTATCCACCGAGTTTATGAAAAAAAGACAAGTTTGACCTTTTGACCTCTGGGTTACTGCCCTTTAATGTCAAATTGGGCATGTTTGATATTTTTTATTGAAGGAGTATTTACTCTGACCCATTTTAGCACATTTCCTTGATACACAACTTACTCAAAAGAGTGTAATAGCTCTAAAATGACAGGCGTTCACGTTCAGAAATAATGACGTCATTTGACCTTTGACCCTGAATATCTTGTAAATGCGTCCACATACGACTGATTACCACTCGGCATCGTATTCTACGCAAAATTTTGCCTTAGAAAAGTTGGACCTGGTTTAGTGCCCATTTGGTGGACACCCCCCCGCACTCCACCTCCAGACTATAACAAACCGCATCATACATTAAATGATAATAACTCATTCAGTCAGTTTCCCAACAGTGCCAATGATAAAACGACCAAAGACGGCGAAAAGAAGATATTATTATTACACAACCATGCATATTGCTTTGCAATTCCGGAAACATTGTTTTAAACATGACGTTGTCTTTATCGGTAATCTAAAAAGGTACCGTACATTGTTTTCCATCAAAATCTGCCATTACTACCAGAGAAAGAGAGAGAGAGTCTGATGTTACTATGAGAGAGAGATCTGCTACTACGACCTAGGGGAGAGCGAGACCTGTCGTTACTATGAGAGAGAGATCTGCTGTTACTACGAGAGAGAGCGATCTTCCACTCTCCTGTTACTACCAGGAAGAGAGAGATAGATCTGCCGTTACTATGAGGAAGAGGGAGAGAGAGTGCGTGATATCCTACTCTAGTGTGGCGACACTGGAAAATATATTTTGAACATCAAGACTGGCGTCTTTGATATCAAATAATGTGCCGCTATTTATAGATTAGCACCCATGTCGACCAGGAAATTCGCCACTAGGCCGTGTAGGGCATTTTAGTGCCAGGATTTAATTCTCCATCTATAAAATTTTGTTCCTCTAGGCGGCGACCGAACATAATATCGTGATTATATGGTGTTAAATACAGGTATATTAATAGAAAAACACACAATACGATATATATCATTAAACCGCGAATTTTTAGATGGTTTATAAAATATCAGATTTCAAATTTTAATATCGCAATTTATCGAATTACCGAAAATATCGTCCAGTGCTACTTAACATGCATTTTACTTAGTTCCAGTGTTTTGAATGCCCTTTTAGATCCCTTTTAGTTCCCTTGAGTGATATTTGCAGAAGTGCAATTTTATACTGTATGAAAGTTTGTCGAATATATTGTCATCCTGTTCGTCATCCAGACTTGCTTGTTGTCCCCCGTCTTTCGAAGTACGCAAGGATTATTAAAATGAGTTCGTCTGTATGGCACACCTTTTGGGGCACAATAACTGTCTACATATTTGAGCTAGAATGTTCAAACTTGGACTTAATTTGGTGATGGTGTTTATAAGGTCAATGCCTTGATGGAGAATTCGAAGATGAGCATTTTCTGCATGAATAGGGTAAGCAGATATAAACAATTTCATTGGTTGATGCTTTGGGACATGATAACTTTAGTTCTAATGAAGTGAGAGTGGAAAACTTTGTCTATAGTTTCATTACATCAATACCTTGACTAATTTTGATAATGAGCATTTTCTGCTCAGTGTAAGCAGAGTGATAAGCAATTTGATTGGTTTTGACTTTGGAACACAATAACTCTCATTCTAATTGAGGTAGAATGTTCAAACTTGGTGTAGGCGTTCATAAGGTGAAGGCCTTGACTGAGTTCCATGACGAACATTTTTAGGGTTACCCACCATAAATAAATATCTCCAAATATCTCGACAATTACGCCATAAAGTTTATATATATACCAAGCATTAAATCAGCTTCACACGTTTATAGATTAGTCATTAAATAAACGATCATGTTGTAAGTTATAAGCTATGACCATGTAATCATCTATAAATAATAGATTTAAAACTGGTTCCAAGTGTCGTACATAACATCCAGACACTTTTGAGTAAAAGATAGGTTATGTGCCCTTGTTTTGAAATTGGTCTCGCATAACCAGTCTATCGACCATTCTATGTCTGATTGACAGGTCGGTATAAACAAGACTACCTTTTTAGGAAACGAAACCTTAGCCAACTCAATAATTTTTTAAAGAAACTTGTAAAAGTAACATGAAACTACTGCTAGTATCATGTTCCTGCTAACGAAAGTTATTCAGAGATATTATTTGTACTAAACCCAAAGATGCCGCTCTTAACGGTACAGTTTATGATAAAGCAATTTTAAAAATAAAAGAACATAATTCCTAAAGCTGCTGTAATAAGCAAGAAGCTGAATTTTATTGCTATTCAAAATCGTCAACAGTAGATTTTTTACAGCTGTAATAGTTAAAATATTTGTAGAGAATTGCACGTGCTATGGCTATTTATAGACTCAAAAAGAGTAGCCAGATATCAGATCGAGACACGCAACTGAAGCGTGCACATTATAGCTGTTTCAAGACCAACTTTCTATAGAGTGCACGGGTCACCCTAACATTGTCTGCTTACGGTAAGCAGAGATAAGCAATCTGATTGGTTGATGCTTCGAGGCACGATAACTTTGGTTATAATGAAGTGAGATCGATGAAACTCTGAATATAGATTCATTATTTCATTACCTTGACTAAGTTTGATGATGAGAATTAGCAATTTTATAGGTCAGACTTTGGAACATAACGCTGATTTTTTAGTGAGGTAGAATTTATACTCAGTGTGTAAGTTCATAAGATGAAAAACCAGGGCCCGAGTTCACAAAGCATTCTCAACTTAAGGGGGGTGGCTCCAATTCAATGAGAAAATATCTAATAAATTTGACATTTATTTTAATTACTTGTTTCCACTACAACTTATGACATTCAAATATAGATAATTATGTTCCTTGGTGTTTTAGCTTTAGTAGGATATATAACAATCTATATTTTATCAAGCAGTTTTTTATTTACGCTTTTCCTCAACAGCATGGGGTGGCCATCCTGGATTATGGGAAATGGGCGTGGTTCAGGTTCCGAAATGCAAATTTGTCGAAAACTTGTGTGATAACGATAAAGTCCTGAAAATTTCAGAGCATTAGCTTTAATAGTTGACAGTGCAATTTAAAAAACAAATATTTTCACATTGAATTGGAGCAACCCCCCTTAAGTCTGAGAATGCTTTATGAACTCGGGGCCATATTGATTATGAAGACTTCTGATGATTTGAACAGCTTAGATCATCATTTTATTACCAGTACATGTTCTGTATAATGTTCTGTATCTGTTGTCTTACAGTTGATAGATCTGGTAGCTTCCTTTGATATAATAATAATAATAATTTAAACTTATATAACACATACAAATAATATCTTAAAGTGCTTAACTATGTTGTGGATTGAAGTTAAAGTAAATTATTTAAACAGAACTGAAACAATTAGAATTGATTATAATACTCTTTAAACAAAATTGACCTGCGTTATTCAAGACTAAGTTAAAGTGGTAATACTAATTTGATCTTATTTCATTTTCAGTTGCTATACAGTGTCTTGAGTCATCTTTTAAAGTAGATATTAACGACCCTGAAACAGTTACAAAATATCAAGTCCAGAGAAATCTTTTAGATATATTTAATGCACAGCTGAGTAATGAAGTAAGTTTGTGTTTTTAAGTTGTCTTATATTATTGTGCAATAAGTGTTTGTACTTTGTACAGTTTCATCATGGATAGAATGAATGAATCAATGAAATGGGGTTTAACGTCCTACTGTTATGCACTTAACGGGCATACGCCATACAGTGTGCTATGAGGGAAATTTTGCCTGGGCAGCGGCGCTATGGCCTACTCTTATATCGAATTCCAACTGCCAAGGGATCTTTTACGTGCACTCCAATGTGTACACAGGACCTCGGTTTTTCGTCCCATCCGAACAACTAGGCAGCTGTCCTTGTCAGGCTATCGTTCTGCATCACTGACAAGGGGAAATCACGTCGGAAAATCGAGATGAACTTTCTCGGCCAATGCAGGGATCGAACACTCGACCTCCAGGCTAGCGAACCAGCGCCTTATCCACTTAGCCACTGTGATCCAGTGCATCATGGATAGGGTTACGAGATTAATCATTGAAGAAACCGGGACATTTATTATTATGAGTAGACTAAATTTATCACGAAGGGGAAACATAATGTGCGCCGGCAGGGCGAACTTACTAGGGGGGTTTTGGGGAATGCCCCCAGAGTTTTTTTTTCATTTGTAGAAAGCTGTGAGATGCTTTTTCAGCCACTTTGTGACAGTAGTTACACTAAAAATATATGTTGCTGAATGGGTCATTTTTGTAAAAAAAAAACCCCGTAAAGAAGGGCTGTATTATGCACATTCGGCACAACTCGACGAAAACAGTGATGCTTGTAATTTTGCCTGTTTGGGTGTTTTAGCGTCAGTAGCATGACTATCATCATTTTCCCTGACCGAGACTCACTGTGAAACAAAGTTACTTTACCAGACTAGTAAAGTAAGACAATATAGGTTTGTTTCGTCTGCTAACCATGCTGTCAACTGTCTCGTAAACTTCCTATAATAAATGCGCATGCGCAATGATAATTTCCCCGCAGGAAATAAACAAGAGCGGGAGTCGACACAAGATCATTGCCGATTACGTTATCTTTACAGAGAAAAGTTCAGATAGCTATAGTGTAAAATGTAATTGGGGACTTCAGGATATATGTTCACTCGTGTTTCAGTCGCAGTGTACAGCCTTGCATTCAAGCTTTCATTGTAGTATCTACATTTTTGTCCCCCGCCTTTCAAAGAAAGCAGGGGACTATTAAAATGGGTTTGTCTGTCTGTCTGCTCGTCACACTGTTTGGGACATGATAACTTTCCTTCTAATTGATCTAGAATGTTCAAACTTAGTGTAGGCCTTCATTAGGTGAGTGCCTTGATGAAGTCCGATGAGAATTTTGAATTTTCTGCTTTGGCTAAGGAGCAGTGAGCAATTTGATTGGTCAAGACTTTCAAACATAACAACCCTTCTGTAAATTGATGCAGAATGTTTACACTTGATGTAGATGTACATTAGGTGAATGTCTTGACTGAGATAAATGATTAACATTGTGACCTAAGCAATTTCATTTGGGACAAGATAACTTTGATTCTATCTAATAGAGAGTGATGAAACTTAGTGTATAGTTGATAATCAGTTTTGTTGCAACTATCTATTTTGGGGTATTGGCGGAGGACATCAGCCTCACTGTTTGCTTGTTACAATTGATATTGAGTCATTTATTATATCAGGAATATAAGTAAAAAGTACAGTCAAGATGCAGATAATATATAGTAATAACATGTGCTATGATTTTCAGCCCGATTCCGATTTCTCTAGTTTATCCCTCCATGAAGCAACTGAAACAGAGAAAGATGAGGCCGAACAATTTAAAAATAAAGGTAAAAGAAGTATTGTCCTATACATATATATTTGCCGTCTGTTTACAATTCTTATATGTGCTCTACTGATCAGAATTTCTGAATTTATTTCATTTTCTATATTTGTTGTCTGGCAACACTATGTTATAAAGTTAGGGTGTTTTTGTACTTTAGCCTAGAAGTGCCATTGTTCAACATATATTTAGTAAATGATAATTATTTTTATGCTAGAATTTTGCTGCTTGGGTAAATTTTCATTTTGGTAAGGATTTAATGAATGATCAATACTTTTGTGCTATAGATGAGCTACATGGGTAATTTTCATTTTCTTTGATTAAGCCTAGCAAGAGTGATAAGATCCAGTCAAGTTGTTCCTGTGGCAAACTGTGTATCAATAGAATATTAATTTTTAAAACTAAGTTAAAATTGATCAGACCGTCTGTCGTTCAGTCATACTTTTTGTGACACAGTAACTCACCTTCTTATTGAACTAGAATATTCAAACTGGGTGTAGATGTTAATTAGATAGGCATTTTCTGCTTGGGTGAAGAAAAGATTAGCAATTTGTTGGTCAAGACTTTGGAGCTCGATAACTTCATGTATAGTTCTATTACATCAATACCTTGACTAAGTTCAATGATAAGCATTTTCTGCTTTGGGTAAAATAAGACTTCAATCTGAATGGGCGAGACTACTGAAAACAGTAATTACTAATTGAGGTAAATTGGTGTAGGTGTCTATTAGCTGAATGCCATGCACATTTACCACTAAAACCAAGATGAGAAAAACGATTAGTTGTGACTGAACTTTGGTTCTAATTGGGTCAGAGTGATAAAACTCAAGTATATTCATTATATCAATACCTTGACTAGTTTGATGATGAAAATTTTCTGTTCAGGGTAATTTGCGATAAAAACATTTATTGGTCATGACTTTGTTGGGGTAGAATATGTAAACTTGGTGCAGATGTTCATTAGGTGAATGTCTTGACTGAGTTCAATGATTATATTTTATTTGGACTACAGTTTCATTGGATTATAATGGAAAATATATTAAATTCTATTTATTCATGATCCCTTACACCAGATTTATATTAAAACAGATTGGCAAACACTGTGATAAGACAAATGGCAAAAACTGTGATAAGACAAAGTTGAACAGTGATATATTTAGATCTCTGCCTAAGTCAATAAAATCTGTGACAGTGAGAGGGGGGAGTAAACATTAAAAGCCCCATTGAAGTAAGATATGTATAATAATAATAATGTCAATATTGTCAAAGCCTTTCTAGGTGTTAATGCTTAGAATTTAATAGATCTTTCACCATATGCCATAACAAATTGAGTCCATATACACCTCTAAATACCAATCCAGGTAGTACTAACACATTATTCATAGCAATCTTATCCAGTAGACATGGTACAAGGGTTAATCAGCGAAATGGAGGTATGAGATGTGTTGTTGACGTTTGGGAAAGTAGACGAGGGAGTGTAGGGAGTGATAGTTAGATGTATTATGAATGGTTAGAGTGGCTGTGGTGTTACGGTGAAATACTATGCCGCCACCGTAACACCACAGCTTTATGATTTGTTAGACAGGAGTGATGTAATAAGTGCGACAATAATAAATAACATATTTCTGATTTTATTGTCGTCTTTTCCCACTTGCACTGGTTGTACGCCATTTTGAAACTAGCTGACGAAGACAGCTCGGGCGGTTTTTGCTCGACTCCGGGCTGCTCTGTCAGTATCTAACAAATGCATTTAGTTCACGTAAAACTTTTAACGAGAGTTGCCAGGCAACGAAACATACGCCCACAGCAGCTTAATCGTCTGGGCAGTAAACAAGGCTTGTCGCATATTTTACTTTTTTCGTTAATGAAACATTTATAATACACTAAAATATGATTATTAAAGTCAATCGGTTATTAACTTTAGCCTCTAGAGGGTCCACAAGATTTTTTGAAGTGATCAAGGGCCATAACTCTGACAGTAATTATCGGAAATTGCTGAAAATCAACGGGCTTTTTCGTCACATGACCTAAGCTCTGTGTATAAATTTAAAGTCAATCGGATATTAACTTTGGCCTCTAGAGCATTCACAAGAATTTACCAAGTGATCAAGGGCCATAACTCTGACAGTAATTATCGGACATTGCTAAAAATCAATAGGATTCTTCGCTTCATGACCTTAAACACTGTGTATAAATTTAAAGTCAATCGGATATTAACTTAGGCCTCTAGAGCATCCACAAGAATTTTTGAAGTGATCAAGGGCCATAACTCAAACAGCAATTATCGGAAATCGCTGAAAATCAATAGGCTTCTTTGTCTCATGACCTTTAACACCGTGTATAAATTTAAAGTCAATCGATTATCAACTTTAGCCTCTAGAGCGTCCACAAGATTGTTTGAAGTGATGAAGGGCCATAACTCTAACAGTAATTATCGGAAATTGCTAAAAATCAGTAGGCATCTTTGTCTCATGACCTTAAACACCGTGTATAAATTTAAAGTCAATTGCAAATTAACTTTAGCCTCTGGAGCGTCCACGGACCGTACTTACTACACTCGTCACTAATAATAATAATAATAATCACGTCATTTTACAAAGGTAGCAAATTAGGCCTGAGGCCTTTTTCCAATTTGGCCCTTGGCCTGTCATGTTCACACTTATAATACAGTAGAATTATACCGGTTTAAGTATGTCAGTAGCAATACTAAATTATGCTACAGGTTACTTATTATAAACCTCAACTTTATAAATATTGAACTATATACTGATTTAGACATAATTGAGACCTATTGTGAGGAAGGAAACAGTTTTAGAATAAGAGCTTTGATATAATTTCTTAATAAACAGGTTGTTAATAGAGCTTTGAATATGGAGGTATTGGTGTGTTGTAACCACAGTGTCAGTCAGAAAAAAAGGTTTAAACTTAAAATATAGTATTTAATGTATCAGAATGTACTATATTTGACGACTTTAATGCAAGATAAACATAGTATAAGCAAGAAAATTGTTTGTACTTAAGAAATTGTTGAGAAAATTTTATGTAAAGGTTTGCAATAGCAAATTCCAATGTTAAAATTTTTGAGAGGACTTGATAAACAGGATTACTATGGCTTATATAGGATAATTAGGGCTGGATAGTAAAGACTTAAACTACTGACCCAGTGTTTACGTTTATAGGACATAATAATTCAAGATAGCTGCTTTAGTAAACGAGTATTTTCTGTTAATATGATGTCACAAGAGAGATATTCTCGGTTTTAAAACCAGGTGAAGATTATTTTCACGTTAGTTTTAAATGTTGTAAAACGTGTCGTCTGCGCTCGATTGTGTAGCACGCGATCTCTTTACACGCTTCTCGTCAACAGTTGACAAGACGACACAAACTAGGTCACGGCTATCCGACTCCTATACATATTATAATATTCAATTTACACCCTTTTTAATGCTTCCGCTGCAAAAAAGAGTTCTCGTTTTTTATTAGGAGTATCATGTGCGGCAGGTTAGTTTGCTTCTAAAATCGCTGTTCTCCGTTCCAAAAAATACAAAAGTAATTTTCTACCAGACAACCATGGTTCTATTCACCGAGACTAGATAATTTCTCTCGGTGTAAGGATATTATCGCTATGAATATACGTTCATACACTGTTGAGAAAATAATCCCGTTGGTTTGCTTAGCAACAATTAGAGCATGGGTCAACACTGTACTAAAAAAAAGAGTCGTAATAAATATGAACGGTCTTCAAACATTCGGTTTATAATTAGCGATACACAGGTACAGTGGCAAGTGTTATGCCAAACAAGACCTAATACCTCAAAAGTACCTACGCGCGAAATACCAGATTTTGGTACATGTTAAACAATTAAAATAGTGCCCGTGCGCGTGCCAGTAATAAAAAACCCTAAGAGTTCGCGCATAAAAAATGCACGAACGTACCAGGCGCGATGTCATCCAGCCAACCCCAAAATCAACAACAGATCAAATACTTTAAAACAAAACAGAAAATAAACGACAATCTTATACATTCTTGAAAATTTATTATGTTTGTGGAATAACTGAAATGTGGCTGAATAATGATTGTTCGAATTCATTGACACTCGTGGGTTTAGTACCCAATAAATGTTTGAATATTCAGAACAACATATCCCAGAGGTTCTGGAGGAGGTGTAACACTTGTATTTAAGTCATCTATTGAGTGTAATAAAATCTGTCATGAACGTTTTGATTCTTTTGAATGTTTTGATTGTTCCTGACGTTTTTCTTTCATGGAAACTAGAATAATTGAAAATTATGTCAAAAATTTATGGGAGAATTTGAATTATTTTTTGGACCAACAAATTATTACTATTATTTCAGAGGCTTTTAATTTTCATTTTTTGTTAAATATTGATTAACAGATCTCTCATGAGTAACAACATGTTCATAACAGTGGGCATATTCTTGATCTTGTGATAAATAATCCATGTGATCTTAAAATGATCTGACAAATTAATATCAGATAATTTTCCTGTAAGTTTTAACCTTAATATTCCAAACCAACAACCGACAAGAAAGACTGTATCATATATAATGTTTAAATCACTTCACATTAATAAATTTAAAGTAGATTTTAATTAGATTCAACCTACTGAAGATAAATGTGCAATTAATTAACATGTGGGATTGTGGCAGGGGACATCCGCCTCACTGTTGGCTTGTTTGTTTCAGGTAATGATTTTATGAAAACTGAGAAATTTTCTGATGCCTTGGAGTGTTATAGTAAAGCAATTAAGTTGGATAGTAAAAATGCTGTATATTTCTGTAATAGGTTGGCAACTTTCTTATCATATTGAATGCAAGTAGAGATATTGCAATCCCAAATCTGTATTTTTTTATACCCTATCTTGCATGGTGACATCTTAGATCTGACATGTATTATGTATGAAATAAATGCTAAAACTATAAACACATTTATTATACGCAACCATTTTCATGTGGACGTATTATGTCATCGCCCCTGTCAGTCCGTCCACAATTGTTATTGGACTCTCTACAGGTCACAATTCTTGTCCCATTTTGTCGAAACTTGAAATATAGGTTTATCCCCAAAGGTTCTCGGCTACTTTCGATATTGGCATGTATCGGATCAAAACTTCATGGATTATGGCCCCTGATTGTACGAAAAATCACGTTTTTAGCTTGTGGATCCTATAGAGGTCACAATTTTGAACCGATTTTGATGAAACTTGATATGCATGTTTATAACCCAAAGATCTTGGTTCCTTTTGATATTTGCGCCTATCGGAACGTAATTTCTTGAATTATGGCCCCTGATTGTCCGGAAAATGACCTATTGGAGCTTGTGGTCCCTCTGGAGGTCACAATTATTATCCGATTTAAGAAATCGTTTGATTATATTACTGTTAGTGTTACACCCTAAGGAAGGTTGAGTTCGAATTTCGGAAAAATTGTACCAAAATTGGCATACAAAATAGCCACCATTCGTACACGAATACTGTTATTAAATGGTATACCATGGTTGTGGACCCTGTAGAGGTCACAATCTTATTTTGATTTTGATGAAACTTGAAATGCATGATTGTAACCCAAAGTTCTTGGTTCCTTACGATATTTGCCCATATCGGATGGTAACCTCCTGAATTATGGCCCCTGATTGTACGCAAAATCGCCTTTATTTGGCTTGTGGGCCTTTTGGAGGTCACAATTATTTTCGGATTTAAAAAAACGTTTGATTATATCACCGTTACACTTTAAGGAAGGCATCAGTTTGAATTTCGGGAAAATCGATCAAAATTGACAGACAAAATGGCCGCCGCTTGAACGCGAATACTGTTAAAAAATGGTATATCAAGGTTGTGGACCCAGTATAGGTCACAATTTTAATTTGATTTTGATGAAACTTGAAAAGCATGGTTATAACCCAAAGATCTTGGTTCATTTTGTTATTTGCACATATCAGATCATAACTTCCTGAGTTATGGCCCCTGATTGTCCGAAAAATCGCCTATGGTCCCTCTGGAGGTCACGATTATTATCCGATTTAAAAAAACGTTTGACTCTATCACCGCTACACTATATGGAAGGTTGAGTTTGAATTTCTAGAAAATCGGACCTTAATTGCCAAACAAAATGGCCGCGTTTGTACGCGAATAGTTTTAAGATATGGTATATCAAGGTTATGGACCCAGTATAGGTCACAATTTTAATTCGATTTTGATGAAACTTGAAATGCATGTTTATAACCTAAAGATCTTGATTCTTTTCGATATTTGCGCATATCAAATTGTAATTTAATGAATTATTATTATAGCTTTGATTGTAGGAAAAATCACTTTCAGTTTTGCTTGTTCTCTATCCATCTATCGAAAATGTGGGCGTATCCTGCCTGGCAGTGCCAGCTTACTATCTTTATTGTACATGTAAGGTAAAATATCTGAGAATACTAAACGTAGACATATTATTAGGCTCTGCATTGATAAATACTTTTCAAAGCACAAGTTAGATCAAACACTTGGTAAATGCTTTCTGCAAATTACTTGTACTGGTAGTTGTATAAGGAGATTAATGGATTAATTGTAAAAAAAAAAAATATTTCAGGGCAGCTGCTTATAGTAAATTAAATAAACATCAACAAGCAATAGAAGACTGCAATCGAGCTCTAACTATAGATTCCAATTATAGTAAAGCATATGGTAGAATGGGGTAAGTTAATATTAAACCATGTATTTTGATCATTGAATCTGCAGCATGATTAAATATATCTCCGAAATAAAGAATAAACCTAACTTGTGTAGGCTACATAGTACATATCATTATACAGAGTTGATTGTGTCTCGGTTATCAAGCACAGATGTTGGCTTGAATTATCTTTTTCCTTCTTCAACTTTCTATGTTACCCGGTAGTCTTAATAGTTATTACAGTCCCCAATTAACTGGATGTAGTGCTCTGTATATTAGTTAGAATAAATGAAGTTAGTACAAGTCAGTATTCTTAGAAGTAATAATGATAAAGTAGTGTTTCAAACTTAATTGAAACAGGCCAGCACGCACTATTAAATAGTACCAATGAAGTCCTAATATATATGTAAACTGGGTTAAGATTATAAAAATCAGTGACTTGTAACTCTTAGAGAAAACACCCTTGAATCATTCAACCATATTAATTTTCTAATTTACACTGTTGATGGAATTATTCTCTGAAACGGTGAGCTTCACCAAATTGTTTTTTCACCGATTTTCCAATTACCAAAATTATTCAGAATTGTACAGCAAACTTGGAGGTTAAACACTGAGATATTTAATTAAATGTTTTATATTGTAGATTTCTAGAACAATTGAGTCAAAATTCAGTTTTACAAAATGTATTTCATCTATACTTATGTGTGTATTTGGATTGTTTTCAGAATTGCATACACAGCTTTAAATGATCATGAAAGTGCGAGAGAATGTTACAGAAAGGCATTAGAATTAGATCCAGATAATCAGAGCTATCAAAATAACTTAGAGATC
The DNA here is from genome assembly GCA_917208275.1 of Patella pellucida. NCBI lineage: Eukaryota > Metazoa > Mollusca > Gastropoda > Patellidae > Patella > Patella pellucida. The sequence continues at coordinate 37,794,735 of OU795037.1, read as the reverse complement.
GCAGAACAAAAATTGAGAGAAGCTGCCACGAGTGTATGTACTATGTTCATTAAAAATTCTTGTAAAATTCTGATGTATTCAAATTTTGCACATTATAGCCAAACCAGAAAATATGGTCATGACAGCATTCCATGCAACATCCTAGGTTATCAAAGGTACTGACAATCACATTTAATAGCTTATAATAATTGTACCTTTGATTTGCCAGGATGTTTTGCAATGTGACATCACAGCATATTTTGTCATAACTGTTATAGGTATTGGTGTGATTTACCCATTCTAAACATCTGAGACACGCTACCTGTGGAGAAGCATCTCAGACACGGTCAATAGCCATGATATCCATATCACGTGATTTACACATCATCGGTCATGACATTGACGTCAATGGGTCATGCAGTCAATAACAAGTTACCAGTGATAGGATTTTGCCCGTATGTTCCAGACTTGTCCGAATCTTTTTTCCATATGCCCAATATTTTCAATCAGACATCAAGACATAGTGAATAATATTTAAAATTCCCAAGTTTATAAAGTGTACTGATTGTATAACTACCACTCAACCTGATTATCATTGACAATAGACTGGATTAATTAAGGGATCAATGCTTAATTTTGTAGGACATTTGTGACCCTCCAGTACAAAACAGTACACTTGGGTCAAACTGAAGAAATGGAGATAATGGTGTCCAATGGAAGAGTATAAAAACCTCTTTTCATTGGTACCTGAATTCTAAGAATCAGACAAAAATTGGCAGAGATATGGGAATTTTAAGTTTTGAATTTTAGTAATTCGGGGAAATGCAACTTTTGACAAAAATGGTCTTGAAGACAATCAATATAAACTCCTTATGCAACATACATCCATTTTCAACTCCCATATCTCTGCCATTGTCGTCCTTTCTTAGAATTCAGGTACCAATGAAAAGAGGTTTTTATACTCTTTTATTTGACACCATTATCTCCATTTCTTCAATTCGACCCAAGTGTACTGTTTTGTACTGGAGGGTCACATTTACTCATTACTGACATAAATTTGAATGCCTTACTGGAATTAAGTGTGAAAAATAGCGAGGTTCACCAATTCTTATTACTTGCAGGATTTAAATATTTTGACGACATGTGACTTTTAATTTTGATATGAATTCATCTGCAAGTAAAATTTTGAAATCCCATCACTGTTGTAAACAAAATGTTTATCTTCAGCATTTTTTCGTTTACACCCATAAAGACTATATAATTCGTACAGTCCAAACATGCCATCTGAACGACAGACTCACCCTCCCTACCTGCAGAGAAGTGACTCTGACACAGTGAACAGCCATGATATCCACATGACGTTATCTAAACGTCACAGGTAGCGAGGTCATCGCACAGAAGTCAGTTTGTAAACAAACAAACGAAAGAACAATGACTTTGACGAACAGAAAACCTGCGTCGTATCAGGATTGTCCGTGCAATAACACGGACAAAACTCGAGATTGAATAATAATCCCCGGAAAAAAATGGAATCTTAACAAAATTAGCAAGTTTAAACGGACATTTGACACATGAGGCGGCCACAATATTTTGTGCTTCGGTTGGGTCTATTTTACATATACACAATTAATTCTGCTAATCATTTTAACGTGGGGATTGACTAATAGTTAATTTATTTCAGTTCTAAACAAATATTTAAAACTTTTAAGTGCCAGGAGGTCAGGGTTCAAAGGGTTAAGAGGATCAAATCTCTGGTTAGAATTACATTTCGATCTAATATGTAAAATGAGTTCTACTTTAATGTAAAGTCAATGTTACGAATGTTATTAAAATTGCTGTTATTTTGTTTTGTCAACAGGTAGGATTTGGTGCTGGGCCTGGAATGGATCTAGCTGGCATGTTAAATAATCCAGCTTTAATGAATATGGTAATTTTAATTAATTAACATTTTGTGCATTCGTTTCAATTATAAATAGGTTTACCATATACTGGCTATTTCAGTTATATCAGCACACTGCAATAGCCAACATATGGCAAACCTCAGAATAGGGGGAAGTCAAGGTTGCTAAGTGAGTGAGACTTTGGCATTGGCCGAGAAAGTTCATCCAGATTTTCGGGCATGGGTTACCCTTGTTAGTGATGAAGGACAGAGGGCCTAACAAGGACAGCAGTGATGGGACGAAAACCTGAGGTCCTTTGTTGGCCGAGAAGAATATGGAATTAAAATATGCTATTAAGTGTTGTATTTTATTAACAACAAGTTTTATTTTGTGTTGTAAATTTCTAATGAGAATATATTCATTCATGCGTTAATTTGTTAACTTTACAAAGGGAGGGTTTAAAGATTTTGTAAAATTTATGTAAAGAAATTTCACAATGCAAATCAAATAGAAAGATAAACTTTTTGTCTCACCCCAAAATAGAGAATTATAAATATATTGTTTTATTATTAATCTAAAATATTGCTTAAAAATTAAAATTGATAAGACATAATTGATTCTGGAAACTGTGTATACCTGTTAACTGAACAGAACATTTAATTCATCTCAATTTTTCCTTTCAGGCAACACAATTCATGTCTAATCCACAAATGCAGCAAATGTAAGTGTTATGAATTGATAAATTTAAAAAACAAAACAGCAATGATGAAAAGAAATTTTGAAGTGGCTTATAATTACCATCATATATAACACATTACTCCAAATACATCATATATATCACACTGTATCATGTATACCATATACTTTATTACATATAACACGTCATATAATATATATAACATTGTATCATACATACCACATACTTTATATAACACATTATATTATACAGTGGACTCTTGTCACATGCGATGTCTAATCACTCCGGATGGCTATGACATCTGAAATGATTTTCATGTCCTGATTTATTTCCTGATTACTTCAGTCACAAAAAACCCTGTCACATTCGATCTCTATACGTTCCGGATTACGACATCAATCAGCTGTCCCATCAAACGATTTTCATTGAAACCGATACCATATAATCCGGCCTTAATTCGGTGGGTGTAAAGTAAACACACCGATCAATTATCAGTAAGATTAAAACAGGATGAGGGTGTGAAGCCACAAAAGTTTAACAATTAAACAAGCAATCACCAATCAATTATCTATGAGATAAAAACTCACTATATACAGCGCCCGTCTGTGGTGATTACTTTGATAATTTTAATCTCTTGTACGACAGTTGTGACAAATATTCAGGAATATCCACGAATTTTCTCCCAAATTTACATTCATAATAATATTCCTACCTAGCACATGTTAGAAACATTCGTTGCGCATGCTGATTGAACCTGAATGACATAGAAGGCTGGTCACCCTACAGGTCGAGTGATGCGTAATTCAGTTCTGCCAGTCCAACAGCGGAGTGAGTGTGAATAGAATTTTGACGTAATTAAACACAACGTACAGGTTTCGGCTGTAGGGTTGGATAAGATATTTATATATCTACTTGATCACGCGTTATAGCCTGATTGTCACTATTTTTGGGATTGAGAATGTTAAATCGAGTTAGCCCATTATCAATGTGCACGTGATAGCAAAGACAAGAGTGTGTTAAACTGAAGACGACGAAGAAGATAAATTAACTACAGACTTGACCTATTCAAAATGCACGTTATGTTAAATGCAATAGAAATTAATGTAATAAAATTCTGAAAGTACAGAAAGGTTTATCATTTTTAAAGGGAATAGCATTCAGGTGATTCGAAGCTACAATAAAAAAATACTTCAGGATTTCAAAGTTACAGTATTTCCTGTTTTGGAGAAAACTCGGTATTCCGACATGCTGTGCGATCCAAAAAATTGTAATGATACCGTACGATATCAGATGTGACAAGTCCACTGTCCATATACTACACTGTAAATCATATAGACCATAGCTACATCAAACAATGTTGAGTGGTCTTGCAAAGTGCTATTGTGTGTTCAGAGCTGAGGCTCACAAGACAACTTATAGCTATACCAAGGCTGTGTATCAACAAATCTCAAGTCGTCACCAAGACATAATATGACAACACAAGGCGATCGAGAAGTCGCAGTGTTCAAGATCCAAGGCGTTCCGGGCACAAGTTTTTGCTTGAATTGGCCCATATAGCCCCCTCGTTTGAGCCCTGTATCGATCTTCTTTAGATCGGAACAATGTTACTAAACTTATCACTTACTCCTAGGAGAGATACCTTAGATGGCCCAGGAAAGCCAACAAATCTCCTTCCTCATCCTCCAACCCCCACACGATGACAGACTATCCTCTCAAACTGGCTGTTCTGGCAAGTTTGGAAACAATTGTCCGTGAATGACATTTATAACCTAATGAATAAATAAATTAACCATATATAGAGGATATATTGTGTGATTATTGATAGTAGATATGGTAGAATATATTGTAGTGTATATTAATAATCTATTTTAGGATGACAAGTGTATTGTCTGGTAGTCAAGGTGACATGTCTATGGCTGGTGGATTAAACCCTCTATTACAAGCGTAAGTACACATATATGTCAATCTATATATACACCCTGAAGAAAGCTTTCTAAATAGATTCATTCAATACAATTTGAATTATTTAATTCCAACAAAATGACTAAAATAATATTTAATTTACATGTATACTGGTGGCCATTTGCCCAAACAACACTTTATTTGACATCATTGTTGTGCTACTTTTTCATTTAAACATACATTAGAGAAAGATATAAAAACATTTATTACTGTCGTAATAACACTGCTAACAAATTTTGGTTGTCGCCCCTGTCCGGACGTCCGTTCGTCTACAATTGTTTGTGGACCCTCTAGAGGTCACAATTCTTGTCCGATTTTGACGAAACTTGAAATATAGCTGTATCCCCAAAAGATCTCGGCTGCTTTCGATATTGGCATGTATCGGATCGAAACTTCATGGATTATGGCCCCTGATTGTACGAAAAATCACGTTTTTAGCTTGTGGACCCTATAGAGGTCACAATTTTGAGCCGATTTTAATGAAACTTGAAGTGCATGTTTATAACCCAAAGATCTTGGTTCCTTTCGATATTTGCGCCTATCAGGACGTAATTTCCTGAATTATGGTCCCTGATTGTCCGAAAAAATCACCTATTTTAGCTTGTGGTCCCACTGGAGGTCACAATTATTATTCGATTTGAAAACCGAAAAATCCCCTATGTTCCCTATGGAGGTCACGATTAATATCCAATATAAAAAAACGTTTGACTCTATCACCATTGCACCCTCTGGAAGGTTGAGTTCGAATTTCTAGAAAATCAGACCATAATTGCCAGACAAAATGGCCGCTATTTGTACGCGAATAGTGTAAAAATATGGCATATTAAAGTTGTGGGCCCTGTAGAGGTCACAATTTTAATTCGATTCTGATGAAACTTAAAATGCATGTTTATAACCTAAAGATCTTGATTCTTTTCGATATTTGCGCATATCAAATTGTAACTTAATGAATTATGGCCTTTGATTGTAGGAAAAATCGCTTTCGGTATTGCTTGTCCTCCATCCATCTATCGAAAATGTGGGCGTATCCTGCCTGGCAGTGCCAGCTTACTATCTTTTTTTTTTTAATATAAAAAAGTGAAAATCCTATATTGTAGTGGTCAGCAGTTAGCCAGTCAAATGCAGCAACAGAATCCAGATTTAGTAGCAGAATTAAGACAACAAGTACAAAATCAAGGAAAACCGGACTCACAGCCTCCACCAGGTAATTTCTAAAACCATTAACTTCATACTTACAATTAACTTGTAATATTAAATTTAAAATACATTAAGCAAAAACTAAATCAGCCTATTGCAGGTCTTTCATTAGACCTTAAATGTTATCTCAAGTTCATGTATTAATTAGACATTAATTAAATTATCCAGACCATAATCAACTTTGATGTCAATGCTAGCCTGCGATATTGACTGGATTAGGATTCAATTTGCTACTCAGCTTTCATTCATGATATGAATATAATCGAGGCTATGTTTTTATCATACTTTTGTTTGGCTATGCCAAAAATTTAATCGCTTAAAAATTGGTTCAGAGTGGATAAATTAACTGAAATTTTCAGCAAATACCCATTACATGGTCTAATTTTTAACTATTATAATGAAAACTGCCAGCTCTTTATCCAATCTCCCATAATGTATCTTATCAAAAAGTTTCATGTTTTCCATTAACTGAAATCCACATTAAAATATAATACTAAATTTCCCAGAATACATAGGTGGTACTGGCTAGCGCTTACTATATGTATTTCCTATATATTGTCTGTAGTGTATCTTGATAAGTACTGAATGGAAATGAACCATTTTTGAACTTAGATTCCTGTAAGAGATTCCACTTTTAAAATATTGTAGTTGCAAGGGATTAACAATCCCTGAAATGATGAACAGATAATTTAATGCTGTCACCTTTCTTTCTTCTTTCAGATTCAGAAGGTCAATGACATGATAAAAATTTATATTTAAAACTTCGTGTAGACATACAATTCAAGCTCATAAACTAATATCATTATTACACCCCTGCATGATTTGATTTTTATATGCCCTCATTTTCATGTGGACGTATATTGTCGTCGCCCCTGTCCGTCCGTCCACAATTTGTTTGTGGACACTCTACAGGACACAATTTTTATCCAATTTTGATGATGAAACTTGAAATATAGGTCTATCTGCCAAAGGTCTTGGTTCCTTTCCATATTCGTGCATATCGGATCACAATTATTATCCGATTTAAAAATTCCATTTTAAGTTTATCACCGTAAATAGTGTAAATATTTGGTATATCAAGTCCGATTTTGATGAAACCTGAAATGCGTGTTTATAACCCGAATATCTTGGTTCCTTTCGATATACGCACATAGCTTGTGATCCCTTTAGACATCAGAATTTTTCCCGATTTTAAAAAATGTTTAGATATATCACTGTTAATGATGGTGAATTTCGTATCTGGTATATCAAGGTTGATGACCTAGAGGTCATAATTTTGATCTGATTTTGATGAAACTCGAAATGCATGTTTATAATCCAAAATTCTTGGATACTTTCGATATTCGCGCATATTGAATTGTAACCTGAATTATGGCCCCTGATTGTACTAAAAATCGCTTGTGGTCCCTCTAGTGGGGTGGATCCAGTGGCTAAGTTGATAAGGCACTGGTTTGCTAGCCCGGAGGTCAGGTGTTCGATCCCTACATTGCCCGAGAAAATTCATCTCTATTTTCCAGCGTGATTTCCCCTTGTCAGTGATGCAGAAGGAGGGCCTGACAAGGACAGCTGCCTAGTCGTTCGGATGGAACAAAAAACCGAGGTCCAGTGTACACATTGGAGTGCACGTAAAAGATCCCTTGGCAGTTGGAATTCGATATAAGAGTAGGCCGTAGCGCTACTGCCTGGGCAAAATTTCCCTCATAGCACACTGTATGGCCTATGCCTGTCTTCCATTAGCCCAGATGCATAATCGTAGAACGTTAAACCCCATTTCATTCATTCATCCCTCCAGAGGGAGGACACAATTTTTGATTACCGATTTTAAAAATCTTTTTGATATATCACTGTTACACCCTAATGATGGTTGAGTTCGAATTTCGGGAAAATTGAATTGAAACTGTTCCTCAATATGTCCGCTCTTTGTCTGGAAATTGTGTTAAAGTATGTAATATGTTTTTGATTATTTTTATGAAATTAAGACATATCTTTTTATATTTGTGTATTTCAGACCATAAATTTCTGGATTTTAGCTCCTGATTGTACAAAAAAAAGTTTTTGTTTTTAGCTTATTCTCTATCCATCCCTTGCAAAATCTGGGTGATCCTGCCTGGCAGCCGCTGGTTGTTAATACTCATACATACGTGTATAGCACCAGTCACTAATTCAATTGTCAGTTTTTATTACAAAAAGGAAACTGTGATCATAAAAATATCACTAAGCCTTTGTGGTTTCTGTTTCTCAAGAAAAACTTCTAAGGTTTGAAACAAATTTTTGTTTTAAATCCCAAATAATATACCAGTGACGCTAGTAGCTAATGGATATATGTATAATATTATTTTTATTATTATTGAGGTTTGTACTATTACTATTACCCATTTTTCCAACTAAAGGGTGATTGGTGTAAAATGAATTCCTGCCCATCTGCAATTAAATTAAAAGTATACGTAATTCATGTTACTTTTAATCGGCTAGTCACCGTGGGTCTATGACTACTGCATAACAATACCTTTGACCTTCTAAAGACAGCCAATCAAACATCTTGATTAAATCAAATCCTTTAAAACAATTCCACAAAAAGATCTGTATTACCAGTTTTGATTAGTAGGTTGATCTGTATTGTAGATTTTGTAGTCTTCAATCACAAAATGCTTGCTACTCCACATGCGGTACAGTAAACAATTGATAATTAAAGATACTTTCCCAGTATGGCAATTTTGGTATATATGGAAAGTATAGAAACCCAATCTTACTACAAGAATACTGGATGCCTTGAGAAAAAAAACGCAACGCACAGCACAAAAATAAGAGGTTGTCACTAATTGACGGTCCTGTGATAAGGGCAGTCTGCACACAGAGATTGCCTGTCCTTTTTGCCTTAGGGAGCACTTACTTGATGTAAATGTTAATAGACTGGATGGTGAGCGGACATGGAAAAAGTGAGAGACTTAAAACAGTTTCCGAGATAAAATAAACAGAATGACCCTACTGCCATCTAGGTCATTTAGATACAGTACTGGATGATCAGAACTCTAGCATTCAAATTACCTGCCAGACAGGAAGGCCTTTTACACCAAGCCAATATTATTTATGTTTCTATTTCAATTCATCAGAAAATGTCAACTTCTGATCTGACAAGCTGTACCAAAACAACATTCCATTATATATATCATCAAATTGTTGAAAGAAGATTAATATTGGGTGGATTGTCATGGTAGTTTTTAAACATGTTAGAATGTATTCTTTTTGCTACTCTAGTTTAAATTTTTAGGTGTTTATATAGTACTATTACATTTTCTCTCTAGACTGTAATGTGTTGACCAACTTAAAGGCTGGAAGTGACGCCTAGAATAACCTACATATTTAACATTATAATTTGGAAATTGTTCAATATAAATTAAAATGAAGACAATCATGTCTGCCATAACCACTCCCAAAAGGATGGGAGTTGACACCTACCTAGTTACTAAAGTTTACATTTGGAAATTGTTCAATGTGAAATATGTAAAGACAATTACGTCAGCCATAACAGCTGTACGTCTGTCGGTCGTCCACACTTTCTTGTGAACGCTCTAGAGACTAAAGTTAATATCTGATTGACTTTAAATTTATACACAATGTTTAAGATCATGAGACAAAGAATCCTATTGATTTTCAGCGATATCTCATATTTACTGCCAGAGTTATGACTCTTGATCACTTTGAAAAATCTTGTGAAAGCTCTAGAGGCTAAAGATAATATCCAATGGACTTTATGTATACAGTGTTTAAGGTCATGAGACAAAGAAGCCTATTGATTTTCAGCGATATTTGATATTTACTTTGAAAAATCTTGTGAACGCTCTAGCGGCTAAAGTTTATATCCAATGGACTCCAAATTGATACACGGTGTCAAAGTTCATGAGACTAAGAAGCCTCATGATTTTCAACGATATCTGATAATTACTCCCAGAGTTATGGACCTTGATCACTTTGAAAAATTTTGTGAACACTCTAGAGGCTAAAGTTAAAATCCAATTGGCTTTAAATTTATACACAGTGTTTAAGGTCATGAGATAAAGACACCTTTTGATTTTCAGAGTGATCAAGGGCCATAACTCGGGCAGTAATTATCGGATATCACTGAAAATCAAAAGGTTTCTTCGTCTGATGACCTTAAACACTGTGTATAAATTTAAATAGAAGTTCAAAAGAAATTGTGGCGGTACATCCAGACGGTGTGACTTCAATATACGACCACATTTCACATGTAGCCATATAAAAATCTATTACGCCTTCACTCTTATAGACAGATGTATTTGGAATGGAACATTAGGGTTGTTTAGAGTAAAAATAGTGTGGTACTATGAACACTGGTGATAACTAAAGAAAGCTCTGTTGGTGTTATTAGATTACGGTAGGCTATATACATAACACAGACTCACTCCATTTACATTGTAAAGTATATATGTGGTACAGTGTCCTTTGACAAAAATAATATTTTGGCTGAAACTCTTGGAATTGGGTAAAAACAAAGTGTTGATTTAATAAGTTTAATGTGTTGATTTGCTTTGTGAAGTTAGTATTTGTCTGCATTTAAAATTTTAGGTCCTCAAGTAGAACTGTTTGGTTTTGTGGTTGTCACAGTTGAAGCCCAAAACAGACTAGCTTAATATTCCAAAATGAAATTAAATTTTATAAATCTTGTCCATTCACATATTGAAATAACACATCAGACCCACCTAAACACTTTTTTTTTTACCTATATCAAAGAGGATTAGTGCCTTTTAAGTTTCTATGGTATACAATGTTTCCAGTTTATATCATGGACATGTATCATATTTATTGCTCCATTGTTGTGTTAAAAGTATAAGGTGTGTCCATATGTAAAGTATTTTTACATGCTAGAGTTATTTTTGTGAAATCAAACAGGCAACCTATAGATTTTGTATTGTTGTTATTAAATGTTAAATAATTGATAATGTTACTATATTATTATACATACCATGTATATTACTAGCAGTAGTTACTTTAGTATTGTTCAAATGTTGTAAAAAAAAACAATTTGTATGAACTAATTTATTCTCAATAAATCATCCAAAACTAAGTGTTTATACTTCTTTTTGGATCTTAACCAGATTTGATGGGTATGTTACTTTGGTAATGTTTATTTAAATGAAGTTGATCATCCTCACAGGGGCCGGATAGTACAATTTTGCATAGTCATAGTTGCTTTATTTGTTTGACAATTTCTCATAGATCAATTATGAATATAGATGTATTTATAGCATCATCAAACCTTCTGTTACATTTAGCTTAATTAGTCCACAATTATACCTTTATATCTGCAATATATTATTACAAGTGAAATAAAATGTTGAGAAATGAGAAATTGTTCATGAGTTATACTTCCTGGCTGGATCAATGACCGGTGGGTATAAACCTCTATCAGCACAAATAGGTCATTTTGGGACTAATGTTATATACTCTTCAAAAAAAAGAAACGCAAAGCCCATTATTCATCATTTTTATACGCCCACATTTTCATGTGGATGTATTATGTCGTCGCCCCGTTTATATGTTGGGTAAGTTGTAAGTACAATGGACACTGAATGGGTAAAAAAGTTCTTATTGGGTGTACCCAAAAGGAAATCAATTTAAAAAGATGTATCACAGTATTATTGATAGTTATTTCAATAACGTAAATTGTATCGGCTTTGCTCTCTATAGCCGATACAATTTACGTTACTTGAAGTAACTAGTTATAACCACAAGATCTTGGTTCCTCTCGATATTTGCTCATATCTGATCGTAACTTCCTGAATTACGGCCCCTGAATATACACATAACCGCCTTTGTTTAGCTTGTGGTCCCTGTTGACGTCACAATTATTATCCGTGTTAAAAATTGTTTTATTATTTCACCGTTACACCCTAAGGAAGGTTGAGTTCAAATTTCGGGAAAATCGGAGCAAAATTGCCACCGATTGAACGCAAATACTGTTAAGAAATGGTATATCAAGGTTGTGGACCCTGTTGAGGTCACAATTTTTATTCGATTTTGATGAAACTTGAAATGCATGGTTATAACCCAAAGATCTTTGTTTTTGATATTTGCTCATATCGGATCGTAACTTCCTGAAGTATGGCCCCTGATTATACATGATTAGAGATTATGGCCTTTGATTGTAGGAAAAATCACTTTCGGTATTGCTTGTTATCTATCCATCTCTCAAAAATGTGGGCGTATCCTGCCTGGCATTGCCAGCTTACTATCTTCTTATTTGATTGAGGGCGTTGTTTCCATAAAATGTTACTTGTTTTTTATGTCATTATGTAAGGATAAAAGAAATTAATTATTGGTTTTAAATATAGTGTCACTAATTGTGACTGGTCATCCTTTTTGCCAAAATTTGTTTTCGTTTGATTGCACAAAGACGCAAGAATTTAACAACTTCGCGTGTTTTTCGCATGGACCCTAAATCTAAGGCCTTTAAAATCCCACGGTTCTCGGTTTCCAAATCAGTTGCACATGTACACATTCAACAAAGTGATGTCACATCTGCAGTCTGCATGAAGACCAACGCAACAACGTTATTGGTCAATTAAAAGCAGGTGAATCTCAGACACATGTAACCAGGCTGCTGAATGTTTCTCTGAGTTCCATTTCTCACCTTTTGGATAGGTACTGACAGCGAAGTTCAATACGTAACCGCACAAGCTCAGGCCAAACAAAAGTGACCCCAGCTGTCCTTGGTCGTCACTCCCGATTACGACATTGGTGGAAATGGATCTCAAAGGCGAACTCTACTGTAGCAGCATTTCTCGGACGGCATAGAAACTCAGATTAGACAGGCTAAAACGCCTACATGAAACAGGATTAGGAAATTTAACTTTAGTGGGTTTAGACACTGAGGGTATGACCACAGCAACACCGGAGAACAGTTTGGTTAGGCGACGTGTCGCGGTTCCTATTGCAACAAGGTGATGGTAGAGCGAGGGTATACCGACGACGAAATATCGCATTGCCTTTCTTTTTCGGGAGAGTATATATTTATTGCTTACAGTCACAAGCAGCTAGACTAGTATCTGAGCACTCGGAAATTCGAATTTGATAACAGAACAATTTAAATTTCTATTTGCATGTTACGATACTATATTTATTCACATGTAAAATACAATTTTTCATTATTTTCCACTAAAGTTAATTTGATTGTGCATCATTTTGCAAGCTCTCGGCCATAAATAATTTACCAAGACTCTGTGTAGAAAAACTGGATATTTGTTGACAATAATTGTCAATTTGACCCGAATATAAAAGACAGTCAAGTCTAGGTGGTGATTGTAATGGTTTGAATAGTTTGTTAAGATCTTCATCTGGAAGTGGAGGTTCACCACGCTGGGCTCTCATAGCATTATCCTGTTGCTGTAAAAATAACGAACAGTCATTAAAACAATTGACTATCCAATCCATAAATATCTTTCTTAATATAAAATGGGGGGTTTAAAATCTTACTGTGCTGATGAAGACAGTAATCATAGATGGAATACAACTGGGGTTAACTAAGACTTTACCTAGGAAATTATAAGCCTAACATCAAATTTCAGTGCACTACCTTTTATTCTACACCATCAGAACAACTGTGCACACTTTTCTTGTTAGACTTGTAACATTTTGTGACAAGTGGGAACAGGATTAATTCGTATTTTTAACCCAGAAAATGACAACTTAGCAAAGTTTGTCTCACAGAATTAACCATGTTTTACATACTTGAACAGAATTCTTAACGAAAAAATAAAATCTTTGTTGAGAGTGTGCATTGTCGAATACACAAACTAGCTCATTTTGGGACTAACATGTGGTTCAATTTTATTTCAATAAATCACTTGACGCAAGTGATTCATTGAAATAAAATTGAACCACATGTTGCGCGTAGGGATTGGACAGACGATTATACTAATTGTCAATGACAGACCTTATGATGCAGCAGCATGCGCTAAGCATTCTGTATGATGCAGCAGCATGCGCTAAGCATTCTGTATGATGCAGCAGCATGCGCTAAGCATTCTGTCACCCCACCCCCATTCAGTAGAGCTTCCAAAGCACAGATTACAAGCTCCAGAACTTACTCTTTTTTGTAAATATTGTTGTTTAGCCTGTTGTTGTCTCATAATCTGTCTCTGACAATTTAAATATTTGTTTATATCCATTGTCGTAGCATCAACACATTCCATTAACTGTCTCAAGTTCTTCTGTAACATGGAACTGAAATAACACATGGTTCATCAAAATCAAAATCATTCCACTACAAAATTGGATGATGTGTTTCTGCAGGTATTATAGTTATTATATGTACCAGGTATACAAATGTACTGTATAAACTAATAGATTAAACTATTATCTATATAGATAAATCTGGTAAATAATTGTTTACACAAACTCTTAAAGTGACATTAGATGTTCTCGAAAGGGTAATTTTAACGTAGTACAAGATTTTTCAGCTTGTAGGTGGAGCTATGGAAAAAAAAATCCAAAACAAACAATTCTTGCTTTTTATGAAAGGTACATGTATATACGAGTACAACTTCAGGAAAAATTGCACCAAAATCGGCTTTGGGCAAAAATAGTTACAGGCGTTCTGGTTTTTGTACCCAGGGAAATTTTTGTAACTTTTTGTCACTTTTTTCGGCATGCTGAGAATATATTTGGGCATCACAAATGCTTTTCCACTATTAGACCATCGACAAAATAAGTAATTTCCCATGTTGGGAATTTCTAAATTTAAAGCCGTCCATAATTACCCGACCTAAAAAGCTAATCTATATCAGCGCATAATCTAACTGTATAAAATTTGAAATTTGTTGCATTATCTTCAACATCGTCATGTGCATCAAAAGTGCTAGATATTTACAATGTTGGGGTAAATTTGTCAGGCATCCCCCCCACCCAACAAGCTCATTTACTAACCACAAAACATGTTGCAAAATATGTAACAATAATCCATGTATCAAAAAAGACCACCTCCAGACATTTTCAGTGACTTGGTACATGTATTGTTTTCGATGATATTTTTTATCGAGGAATCTAAGAAGTCCCCATCTGGGTCAGCAGCCAATCAAAACTATGCAGGGATTGATAAGATGTACGGAGTTAAAGCGAGATCAAGTCTTCTATTAAAGATGAGGTTATGATACAACAACAAAGGGATAGATTCCTGTCTGCCAACAATAGAAATCATAAGACATTCTCCCGTCATTTCTATAACAAGAGTTGAAAATCAACTTATCTATTGGGAACTTATGTGACGTACCTTGTAGCTAGATCTAGAAAATTAAATTTATCGGCTTCTTTATCTTTTTCCTCTAAATTACAGAGGAGAGAATTAACCAGATGAGAATTTTTAGTAACCACTGGTATTTCTTCAAACATTTTATCAAATGTCATTCCGTGTTTGGTAATGTTTTCTGTTGTGAAATCATTTTCACTGTGAAATTTCATCATAGCTGGTGTAAGACGATATGCCTTTACAGATAAAAAACCTTGTGTTGTCTTCAGGGGGTCTGAAAAATGAAATAGTACCAGTTTTAACACTGCTTGATGCTTTAGTGACAAATAAAGACGCAGAAAATATACATTTTGCTACAATATCTTTAATGCTTTATCAGCTTTTCATTGACCATTCAAGGTAAACAATATTAAAAATCTACAACTTTCCATATTAGTAACAGTCATTTTTCAATTAAGTGATTTGATGAATCCACCCTATGGAACTTACCGTAAATGAGAACAACTGATTCTTCTATAGAATCCTGGTAATTATACTGTGAATCAATCAAAGGTCTGTTGATAAATGTGCCAAAGTAAGTGCTCTGATACCAGCCAACATGTAAATGATCTATGTTGACATGACGCAGATTACGCATCATTTCCATCTGATATTGAACTGGAAAAAAAACGTTAAGAAATTATTTAGAGTTAATTGGGGCGTAAAAGGCCCTTTACTGAATGACACTATTCAATTCAGGGTGAAAGACTCATGCAAATATTTATCCAGATACTGTAACGAAATTAACTGAAACAAGTACCAGCCTACAAATCTACTAAGTACTATGGACCAGAAACATAGTATGACGTCATTACAGCTATCTTGGACTTGTGACATCATACATGTACCAAAAATCGAGGTATGTCATACATAATTGTCTAAGGAACAAGCATGCAAAAGTTTCATGCCTTAGGGTGTTTTTCTAGAGTGTTGGGGTCCAGTTCCTGGTCCAAAAACAAATAGATCACTAGCGACACCATCTAACTTTACTAACCTTCATTGAAGTCTTCTTGATCTTCACTGTGACGTGGAAAAGGAAAACAATTAGTAATTTCTAATCTATTGTCTACTACCAGTCCTAATAAAACACCCTGCACCAAATCAGTTCCTCCTGCACCTTCCTCTTGACAATGTTTGATTAATTTTAATACAACCTGAAACAAGGAATGCAGTGACAAGATTAGTAGGTCTACACTCAACTGTAACCCAGGTATCATTTAATCTTGTGTATCTACATGTACGTGTAGCACTAATTTCTTTTGCATATGTTTAATAATATGGGGGGTTGGGATGGCCTAGTGGTCTAGAGTGCCGCTTCGACCTATAGCTGCCGGCTACCTCTGGCTTGCGGCTGTGGTTTCGAGCCCTAATGTGAGCGCATGTGGCATGGAGTTGGGGCGCCTTCTCAACCTCGTGGGTTTCCTCAGGGCACTCCAGTTTTCTCCCACTGCTAAAGACCCCTACGCGCAAGCAAATTAATGAAAATAAAATTTGTACTATTCTACAATATTTCAATAAATAAATGATACAAATTTCATCTAAACACGCCTTCTTTTAAAAATTGGAAAAGTTCAACTGCATGTAGTAACATGTTTTTAAAAGCTTACGTAAACACTTTAAAATGCAACTTGGATTTAAACATATTTTCAAACACTCTGGACAAGTAAGATAGGTTGTAATGGATAATTTACACAACTTAAACATCTTGTAGTTAGAATAAGGCTAATTTTTTTTCTGGACCTGTCAAGCTAGACTGGTGGCCAGTCTCCTCCACACACGAAAAATTGGCCAGTCCTCTCCAAAAAAAACCCCATAAAAAAACGTAATCTCTAGAGACTGGGCAAATAGAGCTTCATTCTCATCTAGTAGGTCAACCTGCATTATGTAGGTCGTGTGACGTCGTGCACGTGATCACGACATATCTAACAACAACGTGACGTCAACCCTCAGACGGTCTAAGCATGACTGCTTTGCACTGCAGTCGAGACGCATGATTCATGTCACGTGACTCGGGGCTTGCTTGATAACTGTCAATCATTCCAAATAAGGAACAACGTAAAACATGACAGGAACGCCCATTTTATTGTGAAGCTCGCAAATTGTCCAGTCTCTGGTGCTGGTTACAGGTTTACTCAAATTTTTTTTTATACAAATGGAAACGAAAGTGTTGGTTTACTAAAAAATAATACTTTTATATAAATCGAAATGTAAAATAAATAGAAGAGACTGGGCCAGTCTACTGTCAAGCCAGCAACATTGTTATTGTCCCTTTAATATTAAATATTTGTTTAAAAATTCGTAAACACTGCTTTAAAATGTCAAGCATAAAAATAATGCTGTTTAAAAAATAATAATTCAAAACGGCAATAAAAGAATTTGACCATTTGGATTTTTGGGGGGGGGGGGGGGGGTAGCGTTTGGGCAAACAAAAATTCTTTTAATTTTGGTTTAAAGGAGTAATAACTTTTTTATAATTCTTAGTGGTTTCTTAAATGGGATGTGTTGGAAATGCTAGTAAATATTCGGTTTTAGTCAAATTCAAAAATATAAAAAAGATTTTGCACTTTCACTCTCATCTGACTTAAAGGGACTGTCCCGAATAGAACAGAGCCTCAAAAATAAAAGTCTGAGTACGTATGAAATTTAAACGCCAAAATACACAAGAATGGTATATATACCCTGACTCAAAATTTCAGATCAAAATATTGAGTCATTTGGTTGTGAGCGTTAAAACAGCTTATCCTGACACGTAACAGGCCTCAACATATCAGGGATGCATCGAAACCTATGTGTAGGTTCCATGTAAACCAAGGCTCATAACCTACACAGGTTACGATATTATATGGACATGTTTTGACCTTTTTTATAAATTCATTTGTGAGGTGCAAAATAATATGATGTATTGTCCTTAAAATTTAATATCATAATAAGTTATAAGTTGTCCCCGAGTGATGAAGTTATTTATAGATTAGCAATAGCAGACCATGTGTATTAAGGAGCGTCTTCATTGCCGTTATATATATCGTTGTTATAAAACCTTTTAACATCCATGTTCTTCGCTAACTTGCTTCATGTATCAACGATTATGTTACCAGTAGGCGATTTATGATAATTAACTTGAAATATGACTGAAAAGTTATTTAATTATATCGACTTTCGCTTCATAATTCTTCGAGGTGTAAACTGTAAACAGAGACTGTTCCGTAGCCTCCCTCGTTATCATACAATTTCAACCAATCAGCAAGCTCGCTTGCTCAGATTTCATACCGGTATTGCTATATATATATGAAACAGTCAAAGATTAAAAAACACGTAAATAATGATGCTGACGATTTTCGGAAATTAGTTTCACGACAGCATAGATCGTGTACAGTTCTATGATGACAGTGTTCATTAAGTACAAATTATCAATTATTAGAACTACCAAAATATCAGGTCGCCACACGGGCTAATTGATTTTGAATTTCATTCGCCCATAGTGGCCGTACGGTACCGACTTTCACTCGCCATGGCATGGGTGAGCGTTAGTTTCTATCCCTGTGTGAACTCTGTTCCAATTTGTTTTATTGAACTTCCGTTTGGATCTATAAATCCAGAACGTGCAGAACTCTTCGATAGAGCGAGCCAGAGATTTCTTTCCACAAAATTAAGATGGATGCCTCCTAGTTTTAATTAATTTGCTTTTTTTTTAATTTCCATTTCTCGGGAACGAGCGCCTGTTCCCGCAAAACTGAATCGTCGTGACCGCCGCCTAACCTACACGACCGTTCGTGATTTATATCGAGCCCTGCGTAACCCTTTAAGGGCCTTTTAAGATTTTGGGTCAATTCTTTTCGTTGGGTGAAAGGATGTAACGGGTCAAAAAAAATTGAACCGGTTAACTGATTAGCAAAAAACAGACCGTGATCGGTCAACCGGAGGTAGCACAATATGCCTATGGCATGCTACCACGTGGTCGTCACTCGCGCAGGTATCACATGCCGTTGTGTGACAGATCGGAAAATTGCTTAAATATTATAAGTGTTAGACCCGTTATAAATATAGGAATATTCTACGGCCCCCACCTACCTCCACCTCAATATGCAGTGTTATAATCCATGTATTCCATTTATTCGCGCACAGCATTACTTTCATTTTCATACGCATACCAGCAGTCAATAGTCAACCTGTAGTGTCCTGTAGTCAAGATTATCCAGCCCGAAGATACAACGCAATAAGAAACGACGAAATGATTATACCATTTGCTCATGTGCCAGAGGGACGATTTGTTCACGGCATAATTTTAGTACTACTTTTTCGATCGGTGAATACGGACGTATTATTACCGGGAAAGTTTTGTATCAATAGGGGTTTCAGGTCAAAGTTTTAAATGAGAGAAAAAAAAATTTTTTAAATATTTTTTTGAAAATATACATAAAATGCTACCCAATACTTTTATTTCATCAAAATATTCTAATTAGATCCAAAGTTATGGAATTTTAAAATCCGAGATTGACGTCAATAATGTAATCAAACTGCTCTATACCTGTCAATGCGTAGCACGGCACCAAAATAAGTGCTTTTCAGTCATATTTGAGTGACGTCGTAAGCGGTATTTCCCCTTCAGAATTGCTAGTACTAATTTTAAAACTGAAATCCGATCGTTATTATCAGCTAAAATTTATTACAATCGTAATAATTTGAATGATAATATGTCAAATATTTATAATCAGGATGATACCTCAAGAATTTTTTTTATATTTAGTCGAAATTTAGCAATTTTCAGTCATCAAAACAGATAAATTCCATTTTCTAGGGCTCTAATTGTCCGATTTTGAGGTATCACGTACAATAATAATCACAAAAATGTTATCTATCGTTTGATTGGTTCTATATGAAAATCCCCTGAAAACTAACGATCGGATTCACCAATGAAGTGGGCCGTAGCAATGCAGTCAATGGAAATTTACCAGCCGCGTGACGTCAGAGCGGTATTTTCCCGCTGGCGTCTCCTGTAAACAAACGGTAATTTCGCTAACATTTCGATACTTTTTTAGCCTAAATCTTTGCAGATATTGAGATTAATATTAAACTATTGTAATACAATTGTTAGGAATGCATTTACATCAATTAGTAATTCAGAATCGTAGATTGAAGTGGGCTATATTTCAGCTGTTGGCTGTCCCGGTTTCAACCTAAAGTGACGTGACCTGAAACCCCTAGTATCAACGTGTAATATGAACAAGAGAGAGTGGGCTAATGCTAGTTTACTACTAGTCGATATACACTGACATTTTTTTTATATAGAACGAGTAACGGTCAGGGGAATATCGAACCGGTCAGCTTGCCGAACTGAACCGTAACCGGTCAACCGAGTGACCGTTTACATCCTTAGTTCGGTGACTGATAATAATCGATTTCCGTTCCTTAAGAGGTCTACACAGTGAATGGTCCATGTCCTGTACTTGATAACAAAAGGTAAATTTCACGACACATTATTTTTATAAAATAAAAGTCTGGTTTATCAAATCACCGCATATTAGGCCTACAAACAGTTTGGGACAACGGACTCCATTTCAAGATGAAGACTGGTGGGTTTAAAGGACCTAAGTCCGTAACTCAAAATCCTCGAAAATCTTTGACATGGAAAACACGAATTATTGGTCAATTTAAATCAACATTGATGTTGTGATCTTACCTGGAAGCGGTAGGCCTCTGATATCCAATATTTAAAACAAGATAAACAGTTTACCATTGGTACACGAATCGTGTACCACAGAGCGTTTTAGCGTCACTTGTAACAAGTGACAAGAAAGAACGAGGCTAGACATATTCAACAACTCCTGTTAAACTATGAGGCCATATAATATCTGGTGGGCATGCGCAGTAGACTGGAATAACCAGACACTATTATAATTTCCTCTTTGGTTAAGACTCCTGCCGTATTTCGCTGGACATAACTGATTTAAAATTCGAGTCAAAACGGAAACAATTTAATGTAAACCAGTTTATATACCATCAGATTATATTATTATATGCGTTGCGACCCATTAAGGTCAATTTTTAGGTCCGAAATGTTAGCGATTTAGCTCCTTTAAAGTTGTATGAAACATATCACATATATTGAGTTAGTAGCTCGGTAGGGGATCTTAATGGATTTTAACACAATATTAAGCAGTTTTTTTCTCAAAAACTCAAAAACATTATAGTGATTGACCTTAATTAATCAAAACCGACATTCCAAAAGACACCGAAAATTGAAAAGGCACACAAAATGAGATGCCGTGTTCCGGAGTTAGGCCTATCATAATGGTTCTAGCTAGGTCTACAATGAATGAATATGATGATTTTGAAATTGAATTAGAAATATTACGTTAAATGAAATCATATTCATACCAAACCGTCAAGTTGAACATATTGTACAGGTGCACGTTGTTTTCTAGTCGCCATCTTGGTTTGTTTTCCGGAAGACTTTGATGATAGTCACGTGTCATTTATTATTAAGCTTTTTTTTTTTTTATCCACGGCAGCCAGGTGGTATGCGCATGCGCCACGGTATGGGCTAAATTTCGGGACCACTTGGAAAACCTCAGCAAGACAAAGTCCACCATTGGCATTAGAACTACTTTCAAGTTCCCGGATTACCAACGGCGTAGCCCATGACGTCGCATTTGAAAATTGAAGATTGTTTATCCTAACAAGTTTGAAGCTGTTTTTCTTTTAAGTTTATCCGATTATATTTAGGCAATGACAAGTTTGCTCTGAAAACTATACACACTCTTCGAACGACGCAGTTTTAAGAACTTGTTTCTAAAAGTGGCAAATAGCCTACATATCACCATAGATAATTCCGTAATCTCAGTAGCGGATTATCATTGAGGCTAATGAGGCTGCAGCCTCAGGCCCAAAGATTTTGTAAAAAAAATTGTTTAAATTTGTCTGATACGATTAAAAACGCATAGACAACGAATGTTAGGGGGGGTGGTTTAGGCCCAAAGGGAGCCAGCATAGGCCCTGACCCGAAATTAATTAGGCCCACGCAATTTTAAACAGGCCCTTTTAGGCCCTCCAGCAACTGCCGCCTAAGGCCTTGGCGGAGCTAAATCCGCCACTGCGTAATCTATGATATCACTTAAGACTTAGGCCCTTCTGTCATACATCCGCGATTATGAGGGTGATTGTGGACATCACACACTGTTTGACGTCACACACCATCACACGGCACCTTTTTTCTGGCTTATTTTCAGTAGGCCTATTTGTGTGGTAACTTCATAGTTTTAGATTTGTAAACGATTGAAGTTCAGATAGTTATCAAAATCCAATATTTACCGGGGCTTAAAAAAATTACCATTTCTTGTTTTGTTGGGGGGGGGGGGGGGTTTGTTTTTTTACGCTGTTTTTTTTGTGGGTGTTTTTTTGTTTGTATCTTTAATATGAATTTTAAACTTCTCTAATTTTAAAGATCACTTTAAAACATAGTTTATCATTTTAAAATTGCACTGCATCCAAGCACATATAATCTATGAAGATAAGTAATTGCAGAATAGAATATAAGAAAACTAAATCGTACGTCAATAATGAGAAAGGTTTCTTAAGAGAGTACCGAAGGAATACTCTTTATTTTTTGACATGAGTGAAAGGCGCAAAAAGGTTTAACCATGGACCTTATAATAAGGTCCATGGTTTGACTAAATTAATACCCAACGGTCCCAACCATACCAGTGAACAAATAGTTTTCCCTTGCCTTAAGTTATTGAAAATGTGACCCAGCAACACTCGTGGGACCAAAAAAGAAATGTTATAGGCCCCTAGCTTGGAAATTGGATATACTATAAACAGGGAATAGTATGCTATTGTAAATCAAATATCTTTTACCAATGTGATAAGACAGACATTTCTTTTTTTCAGGAAATTCAAAGATTCAATTTATTTGGCAACGCATTGGTGTATCAAATGCATTTACAATCTCAATGCTTTTCAGCGTCCATGAGCGAAGAGTTTCGAGACGCCATAAATATTTCAAAGTCGAAGTTAAGAGTTACAAACTTAAATTTGAAGGAAAAACAATTGGAGGGACTACATGCTTGTTAAGACTGTCACGACTGTGTAGCTGTGTTATCCGACCCCCTTTACTTTATATATAATACAACGTTGGATTATTTTTGATGAATATAGATAAGTTTGGGCGATTGTGGTCTTTTTAAGTTTATTCTGAATAGGTTGCCAACAAAAAGGTTACCAACTTGATGGGTCGAATCTGCCGCTAGGCGAATAGGTTGCTAATATTTATGTTCGTTAGGAGTATGGCCACAGTACACTAAAGATTGCCCCGTTGACTTTTAATGTTAAATCTTGTCACTTAGCCCATTGTGACAGTTTCAGTTGGTTCTCGGTGTGTGTTTGGTCCTGGGCACTTGCGCATGCCCGAGGCTGATGTTTACGATAGTTACGCAGCTCTACCTACTTCCGCCAGTTTCAGTTTGGTCCTCTTCTGGTTCCTCGTCAGTTTTTGGAAAGAGTAAAAATAATTATATGTATTTAGTTAAGAGTAGGCCTATTGCAATTAATAAACATACTTGTTATCGTGATTAGCTGTTGTTTTAGTGATCAGTAGTTACACGATCAAAGGATCTAAGTTGATTGGCTTGAAATTGATAATTCTATCGTTCGTGATTTGTTGCTGTTGTTTTTTTTTTAGTGATTAGTCGTACAATCAGTGGAAGCCATAATTACTACGCCCTATGTAACGGAGCGTAAAAAAAATTAATCATATTCCGAATAAACAATAAATTTTAAAATCATTTCACGAACTTTTCGCGCGTATGGATACACGTAGCTTACTTCCTCAACTCTTTTTGACACTCGTGAGTCGTATGGCATCGATGCCGCCTTACTCTAGTTTTAATTCTCATCATTCCAAAAATAATGAGGATTATTAAAAAAAATCGGCGATAATTGAAAACTTGAAAGCATTGGTTGTGAGCTACAATCCGACGATAGTAATTTGGTTAACCGTAGGCCTATTTACTGTAAAGTATGCCGTGAAGTATTATGGCAGTCCACTTAGGCTACATAATGCATATTACTAATTAGTTTTGTTTATAATTATCATATGTTTGAAATGGGGTTTAACGTCCTACTGTTATGTACGGGCATACGCCACACAGTGTGCTATGAGGGTAATTTTGCCCGGACAGCGGCGCTACGGCCTACTCTTATATCGAATTCCAACTGCCGAGGGATCTTTTTTTCTGCATCACTGACAAGAGGAAATCACGTCGGAAAATCGAGATGAACTTTCTCGGCCAATGCCATAAATAAATAAATTTTATCAATCTATTTTGAAATACAAAAAATACCGTGGTGCCTTGGCAGTACCATTCTGCCATGGCTTTTTTTTTTTTTTTTTGAGCCGTGGTAGAAAATCCTTAATTTCAAGGACTGTATCAATCACATTTTTTAAAAAAATGTATCTATCACTTTTTTTTGTAAAATAAATCAATCACTTTTTTCTTATAAATCTATCGATTTCAATCACTTTTGATGTTTTAACTATGTTTTAATAATAAACTATCTCCCTCTGTTACAGTCTGTATCATTGTTATTTTAATTTTGTACTTGTTAATATTGTTATTAAAATGTCTACAACTTCAAAATATGTGTTTTATTACTCAAATGAATCCTTTCTCATGCAAACCATATCTAAAACACAGATTTCTCTTACATAAATTCTAGATTTATTTAACCTTAAAATACAGATGTGACGTTATCCTTTGATGTTGGCGTACCATTATTTCCAATAATGTACTGGCATCTTGCCAATAGTACATTATCTAATATAGTGAGTTCGTGTGACGTATTTCATTGAAATGCACGTGCGAGATAGTGTCTGAATTTTAAGAGGTTTAATGCTCTCGCGCTTAAAGGGGCTAAATCGCTAACATTTTGGACCTAGAAATTGTCAAAAGTGGGTCTCAACGCATATAATACTGTAATATGAATGTATATAAACTGATTTACATTCAATGGTTTCCTTTTTTACCAAATTTCAAATCAGTTACGTTCGGCGAAATAAGCCATGTAGTCTTAATCTTGTGCAAATTTCTATAGCGCCTGGTTAGTCCAGTCAATATACGCCGTATGGTATGTTGCAATATGTCTAGCCTCGCTCCTTAAGTCTCTTATTAAAACTGGGGCTAAAGCACAATATGGTACACGACTCGTGTACCAATGTTAAAAAAATTATTTTATCTAAAACATCGGATATCAGAAGCTGATCTTTTCCCGATAAGTTTACATCATCAATGTTGATTTAAAGTGGCCAAAAATTTGTGTTTTCGATGTTAAAGATTTAAGAGGATTTTGAGTTACGGACTTAGGTCCTTTAAGACATTGCGTAATATATTGAAACAACACTCGGCTATCGCCTCGTGCAGTATCAATATATTACTTAATGTCTCGCGCTCGACCATTAAACCACACAGAAATTGATTTGACCGTAAGAATATCTTTGGGGTAATCCTATCACGAGGAGTCAATGCACACCGCGTCCGTACCAGTGTGAGATTACTCCTACAACTGCGCATGCGCCAAAGAGCAAACGCACACCGAGGACCAACTGAAACACCGGCTGTAACTTTTCCCCAAATTTTAGTTGGACAGAACGCTTTCTACCACAGATTGAGCAACATGTGGCAAACTCTTGCTCAAAAGGACATGTGAGGTAATTAATGAAAAACTTGAGATATTCAAGCTGGAAGTAGAGACAAGTAGGGGAGACCGGGGTTGGTTGTAACACGGGTAGGTTGTAACAACGCGAATAACTCTTAACATTTTCATCGTAACAAGTCGCTAAGTTGCCTGCCCATAGCCACTAGGGGTATCTTTCTCCTTGATAACGTCAAAGACGTCACACCTGGCGGTTCGTTTCCGATAAGGACAAACATATTTTAAGACCAGGTGAGTAAAATTTAGTAATGTTGAATAACGTCGAATAAATTCAGCGTATTCATGATGTTAGTCACGGTGATCTATCTGTACATAACTACACCAATCTCCCTCCCGTTTACACCCAGCCTTTTTGTCCTCTGACCTTCACTGATTTAATGGCGGGAGTTAGCATATGGTCAAGTGGTTTGGGGTAGGTTGTAACAAACAGTGACTACACTCTAACTGGGGTAAGTTGTAACAATTCAGTGTTACAACCTACCCCCAACATGTGGTATGCAATATGATTGATATGTTTCACTCCCAATATTAAACATTCTCGTGGTCATGTGCGACTGATATTTATTCTTTATTGCTCTGAAGTGGATTACATGCATTTCTTTTCTGAAACAGTGTCACTTCTATGTTTGTTACAATCAACCCCAGACGTTGTAACAACCTGCCCCAACAGTGGGGTAGGTTGTTACAACAAAATTGGTTGGATTATTGCCTTCTCTCTCAGATATGAGTGGACATGTGAGTAAGTTGGATATATAGGCTATTTGTAAAGGCCAATATTGACAGTCCTACGTTTGAGTATTGTAGTGACAATTATCCAACAAAAATAGTTCATAAATATGTAAAAACTAAATATTCTTACAACCAACCCCGGTCTCCCCTAAACATGCAATTCCCGGCTGTCAAAGTAACCAGCCTCACAACTCTTGTATCCTTCCGCCTGAAAATCCTGGATATTCACTAAAACCTGGTAGAAAACGTATTTTCAAACCCATTTATTCGATTCTACAACAAAAAGTCAACAAAAATCGCCATGCAAAAGGAAGAGAGAGAGAGAGACTAAAAATAACTTTGGCCCTTGTTTCGGGGTGACGGCGTAGAAATATTTGGTGATCTGTGTCCGTATAAAACGGGTAAATTTGAGCCATGCGCACACCACCTGGCTGAGGTGAACGGAAAAGAATGGATACCATTCATTGAGATTTGCCTGGGCCAGCCTGGATGTAAAAGTATCCCAAAAGAGGAAATGGATCTATTATCCTAGACTACAACATTTACTAAATTTATGAAACAGCATCGGGATCCCAACAGCATCCGAATAATTTAATTGTTAGTACTTGACATTGGGTGTTTAATTGTTCGAAAATATATCCAGGTCAAAAATGGGTGATCCGATAGACGGGTTAACGGTCATACCCATACTCCTCTCTCCTAGTGAAAAAATGCACTGGGAATATTTTTAGACAAGGATTTGGATGGATTTGGTTAAATCGTCCTAGGGTATGGTTACTCCAGGGTGTCTAGAGGTTTCGTCGATACGTAACCTCTAGGTGCCAACAGTAGTGCCACCATTGAGCACCGTCCGACTGAATTTTTTGCGCATCGAGCTGAAAGGCGCCAGTCGATAAAATCTGAATGCATGTCCTACCTTATTGTATGATCCTTCTCTGAGCAACAATGACACTTACTGACAAACAAACGTTGTTCAGTGAAACCGGTTTATCCAATATCACACGCACTAACATTTCATAAAGTTGCCAAGTTGGGATAATTTGACCTTTTTTTGACGTCATATCCTCCCCATTAAAAAATGAGAACACTTGTTTTAGCAAAACGAAATGCATTATTGTAAAATATTTCTATGGATTAGGTATTAATTTTTTTTGTAGATAGGAGTTGATCGAACTCCCGACCTCCAGGCTAGCAAGCCAGCACCTTACCCACTTAGCCACGTGATCTCCAATCCGTGGAAGAGCCCCCATGAGCCTCAAAATTAGTTTTAAAAAAAAAAACATCACTAAATCTTATTAGAATCGAATTAAAAACAATGACATCAACAACATGTCATGATTTTTGTTTATTGATCATATTGATGTCTTTTTAATCAATGACTTGCACATTAAAAGGATTGCCTTCAAATAAACTCTTGATTTCGTTTCGTGTTGAACCCTGTTGCTAATATGCATGTTGCCGGCCTTCACCTCTCGCCAATATAGGTGATTTCCGGTTTTATCGTTTGTTATTTGGTATCTCAGAGTATTTTTGTGAAATCTCTAAAATAGACAAGAAAAGAGATTTTGTGGAAAGTAGATGGATATGATATGTAAGTTTAATGTGTTAGTGTTGCAGATAACTGAAAATTGGGAGTTTTGCCGTACGCTGAAAGAAGTAAACTAGTTATCAAATTCTGCGGCGAGCTTTTGACCGTTCGGATGTTAGATGTTACGTTGTCAGCATATGAAAAGAGTAACATCTAACTTGTTGGATTAGGGTATGGTAGGCCTACAGATCTAGCTACGAGTACGAGAACGTAGCTAAACAAGTCACTGATGTGCTTGTTTTTAGGGTATCAGGCGTATTCAAAACCAGGCTAATTCAACACCAGTTAAAGTTACATTATGGGATATTTATCTAAAGAGTTGGCCATTCTTGCTATGACAGTTCAAAAAAAGATGATGAAAGACGAATATATTAAAAATTTCAGCCAAATTACATTATTCTGAACCGAGTTATCAGCGTTATAATATGTAACTAGAAATGGGTGCAAAATGCATCTTCACCCTCTACGACAATTCCCGATCGTTTGAGTGACAGGCATTAACTCCACCTACGTAATCTCGATTATCAAGCGCTGTCTGCCGTGTTAAAACGGTATCTAATGACGCAGAAATAGCCTCGATCAGCACTGCCTTTTATGGACAGTTTCCGGATAATGACGTCAACATAACGGTGAACTTACAGGTTTTTTAGCTATGATTGGGTGCTTTAAGTTTCACCTGGCAAACTTAATTTTGTTATTAATGCATGTACCATCTCAGGGGCCGCAGAGTGGCCCCGATTTAGGGGGGCTACTGACAATAACTCACGCTATGTGGCCACCCCCACTAAGCACCACACCCATACCCCCCCCCCCCCCCCCCCTTAACTTTTTTGAGCTTTTGCCGACATTTTATTTTTTAACTATTAAAAATTATTGTGGCTCCGCGGTCCTGTACCATCTAAAAATAAGTTAATTTTATAATAATTGAACATCACAGCTCAATCTATGGAAACAATTTTTGTTTATCTGCAAATATTGTCAATAAATTGATTCTGGCATTGCTTTTATCAATATTTATATTGACATTTATAATTATTGCGCATTAGTTCTGCACAACTTGTATCAGGTTAGTCGACATAAAAATGAGCACTACCTTCATGACGCAAAGATTTCAAATTAAAATACAGGGAAAAACAAGCTGTTATCACTTTGATTTAAAAGAGGTGGTTTGTACCCTTGTAAGGTAGCGTAGTATGTGACACGTGATGGCACAATGAGCCGGAATGTGCAAAGTCAAATAATGAGCTACAGACAAAACAACTGAAAATATTGATTTTGATGGAAATTGAGATTTTCACAAAAATGGGTCTATAAATATACTAGGCTTTCTTTTCACCCAAAAGATCAAAATAGCAATAAAACATTTGAAAACACCTTTATTTGGACGTTTTTTAAGAGAACTGTATTCATAAATCCTTCTTTTCATCGAAATTAGTTATTTTTCTCCACTCATAGCGAGATGATAATAACAATAGTCTATTGTATTCAAAAAACCTTATTTTAATTCTGTCATGCGACGAAGTTAACAGAACACTCTTACGGCTGTGTGGCGGCTTCTCTGTTGATTAAGAAACCCAACTTGATTATTCAATCAAAAATCTTAATCTCCTGACATCTTAGGCGTTAATTGATAAGATTATAAGAAGTTATTCTCACCAAAGTTATAATATACAAAACACAGTAGGCCTACTAATGTAAATCCTCCTCGCAGTGTTCCGTTTGATTAGAGCTAATCCTACTACTCCCTGCTGGACTGAGTGGGTATTATTGTCACTAATTATGACTGGTCAGTGGTCCTATTACTGACCAATCACTGACTTCATTACAAAGGTATTACATTTAAAACAGGACGTTTAATTAGGGCAACTGTGTTTACATAACGTTACGTCATGGCTGCACGTTTTTTTATGCTATATTAACCAGCGCATAGCAGGATATTGCAGCAAAACTAATTGCTATTTATTTGTTATTTAATTTTTCTCAAAACTTGCTTTCCTGACTTCGGCAACTTCAAATAGACACAGCTCAGTCAATTATTGTCTGATTAATTAAAACCAATCATACACCCTTTTAAAGGTATTGAGATGTAGAATGTTTCTTATCTAGGTTATCTAGTGTTAGAAATATCAGACTTCTTGTGCTTCCATCAGATTATTAACAGCTGGTTGACAACCAAAAGATAATCTACAGTTGAACCCTTATTGATGGCTATTTGGGAAGAAAGGCGTACCTCAAATTCCTGGCCCCTGAGAGTTAAGCAGCAAGCAGACGAGTTAAATATGGCACTAGTTGCATTTTACATTGCATGTTTATAGAAATTGTGATTAATTTATATTGTTTTATTGCTTTTCAGATATAATTGAAAGATGAAGATAAAAAGACAAAAGACTGCATATAAGATTTTGAATTTTTATAAAAATACATATGGAATTAATTCACCATATAAAGTTTTAGTTGATGGTACATTTTGTAAAGCATGTTTGTCAGCCAAGGTTAACATTATGGAACAGCTTCCAAAGTATCTAGATTCAGACATGACACTCATGACAACTTCATGTGTTTTAGCGGAGTGTAAAGCATTTGGTAATTTTTTTTTAAAGTTTTAATTTGTTGAAGAGAGTTTGCTGTGAAATTGGCACACTAAGAAAATGCGAAAAATTGTTATCCTTATTGAGTATTCACTGGGTGTCTCCCGGCAAGTTCATGGCTGTTTTTCTTTTTTTTAGATGAGTTATTCTATGTGTCTATGACTAGTCAGCTTCTACGATTGTATGCCGTCTATGACTTCCCCTGTTTTTATTTTGCAAAAGTAAAAAAAAATTCATATATATTTAGCCACAATTTTTCTTTTGTTCCAAGGTGTGTAGTTGGTATAAAAAGGTTGAAAACCACTACTCTAGGGTGAGAGGACTGGATATTGCAGATTTTTCAAAGTACTAGACCAATTGTTAACATAATTTTGCTAATATTGAAATCCCATACAGGGAAAGCTCCTGGCAACTTGTTTTTTAAAAGTTATTGTATTTTCTTCTAGGTTCATTATTATTTGGTCCATTAAAAGTTTTGTCCCAATATACAATTAGACCATGTAAACATAAAGAACCAGTGCCTGCTGCTCAGTGTCTTTATTCATTAATAAAACAAGGAAACAAGAAAAAATATTTTGTAGCAACTCAGGTAATACTAGCTTCTTTTATGTTCTTTTTTTGTTTACACCAGGGCATCACGGTGGCTAAGTGGATAAGGCGCTGGTTCGCTAGCCTGGAGGTCGGGTGTTTGATCCCTGCATTGGTCGAGAAAGTTCATCTTGATTTTCCGTCATGATTTCCCCTTGTCAGTGATGCAGAAGGAGGGCCTGACAAGGACAGCTCCATAGTCGTTTGGATGGGACAAAAAAACAAGGTCCTGTGTACACATTGGAGTGCACGTAAAAGATCCCTTGGCAGTTGGAATTCGATTAAAGAGTAGGCCGTAGCCCCGCTGCCCGGGCAAAAATTTCTCTCATAGCACACTGTATGGCGTATGCCTGTCTTACATTAGCCCAGGTTAGGTGCATAATAGTAGGACATTAAACCCCATTTCATTCATTCGTTTACACCAATGTGTTTACAGGACCACTGTTTTTCATCCTATGTCTAGATGCTGTTCCTTGCCGGACACTTCGTCTTCAATCACTGACAAGGAGAAACACTGCTGGAATTTCCTATTCAACCACCTGATCAGTCCGGTACCTTAATCACACTGAACCACTGTGGCCTCCTAAAAATGTTTTTAGCACATTTTGCTTGATTTCTTTTACAGTTATGCAATGGTTTTGCATTTAGAATTGTATATTTGTGCTAGTTTGTTTATCAGAAGGGAATCAAAATTCTGTTGGGTTTATTTATCAGGACCTGTCAGGAGTGCCAAGGGGTGCCTAAATTCATCAACCATATTAGAAAGATAAATATAACCCAATAGTAATTTACTGAAAAGTTTTGTATACTAAATGTATGAAGAATTCATTATTTTCAGGACCCAGAGCTTTCTAAGAAGTCAAGAGATATCAAAGGAGTTCCATTATTGTATTTAGCTTTTAAGAACATTATTTTAGAACGACCATCAAATACTTCCAAAGGAATTGAAAACCCTCAAGTCAGCCAAGCTCAGAGTTTGGATCACCAGTTAAAAAATATTCAAGATTTAAAACGAAAACTTCTTGGAGAAGAAATTGAAACAAAAGAAAAGAAGAAAAAAAAATTCATTAAACGCAAACCTACAAAAAAAAGAAAAGAAGGTGGTAATAAGGTTCCAAAATTTGATGGTGGTGTTAAAAGGAAGAGAAAAAATAAGATTAAAATTGCCAGTCATGTGAAAGCTGAGTGGAGAAAACATTAACAATTGGTTAATGGAGTGATCTATTAAAATGACAAAACAAAAATATATTAAAATAAGAAAAATAATAATTTAAACATGAACTATTGTGTGTAAACCAGTTCTTTGTCCCAGAGTGTTTGACTTAATTTGCAAATATAAAATAAAAAACGACCACTATAAATAACTGTAAAAGTTCTAGATTGTGGATACATCAATTTAAAAAAAAGTAATCAAATTTGCACCTTCATGTACATGTTAGAATTTAATGACTTTTTATACGCCCACATTTTCATGTGGACGTATTATGTCGTCGCCCCTGTCCGTCAGTCCGGACGTCCGTCCGTCCACAATTGTTTGTGGACTCTCTACAGGTCACAATTCTTACCCGATTTCGACAAAACTTGAAATATAGGTTTATCTCCCAAAGATCTCGGCTGCTTTCGATATTGGCACGTATCGGATCAAAACTTCATGGATTATGGCCCCTGATTGTACGAAAAATCACGTTTTTAGCTTGTGGACCCTATAGAGGTCACAATTTTGAACCGATTTTGATGAAACTTGACATGCATGTTTATATCCCAAAGATCTTGGTTCCTTTCGATATTTGCGCCTATCGGAACGTAATTTCCTGAATTATGGCCCCTGATTGTCCGAAAAATCACCTATTTTAGCTCGTGGTACCTCTGGAGGTCACAATTATTATCCGATTTGAAAAACCGTTCAATTATATCATCGTTACACCCTAAGGACGGTTGAGTTCAAATTTCGGAAAAATCGGACCAAAATTACCATACAAAATGGCCGCCGTTCGTACGCGAATACTGTTAAAAAATGGTATATCCAGGTTGTGGACCCTGTAGGGATCACAATTTTAATTTGATTTTGATGAAACTTGAAATGTATGGTTATAACCCAAAGATCTTGGTTCCTTTCAATATTTGCGCATATCAGATCGTAACTTCCTGAATTATGGCCCCTAATTATACGCAAAATCGTCTTTAATTAGCTTGTGGTCCCTCTGGAGGTTACAATAATTATCCGATTTAAAAAATCGTTTGATTATATCACTGTTACACCCTACGAAAGGTTGAGTTCGAATTTTGGTAAAATTGGACCAAAATTGCCATACAAAATGGCCGCCATTCGTACGCGAATACTGTTAAAATATGGTATATCAAGGTTGTGGACCCTGTAGAGGTCACAATTTTAATTCGATTTTGATGAAACTTGAAATGCATGGTTATAACCCAAAGATCTTGGTTCCTTTCGATATTTGGGCATATCGGATTGTAACTTCCTGAATTATGGCCCCTGATTATACGCAAAATCGTCTTTGTTTAGCTTGTGGTCCCTCTGGAGTTCACAATTATTATCCGATTTAAAAAATCGTTTGATTATATCACCGTTACACCCTAAGGATGGTTGAGTTTGAATTTCGGAAAAATTCGGAACAAAATTGCCATACAAAATGGCCGCCGCATGTACGCGAATACTGTTATAAAAAGGTATATCAAGGTTGTGGACTCAGTATAGGTCACAATTTTGATTCAATTTTGATAAAACTTAAAATGCATGGTTATAACCCAAAGATCTTGGTCCCTTTCGTTATTTGCGCATATCATATCGTAGCTTTCTGAATTATGGCCCCTGATTGCCCGAAAAATCGCCTATGGTCCCTCTGGAGGTTATGATTATTATCCGATTGAAAAAAAGCTTGACTCTATCACCGTTACACCATACCGAAGGTTGAGTTTGAATTTCAGGGAAATCGGACCATAATTGCCAGACAAAATGGCCGCCGTTTGTACTCTAATAGTGTTAAAATATGGTATATCAAGGTTGTGGACCCAGTATAGGTCACAATTTTGATTCGATTTTGATGAAACTTGAAATGCATGTTTATAACCTAAAGATCTTGATTCTTTTCGATATTTGCGCATATCAAATTGTAATTTAATGAATTATAGCCTTTGATTGTAGGAAAAATCACTTTTGGTTTTGCTTGTTCTCTAACCATCTCTCGAAAATGTGGGCGTATCCTGCCTGGCAGTGCCAGCTTACTATCTTTTCTTATCTTACTGGGGTTATTTATGCTTCTAGTTATGAAAAATAACAAAGCCTTTTTATACGCCCATGTCTGTCCGTCCATCCACAATTGTTTGTGGACTCCATACAGTTCACAATTCTTATCCGATTTTAACGAAACTTGAAATATAGGATTATCCCCAAAAGATCTTGGCTGCTTTCGATATTGGCACGTATCGGATCGAAACTTCATGGATTATGGCCCCTGACTGTACGAGAAATCATGTTTTTAGCTTGTAAACCCTTTAGAGGTCACAATTTTGGACCGATTTTGATGAAACTTGACATGCATGTTTATAACCCAAAGATCTTGGTTCCTTTTGATATTTGCGCCTATCGGAATGTAATTTCCTGAATTATGGCCCCTGATTGTCCGAAAAATCTCCTTTTTATAAGCCTACATTTTCATGTGGACATATTATGTCGTCGCCCCTGTCCGTCCGTCCACAATTGTTTGTGGACTCTCCAAAGGTCACAATTCTTACTCGATTTTGACGAAACTTCAAATATAGGTTTATCCCCAAAAGATCTTCGCTGCTTTCGATATTGGCATGTATCGGATCAAAGCTTCATGGATTATGGCCCCTAATTGTACGAAAAATCACGATTTTAGCTTGTGGACCCTATAGAGGTTACAATTTTAAACTAATTTTGACGAAACGTGACATGCATGTTTATAACCCAAATATCTTGGTTCCATTCAATATTTGCGCCTATCAGAACGTAATTTCCTGAATTATGCCCTCTGATTGTCCGAAAAATCACCAATTTTAGCTTGTGGTCCCTCTGGAGGTCACAATTATTATCCAATTTGAAAAAGCGTTTGATTATATCACCATTTTCACCCTAAGGAAGGTTGGGTTCGAATTTCGGAAAAATCGAACCACAATTGCCATACAAAATGGCAGCCATTTGTATGCGAATACTGTTAAAAAATGGTATATAAAGATTGTGGACCCTGTAGAGGTCACAATTTTAATTCAATTTTGAAAAAACTTAAAATTGATAGTTATAACCCGAAGATCTTGGTTCCTTTCGATATTTGCGAATATTGGATTGTAACTTCCTGAATTATGGCCCCTTGTTTAGCTTGGGGTCCCTCTGAAGGTCACAATTATTTTCCTATTTAAAAAATCATTTGATTATATCACGGTTACACCCTAAGGAAAATAGGACCAAAATTGCCATACAAAATGACCACCATTTGAATTTTGAATGTAAATACTGTTAAAAAAAGGTGTATCAAGGTTTTGGACCACAATTGTGATTCGATTTTTCAGTATGCAAATGAGGTTCGTCGTAGATCCAACACCGGATTAACCATGGTGGGGGCCCTGGGCCTGGAACATGTGGGGGGCCCCTGATCACCGACCGTGAGCCCCAAAGGTGCGAAGCCCCGCACGGGGTGTCTGGGACACGCCCATATGTAGGATTGTAAAAGTGGGGGTGTAGCAGAGTGTTGGGGACGGCAATATAATGCCCGAGTTACTGAGTGCGGAACGGTGGTTGTGTGTAATGAGGGTGGGGTTCTGGAAGCACCTCCCCCTAAAAATTTTGAAAATTAGACTGTCACAAACGCGATTTCCACCCAGGTGGAGCTGCAATCAACGTCGCCCCCGTGTGTCAATTTTGGCAGCGCTATTTCTCATTTCGATGTCAAGCACACCAAAATAAGAAACCCCTTATCCTCTAAACTAGAACTAGTCCGTAACACCATGAGGCGACGTGGATAGGGCGACCAGAACGAAAAATCTCTAATCCTGTCAAATTTTAATAAGGGCGTCCAAAACGAAACCTTTGATTTCGTGTGGTGGATCAGGCGCCGACCCAGAAAAGCCTATTGGGGGGGGGGGGGGGACCCTTGTCTGGTGTCCTCCCTCAGACAATTGTGAAAATAAAGATGCAGGAAACACGTTTTTTGGAGAGGCATCCGCTCCTTCTGTCCGCACCTTTGGCCCGCGCTTGTGGTGGCGCCCGATAGCCTTCACAAGAGATATAAGAATGTTTTGATCAGGTGTAGGAGCAGTTAAAACCAACTGACTCATCAGTGTCTTAGGAGCATCACTATGTGATCATAATCAAGTGTAATATTTTATAATTAAAAGGTTGTCAAATTTTTTCTGGAAATTTTCAGAAATTGGAGGCCGGAAACATGATTTCCTGGTATTTCAGGCACTTGTGTGGAGCCATTTAGAAGTACCTCCCCCAGAAAAAAAATAATTTTGCCACAAAATTAGTGCATTCTGGCGTTATTTCAGTGGACCAATCCATGCGAGTGCTATGAAATGATGGCATTTCTAGAGATGGGGGCTAGACGCAACTTAGATTTTTTGTGGGGGGCTCTGGGACCTGTGCCCCATGGTTAATCCGGCCCTGGTGATAAATGCGAGTTATATGAAATGATGGCATTTCTAGAGGAGGGGGCTGGACGCAACTGAGATTTTTTGTGGGGGGCCCTGGGGCCTGTGCCCCATGGTTAATCCGGCCCTGCGTAGATCCCATATAAGGTATATGTTCTACTATATGCAGGGGCCGCGGAGCCGGGGGGGCTAGGGGGGCTTTAGCCTCGGCAATAATTTTTAATAGTGAAAATAAAATGTCGCCAAAAGCTAAAAAAAACGAAAAAAGGTTAGGGGGGGGGGGGGGTATGGTCAGTAGCCCCCCCCAAAATCGGGCCCGCTCCGCGGCCCCTGACTATATGCAAGGTTCTACATGTATTATGCATTTGTCTATTATGCAAAATGCAAAAGTGTAATGTGCAAAATAACATTTATACTGTATTTTGTATTATTGAAAAGTGTATTCTGTATTTTTACACCGTGACGTGGGTATTGTTGAACAATGATCATTGTTAATTGTAAAACTAAAATACTTATTTTGAACTACTGACATTTGCCGTTTGCACCGTGAACAATTAAATATTATTGTCAAATTTACCCTTCCATACCTCTTTGGAGATCACAATTATTATCTGATTTAATAAAAACGTTTGATTATATCACCGTTACATACCAAGGAAGATTATTTTCGAATTTCGTGAAAATCGGACCAAAATTGCCTGACAAACAATCCGCCGTTAGAACGCGAATGGTGTTAAAAAAAATATGGTATATCAATGTTGTGGACCCTTTAGAGGTCACATTTTTCATTCGATTTTGATGAAACTTGGCAATGGCATGCATGTTTATATCCTTGGAAGATCGTGGTTCCTTTCGACATTTGCGCCTATCGGATCGTAACTTCCTGAATTATGGCCACTGATTGTCCGAAAATCGCCTGTGGTCCCTCTGAAGGTCACAATTAATATCGAATTTAGTGATAATCGGACCAAAATTGCAGGACAAAATGGCCGCCGCCTGTACGCGAATAGTGTAAAAAATATCGTATATCAAGTTTAATTTGATTTTCATGCAACTTGAAATGCATGTTTATAACCTAAAGATCTTCTTAGTTCCTTTCTATATTTGCGCCCATCGGATATTTTTTCGGATAAGCTGGTGATTTGGCGACGAACAGTATCTGGTCAACACTATTTATCTCGACGACCAGTATCTGAAATACTGCCAGACTGCATTTCCGACATTTTATTTAATAAAATATTGTGGCAAAAATATTCATTCAATTTGATTCACTCACTCAGTGTGTTGGTACTTTCCTCTCTGGTCGGATAAACTAGTGATTTTGCGACAGGCGGTTTTTAATAAGCTTGTTTTATCTCGACGATCAGTGCCTGAAATACTGCCAGATACTGCATTTTGGGCAGTCTACTTTTCAAATTTTCCGGGGTTTTGTTGAGGTTTGCAAGTCCGTTCATATGACACTTTCCTCTCTGGGGTCGGATAGACTAGTGATCAGGCGACAGACGGTATCGGATCAGCTCTATATATCTCTACAATCATTGTCTGAATACTCTCAGACAGCATTTCCGACAGTCTATTTTTCAAAAATTTCTTTGGGAGGTCCCAATACCCCCCCACAAGGACTCCCTACTTTGGTACTCGTGAGTGGATTTCGTCGAGGATCGCAAGTCCGTTCGTTTGACACTTTATCTCGTGCCTTTGGCCCCTTAACCTTGGACTTTGTCGATCCAGCTTTGCCCCTCCAACCATCGGCGGCTGGCGCCGCCTCTGATCGGATTATGGCCCCTAAATGTACGAGAAATCTCGTTTTTAGCTTGTTGACCGATTTTGATAAAATTTGACATGCATGTTTATAACCGAAAGATATTGGTTCCTTTCGATAATTGCACCCATCGGAACGTAATTTCCTGAATTAATCACCTTTTTAGCTTGTGGTCCCTCTGGGGGTCACAATTATTAACGGATTTAATAAAACGTTTGATTATATCACCGTTACACCGTAATGAAGATTGAGTTTGAATTTCGTGAAAATCAGACCAAAATTGCTGGACAAAATGGCCGCCGCAAAATCAACTATTTTAGCTTGTGATCCCTATGGAGGTCACAATTAATATCCGATTTGAAAACGTTTGATTATATCACTGTTACACCGTAATAAAAATTACTAAAAATATGGTACTTTAAGGTTATGGACCCTGTAGATGTCACAATTTTGATTCGATTTTGATGAACTTAAAGGCATGTTTATAACCCAAAGATCTTGGTTCCTTTCGATAATTACGCATATCGGGTCGTAACTTTCTGAATTAATTATGGCCCCTGATTTGCCGAAAAACCGACTTTCTGTGTATAATCCTAAGATCTTGATTCCTTTCCATATTTGCGCATATCAGATTGTAACTTAATGAATTAAAGCCTTTGATTGTAGGAAAAATCACTTTCATTTTTGCCTGTTCTTTGGCCGCAACTCGCAAGTACTATTTTCTAAAGGTTATTGCGGCCCATGGACCCTCGCCAATAGGGATCTAGGATGGAAGTCCCCCCCCCCCCAATCAAGAATTGCTTCCGCCGGCCCCGATGAATGCCAACAAAATACTGGCAATACCATTTAACGTCCCAGTAGAACACAGATAGTTTTATTTAAAGTTACATTATTCAAGATATAGATAAGAACTAGCCATTCTTGCTAACTAGTACGAAAGTAGATGGTGTAAAATGAATAATTTGAAAATTTCATTCAAATTACTCTATTGCAAGCGAAGATATTGGCATTTGAAGATTTGGCCGTCCTGTGCAATAATTTCAACCACGGTCCTGGTTGATCAAAGCTAAGACTCGAAACGTCTTGGCGCGCCATATTTGATTTATCACTGAAAAGTTTTAATCTGTTTAATATCGGAGCAATCTGATGCCATCCAAAGTTGATTAAGGCCTGGATCAGTTAATTAATGTCTAATTAATACTTTAGAAAATATTTCATGCCCAAATAAAGACCTGCACTAGGCAGATTTAGCTCTTGAATAATGCATGTTTAAGTTGACATAAAGTTTATGTCATACATGATGATTGTGCTTCTGCACTCAGCAACCTGAGAAAATGAGTTAATATCCTAGCATTTGAGGTCATTGCTGGGAGAAAGTCTTGTGGACGAGAGGACCAGAAATGGACAGTTCCCTATAACCGTGAATATGGTAGTGCCAGGCCCGGCGGAGTGGAGGGAGGGGACTTTAGCTACACCCCCCCCCCCCCCACCCCAATAATTTGGTCGCAAGTACTCTATTCTCCAGATTATTGCGGCCCCTGGACCCTTGTCTATAACAACCTAGGATGGAAGCGCCCCCTCCCTCACGATCAAGAATTGCTTCCGCCGGCCCTGTAGTGCTGAGGCAGTATAAGACAACAGAGGAATAGAAGAATGATGTTATGACGGTCTGCAAATTTTTTGTTGGATATGTAACCGAGCTTTTAATTTTTTGGGAATGGGCCTGAACATTTTCATCAATGCCATGGCAAATGGAACCAAATTCTCGTGAACGAGAGGATAAGAAATAGGACAGAATCTTGTGGCCTATCTGTCAATTTCGCCTGTTTTGTGATTGTTTGTTTACCTCATTAATACATTTAGTCTGAGACCGACTGCGCCTACTTTTTTTAAGACCCGGCTATTTTCTTTTGCCATGGGGGGGTCATAGAACCACATACTCACAACAGAATAACATTCGGCAAACCTCGACAGATTCCGGTGCCCTATATCTAGACTCGGCTGTATAATGAAGTCCACCATTTTGGAACTATTTTAAAGGACCCGGATAAACAAGGTTGCCCCCAGGAGATGGGTGCCAGTCAAGTCGTCCACAAGCGAAGTCGTCCACAACCGTTGGTGGAGTCGTCCACAAGGCATTGGTGATGTCGTCAACAACTATTAGTGATGTCGTCCACAACTAAATATGTTTATGAATTTGTTAATGAATTTGTTATTTATGGAATAAAACGATTTACTTTGTTGTTTATTTGCGGGGAGTAAGGGTGACCACGCAGAAAAAACTATACTAATTAAAAATACATCGTGTGGACGACTCGTCCACAAGCGAAGTCGTCCACAACCGTTGGTGGAGTCGTCCACAAGGCATTGGTGATGTCAACAACTATTAGTGATGTCGTCCACAACTAAATATGTTTATGAATTTGTTAATGAATTTGTTTTTTATGGAATAAAACGATTTACTTTGTTGTTTATTTGCCGGGAGAAAGGGTGACCACGCAGAAAAAACTATACTAATTAAAAATACATCATGTGGACGACTCCAAAAAACGTATTCAAATTACAATATCCAGAAATTATTTACTTTGTTGCTTATTTACCGATAGAAAGGGTGACCACGCAGAAAAACTATACTATTTACAAATACATTATGTGTCCAGAAATTATACGAAGTCGTGTGGACGACTCCACCAACGGGTGTGGACAGCTTAACCAGATTTTGGGGCTTTTTTGTAAAAGCGGAACGTTTTCCTGTTAGAGTAAATCGGTAGTCGATAAGCCGCATCGCAAATGTATGGTCGTAGGTACATATCAATGACTATCATACATCCGAGTCTAGATGAAGGTTACGGAGAGTACCGGAATCTGTCGAGGTTTGCCGAATGAACAGAATAAGAGTGACAGACATTTTTTCAAACATGGCAAGCAGTCATGGTTATTTTATACTATAGTTTTGTGTGACGTATGCAATTTAGGCCCACGGATTCACGTATTTAGAACTACTGACGTTTGCAGTTTGCACCGTGAACAATGAAATAATATTGGCAACGCTATACTTGCATACTACGGTACCGTACCAATACGCTCGGACTTTTATTTTTGAGACTCTTCAAATCGGGATAGTCCCTTTAAATCACCCGATTCAACTGATGTTAGCTGCTTCAAGAGGACTTGGGTTAGTGGTGTTAGCCGCTTCAAGAGGACCTATATTATTAATTTATTATATATATTATTAATTTGGCTTATTGAAGCGGCTAACATTAACACAAGGTATTCTCTATGGAGAAATATTGACCTTGACTTTGGACTTAAGGTCAAAGTCAAGGTCACGGTTGGTTAGCCTTGACTTGTGAAGGTCATCACGACCTTTCACATTGGCCACGCCCATTGACTTCCCTTCGGACACAGGACCCTTGCGTTTGACCATTTTGTGACCGGGCAGTGTGCGACAGGGCAAAGTTAAACGTAGGTGGTTCAAGTCAAGATGATGGGCTTTAAAAAGGTTGTGGTGTCAAGGTCGTAAGTCAAGGTCAAATGTCTCAAAAATGACTTTGAAAAGTTTGAGTTTAGTTTTGTGTAAGATGACCTTGACCTACGACCTAGACCCAATTATCTTTTCTGAAGGACGTCGCCTATGCTTTCACCTCGAACCTTAACTTTGATAATACGGTAAGAAATAAGGCCACGGCAAGCATAAATGCAAAGGGCCCGAGATGGATGGGAGGTTTTGACTCAAGGTCAAAATCAAAGTCATGGTAATATTCACACCTAAAGGCCAATCCACTGATCAACACCAAATAGTATTTATAGAAAATGGTGGCTTAGCGCAAAAATTAAAGTATACGAAAATAATCTTAATTTTATGAACTGCAGTGTTAAGCAGCTAGTGCATCTAGTCAGTTTCCGTCGGAGTGTTTTGTTATTCGAGTCCAAAGTGTGTCGGTTTCCATCGTAGCGTCTTGTTATGCGAGTCTAAAAAGTAAACAATACAAATGGCGAAATAGGATGCAGTTCTCTCTCGGCAGAAATTAAAAGGTCGGTAAAATAAAAAAAATATTGATCGATTCGGCTGAAATTTGGTGTGTGATCATAGTTAGTCGTCCTTAACACCCCCTGCAAATTTCAAGTTTCTACGACCACGGGAACTGGTAGAGGTACGAAAGTGCAGTAGCGCCGTAGGCCTATGGGGTTAATTTCACTCCTCGCGTGTTCCCCAGTCATGCTCCCAAACACAAGCACCGACTAAGGATCCGCCATTTTAAGTACGATCGATCTGAAATTCGGCGTGCCTCTTCTTTGAACAAATGCGCATCGACTGACCGAGTTCGATTTTTGAAATGACGTCATGGCCAGTTCCTGGTTCATGTTGTACCTACGCTCGGGCTTGTTCTTCTAGGCCCTGTTTCACAAAAACTTAAATCTCCTTAAAATCATTGTAAACTAAAATTTCATCCTAACTTACAATAGAAGCGTTTCACAAAACGATTTTA
This sequence comes from Patella pellucida, assembly GCA_917208275.1. Classification (NCBI taxonomy): domain Eukaryota; kingdom Metazoa; phylum Mollusca; class Gastropoda; family Patellidae; genus Patella; species Patella pellucida. The sequence goes on along the minus strand of OU795037.1, from coordinate 37,751,639 downwards.
AGCATTGTAGCTAAAATCCACTAAAATAATATTGTAAGTTACAATTGTATCCTAACTTAAAATAGTGGCGTTTCACAAAACTATTTTAAGGACAATTTTAACTAAAATCGATTGTAACTTAGGATAGCTGTCACCCTCTCCTAACTTAAAATCACTACATGAACAAACATTGATTAGAGCTACATTGTTTGATCTATTGAGACATACAGATATAATTGGCACATAATTTTAACTTACAAACATTCACAAAAACAATTTTCATTCAATTTCTTTTCATAGCATGGGATATGCAGCTACTGTCCATCCGTTTATTTTATTGTAAGGTAATCTAAGCATTTGGATGGCGCCCCATATTAGAACTCCAAGAAAAAAAACCCACCCAAACTCCAGTAAACTACACACTAAAAGAATGAATGAAATGGGGTTTAACGTCCTACGCTTAAGCACCTAACCTGGGCCAATTGAAGACGGGCATACGCCAACAGTGTGCTATGAGGGAAATTTTGCCCGGGCAGCGGCCTACTCTTATATCGAATTCCAACTGCCAAGGGATCTTTTACGTGCACTCCAATTTGTACACGGGACCTCGGTTTTTCGTCCCATCCGAACGACTAGGCAGCTGTCCTTGTCAGGCCCCCCTTCTGCATCACTGACAAGGGGAAATCACGCCGGAAAATCGAGATGAACTTTCTCGGCCAATGCAGGGATCGAACACTCAACCTCCAGGCTAGCGAACCAGCGCCTTATCCACTTATATAGCCACCGTGATCCCCACACACTAAAAGAACATGGAAAGAAGAGCAATCTTATCTATAAAGAAAATATTTTCGTGTTTAATATAGCAAATTTCTTTGTATTAGAAGGCCTAAAGGCCTATAATACTAGACATGCCATAAATATGTAGTATTTACTCATGTTTTTGGGGTTATGATGATTTGTAAAAAGATAAATCAATAATCTAGAATGTGTTTATTCAAAAATGTAGGGCCTGATAGGCCTATTTGAAATAAAATTTTGATATCATAAATTTATTATTAGTTACGTTAAACATGCATTATTCAAGAGCTAAATCTGCCTAGTGCAGGTCTTTATTTGGGCATGAAATGTTTTCTAAAGTATTAATTAGACATTAATTAACTGATCCAGGCCTTAATCAACTTTGGATGGCATCAGATTGCTCCGATATTAAACAGATTTAAACGTTTCAGCGGTAAATCAAATATGGCGCGGCTAGACGCTTCGAGTCGTAGCTTTGATCAACCAGGACCGTGGTTGAAATTATTGCACAGGTCGGTCAAATCTTTAAATGTCTATTTCTTCGCTTGCAATAGAGTAATTTGAATGAAATTTTCAAGTTATTCATTTTACATCATCTACTTTCGAACTAGTATAGCAAGAATGGCTAGTTCTTATATATATCTTGAATAATAAAACAACATAAATTTAAAAAAATAGGCGCCAAAGCTATTTTATCTTGGGGAAAAAATCATTTAATTAAGTAAGATAGATAGACTTTTCTGCCTTTTCAAAGTATCATTGAAAGTGTCTATGAGAATGACATTTCAAATCTAGGCATCGGAACATTGGCTTTTTGGCGTATTTATTTAATTTCAATATTAATATACTTTTAAACTACGACAAAAAAATTGCAGCCTAGATTAGTCTTTTGAGTGACGAATATTATAATTTGTTTGTGAAAATTCTCAATAGTTTCTCTTTTCCAAATTACTATAAAACTACGAAATTCAAGCGCTTTAGTTAATCGATAGGCTACATGTACACATTATTTCCACTGAAGCCTGCGAGGAAATCAAATGCCAAGTTCAAGGTCAACCCACCAATACATTTCGAAACTAATAATACGCAATAAACTCATTTATTTCATCTCTCTACGACTTTCTGACCATGTGCAAACATTTCTACAACGTATGAAACTCTCCCTATTGATAATGTAACCGTTAATTCAGTCTGTCAACAGTTTTCAGTTTCGAAGCGTATTTGCTTTCACCGCTAGTGCCCAAAGCGGAAATCTGCACTGCGCGGGCGCAAGCGATTTTAACTAAAATCTATTAAAATTGCATTTTAAGTTACAATCGATCTTCGTGAAACGCATAAAATTTAAAATCTCATTTTGATTTTAGTTAAAATCGATTTTAAGGATTTTAGTTTAAAGATGTAACTGAATGTCATCGATTTAGGGGTTTAGCGGGCGTACAAAGTCAAAAATCAACATATTAAAAAACAAAAACCCGATTTTATGTAACGAGGGTATGTTTTTGTAACGTTTTCTTCTACCGATCAGGCCCATCCAACAATAACGAAATTCTTCGGCAATCTCCGGAAACATTCGGTTTTGACGTCATCTCAGGAAGCATTCGGCAAACCTCGACAGATTCCGGTGCCCTATATCTAGACTCGGCTGTATAATGAAGTCCGCCATTTTGGAACTATTTTAAAGGACCCGGATAAACAAGGTTGCCCCCAGGAGATGGGTGCCAGTCAAGTCGTCCACAAGCGAAGTCGTCCACAACCGTTGGTGGAGTCGTCCACAAGGCATTGGTGATGTCGTCTACAACTAAATATGTTTATGAATTTGTTAATGAATTTGTTAATGAATTTGTTATTTTTGGAATAAAACGATTTACTTTGTTGTTTATTTGCCGGAAGAAAGGGTGACCACGCAGAAAAAACTATACTAATTTAAAATACATCGTGTGGACGACTCCAAAAAACGTATTACAATATCCAGAAATTATTTACGTTGTTGTTTATTTACCGATAGAAAGGGTGACCACGCAGAAAAACTATACTATTTACAAATACATTATGTGTCCAGAAATTATACTAAGTCGTGTGGACGACTCCACCAACGGGTGTGGACAGCTTAACCAGATTTTGGGGCTTTTTTGTAAAAGCGGAACGTTTTCCTGTTAGAGTAAATCGGTAGTCGATAAGCCGCATCGCAAATGTATGGTCGTAGGTACATATCAATGACTATCATACATCCGAGTCTAGATGAAGGTTACGGAGAGTACCGGAATCTGTCGAGGTTTGCCGAATGCTCAGGAAGGAATGGACATCAATATGGCGACCTTTTCTACTGCCATTTTATGCTGAGATGGTCAACGGATGTGTTTTGTTCGGCTGTAGTGTAGTGCCTCTACCGATACTACCCGTAGTTTGTCTACGCATAACTTCCCAAAGAATCCGGCCACCCGACGTCAGTGGGCGAAGTTTGTGCACACTACCAGGGCAAACTTCGTTGGACCTAAACATAAAACAACCAAACAACAGTTCGGGCTCGGCTGTTATATTGAATATTCACAACATTTTACAGAAGATTGTTTCGAAATTTTATCGTCGGTTGCCCAGGTTGAAAGTGGTTCACAGAAAAAGTAAGGCCCTTTTTGATCTATTTAGAATAAATAAATAAATTTATCTCATTCGATCTATTCCAAGTCAAAACTAAATTGTGATAGGCCTACCTATTTCTAAAATTAAAAACAGTGATCGATCAGCTGTCAAAAAAGGTCACAATATGCAGGCATAATTCTCTGGGGATTTTTATGAAGATTTGTAAAAGTAAAATAATACTAGGCCTTGTAATATAATAGGCCTACATATTTCTATAAAAAGGTGATCAGTGTTTTAAAAAAAAGTGATGTGCAGGCAGAATATGTCACTGCATTTTGTGAAGATTTGTAAATGTAAAATAAATAGACCTACTAGGCCTCATTATATACTATAGCCCTGTCTTATTTCCAGTCATAAGCTGTCAAAAAAAAAACAATATGCTGAAGAATTCTCTTTTACTTTTATGAAGATTTGTAAAATTAAAACAATACTAGACCTTGTCATATATAGGCCTACGTGTAGATCTAACTAAAAAAAGATGATCAGTCATCAAAAAAAACAAAACATGATAAGCAGGCAGAAAATGTCACTACCGGTACATTTTGTGAAGATTTGCAAAATTAAAATAATATAGGCCTACTAGCCCTTATTTTTATATATCTCTACCTATTTCTATAACAGTGATCAGCTGTCAAAAAAAAATCGAAATATGCAGGCAGAATTCTCTGAGCATGTTATGAAAATTTGTAAAATTTTAATAAAATACTACCAGCTCCAAAAAAGTCATGTGTTAAATTAATTTACAGGGAGGATTGAGGAAGGCAATTGCTCACTATCAAGGAGATTTGGATTTTGATTCAGATGTTTGTTGAGAAAATTGCCTGTTTCCCCCCTGTAGTCAGTTGTGTGGCTAGGAATTTCATTTCAAATTTTTACATTTCAGGTAGCATTGCATATACTGTTCATGGAAGCATTAAGGACTGCATTAAATATCAAGACTAAGTTTGGATTGGCTCCAAGTACTGTTAATATCAGAATGGAATAATTTTTTCTTTTTTTAAAATGGGAATAATGAATTTGAAATATGAAAAGTTGTGGATTTGAACGTTTGTATTGTGTGTATTGGCAATATAATAGAGACCCACAAAATCTAAAGACATTACTGTTCTGAACTATCCTGATTTCTGACAGTGAAGTGACACTGTGTGAAGCTAATGTTTTTGGGATTTCGAAAATTTGCCCAAGAAAATATACCATAGTTGCATTCACATTGAACCTGAAATTTGTATAAATTTTTGACAAGAAATGTTTCACACATTTGTTGATCAGAAAAACATTGTCAGATTTATGCCGGAAACAATGTTAGATATATTTTCATTCAATCTATTGTAAATTGTGATCTGTGTGTAAAAGTTACAATAAATGGTTTTATGCAATCATAGAGGAGTTGTAAATTTTACAGTTTACTGAATACGTCTGTACGAGCTGCATGTCTTATGAATTGAATATAAATAAATATTCAGTTAAATTATAGAAATAGTTCACAATAATCCATTGATTTCATTCATTATATTTATTGAAATTATTTCCAAAAAATAGAAATGTGTAACTGGAAGTGTATAATGTATAGTTCATAGCTTTAAGTGTATTCCAATTCTTCCCAAGAAAATAATTTCAAAGTCTTTCAGGCACTCGCATAACAGCCTGCTTTTCATTTCGTGCAACAATTGTTTTAAAGTTAGGATTTAGGGATGATTGTAGCACAAATTAGAAATTTCCTCGATTCTGATTGGTCGAAAAGTGTGGTCGAATGGACAATAAACCCCCTCTGAATTATCAAGGCGATTTACTGCGTATAAATATTACAGTCTACTTTTTTTCATTTTTGTGCTCCATGATCTTCCTCAACTCAAATCTTTATTGGCAAATATCTTCAAGAAATTCTGCACATATGACTATCACACCATTTTCAAACATCATCTTTTATGAAAACACATTTCTGAAATACATAAAACAGTAGAAAATCAGTCCATATATTTATTAAAACCGTTTTCAGGTATCTAAATATATTCGTAACTAGGCTGTCACAGTATGGACAAATTTATTTTCTTTTTTGGTAGGATATAGCTTCACTCACCAATCAATTTTTACTTAATCTTAATCAGGTGGATTTTTTTTATTAAATCACGGTTTGATCAAAGTCTGGCTAACATGATCTACCTAATAATAAGTCATTAGTCACAAGAAACCGCTTACAAATACAATGAGGGGGCGAAAATAGCAGCTGAATATCCTAAACATGCCAAAATTGACATTTGTTGACAACACGTCAGAATAGTATACATAGCAACCACTTGAAATCTTAGGCTAGCCACCACTGTCATAGTTTTATACGGTATTTTTGAGGATGTAAGTACGAAATGCAATTGTTTGAACACGAACAAGCTGCTGGGTTGTGATAAAAGTCTGCAAATAAAATAATAAAGACTGAAAACTTACATGAAACTCACGAAGCGAAGAAACCTTTGTTGCCAAGAGTTACCCCTCTTTTAGTCTCGGATAGCAGGCCGGAATTATTTCTATCACGCTTACACCCGTCTCTTAAAATGCCACAGTAAGACTCATTTCCCGTTCTTTTAAAAAAATCTTCAAACGTTAAAAAATGTTTATATCGATATCCGAATAACATTTTCTTTCATAATTCATTTACTAGACACTCGAGAATCCAGAATTTTAAATTTGAAGGAAAGCCAGGGCGGCCTAAATCTGTGTTGAGAATATTTTGAAAAATGAACGCAAGCACGAGGGCAAATAACGGCTTTTTGAAATAGGTGTAAAAATGTTTCCTAAATAGTTCCTAAGAAAATCCCTAAATATTTGAGCTACAATATCGATAAACACGTTCCTGTTACGTATTTAGAGGGGGTTTATTGTCCATTTAACCATGCTTGAATCATTAGAACACGAGACGCGATAGCGTCGAGTTGTTCTAATGGATAATTCAAGCATGGTTAAATGGACAATAAACCCCCTCTAAATACGTAACAGGAAGTGTTTATCTCCTAATTGTAGCACAAATTAGAAATTTCCTCGATTCTGATTGGTCGAAAAGTGTGGTCGAATGGACAATAAACCCCCTCTGAATTATCAAGGCGATTTACTGCGTATAAATATTACAGTCTACTTTTTTTCATTTTTGTGCTCCATGATCTTCCTCAACTCAAATCTTTATTGGCAAATATCTTCAAGAAATTCTGCACATATGACTATCACACCATTTTCAAACATCATCTTTTATGAAAACACATTTCTGAAATACATAAAACAGTAGAAAATCAGTCCATATATTTATTAAAACCGTTTTCAGGTATCTAAATATATTCGTAACTAGGCTGTCACAGTATGGACAAATTTATTTTCTTTTTTGGTAGGATATAGCTTCACTCACCAATCAATTTTTACTTAATCTTAATCAGGTGGATTTTTTTTATTAAATCACGGTTTGATCAAAGTCTGGCTAACATGATCTACCTAATAATAAGTCATTAGTCACAAGAAACCGCTTACAAATACAATGAGGGGGCGAAAATAGCAGCTGAATATCCTAAACATGCCAAAATTGACATTTGTTGACAACACGTCAGAATAGTATACATAGCAACCACTTGAAATCTTAGGCTAGCCACCACTGTCATAGTTTTATACGGTATTTTTGAGGATGTAAGTACGAAATGCAATTGTTTGAACACGAACAAGCTGCTGGGTTGTGATAAAAGTCTGCAAATAAAATAATAAAGACTGAAAACTTACATGAAACTCACGAAGCGAAGAAACCTTTGTTGCCAAGAGTTACCCCTCTTTTAGTCTCGGATAGCAGGCCGGAATTATTTAGGTATTATATTTTATTGTCTGTCTTCCATGATATAGAAATTCCTTGTGCACATCAAATGAAAGTTCTTTATACAATTAAATACAATGGCTTTTGTATTATTGGTCTGAAAAAAAAATACATATTAATTAGTAGTAGTAGCATGTTTGACAATAAAATAGAGTTTCTTCAGGGATTTCTGTGTCTACAATTTACAAAAAACAATTTACAGTCGAATAAGAGAAATGCAGTTTTAGTTATAATAATATAATTTATGCATAAATTAGAAAGGAAGTTGGCATCAGATTTTACAGACTAGATGACTTTACAGATGGGTTTATATTCAAATCATACTCAATACGAAGGAAGTACCATCAAGTTAAGGTAATGCCAAGGGAATTGGCACACCAAGAAAGACTTTCTTCAACCAGCATTATTCACACGATAGCTGTTTTAATTTTAGTCAAACAAGGCCCTAATTTATATACAAATCCACTCCTTCAATGCCACAAATCGGATATCCTTTTCTTCTTGATTACAAAAAAATAATATTCAAAATAAAAATTCCACTGAGTGATATTGATATTCTGATTAGTTGTACACTTTACTTTGAATTAGATCAAATAATTTAAATTTAAAGACAAAATACCAGTAGGCCTATTCATCATTTTGTACTTTTATTTTATTAGTTCCCCAACATTGTAAAATTATAGTTGTGCTCACTGAAATATAGCCCATACAACTTCAATATACAACTGTTTGAAATTCATTCACATTCCTGACATTGTTGTTTAGCGAAGTAGACCTCTATAATATATTAGTAAACAAAAGGATCAGTACGTAATTCCTTACATTATTATTTTGTAAATCGCTTCATTTATGTTTCTCAAATAAACGATGACTTGATTGTATGAATTATAGGCCTAATGCATTTTCAACATACCTGTTTATAAAGACAGAGCGCAGTTTACGTGGGCTACTCTACTGGCAGTGATGACAGCCAGTCGTCCCTTCTTCGTCATTTTACAACTCTCCCTGTTGCATTATTTATGACATTTTTTTAAAATAAAGATGAGCGAAGATCACAACATTTGTTTGAAGTGAGGCACAAATTATTAAATATTTAATCCAATTCACTCGCTTGTATTCAACATTATCAAGCTAACAAAATTACGTGATAATTATTTATCACGGCTGCTTCTGTTGATGTTTACCGTTTGCGGTTTGAACATAAATTATGGTTGAATCGGCCCCGTCGCCGAGTTCAAAAGATCGCTGGCCACCTCATCATACAAATCAAAGACACTAGAGTACCGTATTTCCTCTAATAAGCGCCGGGTCTCCAATAAGCGCCGGGCCTCTAATAAGCGCCGGGGGGTCAAGGGGTGCTGAAAAAAAAAGCGCCGGGCCTCCAATTAGCGCCGGGTCTCTAATAAGCGCCGGGTATTGTACTTGTTAATGCATCAAGACCCTGTCACCCTACAATTGAAATTATTATTGAAGATGCACATGAAATAGACATTAGATTGCTTTTGATCAAATGTCGTAGTTCAAAAGATTCTCCGGCCCAATGTCCATGGTAAATGACGGCTTCACCTCAAACTCAATTTGCTATTAAAGATATAAGCGCCGGGCCTCCAAAGAGCGCCGGGCCTCTAATAAGCGCCGGGGGGTCAAGGGGTGCTGCAAAAATAAGCGCCCGGGCGCTTATTAGAGGAAATACGGTAACTGCGATCGGTTGAATGGCTTTGAACGCTCGCAGAATCGTCGCCAATACCGGCTCTCTCTATGAATCACAGCATAATAATATGCCTGACATTGTTGACGTGTTCCTGAGATGACGTCACGCCAGGCTAGTAGACTCGTTAATTTTGTTTCCGTGAGTGTCGAGAAAATTGAAATTGAAATTCGTATTGTGTCTAAACCGCTGGGCAAATCACATTGAAATTTTATATTCAGCCTATTTGAGGATTAAACTACACATATTTGGTGAAAAAATGGTTTATTGGATTTATATTCAGTTATATCTTTAAGTTTTCGTGAAACAGGGCCCTGATATTGCGACCTAAAATAAATACCGAATGGTTCCGAATCGCCAAAAATGGCGCTTGGGGGAATGCGTTAGGTAGGACCGTTGACAGCACTGCCCGTTGACATCTTTTAATAAATAATCCTAGACATACTCTAGTTAGTTGGAACATTGGTAACCGTGGATCTTATTCCATGTAAGTAGGGGGTTTGCAGAGAACAAAATTATAAAAAGTGCAATGATCGAGCCACGTTCGTTAGACTCTTGAAAAGTCAATGGATGAATGGTCTCAGTCTGTGTGTGCCTTTTTTAGCACTGAAGAGTAGGTTAGGCCTAAATGAAGTAATGTGGTTTAACGTCCCACTGTTCTGTTGCTAAAGTGTGCTATGACATAATATAATATATATGAGGGAAATTTTGCCCGGGATGCGGAGCTACGCCCTACTCTTATTAAAAATTATAGCCTAGTCTTATATCAAATTGAAACTGCCACTTGCAGGATCTTTTATGTGCACGGCGCACGCCAAATGCCAAATCCAATGTCACGAATGTGAACAAAGGACCTTGTTTTTTTTTGTCCGATCTGAACGACTAGACAGAGCAAGCTAGCGTCGAATCCACAGTGACATACATAGCCACATGACCCCCCCTGAAGAGTTGGTACAGTACTCTAATGCCTTTATTAGGCCTAATATATTATCATTTTTGGAAAAGCTTAAATTTAAATTAGTTCAAAGATGCCTCCCTTCATTCTATTAGTAAGTGCAAGAGGTCCGCATCAGGGGGTTGGGATGGCCTAGTGGTCTAGAGTGCCGCGCTTCGACCTCTGGCTGTTGTTTCGAGCCCTGGTGTGAGCGTATGTAGCATGGAGATAGGTGCGCCTTCTCAACTTTGTGGTTTTCCTCCGGGCACTCAGGTTTCCTCCCACTGCTAAAGACCCCTACGCGAAAGAGAATTATTGAAATAAAATTAAACCATGTTAGTCCCGAAATGACCTAGTTGTGTTGAGTGGACGTTAAACCCCATTTCTCTCTCTCTCTCTCTCTCTCTCTCTCTCTCTCTCTCTCTCTCTCTCTCTCTCTCTCTCTCTCTCTCACGTCCGCACCACGCAGGCAAGTAATAATATCAAATTATGTGAAAGGACATGTCATAAACATTCTTTAGTTCTAAGAGCTTAACTTCTAATAATTATTTCCAAATATTAATCTACTAGAAATTGTTATTACAGGTAATTAGTTAAGCGGTGCAGAGAAGGCTTGTATTATAATAAGTGTGGCCGGGGGATGGGGGGAGGGTCATTGGAGTAGTGTTCGTGACAAATATATAGTCGTCAGAGTCTCAAGCGACCAAAGGCAAACCGCTAGCTATCACACTCCTTTTTGTGTTAACGAACTAAGCTCATATAATATATGTTTGGGTTTTTTTTATTTTTATATACAATATTTTTGAGCGACAGAAAGAATGCCTGAATTTCAATCAATTACTTTCTATTCTATGATATTGATATTCCTTACATCCCACTTATACCTCGTTGCCAGTGGCAACCTTTGATAAAAGTGGCCTGTTTATTTCCAATACAGGCTTAAAAGTATCCGTGTATCTACATGTAGTATCTAAGACCCCTGCGCAAGCGAATTATTGAAATAAAATTAAAGCACATGCTAGTCCCGATATCACCTAGTGTGTGTCGAGTGGATGTTACACCCCTCTCTCTCTCTCTCTCTCTCTCACACACAAAACTTGAAAGTTGCCATTTGCATATTTAAGATCCATTGTTTACACTTTTATGTTTTGTAAGTTGAAAATATGGAGTGGTTTGAAAATATATCCTGAGCTAAGGAAATAAACATTGTCTGTTTTATTTTGTAGAATTACGAATGATGACCCACAAATCGCTACCATCACAGGTACAGTATTGTTATACACTTCCATCAGCTACAAGTATATTAGAAACTAGAAATATAATTTCTTGATAACATGACATGCGTAGCAGACACTGCAATAATCTACAAACGTTTATAAAATTATATATGTAAACTTTATCGACGACTGTAATGGAAGACATGATCTTGGTATTGATACAAAAAGAAATATTTATTGTTCAGTAGCCCATATTAGAGTGCTAGAGTCTATTCACGAGACTGTGTTTACATGTTAAAACCTACGCTTTAGATCATAATGTATGTCATCGAATCGAATCATGCGTTGTTGTTTCGATTCCGGCATTGTGGACGACAAAAAGTGGGGTCAAGTTTCCTGCCACTGTTTTGGATGCTTTTTATACATCCACATCCAGAGCTGTTTGTGAAGTCTCTGCAGGTCAAAATTTTCATCCGATTGCAACGAAATATGAAATATATGTTGATCATTCTAAGATCTCAGTTCCTTTAGTTTTTGGTGTGTATTGGACCGTAACTTCATGGATTATGGCCCCTGATTGTACGAAAAATCATGTTTTTAGACTGTGGTCACTATTTATCCAATATTTATCCAATTTCCCTTAAACTTGAAATGTATGTTTATGACCCACAATATTTATTGGTCAGTAGTGTACATATAGCATACAATCTGTGGCCGGATGCCCAAATTTACAGAATCATTCCATTAGATTGTGGACCCGGTAGAAGTCACAACTTATATTCCATTTTAAAAAATATTTTAATATAACACCTTTACACATCAATGAAGTTTGAGTTCGAATTTCATAAAGATATGACCAAAAATGTCAGACTAAATGACTGCTCCTTATCTGATTTTGAGGAAACTTAAAAGATGTTTATATCTCAAAGATCTTGGTTTGTGTAGATATTAATGCATATCGGACTGTAAATTCCTGGATAATGGCCCCTGATTGTAAAAAAATTGCTTCTTTTTTTTAGCTTGTTCTCTGTCCACCTCTTGCAAAATATGGGCCTATCTTGCATGGCAACCGCTTGTTGTAGAGATTGATGATTTTAGGTGTAGAAAGCATCCTTGTAGACGAAACCTTAGATATAAACAGCACAGTTACAAAGGTAAAATATTCTTATACGGTCCCTTCCTTACTTGTGTTAACCGGGGCTGCTATAAGAATGGAATTTATATGGGGGTGGGGGCTGTTTATATGGCCAATATGTATTGGTCAGTAGTGTACATATAGCCCCTTCATTTCCTATTCTCATAAATGTATATGAAAGAGAAGAAGTGATGTTTATATTTCCGAATACTTTTTGAATTTAATAGAAGCTACAGTTTTAAAATTATTTTGTTCATAATTGATGACATCCATTTGGATAATGAAAGGGTTATCCCTATTGAATTTCCCTGTTCTCTGTATATCTTATATATGCATACCAAATATTGATAGTTGTGGAAGACAGTGTTTTAAGGTGGTTTGGGGCGGGGGTTTGTAAGACAGTGAGGCATGTCAATGTTTTTTGCCGTTATAGTGTTTCCCCCATGCTTATTAGACCTACCTCACAAACTATGTCAAGTTATTAAAGTGGTCTGTACAAAACAAAATGATTGAAATATATCAAATCTTAAAATTATATTTTGCAGAATATGAAGTAGAGAAAATAATGAAAAGGAGGAGGAAAATATGAGTTCTATCTAACTGAGGGGGAAGGGTTTTCCTCCATCTGCAGACTCTTTAAAAAGGAAGAACACCTCAATCACAATCTTTTAAATATTTCTAGACATTAAAAATAAATTATTAAAAGAAATGGAGTGTTAGTATTTTGTATCATTGAACCTAAAAATAGCAAAATGTGTGAATGTTGAACATTTTCCATTATAAGTGGAGGGGGTGAAATCAGAGCAATTGTAAAGGTAACCTATCGAAGCGGGTTTCGAGTAAAATAAATCACAATTTTCTGGGTAAAACCTCTTTGAGGAGGGGTAAGTAGGCAAAAAATAGTCAGCATGAACACAGTGGTATATTTTCAAAAAATCAGATCAAATTGGATAAGAAACCTGTTAGATGTACACATGTACAGATGGGTTTTAGCAGCAAAACATACCGCTCTCTTAGATCACACATTAAATATCTAAAGAAAAGGATTGGTTTTGTCTGTAAGAGTGGTTCTGTTAGAGCTTAAATTTTGCCCGAACAGCGACACTATGGTCTACTTTAGTATTCCAACTGTCAAGGGTTCTTTAACGTGCACGTTAATATGTACACAGAACCTCGTTTTTGTCCCATCCTAACGATTATATGTTGTCCCTTAGTATGCCTTATGTCCCGCACCACTGACGAGGAAGAACAACGACTCAAAATCCTGCTCTTATTATGCTCTGTTAGATTTATTGTGGCAAATAGCTCTTTTCAACAGGTGTATTTTAAAATTATCTGAAGCAAGGGATAAGTTTCACAGGGGAAGGTCGGTCTTGCTAGTAGAAGCAATAAATATCGGGAGTAAGGGATGATTTTATAGAGGAAAGTCACTCTTTTCAACAGAAGCATTAAATATCCTGAGTAAGGAGAGAGTTGCTCTTTTTAACAGAAGCATTCAATATCTGGAGCAAGGAATGGGTTATATCGGGGAAATTCGCCCTTTTCAACAGAATCATTCAATATCGGGAGTAAGGGATGGGGTTTTATAGGGGGAAGTCGCTCTTGTCAGCATTAAACATCCCGAGTAAGGGATGGGTTTCATTGGGGGGAAAGTGGCTCAGAAGTATTAAATATCTGAAATAAGGCATGAGTTTTATTGGGAAAGGTCGCTCTTGTCAGTAAAAGCATTCAATACCCGGAGTAAGGGATGGGTTTTATAGGAGAAAGTAGCTGTTGTCAGCAGAAGCATTCAATATCTGCCGTAAGGGATGGGTTTTATAGGGCAAAGTCGCTCGCAGCAGGAGCATTAACTATCTACAGTAGCTTGCTCTTTTGAACAGAAGCATTAAATATCTGGAGTCAGGGATATGGATGGGTTTCATAAGATTGATGTTTTAAATATCTGGAATAAGGTATGCATTTCATTTTCATGGGGAATGTCACTCTTTTAAATAGGAGCATCAAATATCGGGAAGCAGCAGTTGATTTTATAGGGGACGGTACCTCTTGTCCGCACGGAATAGGTTTTACTGGGGAAAGTCGCTTTTTTTAACAGAAGCATTGAATATTCGGAGAAAGGGATGGATTTTTACAGGGGAAGGACTCTCTTTTCAACAGAAGCATTGGACAAGGGATGGATTTTATAGGGGGAAAGTCGCTACTGTCAGCATAAGCATTCCATATCTAGAGTAAGGGATGGGTTGTATAGGAGAAAGTCTCTCTTTTCAGCAGAAACATTAAATATCTGGAGTAAGAGATGGATTTTATAGGGGAAAGTCGTACTTTTCAGCAGAAGCATTAAAATTTAAAAACTACAGTAGGTTGCTCTATTCAACAGAAGCATTAAATATATGGAGTAAGGGATATGAATGGGTTTCATATGGATGGATGTATTAAATATCTGGAGTAAGGTATGTGTTTCATGGGGAAAGTCGGTCTTTTCAATAGGAGCATCAAATCGGGAAGCAGGCGTGGGTTTTATAGGGGAAGGTACCTCTTGTCAGCAAGGGATAGGTTTTACAGGGTAGTTAGTCGCTCTATTCAACAGAAGCATTGCATGTCCGGAGTGAGGGATGTGTTTCATAGGGGAAAGTCGCTCTTTTCAACAGAGGCATTGAATATCCAGAGTAAGGGATGGATTTTATAGGGGGAAAGTCGCTACTGTTTTATAGGGGAAGGTACCTCTTGTCAGCAAGGAATGGGATTTACAGGGGAATTAGTCGCTCTATTCAACAGAAGCATTGCATATCCAGAGTAAGGGATGTGTTTTATAGGGAAAAGTCGCTCTTTTCAACAGAAGCATTGCATATCCAGAGTAAGGGATGGATTTTATAGGGAAAAGTCGCTCTTTTCAACAGAAGCATTCAATATCTGGAGTAAGGGATGCGTTGTATAGGAGAAAGTCGCTGTTTCCAGCAGAAGCATTAAATATCTGGAGTAAGAGATTGGTTTTATAGGGGGAATTCGCTGTTTTCAACAGAAGCATTGAATATCCGGGATAAGGGGTGGATTTATAGGGGGAAAGTCGCTACTGTCACAGAAGCATTCAATATCTGGAGTAAGAGATGTTCACGTACCCGACCGTCAGCTCACCGACCTTATGGGCTGGGTTATGGGCTTTTCCAGAGGGTAACAAAATGGAAAAAGTTATTAAGGATATTCGAGTGAAAACGTCTGTAGATCCGGTACTCACCTACCCTAAATTCCAGTTTTGCCGGGTACTTTTACTGAAATTAAAACCCCTAGGTCGATCGTTCCCATTTTCGATGGACACCTTCCCACGGATCCCTACCGGGAACCCTCAAAATTTTATTCACCTACTACCTATAGGGACTGAGTTATATGGGTTTTTTTTCCAGAGGGAACTAAAAAATCGACTTTTCCCCTTTTCGCCCTGTTTTAAGCGAGCCCGTAGCCAGCTTTTTAAATTTTGGGGGGCTACAGAATTTTTTGGAGGGGCTGAGCTAAGAACACACCCAAGAAATAATTATTGTTAGCAAAATATTTGGGGGGGCTAATTTGATTTTTATGGCGGCTTAGCCCCCCCCCCCCCCCGTGGCTACGGACCCGGTTTTAGGCTGGATTATCGATACGCCCGATCCAGCAAAATGTACAGACCCTGTTTCAGAGCGAAATTCGGCCCATGAATCGATGACCATGAACCTTCAAGATGACCACGCCCGAACCCATTCCAGAGGAGTGATTGGCACAATTATCAGAGCAGATACTTCAACCAATCCCCCCCCCCCCTCGCCCAGCAAAATGTACAGACCCTGTTTCAGTGAGAAATTCGGCCCATGAATCGATGACCATGAACCTTCAAGATGACCTACTGATGTCATGCAGGAGAAGAGGTCATGTCCATAGGTCAAAGTTTAGTGGGCGTGACCTCATCTGGGGCTCGCTAGCGGCAAAAATCGAAATTAATTCCGGGGCCCACAGCGGATCAAGATGAAGACTTTTGATTGACGATTTTTAAAAATGAAGAACAAATATTGTGTCGGTCTATCAGGTCACCGAGTTCTGATCCGATCTGACGACCTTGACGAACGCCCCCAATCTGGGTCCAGAGTGACCCACTGGGTCAGCCCGGATCTATACCCACGACTTTATTAGATTAGCCCTTAGGTGGCAAAAACCGAATTACTTCCGGGGGCCCTACCAGGTCAAGGTCACGACTTTTGGTTGGCGATTTTAAAAAAATGAAGAACAAATCTGGGGTCGATCTATCGGTTCACCAAATTCCGGATCGATCGGAACACATTTTTTTGGGCAATATTCCCTGAGAAAGTCAATAGCCTTTTTTTTAGCGATGTGGTCGGCGACCAAACATGGCTTACCGAACCTCGTCACCAAAAGTCACTTTTTTAAGTTTAGGCCTGAGCTACGTTTGCGGCCCTATATCTTGACCCCTATTGACACAAATCTAGATGTTTTGGGCGGAATCGATAGCCCGGACAACGCACTCTGTCGTATTAAAACTTTGGGCCTCATTATCTAAAATCGGGCACGTGGCAGGGTGGCAAACATGGTTTCCCAAAACGAGGGGCCATGTTTGCGGCCATATATCTCTGCCCCTATGAGTTCGAATCCAGATGTTATGGGCGGAATCGATAGCGCAGACGACTCCCTTCGTCGTATTAAAAGTTGGAACCCCTCTCTCCCATATCGGGCACGTGGCAGAGTGACAATCATGGCTTCTCGAATTTATGCACCCAAAACTCAAATTTTCTCTCAGCGGCTCAATTTTTGGACGATTTTTCTGAAAATTTAATACGAACTGTGCATTACCCACGCGCAGGTTGTATCGAATTTTTAGAAAAATTGTCCAAAAACGGAACATTGTTTCTAATTTTAACCCACTTCCGGTGACCGCAGAAAAAATCCGAGATCCTGACGTGACGTGCAAGGGTCGATTTGGGGGGGGGGGGGGAACCGCAAGGACATCAACTTCCGGTTTGGTCAAATTCCCAAAGTTTGGGAGTTTGAAGTTGACCTTTTAACTATATCGGGGAGGTCAGACTAGGTCATGACCTTGACCCACCAGGACGTCCCGGTCTACGGGCTTGTGGCTCGTGACCTTGACCTTGACCTATCTACCGAATCTCTGAAAGGTACCTAAATGTAATACAACCTGCGCGTGGTTTTTGCGCAGGTTGTATTAATTTTTCAGACGAATGGAATAATAATTCAGCCGCTGAGACCCGATTTTGTATTCAGGGGCTCATTTTTTTTAGATTCGTCTTAATTAACAAGCCTGCGCGGGGTCATGCGCAGGTTGTATTAAATTTTCAGTCGCATCGTAAAAAAATTGAGCCGCTGAGACAAAATCCGATTTTTGTATGCAAACTTAGGCCAAGATCCACATGGGCGACCCGGTCAAATGCTTTATGGGTCGTGACCTTGACCTCTCTGCGGAATTTCTGGACGGTCCCTAAAGTTTTGTTAATTTTTCGACCTCAAGGTCAAATATCAGATCAACGGTCAAGGTCTCACATGAAAGGTCATTGATGTGTCCATCAAATGTCATGACTCTTTCCATGCCACGTGGCCCTTAAAGGTCAAGGTCAAACGTCACTTCATGGGGCCGTTTCGCCTACTTCCGATCGCCGGACGTCCATTTTGAAATGACCCAGCGACTTGTCGAGGTGGAAATACCTATCCATTACCAAGCCTCGAAACCCGCCCGGGCACCCTTCGAGGCGTTTACAGACGGGGATGCGCGTACCTCGGTGAAACTTCGGTGAGATTAAAGGTGATTTGTTTTCTATGTCAACCAGGGTCATGACCTTGACCAACTTGGACTGTTCGGTCAAAGTCCTTGTGGGTCGTGACCATGACCTCGACCGTGACCTCTCTGAAGAATTTCCGGACGGTACCTAAAGTTTTGGGGATTTTTCGACCTCAAGGTCAAATGTCAGATCAAAGGTCAAGGTCTTATATAAAAGGTCATTTATGTGTCCATCCAAGTTCATGACCTTTGACATGCCACGTGGCCCTGGGATCGAAACATAGGCCCCGGATCACGCGTGTATGTAGTTCTTTGGATGACCTTGACCCTTTCATATGACCTTGGCCTTTTGATGTCATGCGGGTCATGACGGTAAGTCGACAGGTCAAGACCCGAGGGTTCTATCTTAATTAGTTTGGCCTCCAGGGGCCGAAAACCGCATAACTTCCGGCGCCCCTAGCGGGTCAAGGTCGCGACTTTTGACTGGAGATTTTAAAAAATGAAGAACAAATGGAGGTACGTTCTACCTGGCCACGTACTTTTGGGCCGATCGGAGGACCTTTAGGGAGAAAAAGTCACTCAGAAAGTCAATTTGATGGTGAAAAATAACTGTGGGCAAAGGGGAGGTAACTCTTTCGCCCCTAGTGGATTCTGACGACCTTAAGGTCGCGGCCTTATAAACTAAATCGACCCCTGGGAGTCGCGTGGTGACCTTGGTTTGACGCTTAGAGGTCAAGGTCAAATCCACTTCGTGGTGCCATCTGACCCACTTCCGGTGGTCGCAGAGAAATATCAAGGGTACCACGCGACTCCCAGGGGATGATTTAGGGGGTTAGCCGCGAGAAAAAGTTCCGCAAAAGAGCTGATAATTTTTTAAAAAATGATAGCTTAAAAATGCACATGTGCCCCCATCCGAACCCCAAGCGACCGGAAATTCCGAATTTTTACATCGAGTCCTCGGTCGGGGCATCGGTCTGGATCACCACACCAATTTTCAGACCTCTGCCACTTCCGGTGTCGATTTCCAAAAAATGCTACACCCCCGCAACTGCTTTTTCTGGGTTAAATATCTGGAAAAGGGACCTACACCCTAGAATCGGACACTACGAATGAGGCAATGGCCTCAGAATTCATTTCCTGTCAGACAAAGTGGGACTTCGAGGCCTTTTAGTGAAAAAAACGCGATTTCACCCACTTTCGGTCCCTGGGGGTGAAATCCGAGGGTAAAAAAGGTTTATCCGGGGGTGATATACGTTAAGAATACCCAACCTCGGAACCCTCCCGTGGGTGCTTCTGAGTGTTTACAGGTGAAAATTGGTGTTTTGGGGCAAACATATTTTGACGAGGAGCCATGTTTGCTACCCTATATCTCGGCCCCTATGGGTGGGCCATAAGGACCATTGTATCAAACGATGAGACCTAACCCTTCAAAATCGGGCACGTGGCAGTGTCACAAACAGGGATTCTCGAATCGTCGGAATTCATTTAGACCCACAGCTCCGCCCCTATGGGAAGTGAACCTTAGATTTTTGGGGGCGGCAGGGCCATAACGAAAGGGAAGTTTTGACGTTCATATTAAAGATGAGACCTAACCCTTCAATATCGGGCCGTGGCAGTGTCGCAAACATGGCTTCTCCAATCCTCGGAATTATTTCGAGTCTACAGCTCCGCCCCTATGGGAAGTGAATCTTAGATATTTTGGGGGCGGCAGGGCCATAACGAAAGGAAAGTTTTGACGTTCGAATTTTTTTCAAACAAAAAAATTCAAAAAATTCCGGGGGGTGCATGCCCCTTTAATTATTTCTGGGCCGGACATCCCTCGGAGGCCAAAATGTCAAATTGCGAAAGAATTTTTTTTAGTGCGCATGCGCCAAAAATATTGCCCCACATCCCCCTCCCGTGGCCGTCCTCGACCAGGACAACGTTTTGGACCTCTTAGGGTTTTCGAAGTCGAGAGACTATGCTCCCGACCAGTGATCGAGAGGAATCCGGTTATCGTTGCTAAACAACTCGATCTAACCCTAACCCTAATTAGGGGCATAGTGTGGTAGCCACGAAAAAATATATATTTGGCGTAATTAGGTCATCCGCGCACACGGAAGCCTTAAACTCAAATGAAATTCAATAACCCCTTTTCAAGAGTAATAAATTATTATTTAAGTTATGAATTATTAACGTGGATAATTTGAACATCAATAATTTAATAGGGGCATGTGACAATTACGTGAAGCCGATGAGGCTAATTTTTGCCGTAAATGTGAACAGAAATTGAAAAACGATTTCTCGTAAAATCTGAAGGTCTTGGTGACCATAGAAAAATCATTTCTCAGAGTTGTCCTTCAATTAAATTTGATTGGTCAATGTTTCTCCATAGAGAATACCTTGTGTTAATGTTAGCCGCTTCAATAAGCCAAATTAATAATATATATGATAAATTGATAATATAGGTCCTCTTGAAGCGGCTAACACCACTAACCCAAGTCCTCTTGAAGCGGCTAACATCAGTTGAATCGGGTGTTTAAATAATGTAATTCGTAAAATGTAAGCCGCTGTGGCTAGGTCAGTGAGCAAGGCACTATATCGCTAACTTGTTGTATATAGAGGTGCCGTACGGGTTCATCGTTATTTCAAATATCACTCTCCCGCTGAATCGCGTCAAACGATTGTGACGTGACGTACAAGATAGTTGTTAAGTAGCGTAGGTGATGATGGTGAAATGTATCGTGGTAAGTTGTAATAATAGTAATACTAATAGGCCTTCTTCTTTCTTGCATTTGTATTTATGGGGGATTAAAAAAAAACAACATTGTCTCCCATTTCTTTCCCTACTACTATAGGCCTCTATAGGTGGTGGTGAGGGGGGGGGGGTGTTAACGCGCGCACGCGTTGTATCAGATGGTCCGTCATTGAGTCAAGTGGGTGATGGGTTTCGATTTCCCACTTTTACTTTGAAAGAAGTAGGGTCGCCTGTCCAACCTCGTAAGTTTTCTCCGGCCTCTTCCGGTTTCCCTCTACTGATAGAGAAGCCTACGCGCAAGCGAATTATTGAAATAAAATTAAACCATATTTTTATGTTAGTCCCGATAACCTAGTTTGTGTCGAGTGGACGTTACCGGCCCCCCCCCCTCTCTCTCGGTTAGAGGTAGATCAAGGTTCTGGTGGGCCTTGGCAGCTCGACCAGCTGGGCCGTTTGCGGAACTGGCTTGAGAAATCACTCCTTCGTGGTTGGTTGGCAACTCGTTATTCTCGATCGTGTTATTGTCGACTGAGCAGTGACCCTTTCCCTGGCCACCGAAAAACATTGTGATTTTGGGCGTAGTTTTAACCGCCTTTTTTAAATTCATTTTTTTTTCAATATTTCAGCTTAATGGGTTTTTTTTCTTTTCTCTCTTCTCCCATCCACACATTTGCCTTTGGGCCATTTCAACGGCAAAACAGTCTACGTTGAAATGGCGTGGCCGTCACGAAATGAAAGAACAAAACACGGTGTGCGTGTGTGGAGGGTCATTATGTTAACATAAATAATGATCATGTTATATATCAATAAAACATAATTTCTAGCACTGCCCATCTCTAAATGTGTTTAGGATACCCCTGGACTAGACTGGCCCAGTCTCTTCTATTTATTTTACATTTCGATTTATATAAAAGTATTAATTTTTAGTAAACCAACACTTTCGTTTCCATTTGTATAAAAAAAAAATTTGAGTAAACCTGTAACCAGCACCAGAGACTGGACAATTTGCGAGCTTCACAATAAAATGGGCGTTCCTGTCATGTTTTACGTTGTTCCTTATTTGGAATGATTGACAGTTATCAAGCAAGTCCCGAGTCACGTGAATTGAATCATGCGTCTCGGCTGGAGTGCAAAGCAGTCATGCTTAGACCGTCTGAGGGTTGACGTCACGTTATTGTTAGATATGTCGTGATCACGTGCACGACGTCACACGACCTACTTAATGCAGGTTGACCTACTAGATGAGAATGAAGCTCTATTTGCCCAGTCTCTAGAGATTACGCTTTTTTTTTGAAGAGGACTGGCCAATTTTTGGTGTGTGGAGGAGACTGGCCACCAGTCTACCCCTGGACGAACGACGGTTTGATATGTTGGGAGATGGAGTGGGGGTAGCAGATGTAGATGTGCGTGTTTGGAAGGTGGGGGGGGGGGGCGGCGGTAAATGAGTTCACGTTGATTGAAATGATGATCTTTTTAGAGCTTGGTAAAAACATTACTTTTGTGGACAGAAATCATTTCGTTCATAATTGAGCTTAAAGTGGTACCTCGTTAGCGGTTTCGTTCAAAATATTCAATTATAATGGTAGGCCTATGACTACTTTTCAAGAGATCTGGAAATGTAAAGTAAAAACAAAGAACTCAGAGATATGTTTAGTTATTAGTTTGTTCTTAGTCTTCATGAGAAGATTCAAAATCGAAAGTTCATATGAGCGAGATAAATATTTTCTTGGTTGCTAGCCAACAGCTGGCATACCTTTTGGATGTGCTTCAGAAACCAATTTACATTGTAAATCTTCATTCCAGCCATGGAGCAAAAGACCATGTATACGGCAAGGTGGTAATAATGAAAGGTGTGTTATTTGTTCACCAAGAAAATCTTTTTTCTAGCGTCATGTTCTACCCCCCCCCCCCGTCTTATTATCGATCAAAATTTGTATGTTTGGATCATCGTTTGCTAAGAGAATGATTGGGATATCTATTTCTCCCAAGCATGAACGCAAAATACAGTTTGTTTCAGCATCTCTATTAATTTGCAATGCGAAGAGGAGAGGGTAAGATATTTTGGTGTCCTCGTGGTTTGTTTTCAGTTCTAGGATATTCTCGACACTTTCAATGCTAATACTTAATGTGTCGAGAATATCTCAGCCTACATGCTTTAAGTGGTAGTGTCTATCTGCCTTTCTTTTTCAGGATAATTCCAAATTTCTAACAATGTGACAGACAAATAATGTTTCTGATGACATAATTGCTGGTTTAGAAAACATCGTACCTTTAACGGCGAAAACCGACTTACATCAGTAGATGACAATAGAAGAAAGGTCTTCTAGAGGGATTTTAATTGTGATGAAAATAACAAAACATTCTGTATTACCATCTTGCCTAAGTGGTCTTTTGCTGCACATTAAACGCAATAAATATGTTGTAACAATATGGAGACATGCATAGCCCCCCCCCAATTTATTTTCGGGTATTGGAAAATTCGACGACTTTTTTTTTCTATTAACGTTTTGAGAAAATATATAACATAACTAACATATTTCTATGAGATCCACACTGCCCGAGAAGTATTTTCTCGTCTTTTTCTTGTCCACTGCATGTCCGAAAAAATTGCCCGAAGCTTCATGTGATAGGTATGCCCCAAAAAAGGTATTGCCCGAAAAACGGGCATCGGGCTGGAAAACGGCAGAGGAAACTAGCAGTAAAACGCGTTTGCGACAGTCAAATAATCAAAAATGTCCTTGGGGGATCATTCGCTCCCCAAAGAAAACCGGCGCCGCTGCCGATATTTTTCGGGCATTTCTAGTTTTGCTTCCTTAACTGTCATCGAGCCCTAATAAAGCACTAGCAGTAAAACGCGTTTGCGACAGTCAAATAATCAAAAATGTCCTTGGGGGATCATTCGCTCCCCAAAGAAAACCGGCGCCGCTGCCTATTCCCGATATTTTTCGGGCATTTCTAGTTTTGCTTCCTTAACTGTCATCGAGCCCTAATAAAGCACTAATTTTACTTTTCTTGTAATTGAATATAACGAATTTGTACTGAGTTGACTATGGATTAAAACATTTTGTCTGGAGCAACTCGACTTTATGCGACATTTTTCGGGCATCAATTAATATTTGTGAACAACAGTCTGATTGGATGGTTGGAATTCAGAGTAGAACTTCGGTTACAAAACCATTGAATATTTTTGGAATTGCTTACACGGGCCAGAATAGCAGAAAACGCATTTGTGGTGATTAAATTTCCAAATCTTTCTCCGGGAGGGTGAGGCTTCCATACCGCGCGACGATTGATTGGTTGTTTGGAATTCGGGTCAGTCCGGTAGGTTATATTGGACTAAATTGATATTACTGTATTCACAGACTGGAATAACAGGAAAACGCGTTTGCGGCAGTTACATTTCTTAATGTTCTCCTACCGGCCCCGTCTTCGTGGACTGTAATGTAGTTGCTTTGTTCACTGACTGAGCTAGCAGGAAAACGCGTTCGCGGCAGTTAAATTTTCAAAATTTTTCTCCTAACGGTCCCGTCTTCGAGGACTTTAAACGATTGATTGGAATTCGAGTCAGCCACCTTAATTAGGCTATTAGACCACTTTGAAGTTCCTTTGTTCACCGGCTGGAATAGCAGGAAAACGCGTTTGCGGTAGTTAAATTTTCTCCTAACGGTCCCGAGGAGTTTAAACGATTGATTCGGAGTTGCTTTGTTCACCGGCTGCAATAGCAGGAAACGTGTTTGCAGCCGTCAAATATTCTAAAATTTTCTTTGGGGGCGGGGGGATGCAAGGTCGTTGCTGTCTGTAAACCCGAAATTTTTTCGGGCATTTCGGGTTCTGCCCCCCTAACTGTCATCGAGCTCCTACGTCTATGGAGACAGACTGCAAAACCAATGATCGAACAAGATGACCCTGCAATGCAAGGCTAGTAGAATGCAGATTTACAATGTGAATGTTTTTTTTTATAAGCATATCCAAAGGGTGTATGCAAGCTGTTGATCAGCCATCAAGGAGAAATCTATCCCGCTCATATTATAAGAAAAAACTAATATCTAAACATGTGTTTTTATGTACATTTCCAGATCTCTCGAAAAGTACCATTATAATTTACTTTTTTGAATGACGATATTGGTACTGAACGAAAAACTTTTCAGGTCAATTTTAAACCAAGTGGTTTTTGCCCCCCCCCCACACACACACTTCATACAATGGTAATCCTATACCCATATTTGGGGAATTGCGTACCATAACTCGTTTCGGGTCCATTTTTAACAAGGGATTTGAAGAACGAGACCAGACGGTGACGTATATTCTTATCTGGAGCGCATACGCAATAAATAATATGTAGGCTAAAATAACCAGACGCTCTAGATTTACTTTCGCCGAACATAAATGATTTGAAATAAGCGTAAAGACGGAAATTATTGGATTTAAATCAGTTTATACACATGCATACATTATTAAATGCGTTGTGACCCATTTGTGTCAATTTCTAGGTCCCAAATATTAGCGATTTAGCGCCTTTAAGTATAATGTATCTTTTATATTTATATGAATGGACTAGAATTACAACTTTTTACAGGTTCACAGCTGAATAATACTTATTCACAATTTGATGGAAATCATCAGGATTCTTATCAAACAGCGAGACGAAATGTAGCTCCAGCGACATTGCAGGGTAGTACGTTGTCCAATGTTAGTCAGCCATATGATCCAAGATTTAATCAACCCATGGCAGGTACCAGTTATCACCGTAATCAATCATACATCCCAGAAAATGGATCATCATATTACAACCAACATAGAAGAGAATATCCCGGTGGTGCATCAAGGTGTTATACCGGCACTGAAAGTCACGATATTCCACAACAGACACATTCCAGATATTGGCCGAACCAAACAAGCGAAAGTCGTCACCAGCCCACAGTTATATTTCCATTTAACACAGATTCATCATACCGTACAGAAATGCCTCGTAACAAAACCCATACATTTCCAGGAATGCAAGAAAACATCTGCACACCACAGGCTGTTATGGGATCAAATAATCCCACGTATCAAATTAATCCAAATCAAGATTATATGCCAACACAGAGGTCTGTTCGGCCAGATATAAATTCTGGTGTTCCACAATTTAAAACAGGCCGAGAGCTTTCATCGGCTTTTAAGCCATACATACGGATATCCCCAGACAGACAGGATGATGATACATGTCGGGACATATTCCATACTAAACAGTATAATAACAATACGGCTAACACTGAAAGGTTCTGGATTCCAATACGCGAAAACAAAATATCCAACTACGAGCAACTAGATAAACTGGGAATTGTTCCAAATCGTGTATGCGTCGTTTCTGGGAATGAACCGCCACCAAAAACAGAGAGGTTATTGCAGACATTGGAAACTGCTGAACGCGAGTGCAGATCAAACCAAACGACATATGCTAGAAAATTAGCACACTCGTTTGACGATGCTTCCAGGCAAATAATAATTCCAGCACCATCTCAGATCAAAGTCCGCCACAGAGATCATCACAAGCACCACCACCACCACCACGGTGGTCATTATTACCAACAACATCCAGTCGATGCACTTAATGCCGCTGCGTCTGGTTTATGTCATTTCGACCAGAAATCCTACCTCGTTCAATCAATGTCCGGTAAACCTTATCAGGAAATGGTCAACAAGAGTGTAATGAGACCAAGTTATAACCCTGTGTACCAACAGATGCCAGAAGCACCTCAAGTACCTGAGGCTGTACATTCCAACATTTATCCACAGTATCTTACTTCCCAACGAATGGGGTGTGATCCTGTGAACGTTCCTCGTGATCTTTATCGCACCATGGATGGAGGAACTTATTTCCAGATAACTGGTATCCAGTCAGGTGAAAATGCTGATTTGCTACAACAAGCTTGTTTGGAAGCCGATCTTGGACAGCGTAAAGGGGCATCTACATGTACAATAAACACAGCAGAAGAAAATGTCGAAGTTAATGAGATAGATCCTTGCGCTTCTAAAGATGAAGATAAAAATATACTCCCCGAAGAAACAATAGCAATCGATGTACCCATGAATCAGAGTATCGAGACAATGACAGAGAAGGAGAAGGCAAGTATGGAATATTTACTGGAGTTACTGGACCAAGGGCCAGAATCGGAAAAGATTTTCCCCAACAAGTTTCAAAACCCAGATATCGAGAAAGGGGTCATGGAGTCGCTGTCAGATCAGGTTATGGCTTTGCAAGGTAGTGATATGCATGGAACATCTGTCAGACAGGGCAATGGGCTGTGTAAATCTACTATTAAAGAGGAAAGGTATGATAACGATGATCTTATTGCACAATTGGTTAATATCTCTGCAGATGAAAAATGTACAACGAATACAGTAAAAGAGGACAACACAGCCGCACTTCCGCTGTTTGAAATGGTTTCAGATTATGATTTCGAGGATGCCGTAGACAGAGCAGCCTTTGGTCCAGATGTATGTTCTTACATTGATTTCGATGACGAGATATTCAAAACCAATAATAATAACGAAGAAAATGCCATTTCAAAAGCCGACAAATTGAGCTTTACAGATACAGTCCTTCTTGATGAGTTAGTCGAAATCAACTTTGAAACTGGACTTCAAACAACAGATGTAGATGATGTCGACCGAAAAAATTCAACAGTGGCCAATCATCAAGAGCAAGCAACAAGTTATGGTAGTGACGGTGTCACAAATACAAGTAGTCATTCGTACTTACATAGAGAGAACTCACCAAATAATAGTATTCAGAATCTGGTCACAGAATTGGGAACTAACGTGTCTTCCATTCTAGGTGACATTTTGGGCAGTCCAGAAGTAAGATAGATTTTATAAACGATTTTGTCTTATAATACAAATAAAATGAACACTATGAACGATTTGCTCATTATCATTAAGTCATCCCTATCTTACAGGGGCCTGTTTCACGAAATTTTAACTTAAGATACAATCCAAATTTTAGTACATACTTAAATCTGATTGGCTAAGCGCTAAAATCTATCTAATACTATCCAATCGAATTACTAAAATCGGATTTTATCTTAGTTAAAATTTCGTGAAACAGGCCCCTGGGTATTAATCAATGGCACAACTGAATTCATCACATACATAATGATGCAAATAAGACCGGTTAAACTATGTCATCTACGGCGGCTAGGTAATGAAACACCATAGCCCCAATGTGCAATGCGGATGTTATTTAGAATATCCCTCATGTATTTCTTTAGTAGGCATTGAAATTTTTTAACCGTTTTATTATACTATATATTTTTTTTAAAAAGCTACCAAATGAAGAATTTCAGCTGCAAAGTTATCTCACCCTAATTTAAATTTTGTGACAACCAACAAAAATTCCATTTCTATTTAAAGATAGTTTCATTCAATTTCCATTTTTATTTAAAGATAGTTTCGTTCAATAAGCTTATATTAACTATATTGATGTTTGTTGAATGTTAAATCTCCTGAACAGTTTACAGGTTTGCGAGGTCTGAATCATGTATATAAAACAAGCCAACAGTGAAGCTGATCCCCCGCCGAAATCCCCAAATAAATAGATGACACATATTAATTAATCGCAAAAGTATCAAACTATACAATAAGTTTCACCATACTCTATCAGATAGAATCTGTCCCAAAGCATCTACCAATGAAATTGATTAGCTCTGCTTGCTAATTAGCTCGATATGTTAACCATTGAACTAAGTCAAGACATTAACCTA
Organism: Patella pellucida; assembly: GCA_917208275.1. Lineage (NCBI taxonomy): Eukaryota > Metazoa > Mollusca > Gastropoda > Patellidae > Patella > Patella pellucida. Next base: position 37,723,141 of record OU795037.1, on the reverse strand, counting down.
ATGAACATCTACATCAAGTTTAAATATTCTACCTCAATTAAAAGCAAAATTCTTATGTTCCAAAGTCTTGACCAATCAAATTGCTTATCGAACCTTAGCCTAAGCAGAAAATTCGCACCATCGAAGTTAGTGAAAGTAATGATATAAAGAATCTATATGCTGAGTTTCGTCGCTCTCACTTAGTTATAATCAAAATTATCAGGCCCCAAAGCATGAAAGAGGGTATTCAAAATATTGCGACAAAATATACCCTCGGGCCTCGTAGTGGTATTAATCAGATGTGGATATTAAACAATTCCAAAGAATTACTTGATAGTTTGCAATCTAGATCACTTGCGTTTTTGACTTTTCTACCTTGTACACTAAAATTCCCCATAGTAAATTAAAGGTCGGTTAAAAGACATTATTCACAGTGTCTTCGCAAGATATCAATTTTTGGTTGTTAATTACAATTCTCCATATTTTGTTAAAAAACATAGTGATTCCCAAAAAAAATTCACAGCCATCAAGATAATTCTGATGTTGGATTTTTTAACTGATAATATCTTTGTTGAATTTGGAGGGGAAATTTATCAGCAAGTGGTAGGTACCCCCATGGGTACCAACTGTGCACCTTTGCTTACATGCAGGCACTCGTAAAAATCCAATAAAGGATTAGTTAGACATTTTAATTTCACTTATCGATACATGGATGATGTTCTATCACTGAATAATTCAAAATTAAGTGATTATATAGAATTCATATATCCTGATCAGCTCGAAATTAAAAAACACTACTGACAGTGACAATTACGCTTCATACTTGGATCTGCGTCTTGATTTTGACAATTGCAATAAACTAGGTGTTAAACTGTACGATAAATGTGATGACTTTGACTTTCCGATTGTTAAACTTTCCATTTATTGATAGTAACATTCCAATATCACCAGCTTATGGAGTGTTTGTGTCTTAGCTAATTCGTTACGCTAGAGCTTGTTCATTCTATTCTGATTTTTTAAGTAGATCGAGGCATTTGTCATTTAAGCTTCAAATACAGGGATACTTGCAAACTAACCTTATTAAAATCATTAAAAAGCTTTATGGCCATAATGGCATTGACTTGATTGGTAAATATAACATGTCTCTCTCGACTGTTATTCTAGACATATTTAATTGACGGGTACACTATATCCCTAATAATATAGATCTACTGCGTTGTTAACACTGTTCTTTACGTGCATTTTACATACCGATAGTTAATTGGCCAATCAAGCTATTTTACGGAAATTTGTTACAAAAAAATCTCCCTGCTCTGAAATTTCTAAAAAGCTTGAATTTGTATCGGTTTGAATGATAATAAGTAATACAGGTTTGACAGAAATACAATATATTATAAACGAAATGAAATGCTCATTACATATATAATGCTTTAACAATAACATTGAAATATATAGGTGAACAATATTTAATGGGCCTAACCAAAGTTTGTAGAGCAGTAAATGCAGGATCATATAATGCTGTAATACATGTCTTGATTTTATATGACACCTTTAGAAAAAGTAATGTAATTACACAGTTCTTTGCTATATGTAGGGAACCTACAAATAATGAGTATACAGCAATCTTTCTCTAAAGCCTGCTACTCTTAACTAGAACAATTTACAAGGGAGATCATTGAGAAGAAAACACTCACCCATCTAAAAGGTACAGAATAAGTTTATTTATAATAGAACAGGTGCCAAAAGTTAGATGAAAAATAAACTTCAAAAAATAACATCATTTTTAACATAAAAACAATTTACCAGCAGAGGTGTCATTTTCATTCAGGAAAGTAAAAAATTATATGCACTTTTTATTTGAACTGATTTAATTAACCTTTATTACAATTTAGGACTTGATGAAAATAAAACAAAAATAGGTTTGTGATTGTTCACGTTTCCAATAAATGAATTTGATTATAATAATAATGAATAGCACTTTAAAGATAATAGTCGATATGTTACTCCATAGTTTATATCGGGAATAATACTAAATGCAATTAATTAAGAGTTTAAAATATAACATGTTTTATAAATAAATGTATAATCAGTTTACCTAATATTTAAAGTGTGAGATACTATTACCATAAAAAAGATATTCCATTGTCCTACAAGTTAATAAAACTATTGGAGCATAAAAAACCCAACAATATTTAACCTCCTAAAGAAGACACTTAGTTTGAACATTGAGTAGGCATGCAACTTGAACAAAATAAAAATATTTTAGAAACGCAAATGATTCTAAGTTGCACAAAGAGTTGGCCTAGACCTTTTGTGATCAGCAGATTTAGATTATCTCTATATGCATAAATATCAATGTAAGTATTTATATATATACACATTGTACATAGACAGTTGATAGTAATATAAAATAAGCTGATTTCACAATCCACTGGTATAACTAACTTAAAGCTTTAAAAGTGGGATTATTAATAAACAATCGTGAGGATTCCTTCAGTTTGTTTCATCGTCCAGTGTCTTATATAAGATTAGCACTTCAAGCTATGAGAAATCAATTCTTTTGACTTTTGTATATCTACAATCAACAGTTATATTAGATCAAATGGAATATTAGTAAGACAAAATTGTAAGCACCAAGCAGATTATTTATCATCTGCTTGACAAATTGTTGTCTAACAATCATTACCTATATTGATAAAGACAATGTCTAATAAAGCACAATAACATGAATAACTGTCAATATTTCTCACTGCTCCTAATATACATTGAAAAGAAAAGGTCACACAGAGGTTGATACTTTAATTTTACATCTTGTCTGTATGACTAAATTATTATTGTTCAAATCAGCTGTTCGGAATATCACACCAAGATTGTTTGTTTTGGAAAATGTCTAGTAGGTAAGATATTACGATAACTAGTATTCTTCAGGTTCTTCCTCTCCATCAACAAGCCCATCTTCTTCAGGTGGTGCAAAACCATCCTAAAAAATATATGAAATTCCCCATACAAATATTAACTAATGTCCTGTGTTCACATTGGCGTGCACGTAAAAGATCATTTGGCATTCGATATAAGAGTAGGCCGTAGCGCCGCTGCCCTGGCAAAATTTCCCTCATTAGCCCAGGATAGGTGCAGAACAGTAGGACGATAAAACACATTTCATTACAATTTTGATAAAAAGTGAGTTACTAGGTTTTGCCTTTTGATATGAGAAATGTATGTCATTGTGTATTTCTTGTGTATCTTGTTCTTGAGTTTGTCTAATGCGAGTTTGTTTATGCAAGGTGCCATCCTCGTCCAGTTTGTATCTATTCTAAAAACAAAGAAAATTGCTCTGAACCTTATCTACCACCATATAATTTTCTAACTTTTTCTGGGGACAGCTCTAAACCCCCAATGGCTGGGCCCTGTTCGTTTATTACTATACATTCCCCCCAAAAAATATCCTTAAATTTCAGTACACTATCTACAGTCTAGTCAAAAAACACTAAAAATTATCAATTATACAAATTGTATAACATACGCCCATAGCAGCTAAATCGTCCAGGCAGTCAACAAGAGTTGTCAATACTGAATAGCATATTTTTACTTTTTTCGGTAATGAAATATTTATAATACAGTAGACTCGGTATTTTTATTTATTCAATCAGTATCAAATAATGTGTCGTTACGCGTGAAAACAATGATCAGGTTAGTCGTTTAATAAAACAAAAGATTAATTAACTCTTAACTGACCCAAGGCGACTTTTGTCGACAACTATAACGTTACCGTTTAGTACCCAAGGCGACTTTTGTCGACAAAACATGTTAGCCGAATGCAACGTTCCTAGCGTAATGAGAGTTATTTCCCTTATTAACAGACGTCTTTATCTCATTTGTTTACTTCCTGTTTGACATTTTGACAGTTTAAAATCTTACTGCTGCTCCTTGAAAATTATAATAAAACGGTGATATGTCTAGACCTCTACGGCAACGTTCTCCTAATGACGGATTACCATCCTCATTGAATGTCAGTGATTCAGATTGTATCTGTGGTGTAGATTTTTATCGTTTTGAGTTAGGCCTAGAGTCCTAGCTAGAGTAGAACGTGATAAAAAAGGGTAGGCTAAGTTAATCAACAAATTACGGTAATTAAATGTGCTTAAATTAAAAGAGATTTGATGATGAATGATTTTCAGCCGAACAGAAAAATAGAAATAACTATTATACACATGAAGTTTGCATGAAATATCTAAATAAATTTTTTGTATAAAATTTATATTTATGAAAATGGCATTAAATTTAGAACATTTTATTCATTTACATGAAGGGTCTTTTTTCAGTTGTTTTTTAATAATATGACTTTAAAATGTTTATATATATTTTAATACTATTAACCATTATGACGTGGGTTTTTATGACGTTATGACGTCAAACCTCTGGGTCGTTTAAGAGTTAACAGATAATCCTAGGTTGATTGTTATTTTTACATTTCTTTTTACCTGATCAGTGGGGGTCCAGTTAATTACCTACTACTTACGGGGATTAGCGGGGGTGTTACAAAGAACGACAGGATGGTATCTCACTCAACAATGGCCATTGGATGAGCGATGTTTTGTTGAATTCCTTCGTAGAGGAGTAACCGTTAAATAAAGAGATGAAACAATAGAAATTTTACAGGGGGAATTTATCGTGACCGCTTACAAGGAGATGTCGCTGAATAGTAGTGGCTGCTCATACAGATTCTGCTGTACACTCAAATCTGATTAGGAGTAACAAATCATAAAGTAATTATCAGAAAATCCTCAGAATATGTTTGGCTTTGGTAAAGTTCTCATCCATGCTAACGTTTAGTATACGAAACATTTGATATGGATTTAGTTATCAAAATTCATTGATGCCGAACGGACGGGGGGACGACAATATTGACCACATTTTAATGTGGGCGTATAAAAAATCAAACCTCTGTGGCATATAATATTTCCATAATTTTTTTAATGGTAGGATCTTCTTCATTTTCTTGGCACAAAACTTCAATATCACGTAATTTTCCAAAGTAAAAATCTCGCTCCTTTTCCAAACCCTCTTTTTCCACTGTCAACTGAGATATCTGAAATTATGATCATATAAACATCAATACAAAGATGGGTTGCCAGGCAATGAAACATATGTCCACAGCAGCTAAGTTGTCAGGGCAGTCAACAAGTGTTATCGCATATTTTACTCTTTTCATCTATAACGAGAACATTTACAACACATGAAAATCTGATTACGAGCAATAACCAATAAAGTAATTATTGGCTCGTCATAACCTTAAACAGTTTATATTATCTTTAGCCTCTTCAGTAAATAAATGAAAAATGGAATTTTAGTGTCCACAAGACTTCTCAAAGTAATCAAGGGCCTTAACTCTGGCAGTAATTATCGGAAATCATTGAAAACCAGCGGCTGCCAGGCAGGATACGCCCACATTTTCGAGAGATGGATAGAGAACAAGCAAAACCGAAAGTGATTTTTCCTACAATCAAAGGCCATAATTCATTAAGTTACAATTTGATATGCGCAAATATCGAAAAGTATCAAGATATTTAGGTTATAAACACGCAATTTAAGTTTCATCAAAATCGAAATTAAAATTGTGACCTCTACAGGGTCCACAACCTTGAAATACCATTTTTTAACAGTATTCGCGTACAAACAGCAGCCATTTTGTATTGTAATTTTGGTCCTATTTTCCCGAAATTTGAACTCAACCTTCCTTAGCTTGTAAGGGTGATATAATCAAACGATTTTTTAAATCGGATAATAATTGTGACCTCTAGAGGAACCACAAGCTAAACAAAGGCGATTTTGCGTATAATCAGGGGCCATAATTCAGGAAGTTACAATCCGATATGCGCAAATATCAAAAGGAACCAAGATCTTTGGGTTATATCAATGCTGTTCAAGTTTCATCAAAATCAAATTAAAATTGTGACCTCTACAGGGTCCACAACATTGATATACCATTTTAAACAGTATTCGCATACGATCGGCGGCCATTTTGTATAGTAATTTTGGTCCGATTTGTCCGAAATTTGAACTCGACCTTCCTTAGGGTGTAACGGTGATATATTCGAACGGTTTTACAAATCGGATAATAATTGTGACCTCCAGAGGTACCACTAGCTAAAATAGGTGATTTTTCGGACAATCAGGGGCCATAATTCAGGAAATTACGTTTCGATAGGCGCAAATATCGAAAGGAACCAAGATCTTAGGGTTATAAACATGAATGTAAAGTTTCATCAAAATCGGTTCAAAATTGTGACCTCTATAGGGTCCACAAGCTAAAAACATGATTTTCGTACAATCAGGGGCCATAATCCATGAAGTTTTGATTCGATACATGCCAATATCGAAAGCAGCCGAGATCTTTGGGGGATAAACCTATATTTCAAGTTTCGTCAAAATCGGGTAAGAATTGTGACCTGTAGAGAGTCCACAAACAATTGTGGACGGACGGACGGACGGACATACGGACGGACGGACGGACGGACAGGGGCGACGACATAATACGTCCACATGAAAATGTGGGCGTATAAAAAATAGGATTCTTTGTCTCATGACCTTACACACTGTGTAGTTTAAAGTCAATCAGATATTCTAAAAAAAATTTCAAAGAGGTCAATGGCTTTAACAGTAATTATTGAACTTTGCTGAAAATCAATAGGCTTCTTTGTCTCATGACCTTCAACATTTTAGCTCAATTATAAGTACATTGTGTCCTAAATAGTGTGACAGACAGATCTTTGGTATATAAACATGTATTTAAAGTTTCATCAATATCGGATCAAAATTGTGACCTCTAGAGGGGTCCACAACCTTGGTATACCAGATTTTAACACTATGTTAGGGTGCCCAACCATAAATAAATATCTCCAAATATCTCGACAATTACTCCACAATATTTATATATATATACCAAGCCTTAAATCAGTTCCACACAATTATAGTCACTAAATAAACGACCATGCTGTACTTAATAAGATAATGGTTCTAAGTGTTGTCCATTACATCCAGCACTTTTTGAGTAAAAGACAGGTTACTTGCCCTTGTTTTGACCTTAGTCTTGCTTAACCAGTCTACCAATCATTCTACGTTTGATTGACATGTCGGGATAATCAAGACTATATTTCTTACGAAACGTTAAATAAAGCTGGAACAAAAAATTGAATTTAGAAATTAGCACGTCTGTCAACTCAACACCTGTTTTAAGAAACTTGTAAAAGTAAATCGAAACTGCTGCTAGTATCATGTTCCAGCCTAAACCAAGTGTTTCAGAGATATTATTTCTACTAAACCAAACGATAGCACTCCTAACGGTACAGTTATTAATAAAGCAATTTAAAAAATAAAACGAACGTAATTTCTAAAGCTTCTGTAATAACAAAGAAGCTAATTTTACTGCTATTCGAAATCGTCAACAACAGATTTTTTAGGGCTCTAATAGCTGAAATATTTGTACAGAAATGCACGTGCCGTGGCTATTTATAGTCTCATACACTCCGGCGCTGACCTATTATCATAGTTCGAGACACAGCCACCCAAGCGTGCACGTGGCCGTGTCAAGACCAACTTTTTGTAGAGCACGGGGCATCCTAACTATGTGTACGGAACAAGGGGTGATCATTTTGTCTGGCAGTTTTGGACCGATTTTTACGAAATGATTTATTCAACTGGTTTTTTTTAATTGAATAATAATTGTGACTTCTACTTCTAGAGGGAAAATTAAGCTAAAAATGTAATTTTTCGCACAACCAGGGGACATAATTCAGGAAGTTGCAATCCAATATGTTTGAATATCGAAAGGAACCAAGATCTATGAGATATAAAATTACAAAGTTTCATCCAAATTGGGCGAAAATTGTGCTCTCTAGCTTCTCCACAAACAAAAAACATGATTTTTCATACAATCAGGGGCCATAATCCATGAAGTTATGGTCTGATACATGCCAATATCGAAAGGAACCAAGATCTTTTGGAGAAAGACCTATAGTTTAAGTTTCGTAAAAATCTGATACAAATTGTGACCTGTTAATGTTATAGTGTCCACAAACGAATTGTAGAATGACGTCGGCTTACACAAGGGGCGGGGCATAATAAGTCCACATGAAAATATAAAAATTTAACTATAGGTCTGGAAATAGAACAAGGCATCATATTCTAACCAACAAAAGTTTCACAGACAAACTGTTAGCATGTAACAAGTGTAGTATTACTATTCCATTCATCTGTCACTAATTGAAGGCTTGAATTATGGATTTGCAGGGATGGATTTACCAATAGGCAAAGTCAGCCATTCGACTAGGCCACACAGAAATGCACTATATATTTTGGATACTGAAACAGTGAACAGTTACGTACATTTAGGGGTAAATCCATTCCTGTCTATTTGAAATAGAATATGATTCCCTGGTCATAACTTGTAAGAAGTAGTTTGTATCCCTGTAGTCTCTAATACATGGTCACGTAAGACCAAGCCTGGATATTACGGATTTAGATGTACCTGACAAAATGTCAGGCACTAATGAAATAGTACCCGACATTTTCAACTTAGTGCCGGACATGTAATATTCATATCAACAAAAAAGACAAATCAGTGCCGGACAAAATGACAGGTACCAGAAGTTTTGTGCCTGACAAAGCCTGAATCTGTGCCTGACATTGTCAGTGACAGGTGCCTTATTTCCAGGCTTGCGTAAGACATAGTGTTAAGGCAATATATTTTTTAAAAGAGCAAACTTTCAATTTGTAAAGTAGGTTAGGGAGACAGTAATAAGTTATACCTCAGCACGTAATCCTTCATTGACAGCATCACCATGCCCATGATTATTTATTCTACCAATTGAAGGTTTTGATACAGGACTAGGTGTTGACTTTGGTGAAGGTTTTGAAACTACAAAGACAAAGCAATTTAAATGGTAAGCAAATAAATATCTTTGACAATAATTACTGAGGAAATACTGGTAGATGCACAAGAGGAGTTAGATACTTTACAAAATCTAGTCAGAAATAAATTATATTATAATGGAGCTTGTATTATAAGATATAAGTTTTCAAGCTGCAAACTCTCCTAAAGATTCTGCAAATTCTGATCATTTCCATCAAAAGAAGATAATCTATGGTAGGATAGCTGTTCGTGTGTGTGTACTACTTCACCCAGTATAAATGTGATGGTTAAGATCTTAATATTGACACATTAATCTGTGTGGACAGTGTGTAAATAAATACTGAGCTACCATTTGTAATCAGATAAATAGGGAAGGTACATCTATAGTATAATAACAACATATCTACTGGGATACTGAAATTCTTCATCTGAATCCCTATTTACATTATTTTAGCCATTTGAAGAACAGCTATAGAGTGCTACTTTTTCTTTTCTCTCTGGCAATCTACTTCAGGTCAAAAGTACCTGTTCGTGCGGGCTGTGGAGGTTTAGGGTTTTTATTTAAAGCTGAAGATTTAAGAGTTGATCCTACAGCTTCTCCCCTCCGTGCCGCTAAAGCATCATATTCCTGGCCCTGGTAATTTGCATCGAAAAATCTCTTAAACCATTGAACAAATTCAAAATTGTCTTGAAACCTTCCTTTTACAAGTCTTTCCACCGGTATAACCTGTTAACAAAAGTTACTTTGATCAAGTATAAACAACAATATTAATATATATTCTTGATAAAATGAAAATATCATATTTATTCATATAAAACCACATAGTTATTTTTACAACTTTGAACTACCATTGGAAAAAATGGAGATTTTAGAAGTTTGGAAACAAAATAAGACCTAAAGAGGCCAAAAATAACTTTTGACAATGAGTCTTAAGGGTAGTTGTATGCTAACCACACAATTATGAACATTGTAACTCAGAATATTGTCGTAAGAATTTGATTTGAGTTTTATTATTACAAATCAAATACCAAATAAAAGATATTTAGTGATTTACAGTTCTACTTCTAGACTCGAGAATAATTATAGCAACTCAGTTTATAGTCATAATTTACATCATGCATAATCAATATCAAAAAAGTAAAATAGCTTTTACCAAAAATAAAATGTTTAAATATTAAAAGCAGAGAAAGCAATGAGCTGACTAAACAACTAAGATAATCTAAAAATTAAACAAAACATTGCAACAGAGGTTAAATAGTGAAATTGAATTAGTAACACAAAAAGCGCAAGAAATAATATTTGTTTGCATATATAGGAAACTATTATTTATAGTAAAAAAGTAAAGCTGTGTCTATTGATTTCTGGAGCCATCTATCTGTATTATTATAACTTTCTACCAACAGACTTTTATAATCGTAAAATATATTTTTATTAATCATTTGTTTGTAAACTGTTTATACTGACAATAATCATTTCTCTATTAGAAAATTGTGCATGATAGTAGTGTTACTCAATATCCAAATTGCTAAAAATGAAACTATACACAACTCTCCCTCAATCAGAATCATGTTTCAAGCTTTAACTAATCAAATCACTGATTGCAAAATGATGATCATCAAACTCCTGTCAAAACACAAACATATTTCAATAGTATTAGACTACGGCTCTTTGGTCTTCATGAACTGTGCGCCAACACTCTTAAGCAAGCTTGACACCATCCAATACAAAGCTCTGTGTATTGCGACTGGCGTAGGGCTCGGGACTAGGCGAGAGGCACTACTACAAGAAGTCGGGGAGTTGCCCCTATCCCTAAGAAGAAAAGAACTGGCGACAAGGTATTGGGTCAAGATATCACAACTAGGTAAAAGATCCCCAACATTTGTCAGTCTACAAAAGACAAAATATGTAAGAGATCCCAAAAAGAAAACCTTCAGCCAGGGTATCAGAGAAACGATCAAGGAACTACGACTGGGGGAGCTCGTGATAAATAAACACGACCCTCCAGTTGTCGCCCCCTGGACGCTCCCTATACCACTGGTCAATCTAGATCTACTACAGAAAACCGACAAGAAAAATAACCCCAGTGCTGCACGTGCTTTCTCTCTAGAACATTTGGAAGACAACTGGCCGTCTGATGACTGGGACCATGTGTACACGGATGGCTCACGCAATCCTGAAATGGGCACCAGCTCGTTTGGAATATACCTGCCAAACGGGGAACAGGGAATAAGTAGGAAACTGCCCAATAACTGTTCGGTGTACACTGCAGAGCTTGTTGCCATTCGTGACGCTATTTCATGGATCTCCCATCAAAAGACCGGCAAGTTCGTCATTCCAAGCGATTCTCTGAGCAGTCTGATTTCAATCCAAAATGACAACTCGGAATCAAGACCAGAAGTCATTTTGGAAATCAGGCAGCTATATCAGAGGGTCCTAGGGAAGGGAAGCAAATTAGAGCTCGTGTGGATTCCATCACATGTCAACATTAAAGGAAACGAGGAGGCAGATCGACTCGCCAACGAGGGTCTCAAGGACACAGCTACACCCCGCCTCATAGACTACAGCACCACGGAAATCTACAGTATGGTCAAAAGACAGGTCAATTCAATCTGGGAATTAAATCTCGTTGAACTTGACACATACAGATTCCGACTGGATGACGAGATCTACACCAAGGCAGCGACCAATCACCCTAGACGAGATATATGCAGACTCATATCGAAACTAAGGGTGAAAGAGCGGCTGCGAGACTACAAACACCAAGTCATCGTCTGTGAGTGCGGAGAAGAGTGTACCACCAACCATGTCCTGGTAGACTGCGAGGTTTACAAGGAAGAGAGACGGGACTTAGTGAGAATGATGGAGACCAATAACATACCATTCAACACTAAGAACCTACTCTTCCCTAGACCAGATCTGAAGCTACAAATCTTCGAAGAAATCCACACCCTAATGGACACAGTTGGACTATGTAAATAAGTGAAATAAGAAAGGGTCACGGCTGGATAAATTCTCCATACAACGTAGGATGGTTGAGTAAAAACGTCCTCACGAAGGAAGCCCAACCATCCTATACATTTATTTTAATTTATTCATTTTACTTTATCTTTACTTTACTTTTACTTAAATTTATTTTATTTTTATTTATTACCTCAATTTATTTTTTATTTTTTCTACTTTTTTTATCTTAACTTATTCTATTTTTTTATACGACGTAGGGTGGGGAAGTAAAAACGTCCTCTCGAAGGAAGCCCAACCACTCTACAACTTTATTTTAATGGATTCATTTTACTCTATCTTTACTTTACTTTATTTTACTTTTTATTTTATTTTACTTTATTTTATTTATTACCTTTGATTTAATTAACTAATAAATTTTAATTAATTCATTTTACTTTATCTTTACTTTACTTTTACTTTAATTTACTTTATTTTATTACCTTTAATTTATTTGTCTACAACTTTATTATACTCTCTTTATTTATTTAATTCTATATTTGTTTAAATTACTACTAACATCTACTAAACTGGCGGGATAGTGGAGTAAGGGGAGGCCACGAGAAGACAGGCCTGGTACCTAAACACAAATCCCACAAAGAAGACATCTACCAATCCAGAAGAAGAGATCATCTACCAACGATGTGTTTTTATTAAATAAAGGGAAGAACTTCCCACTAAAACCTAATCCATGGCCTAAGGCCAAAATGGAAAGATTGCAAAATCATATTCTAAAAATCAGGAAGCAGCTTCGGCTCTCCTATGTCTTGTCTGTGATATCACTTAAGTGGAAGCAGACGTTAAACACCAAAAAGAAGAAGACAATAGTCACCTTATTTTCTCAAGGCAGGTAACCAACAGCTAAGAAAGTATGAGAATATCTCTTGTTTTCAAGAAATTTATCATGGAGGTGAACATAACTTTATTAGTCAACATTTTTAACACAATTTAACTGAAACTGCAGCCGATAATCACCAATGTTACAGTAAAGGCCAAATCAAAAAAATACCAATTTGATTTGAGACAAATCTTAACGATACATTCAAATTCATGAGTCTTAAATTTTGTAGTAGGCTACATTTGTGCAATCAATTGTACAAGCCAAGACGTTCATCAATTGAAGAATAGATGCATTATGCAAAAGCTAAATCTACCTCTAGCAAGTTTTTTTCTGGCTTCAGATGACACAAATTGTTATTTAGACATGTAATTCACCTGCCAAGCTCAAAATCAACCCTCAAGTCAATCGGTTGACTGATACATTGAATAGATTTAAACACACACAGCATTTTAACATAAAAATACATAATCAAGACATTGTTTATTATTCATTGTTGCAATGATAAATGACAATCTCGACTATCTATGCTACATCTTCACTGGAATTCTCAATATATTCATCTTTCATGACCTATTTTAGAACTTTAATAGCAAGAACGGCCAGCTCTTTATCTAAATCTACATAATGTATCTTTAAATGAGTTTAAGGATATATATTGAATGTAAGTAAATAAATGATATCAATGATATCAGTTATTAATTTCTTTGAAGCTATTCTTGTACTAATGATCCTTTAATATTAATATTAAAATTCTAGTGTTGCAACCTTCTGTTTCGAATATTTTTCTCCACCACCATCTACATGTAAATGTAATTACAAGCATAGAGCAGATGCAGAACAAGCCAACAGTGAGGCTGATGTCCCCCGCCGAAATCCCAAAATAAATAGATGACACATATTAATTAATCGCACATTTATTTTTTTCAAAAGTATTGAGCAATCAAACTATACACGAAGTTTCATCACTCTCTACCAGATAGAATCAGACATTGTTCATCATAGAACTCCATCAAGGGATTCACCTAATGTACGCCTACACCTAGTTTGAACATTCTACCTTAATTAGAAGGAGAATTTTTGTGTTTCAAAGTCTAGACCTATCAGTTGCTTATCGCTCTGCTTACCCTCAACAGAAAATATTCATTATTGAACTTACTCAAGGTATCGATGAAATAAAACTATATACCAAGTTTCATCACTCTCACATAATTACAACTAAAGTTGTAAATGCTCATCTTCGAATTTCATCACGGTATTGACCTAATAAACACCTACACCAAGTTTGAATATCCTAGCTCAATTAGAAGGAGAGTTATTATGTTTTAAAGTCTCGGCCAATCAAATTGCTTATCGCTCTGCTTACCCTTAGGAAAATGCTCATTATCGAACTTAGTCAAGGTATTGATGAAATAAAACTATATACCAAGTTTTATCACCCTCACTTAATTACAACTTAAGATATCGTGTCCCAAAGCATCAACCAATCAAATTGCTTATCTCTGCTTACCCTAAGCGGAAAATGCTCATATTCAAACTCCATCAAGGTAATGACCTAATAAACACCTACACCAAGTTCGAATATTTTAGCTCAATTAGAAAGAGAGTTATTGTGTCCCAAAAAGTGTGACAGACGGACAGACAGACAGACAGACAGATGGATGGACGGACGAACAGACAGACGGACGGACGAACCCATTTTAATAGTCCCCTGCTTTCTTCGAAAGGCGGGGGACAATTAGGTTGAGAAAACAACAAACCAACAGTGAGGCTGATGTCTATCATCAACATTCCAAAACAAATAGATGACACATATTAATGTAATTAACTGCACATTTATCTTTTTTGAAAAGTATCGAGCAATCAGAATGATTATTTATACTTAGTGTAAGCAGAAAATGTTCCTGATCGAACAGTCAAGTGTTTAAAATACCTTGTAGTAAAACTATACATTAAGTTTCATAACTTTCATCACAAGTTATCTTGTCCCAAAGCATCAACCAATAAAATTGCTTTTAGCTTTAGCGTAAAGTAGTAAAAATAAAACTCATTCAAGACATTCATGTAATGAACATCGACACTAATTTTAAACATTCTACCTTATTTAAAGCGAAAATTTCATTTATTCCAAGGAAATCAAAACATAATTATTTGAATGTCTTATACTAAATAGGTTCTCAACTCACTATTATTATACAATCATAGGCGTCATTTTAACACATACAAATCATTCACATAAAAATTTGGAATATTTTCTACTTGCCCTGAGCTGCTTGGAAATAATATTATTTCATTTCACTGAAAAACAATGTCGGTTGTTGCCTCGATCGTCAAGGTCTGTGGTTAGCCAGTTAATGATAATAATGCCTGGTTGACCTAGACTTCAAATAACACAATTACCTCCCTTGTGTTTTTCCTCTCTTTAAAACCACAGAAAGTCTATATTTCTATGTGTGAAACAACTCGATTTTCTCAAGGAAACTCAACATTGAGATTCGAAATTGAAAATGATATTTTTGCCAATTTCTCAACTGGCAATAGTGAATTATAGGATTAATAGGATTTTTCTTTAACAAGGTAGGACTGTTTATAGATACCATATATTTTAGGGCTTTATTTTAATACATTTTAAAAATATAACTTAAATATATGAAATTATCGCTTTAAAAGCAGAGTTGTTTTGTTTTGAGAGACAACAGACAGACAGATGGAAAGACCAATTTTAATAGTCCCCCTGCAGGGGTGGGATGCAAAAACATTAAAGTAACAAACATCTGCAAACGAAAAACTATTCCATGTTCATGGCCTCTATGAAGTCTGTCCAAAATAAATGATAGCTTCTCTAAATAAAGAATTAACTGTACCGTGAGCCTCCAAAAGAAATCCTTTCTAATTCATTCATTTAGAGCACATTCATTTTACTCTGACATTATTAGGGGGAAAAAAAGCCAGTGGAAAACTTTCTAAAATTAAAAGTTCCGAGGAAATTTTCACATGCATTGAAAAACTTAAGAAACACCTTAAAGACAATTTTGGCTTTGGTTTCCAAAATGAAGATAACAAAACAAAATACTTATTAACTAAATAGAACTGTAAGTACTGATAAAAAATTAAACTACATTGTAATATGTCTTTTGTAAGCTTATAACACGTTACTTTTTGTAAATGGCAGCCAAGGGCAGGCCACTCACCTTATCTACACCTATTTTTGTAAAACAGACTTGGAGATACTTGAAATTGGCAATATATTCATGTTCTAATTTTGTGTTAAATTTTACTTTTTTCAATGGAATAGCATCTGCAATAAGAAAGATTTATACAAAATCCAACCAATGAATTTCAATGGTTTTATAAACTGATTGTTAATGTTTATCTGTGACAAAAACATCTTATTAATATTGTCAATCAAGGCAACATCTGCTTGCTTAGTATCACTCCATCAGACAGCCATCTCAATACACACTCTACAATATCACTTGTATTGTATTAATAAATTGCTCTCCTTCACATCCCTAGAGAAACTAGTAAAGTTACATAATTGATTAAGATTCTAAAACTCGATCCTCAGTATACTATCAGATTACTTAAACTGTGAGGAACTGGGAATTTTCTTTAAAATCCAAGTGACACCTTTATGTTAAGATCCAGTCTGGAATCTCTCTGTAAAATGTTCACCATTATACTGTAGTGAAGAACATTCTTAACACAATAAATACAAATATTTCTTATACATATGTCGTACAACACAAATTATAACAAATAACGTTTTGTAATTATTTTTGTATTGATTTGCAATGAAAACATAAACACATTGATTAGTACAATTAATTAGCTAGTAGTAAACAATAAAGAAAGATGCAGGCAAGTTTTGGGGGACATGCTTATTATGATCTAGGCAACTATACAGCAGACAGTGGGTGCATTGAAAAATACAACAAACAGAACACCAATTAATGACTTGTCAGGTGAGGTTAATAATCTCACCTTATCTACTGTTACTTTCTTGAAAGAATTTTGTAAAGCCTTAAAGTTGGCTATATATTCATGCTCAAGTTTTGTGTTGAATTTGATTTTTTTCATAGACAGGGAGCCTGAAATATGAGTAGACTTACAATACTTACATACTTACAACACTTATATGACATAATAAAATAAAATGAATTAACCTAATAAAAAGGAAAAAATGCAACCTCTTTGACCTGTAAGAAAAAAAAATTGCCAAAAGAAAATTGAATTGGATGTATTGGGTTTGTTTTAAAAAATGAAATTAATTACTGTAGTAGTGTGATTGAAGTTGTCAAGACACCAGAAACGTTATTTAAGCTTAAATCGAAGAGGTCTTAATCCTTTCAAAATAATACAGATTTACTGTTATCTTTACAACAATGAACATGGCAATATTCAACAATGAACATATGGCAATATTATACAAATATATCTGATAATTTGTACACAATTTTCTGAAAGAAAATGACTGATCAGTACCAATCATGCATCATGAATGAATAACATATCAAGCAGGGCCAAGCACCATCATATACACAAAGAAAAAAGTTTAGCACCCCCTAACATTTGTGATAATTTCTCAAGGTACAATTATGGGAAGTGTGGTGTTTGCGCGATACTTTTGAACTAGTGACACGCAACAGTCGCACCTGCATCGTTTGTGGCATGCACGTGCAACATGGATCACAAAAAGCTGTATTTGTGAGTATTTAACGTTGCCTGAAACGGCCTTTCAAGCATAATTATTGAACATGGCATGGAGACGATTGACAGTGGAGATCAGGAATCAGATTATTGGTAACAATTGTGCAGGAATGTCCTTTAAGGACTAAATCTGGGCTATCATTACACTGTTGTTAGCCATTAAGTCCAGAAGAATGTGCAGACCGAAGTGCAATGGACCGTCCAAGGTCTATCACTACACCCCGAGAAGACAGGCAACTGATACGACATACATGCTGAGATTCTTTCCTTACAAGTCCTCAGCTGAAAAGACTGTGGTTACCCAATCGACCTATCAGCACCAGAACAGTCAGATATCGCCTCAAAGCGGCAGGACTTAAGGCAAGTACATGTAGAGTAATTTAACGTACCCTGGCCGGCATTAAGCCCAGTTCTGAACCCTCTGGAGCATGTGTGGGACTTTATAGGGCGCCGAATCCAGGCACGGAACCCCCCGGTACAGAACTTACATCAGTTGGAGGCAGCTCTGCACGCTAAGTGGAAGTTGTTGACCCGAGAACAGATCCAAAATCTGACTGGAAGCATGAGACCTAGGGTGGAGTGTATCATCCGGGTACGTGGTGGGTCCACGAGGTACAAGCCCCAATTTACAAAACATTCTCTGACTTAGATTGAGAATTTACTCAAAATTGTTTGCCTTATTTCAACTAAAATATAGCCCTTTATAAAACTTTTGTTGTTTTAATGTATCAAATACATGAATAAGAAACTATGTGCAATATTTGTGTTTCTGGATCAAAGATGTTTCTCATGAACAGTGATTGAAAGTTGAGTAAATTCTTAACTCAAGTCTGAGAATGCTTGTTCTTACTGAACATGTACACTTTTTATGTGACAATATCAAAGCCAGTATCAAAGCCAATATTCTTTCTTTGATTTGTAGCTCCATACTTTTGAGGGCTTTGTTTCATGGTTAAAACAGTACCTGTATTAACATGACATAATCGATTTATTAAAATCACAGCTAGCCATTGTCGCGTTTCTGTCTTGCCAGATGGTTGTTCTATCAGATGACATTTGAATTTCAGAGTAGTTTAGCGTCATTGCGGACCTAACATGTTTTTGCCTTTCCGCATTGTGAAAATATCAGGGGGTGTTTAACTTTGTGTACCATAAACACTGATATTGAAACTGACAACATAAAACCATTTTATAATTGAAGAATGAAAACTGAAACAATTCATATTTGATATCAACCTCTGCTCCTTTTCAGGCCTGGAAATAAATTTTAAATGTTTGTCTGACACTATGCCAGACAGGATGAACATTCTGCCTGACATTTTAAATTTTGGTCAAACATAATTTTGTTCTGACATATGGCACAATGTCTCTCAATCATGTTGACTGATGAGGGCGTAGGTGTTGTAACATCTTTTATATAAATTGAAAAAAGACAACAAAATACCTTTGCGATCCTCGACTCAGTTTTTTATTTAGTTTCCATTTTTGCATCGAAGTTGGTTTTGATTTTTCAGGAGTATAAAAATATTACCCATAAAAATGACTCAAATATCATGATACTTGAGATACTGTTGGTAGGGAAATGCAGAGTACTATTTAATCTTGTGAATTAAATATGAAACCGATGTTTATTGAATCATAATTAGGTCACACTTTCGACAAAGGACCTCAGTTTTCTGTCCTTTCTGGATGACTATATGTCCATCCTGCATCACTGACAAGATGGAACCAATGTGGCTCCCTACCATCAATTGATAAATCCAATTCCAGATGAAGACTGACGGGTTTCAGTTGTTTGAAAATGTATCGCGTATATTGAGTTACTAACTTAGCACTGAGGTAGAAGATTTTAAGGGCTTTAAACACAAAATTAAACAGTTTTATTCTCCAACAACAGTTGAACACTAGAACAAGTAATATATGTATATATGTATATATGTATATATGTATATATGTATATGTTCTCGACTTTGTCTCGATTGATACTAGTTCTGATGTGTAGTAGAATACTTGACAACGAACAAAAAGTCATCCATGCTGAATGAACAATAACAATGGTTTCAAATTTTACAAGTAAAGATTAAATTGTGTCATTAATTTTATGGCCTTTATTTTATTTGGAATAACTTTAAAAATAAATTTAAAATTCATCAATCTTTGGGATAGCTTTAATTTTTTTTTTAAAATTCATCAATTTTTTTAAACTCTAGTACATGTTAGTACTTTATCTTACAACAAAGCAAACACAGCTTTTCAGGCAGAAAAAGAGAATGTATGGCAAATTTAAACATAGGTTCCCAGATTAAGTATTTATCGGGTGGTTATTTTCAATAAAAGTATGGTCATTTTGGTACCAGTATATGAAAAGTAGAAATATCCAATCTTACTAGAAAAATACTGGAATCACTTAAAAACACTCATGGTGAGTATAAAGGACAAAAATGTAGGGTTCCCCTAATCGACAGCCGAAGATTAGAAATATCTGGATGTGTGACGTCAAAGGTTGCACGTAGAGATTGAGCGATTTTCGGTTTAACCGTACAGTATCAATTTTTACATATAAACCGAAAACCGAACCGATAAAAAAAAAATAACCGTGTGTTTCAGGGTTTTTTCTCCAAATTCCTAATTTTTATGTAACCGTATTTCGTTTACTTAATAAAACCAAAATTTTAATGTAACCACCACTTCCGATTTTATTTTCGATCAACCAGACCCGGAGTGTATAGAGTGTGTAAAAAGTCTGGGTGGCCTAGACTATTTATTTTCTCAATTCGGTTCGGATTACAATCCAAAATTTTATGCCAGCCGAAGCCGGTTGTCAATAACGAACAAAGCTCCCTGTAATAAAATATCTCCAGTATGGCTTGATCACTATTAAAGATTTGATGACACAAAATGTAGATAGATGTAATCTTTGTAAAAAAAGAACATATTCTGCTGCATCCTAAAATTCAAGCATGACAGAGAATATTAAACTATTTTGAGTCAGGGAAGGTTAGAACAACAACACCCGAAAACGGCAATGCGTATGTTATGTAATGTATTTTGTTATGCAAATTTAATTTGGTGTTCGACAAAGTTCACCGGATTTTTTTTTACAGTAACTTTATTGTTATTGGTATTATTTCGTTATGTTAATTTATTTTTATGCTGTTGTGTGTCAGATCTTTTTTACAGTAACTTTGTTATAACTATTAGTCATAATTAAAGTCCTTTAACAGTTTAAAATACTTGTTGTTTACTATTTACATCAATTTTTTTGATATCTTTTCTGTCTACCAACTATTCCTATAAAATAACCATAAATCAGTACATTCATAACACAGTGTTTGAATGAATAAGAAACCGAAAACCGAAAACCGAAACCGAGGTTTTTTGCCTCTGAAAAACTGAAAACCGAAACCGAAAGAAAATTTAAAAACCGCACATCACTAATGTTGATACACTTTATGAGATAAAAATCTGAGATTTTAATTAGGATTCGATATTTGTAATAAATAGTCAGCGATTAAAGACATTGCCGTCTTGTGTATGCAATAAATTCTCCTCTAAATCACACCTGTTGCTAGATACCGAGAGAGGTAAGTCATGTGACACAAACATGACCTCTTTTGATCGATTTTTTATATCAGGAGAGAGGTAAGTCACGTGACACAAACATGACCTCTTTTGATCGATTTTTTATATCAGGTTATTGCTTCGCAATTACAATGTTTTGAGAAAGATTTGACAAAAAATTATGATAAATTAATTAGTTTGAAAATGTTTTTAGTCAAATAGATCATCAAATCACCCAATTTATACGCCGAAATGTATCTTTAAATGTCTTCTCAATAATATTTTTTTTCTTCTATTGACATTATTAAATATTCCACAACAGGTACCTACGATAACTTCATCATAAAATATTGTACTTACAGGATGGATGTTTATTAATTTAAACATGTGATATGAAATGGACATGATTCATAATTTATTTAAGACCACCTATCTGGTAATTTAATTATCACTACTATCAGTCTCTTTGATATCTGTTTTATAAATTCCTTTGCTGCCTACAAAATCTTATCATATAACTGGTCTCCTAGGGTACTAAGGTCAAATATTTATTATCCAGTATATATCTTAATGTATACTTTATCTTTTACTGGTACCTTTAAGAGCTTACACATCAAAATTAAAGATAAGTGTTTAAGCTCTTACATGTAAGTTACTTTGATCCACTTAAAATCAAACTATAAATGAATGAATGAAATGGGGTTTAACGTCCTACTATTATTATGCATCTAACCTGAGCTAATTGAAGACGGACATACGCCATATAGTGTACTATGAGGGAAATTTTGCCCGGGCAGCGGCGCTACGGCCTACTCTTATATCGAATTCCAACTGCCATGGGATCTTTTACGTGCACTCCAATGTGTACACGGGACCTTGGTTTTTTATCCCATCCGAACGACTAGACAGCTGTCCTTGCCAGGCCCTCCTTCTGCATCACTGACAAGGGGAAATCACGCTGGAAAATCGAGATGAATTTTCTCGGGCAATGTAGGGATCGAACACCCGACATCCAGGCTAGCGACAAACTATAAAACTTCACTTCTCATCATTTTTTTTTAATAAAAAAAACCAATGGCTATATCTCGGTGTAAATATTATTTTTCAAACTTTTCAGCAAATTTACCTGTCATTGATAATATTAGTTATTTACAAAGGATTTAACTTAAAAACACAATAAATATAGTTGTATCACAAACATGAGATCTTCCTAAGTTCTTTTTATTCAATTGTGCAGAAGGGAATTTAGAGCATTGAACCAGTCCCAAAAAGGAATTTCTGCTCTACCTTAGTGGCAGCAGCAAAAGGCAATTTTATGTCTACCTGTAAATACAATGCTTGCTGAATTTGGCAAGCTAACTTTAGCTTCTAGAGTGTCCACAAGATTTTTCTAGGTAATCAAGCGCCATAACTCTGGCAGTAATTATCGTAAATTTCTGAAAAACAATAGGCTTATTTATCTCAGGACCTTAAACACTGCGTATAAATCTAAATTCAATCGGATATTTACTTCGACCTCTTGAGAATCC
Organism: Patella pellucida; assembly: GCA_917208275.1. NCBI lineage: Eukaryota > Metazoa > Mollusca > Gastropoda > Patellidae > Patella > Patella pellucida. Next base: position 37,700,615 of record OU795037.1, on the reverse strand, counting down.
ACTAAATTTTTTGAAGTGATCAAGGGCAATAACTCTGGCAGTAATTATCAGAAATTGCTGAAAATCAATAATCTTCTTCATCTCATGACCTCAAACACTATATAAAAATTTAAAGTAAACCAAATATTAACTTTAGCCTCTAGAGTGACCAAAAGATTTTTTGAAGTGATTAAGGGCCATAGCTCAGACAATAATTATCGGAAATCATTGATAAGCAACAGGCTTCTTCATTTCATGACCTTAAACACCGTGTATAAATTTAAAGTCAATTGGATATTAACTTTGGCATTCACAAGATTTTTTGAAGTGATCAGGGGCCATAACTCTGGCAGTAATTATCGGAAATTGCTGAAAATAAATATAGACTTCTTCGTCTCATGACCTCAAACACTTTGTAAAATTTAAAGTCAACTGGATATTAACTCTAGCCTCTAGTGTCCAAAAGATATTTTGAAGTGATCAAGGGTCATAACTTGGACAGTAATTATCAGGGAAAATATCTATACCTCTCGTAATTTCGTGGAAGAATTCTACTTTGGTTTTCATCTAAATTAACCAATCATAAAAATTCTACTAGCCCGTAATTTTTTTTTTATTGTCCAATCAATAAACACCTTCTATTTTATTTTATTCTATTATTAGTAACACTTTGTGATCACCAGTCAATTGCAAAGAGAAACCATGTTTTGTCTTTGTATTTATCAAAGATATTGGAATAAAAAAGGTTCAAATGATTAGAATCAAGAGCAAAACTTAGAATAATACTCAAGTTAGTCCTACATTTAGCAACTAATTATTTTACATTAATTGATTTTTTTATACATTGGCACAGTATTAGACTAGGATAATAACTCTCCTGTTGTAACTCGATCAAAACAAATAACAACAGGTTGATAAAGTTCAGATTTTTCCGGAAAAATGATAATCGATTATTATCAATAATCGCTGAAAAATTCTTACCAATAATCAATATTGAATTTCACATTGATTCCTAGCCTTAGTCAGGACATGCACCAAAATAAATTGTTGCTATCCTTACAGTATTAGGAATAAATACGTCAAGTTCCAAGATGATCCATTTAGTATTCAAGTCTGTAGACAAAAATACAAGAATTGGACATGGCTCTGCCCCTTTGGGGTTGGACATGAACCAATATATATATGGGAACAATCCTATACTGGATCATTCTGAATCAAATCCAAATCTGTTAATAATTGCAACCTGTATATCATTTACAGACAAAATATCAACAAAAAGTGGGGGTTTGTGCACCAACATCAATAGTTACCTTCCTTAGGGTATAAGGAATAAGTATACCAAGTTACTAGATAATCCATTAAAAAATGTGGCCATTCGGACGCTAAAGACAAAAATTGGACAGATGAGAGATGGATAGAGAACAAGCTCAAAAGAAAGTGCTAGTATATGTAAATTTATAGCTGTTTTACATAGTATGGTGGCTATTTGGTGGCCATTTTAGATTTCACAATGACATCATGAGTTTTTCACCTTTTTTTAAACTAACAATTGATTTTAGTGGATTGCTTGAAAGATACCCAAATTGCACCCTTAACTTGAATAGCAAGGGCTATGGTCAGTGTCAAATTCAAATAAGGAATGATGGCAATCTTTGGATGTCGTCTTAAAGTTCGCCTTTTTCTCTCATTTTATATCCCCACAGGGGTTCTTATATGTTTCAAGAGTCAAATCAAGGTGAGTTATAAAGACACACATGATTTCTCTCAGCCAATAGACTGAAGTTTGCAGTTCTAATTCATTACAGTGGACAAGGTAAAATGCGAGTTCTGAAATCAAGGATTTGATGTGAAATACAAATGGTCAAATGAACCTTTAGTTTTTACTGTATTTACCTGGCATTGTGATCATTTAATTCAAATAATGAATAGGAATTTTGTTTAAATGAATGTACCAAACGTTTTAAAATAGATGCCCGAAAAATACAATATGACTGAGTTACCGCTGCACCTCATATTCTCTGAATATTCTTGGCCAACGTTAGCAATCCAACGTCCTTATCACTGAGCCATCATGACTCCTGGCTACAAATGTACTGAAATTTGAGTTTTTTATGCAAAAAGCTGCCAGTGGAGAGCAACATTTTCAAGGAAAAGCTCCCTAAATTCTATTTGAATCTTGGGTTAAGCCAGAAAATTCTTAAAATATGGTAATTGCACTTGTAACTTATCTCAATTTTAAAAATATTTTATTATGTCTTACCGTTAATTCTTTACTTTAACAAATCAGTGTTGCGGTCAATAATAGTTTTGATTTTATGATTGGCAACACCAGTTAAACTGCTTGTGAAAGTTTGTCTCACTTTTGCAGAAAACAGATTATCTCAAAGCATTATCATTTAAAATATTAACAGTATCAACATTTAAAATACAAACAATGAAACAATGTAACTAAAACATTATTAAAGCAAGAATTTCATATTTTCTAAGAAAGTCAAAACATAACTATTTCTATGTCTTTTTTGCTCAATAGATTATCAACTCACTATTATACGATCATAGTTATTATTCTCACGATCAAAAATGTCTGACACTGGAAAAAAAAACACAATTACCTCCTACTTACCACCCTTGTTTTTCTATTCCCTACCATGGAATAGCTATCTTTAAACGTTTGAATTTGAAGCTAAAAATGATATTTTTGCTAATTTCTCAACTGGTAATGTCAATGTAGTGATTTATAGCATTAATAGGATTTTTCTTTAACAGGGTATGTCTGTTTATATATATGATCGATTTTAAATTTTATTGCTTTATTTCAATACATTTTAAATATAACTTAAAAATATGAAATTGTAGCTTTAAGTAATGTTTAAGAAAAAAAGACCATACAAATGTGGATATTGGTAATAATTCTTACCTGGGAATAAAAGATCCATAAACTGGCAGTAAACAGCACCTAAAATTAAATTATATATAAACATAATGTGCTTAACTACATTAGAAATTAGATCAACAAAATCTAATTGTTATGAATCTAAGGACATTTTTACCTTGATATTTTATTTAAAGAAATCAATAAAACTTTGGTGTATAAGGTTACATTGTTAGTGAGCAAGTATACAGACCGGAACTGAATGTACATACACCGTATCTGACTCCAATAAATAAATCGCCTCTAAACATCAGATTAATACAAATAAAGATGATGAGAAAAATCACTTAATAATGAGACAAACCTGTACATAATTCCTCAATTTTTGCATAATTTGTCTGTAGAGATTCATTTACCCAGTGTAATATATCATGGCGACTAAGATTGTCAGCTGTTGCATTTGTACTGTACACATTAACTGCCATTTTAAGGCTTCAAGAAAACCTGTAATGTAATCAAACAGAGAAAAAATCAATGAACAATTTGAATGATAATTATAATAGGATAGTTACATATAACCTTTACAACACAGGTCAACACATTTAGTAGAAGTATTAACTATTGATACTAATTTATTGTTTTGCATCAGAGTGCATACTACCGTCATTATATATATATTATTTATTTAAACCAGTGGTTGCAAGGCAAGATACGCCCACATTTTGCAAGAGATGATAGAGAAGAAGCGAAAAACAAAAGCGTTTTTTGTAAAATCAGGGGCCATAATCCAGAAAGTCATGGTCTGAAGTGTGCAAATACGGAAAAAGGATGGAGAACTTTGGGTATTAAACATTAGTTTCACCAAATTCATATAAAAATTGTGACCTTCATATTACATTCTTTTACACAATTTGAGTACAAAGACTAAAGAGCAGCCATTTTGTCGGGCAGTTTCATTCCAATTATTCCGAAATTCAAATTAAACCTTCAGTAGGGTGGAATAGTGATATATTAAAACATTTTTTAAAATAAGATAAACAAGCCAACAGTGAGGTTGATGTCCATGCCGAAATCCCAAAATAAATAAATGACACATATTAATTATTCGCACATTCATTTTTTTCAAAAGTATCAAGCAATCAAACTATACACTAAGTTTTATCTTGTCCCAAAGCATCAAAGAATTAAATTAATTAGCTCTGCTTAGCTTAAGCTCCACATTTTAATCTTTGACTCAGTCAAAGACATTCACCTAAAGAACATCTACATCAAGTTTAAACATTCAACCTCAATTGAATTAAATTTTAACTTAAAAGCAGAGTTGTTATGTTCCAATGTCCTGACCAATCAAATTGCTTGTCGCTCCTTAGACTAAGCAGAAAATTCTCACCATCGAACTTAGTCAAGTTAAACTATTGTAAAAGACTTTCATCACTCTCACTTCATTATAACCAAAGTTATCGTGCCCCAAAGAATCAACCAATCAGATTGCTTATCTCTGCTTACCGTGTGCAGAAAATGCTCTTCTTCGAATTCCATCAATGCATTGACCTAATGAACGCCTACACCAAGTTTGAACATTCTAACTCAATTAGAAGGAAAGCTATTGTGTTACAAATTCACGACCAATCGAATTGCTTATCACTCTGCTTACCCTGAGCAAAAAATGCTCATTGTCGAAATTAGTCAAAAACTATGCAGCAAGCTTCATCACTCTGACTTAATTAGAACTTAAGTTATAGTGTTCCAAAGCATCAACCAATCAAATTGCTTATCTCTGCTTACACTAATCAGAAATTGCTCATCATCATACTTCATCAAGGCATTGACCTAATTAACACCTACACTAAGTTTAAACATTCTAGCTCAATTAGACATAGAGTTATTGTGTTCGAAAACTCAGCCAATCAAATTGCTTATCGCTCTGCTTTACCTGAGCAGAAAATGGTCATTATCGAAATTAGTTATCTACTTAAGGTATTGATTGATATAATGAAACTACTGTATACACCAAGTTTTATCACTATCACATAATTAAAACTAAAGTCATCATGATCCAAAGGCGGGGGACAAAAAATGTGACTTCTAGAGAATCCACAAGCTAAAAAAACACGATTTCTCAAACAATCAGGGATCATTGTGACCTCGAGAGGGTCGACAAGCTAAAAATATGATTTTTCATACAACCTGGGGTCATAACCAAGTCTGGACGGACACAACTCAAGAATTTGTGCCTGACATGACAGAGGTTGTGACTGACAAACATATCGCTGTTGTGTTTCCAAGAAACTAAATAAAACTGTAGGCCTACTGAATGGATGAATCCCCTCTGTTTTATGTGGAAAAAAAAACAAAACTCAGTGCTTATTTCTGAATGGTGTTGCGAAAAAGAAGTGTATCTTTAGAATAAAGTTCAATGGCCTTTAAATGGCAATTAGTTTCAGCATAGTCAATTGGATTCGACAATCGCAGGTTGCGTGAACTGTTTATCAATGCCATAGGCCATAGAAAAGTCATGCATTGTTTTTATTCTACGGCAGTACTTCACACAAACTTTGCATTTAACGAAGTTACAAGACCCCCTTGTTCTTTGAAGAAAAAACATAAATTTGGATCATACTTTGCAAGATCTTCTCGCAGCCATTTGTGCACCGTAGCTGTCTTCAAGACGTGACTTTTATTAGAATTAGTTGATTTTGCCGATTACACTACTTTGCCAGATTACACTATTTTGCCAGATTACACTATTTTGCCTATACCGTTTTTTAGGACTTTGAATTTTGTCTAATGGTTTGGATTGTTCGTACTTGGTTTTATTTCATTTTTATTAGAATTAGCAGGACAAGAAATGTCATTTTGCTTTGACGAGCCGAGACGAACTTCACCCTCAAGATGTCTCCCCGACTCCTGCATCTGTTGACATGTCTATTAAGTTGTAGGCCTACTGCATGTATCATCCTTTAACTTTTTGAAGAAAGATGTTATTTCTTTGCATAGCGCTAGCCTACAAATTTGGACTGGATTGCGTGTTTTTATGTAAATATAGTAAATACCAAGGCCAAGTGACAGGAAAAATAAAATTTGTGCCTGACATGGCGTAAAATTGGGACAGACAATGCCATTTCCGGCCCCTTGTGTCCAGGCTCGGCCATAATCCTTGAATTATTGGATTAGAAACATATATTTCAAGTTTTAATGAAAACAGGATAGAAATTAGGACTTCTAGAGTTTCCACAACCTTGGCTGGTCAGATTTTTTACAAGATTCTTATTCTACCTTTATTGAAATGTAACGGTGATATATTTAAACTTTTTTTACAATTGAATACAAATTGTGACCACAAAAACGTGATGTTTCATGCAATCTGGGGCTATAATTCAGGAAGTAACGACTTGATATGCGCGATTATCGAAAGGAACCAAGAACTTTCGGTTATAAACATGTATTTTAAGTTTCATCAAAATCAGATCAAAATTGTGATCTCTAGAGGGTCTCAACCGACATTATAGTTTAACGGTAATATATTCGAACATTTTTTTTAATTTGATAATTGTGACCACTAGAGGGATTACATGCTAAAAACACGATTTTTTGAACAAACAGGGGGACACAATTCAGAAAGTTACAATTTGATATGAGGGAATATCGAAAAAGAACCAAGATCTTTGTGTTATAAACATATATTATAAGTTTCATGACAATCGGATAGAAGGAAGCAAATTAATATAAGCCTACTTGGTTTGTTTTTGTATCCTATTATCTATGCTTTTTTATATTGTATAATATTCTCAAAATAAATACTGTTTAAACCAAAATCAGATAAACATTGTGACTTTAGAGTTTGCATTAAGCTAAAATCTTTATTTTTTGTACAATCAGGGACCATAATTCATGAAGTTATGGTTCAATACATGCTAATATCAAAAGGATCCGAGATCTTTGGGAGATAGACCTACATGTATAGTCAAAAAATTGGATAAAAATTGTGACCTGTATGGTGTCCACAAACAAATGTGAACGGAGACAAGGACAGGGGCATCAACAATTTCATGTGGACGTATAAAAAGGGAATATCGATTAATATTAGCATTTTTTTAAGACCAAAAAATGTGCAATTTTAATTTTCTGTACTGCAATCTGTTAACTGTAGCCATTTCAAATCTTCCCCTACATGTACATGCAGGCCTTTTAGGTGTAAGCTTACAACATGGATTCTCTTGTAAAAGGTTTCTTCTTGTAATTTCAAGTATTTAGAGCTACTACAAATGTTTGTATAACTTGTGACATAATCTTAGTATAAACTAACAAATGTTAAAGTTCAAACCAAATGAAACATACATGTAGGAAGAAATAACACTGTCAATAATGAAAATCTTACATGAATGCAATACAGTAAGATTTTCAGTAGAGAGAGAAATGGGGTTTAACGTCCACTCGACACAAACTAGGTCATTTCCGGACTAACATATCATCGCTCCCTTCCAAAATCTTGTATCTCGAATTTTCCTCCTTTTCAGGAGACACAAAATCTTTACAGATCTAATAATAACTGGCGGATTGAATTGTTCCTTCGATATACATGCTAATTAAGATTACCCTCAAGGGTGTATGAGTGTGTAGCATGTACCTATAACACCAAATTAAAAAAAACAATATTTTAAAGAATTTTTTCTCCAAAAAATGAGATAAAAGTTTCCGACAGGTGTTAAAATATTGTATCTCGAAAAATATTTTTTCCAAATGTTGTATCTCAAATTAAACAATGTAGTCTTGAGATACAAGGTTTTGGCGAAAAATATTTTTGTTTTGACGAAAAGATTTTTGCCCAATCGAAATACAACAATTAGTCACAAGGTAAAAATAAGCATTACTAATTGGTTTAGAGGTGCGAGGTTCTGACAGGACATGTATAAATGAAATGTGAATGTAATAGGCCCCAAAAAAGTTTTTGGCTAAATCCGAGATACATTATGGAAGCGCAGCGATGAAATGGTTTAATTATATTTCGAAAATTCGCTTGCGCGTAGGGGTCTTAAACAGTGAGAGGAAACCGGAGGACCTGTAGAAAAACCATGAGGCTAGACAGGTGACCCCATTGCATGCCACGTACAACCGGGGATTCGAAACCACACCAGTTGACCCTATGACAGGCTTTATGATACAGCGTGTGCATTCTAACCATTCAGCCATCCGACCCCTCTTTCAGTAATGACTAATAATGTCAAGAAATTATCAAGGGATTCGGTTATGAAAATCACAGTTAGCCATTTAGACTAATAGATGCCCATCAATACTTGGTGGTGCTGGTTTAAGTCAGACCATATACCTTCTCATATCGTCTGCCAAATGTAGACAAATCACAAAGTACATGACATTTTTAAATAGCTTATGGAATTGAACTGTAAACCAGTTTTTTGACTAATATTAGTTTTTTTGTACAGTGGAACACTGTAGTACAATACTAGCAATACAAAAATGAACTGGAGTAAACATGTTCACTATATTATATAAGCTTATATATTTAAATAACACTTTCAATTTTTTTATTATCAAAATTGATCTTGCATATTATCAGCATGACTAACAGCGAGTAACAGTGATAATGGGTATTTTAAATAGAACTCATACATTGTTGGGCCTATCACGAAATCGCTCTATTGCCAAGTCTGGAAATAAGGCACATGTTACTGACAATACCAGGCACAGATTCATTAGTACTATTTCATTAGTGCCTGCCTGATATTTTGTCAGTTGCATCTAAAATCGTAATTTCCAGGCCTGTTTATTGCTGCTGTATGACACTTTGTACTACAATGAATTCAGTTGAAACTGTCTGTCTGCTACCTTTTTAAAGTAATTGCGAAAAGTAATAGGCCTCCTCCTCGTAGTGTTACGTTTGATATTAGACCTAATCCCACTCAACACTGCTGGACTGACTGATGATTCCTGTCCCTAACTACGATAACAACCAATCCATAAAATTTTTTGGATTACCTGTTCTCTAAATATGGTACCGGTAACGTAAAAAATAATTGTGTGACAAACAAGGGAAAGACTATCCCAAATGGCTGCAATCATTAACATTGCCAATATTTTCAAAATCTTTAAAGACTGTACCATACATTTAAACATACATTATGCAAGAGCTAAATCTGCAGGTCTTTCTTTAGGCCTGAAATGTTATCTAAACTATAAATTAGACATTAATTAACGTATACAGACCATATTTAACTCTTGATGTCAATGCTAGCCTGCGATTTTTGTTGGATTAAGATCTGATTTGGTGCATAATTTTCTTTCTCAATTTAACGATTAAATGGATAATTAAGACTATTGATTTTGTTGTACCGACTTTAGTAATGATGATCGAGACAATCCAGAACTTTGATCACTTTTCTCTCGTTGCATAGTGGATCAATTTGACTGAAATTTCAGCAAATTGCCTTTACATTTTTTAGTTTATAACTATTATAGTGAGAACTGTCAACTCGTTATTTAATTTCCCATAATGTATCTTTAATCAACTATCCAAAGTTTTATTGAAAATCCCCAAAGCAAAGAGGCAGTTGCTTCAAAAAGCGGTGTTTTTAACTGAAATGGAACGTCCATTCTTATACCAATCTAATATTCCTATGTCTCTAAGTCGTGTATTTTGATTGGCTGTTGTTTGGATTATATATTTAGCCCAGCTTTCATGACGTTTTACGTAGGACCTCGCCTGTTATAAAATGTCTGGCGCAGCAAAAGCTCTTAACACTTTGATTCAGAAGAGATGATTTATACCAGTGTCAGGTAGGATTATAAGCATAATTTTAGTTGGGTATATCAGGAATGTAATGAATAACAATACAGGGTAAACAACCATTGTTTTGAAGAAAAAACTGACAGTTTTAATTTGTGAATTTTGATGTGATTCACGTCGGAATCTGTAAGTGGTGTTTTTATCTGAAATGTAAGTCCATTCCTATACTTGAGATTTCCCCTTGTCTAACTCGCACATTTTGATTGAATGGCTGTTGTTCACATCATATATTTAGCCCTGCCTTCATGTTCATGACATTGAGACGTCATCTGGGGTCTCGATAACAGAATTAGAATCAAAGATTTTGCTTCTTTTATTTCTCATAATATGGACAATTTTATTTCCTCCTTTTAAATGTGAAAAGTTGTCGCAGTTTTAATATTAGTTAGTTTAGTCATGATCATAGTATCTATTACCAATGACGTCTCCTATTACTGATAAAAGCAAAGTTTTAGTGCCCCCTATATCATGTAGAGTTAATGACAGGCATTTTATCTTTAATATAAAACTAGTGATGGGATTTCAAAAGATAGTAAGCTGGCACTGCCAGGCAGGATACGCCCACATTTTCGAGAGATGGTTAGAGAACAAGCAAAACCGAAAGTGATTTTTCCTACAATCAAAGGCTATAATTCATTAAACTACAATTTGATATGCCCAAATATCGAAAAGAATCAAGATCTTTAGGTTATAAACATGCATTTCAAGTTTCATCAAAATCGAATCAAAAAGTGACCTATACTGGGTCCACAACCTTGATATACCATATTCTAACACTATTAGCGTACAAACGGCGACCATTTTGTCTGGCAATTATGGTCCGATTTCCCTGTAATTCAAACTCAACCTTCGGTATGGTGTAACGGTGATAGAGTCAAGCGTTTTTTTAAATCGGATAATAATTGTAACCTCCAGAGGGACCATAGGCGATTTTTCGGGCAATGAGGGGCCTTAATTCAGAAAGTTATGATCTTATATGTGCAAATAACGAAAGGAACCAAGATCTTTGGGATATAACCATGCATTTTAAGTTTTATCAAAATTGTGACCTATACTGAGTCCACAACCTTGATATACCATTTTATAACAGTATTCGCGTACATGCGGTGGCCATTTTGTATGGCAATTTTGTTCCGATTTGCCTGAAATTCAAACTCAACCATCATTAGGGTGTAACGGGGATATAATCAAACGATTTTTTATATCGGATAATAATTGTGACCTCCAGAGGGAACACAAGCTAAACAAAGATGATTTCGCGTATAATCAGGGGCCATAACTCAGGAAGTTATGATCCGATATACCATTTTTTAACAGTATTCGCGAACGAACGGTGGCCATTTTGTATGGTAATTCGAACTCAACCTTCCTTAGGGTGTAACGGTGATATAATCAAACGATTTTTTGAATCGGATAATTATTGTAACCTCCAAGGGGACCACAAGATAAACAAAGACGATTTTGCGTATAATCAGGGGCCATAATTCAGGAAGTTATGATCCGATATGCGCAAATATCGAAAGGAACCAAGATCTTTGGGTTATAACCATGCATTTCAAGTTTCATCAAATCGAATTAAAATTGTGACCTCTACAGGGTCCACAACCTTGATATACCATTTTTTAACAGTATTTGCATACGAATGGCGGCCATTTTGTATGGCAATTTTGGTCCAATTTTTCCGAAATTCAAACTCAACCTTTCTTAGGGTGTAATGGTGATATTATCAAACGAATTTTTAAATCAGATAATAATTGTGACCTCCCGAGGGACCACAAGCTAAACGAAGCGATTTTGCGTATAATCAGGGGCCATAATTCAGAAAGTTACGATCTGATATGCGCAAATATCGAAAGGAACCAAGATCTTTGGGTTATAACCATGCATTTCAAGTTTCATCGAATTATAATTGTGATCTCTACAGGGTCCACAACCTTGATATACTATTTTTTAACAGTATTCGCGTACGAACGGCGGCCATTTTGTATGGTAATTTTGGTCCGATTTTTCCGAAATTTGAACTCAACCTTCATTAGGGTGTAACGGTGATATAATCGAACGGTTTTTAAAATCGGATAATAATTGTGACCTCCAGAGGTACCATGCGCTAAAATAGGTGATTTTTCTGACAATCAGGGGCCATAATTCAGGAATTTACGTTCCGATAGGCGCAAATATCGAAAGGAACCAAGATCTTTGGGTTATAAACATGCCTGTAAAGTTTCATAAAAATCAGTTCAAAATTGTGACCTCTATAGGGTCCACAAGCTAAAAACGTGATTTTACGTACAATCAGGGGCCATAATCCACGAAGTTTTGATCCGATACATGCCAATATCGAAAGCAGCCGAGATCTTTTGGGGATAAACCTATATTTCAAGTTTCGTCAAAATCGGACAAGAATTGTGACCTGTAGAGAGTCCACAAACAATTGTGGACGGACAGGGGGACGACATAATACGTCCACATGAAAATGTGGGCGTATAAAAAAAATTGTCAGACATTTTTCACCAAAATAAAGGGGCATAACTCTTACCTTAATTTAAGAAGATGTTTTCAAAACACAATTAAGAATCACATGTCAACAAAAAATATTCAAATTCATATGTAAAGATAGTAAGCTGGCACTGCCAGGCAGGATACGCCAACATTTTCGAGAGATGGATAGAGAACAAGCAATACCGAAAGTGATTTTTCCTACAATCAAAGGTAATAATTTATTAAGTTACAATTTGATATGTGCAAATATCGAAAAGAATCAAGATCTTTAGGTTATAAACATATATTTCAAGTTTCATCAAAATCAAATTAAAATTGTGACCTCTACAGGGTCCACAACATTGATATATCATTTTTAACAGTATTCACGTACGAACAGTGGCCATTTTGTATGGCAATTTTGGTCCGAAATTCAAACTCAACCTTCTTTAGAGTGTAACAGTGATATACTCAAACGATTTTTTAAATCAGATAATAATTGTGACCTCCAGAGGGACCACAAGCTAAACAAAGGTGATTTTGCATATAATCAGGGGCCATAATTCAGGAAGTTACAATCCGATATGCGCAAATATCGAAAGGAACCAAGATCTTTGGGTTATAACCATGCATTTCAAGTTTCATCAAAATCGAATTAAAATTTTGACCTCTACAGGGTCCACAACCTTGATATACCATTTTTTAACAGTATTCGCGTACGAACGGCGGCCATTTTGTATGGTAATTTTGGTCCGATTTTTCCGAAATTTGTACTCAGCCTTCCTTAGGGTGTAACGGTGATATAATCAAACGTTTTTTTAAATCGGATAATAATTGTGACCTCCAGAGGTACCACGAGCTAAAATAGGTGATTTTTCGAACAATCAGGGGCCATAATTCAGGAAATTACGTTCCGATAGGCGCAAATATAGAAAGGAACCAAGATCTTTGGGTTGTAAACATGCATGTAAAATTACATCAAAATCGGTTCAAAATTGTGACCTCTATAGGGTCCACAAGCTAAAAACATGATTTTTCGTACATTCAGGGGCCATAATCCATGAAGTTTTGATCCGATACATGCCAATATCGAAAGCAGCCGAGATCTTTTGGGGATAAACCTATATTTCAATTTTCGTCAAAATCGGACAAGAATTGTGACCTGTAGAGAGTCCACAAACAATTGTGGACTGACGTCCAGACGGACAGGGGCGAAGACATAATACGTCCACATGAAAATGTGGGCGTATAAAAATTACATGACATCATAATACCATAGAATGAAAGAAGTGTGCCAACTGCTGTCAATCCGTATCTGTTTCAAAATCCAACTCCCCAAAAATTACCTTAATTTACAAAGTACGAAATTCGTTGATTTATATACGGAAGGTAAAAAATGGCATCCTGAAATTTATTTGGCTGTAAACCGTAGCTAACGTCGCTCTAATACAACGCTAAATAATTGCATTTGACTTAGCGCGCACTATCGTCTAAAACAATTAACTACTAACGTCATTCCAATCAAAATATTTGTCGTGTTTTATTTATAGACATAAAGCCCATTCAAAATATGAACATAAATCCGACAATATGCCATCAAAATAGAATTTTTCTCAGACAATTTAATAAAGTAATTGAATGTCATTAGATAAGAGAACACGAGAAAGATAGAAATAGTCTGTACATTCCCTCGTTTATATTGATTCCATACCTTATAAAACATGGTAATGCACAGACTTTTTCTGTTTTTCTTTCGGGTTCCCCTTACCTAATGACATTCAATTACTTTATTAAATTGTCAGATATCCTCTTAAAGTCCCATATAACAACTGTTGATCTTCGAAGGAATTATTAGTGAGCAGAAATTTAGCCGTGTATCAGTTATCAATAGTCGCTTCAGTCAGTTATATAGAGCAGTCGCTTGTCTTTGCTTTTCGCTATGTCACTGCTGATTTGGGACACTTGTATTACTCAGCTATCGCAGCAATGATCTCTGCGTTAAAAGTATATTTGGAATGTGTTTAACCAGCTCTATCACATGTGTGATAATTATTGGCACCAATATTGTCCTTTAAGACGTATAAAATATCTCTTATGAATTGGACATGCATGGCAAATTTATTTTCCTTTCAGATATTCACCATTGCATATTCATGTATATTAAAGGTTTTCTTCAAAACTTTAATGTATTAATACATTACCGGTATCTAAAATCATTGGGCATTTAGAAAATATTCTGACAAGTCAGGAATACAGGCAAAATCCCTGTATAAAACTATACATAATTCATGGATTTTCTTCACAAAATGGGAAAGATATTACCGAATATACCGAATATATAGCAAAAGAAGGCACTAGTATTACTGTGGGTTTTAAATGATGCATTTATACAATTAATAGTGGAGATATGGGTGAAGGAATTTTCGATCGGCAATTATAGCGATTTTCATTGTCTTGTCAAATTTACAGATCGATGCAGTTTAAGTATCGATATTTGCTCCAGATGCATGGACTCTAAAATATTACTTGATTGATATTAGTACTAACGAGTGATTAAAACGGCTGTAATGTCAACAAATGACATGGTTGTGAATAATGAATGTTCAAAGTACAGTGGACTCTGTCACATCCGACATCGTACGGGATTGTTACAATATGTTGGATTGTACAGCGTGTCGGAATGTCAAGTTTTCTCCAAAACGGGAAATACTGTAACTTTGAAAACTGGAAGTATTTTTATATTGTAGCTTCGAATCATAAGAATTCTATCTATAAATTGGATCATACATTTGATAGTTTCACAGACCCGTTGTCAGTTAAATTTAAATCTTCATTGAATATAATCCACTGATATAACACCGAAAAGATGTACTCCGAGGAACAGTCATTAATAATATATTTTTCCGAAAGAATCTTCAATACTAAATGCCGATGGCACGTGACATCGTTGGAAATACATAGGTCAATGAATCAGCGATGTTAGCTTTAGTTTGTGCCGTCTGTCTATTATTGTTGAATGAATAAAAACTATTGCGCAACAGACGTAAACCCGTCTTTCCTCTGCTGGTACATTATTCACGGGAACAACAAAGGGTTAACGATATTTCTTTTGTGTTTGATGTTAAAAGAAGAAAAATCGTCTTCCGTTTTTGGAGCCATTTGTGAAACATTGAGCAGCGATCTTCAAGACGGAAGATACCGCCATACCGAAGTTACTATAAATAGCACGGTCACCACTTTTCAACACACATGGTCAGCACGAGATTTGTCACACAAGTTATGAATGGAAAATTCGTGGATATTCTTGAGTATTTGTTACAAGAGATTAAAATTATCAAAGTAATCAACACAGAAAGGCGCTGTATATAGCCAGTTTTAATCTCATATTCGTGGATATTCTTGAGTATGTTACAAGAGATTAAAAATTTTCAAAGTAATCAACACAGACCGGAGCCGTATTTAGCGAGTTTTAATCTCATAGATAATTGATTGGTGATTGATTGTTTACTTGTTAATCTTTTGTGGCTTCACACCCATTGAATTTTAATCTCACCGATAATTGGGTGCTTCACACCCACCGTTTGAAGGACGGATTATGCGGTGTCGATTCAATGGAAATTATAGTGACGGGACGGCTGTTTGTTGTCGAAATCCGGAACTGACAGAATCCGGACTTCAGATTTTGTTTTGGCTGATGTAATAGGGAAATAAACCGGGACATGAAAATCATGTCGGATGTCACAGAAATCCGGATTGATCAGACATCGGATGTTACAGAGTCAACTGTACATCGATAAACCCGGAAATGTCATCGAAAGCAATCCAATAGGCCTATCATTTCTTACTGGTGTCTCTGGTGGGTTCGGGACAATTCGTCCCCAGACAACTTGTTCCCGGACAACCCGTCCCCGGACAATTTGTCCCTTAGGACTATTCGTCCCGGTACAATTCGTCCCCTAGGACTATTCGTCCCTGGTTAATTCGTCCCAGAGGACTATTCGTCCCCGAATAGTTCGTCCCCTAGGGCAATTCGTCCCCTAGGACTATTGGTCCCCTACATGTTTTTAAAGGCCTGGCAATTCTGAAACCCCTCTATGGAGGTGTGAGTGGGGCATTCCAATCCTGTGGGTGTTCTCCAGGTCCTCCGTGTTCCTCACACTGCTAAAGACCCCTAGACGCAAGTGAATTTCTCCCCCCTCCTCTCTCCATTCCAGTAGAATAGAACAATAATATGCAGATGCTATTTCTAAAAGGATTTTTTCATAAAACATAAAAAACACTTCTTTCCTTATAACAATGCAATTTATTTTTATTTTAAATATAATATATTATTATTGGAAGTCTAAGATTGTCATCCTAGATTGTGAGCAATAGCACTAAGATAAGGGATAATGTCTCTGTTCTCATAGTCCTGCATATTAAATAATGTATTTACAATCCTAGATTGTGAGCAATAGCACGAAGATAAGGGATGATGTCTCTGTTCTCATAGTCCTGGGCCCGATTCCTAGAAAATTCTTAAGCACGTTCTTATGCTTAGATTTTAGTCGACTTTGAATTTAAATAAACTTACCTTATTTTGTGTTCCCAGAAAATTCTTAAGAACGGCCTTGTGCTTCGATTTTAAGTAGACTTCATTGTAAGCACAAGAACGTTATTATGCGTTCCAAGAAAAAACTTCAGCACAACTTCGTTCTTAAACATAGCCAGTCTAAGCACAAGTCCCAAGCAAGGTATAGGGCTTGCTTACCAACCTTAAGTCTGTTTCTGCTTCAAAAAGATGGCTGACCGTAGAGTTATTCGACAGCATTTCCGACCCCTTTTGATACCAAAGAGACAATTACAAGACAGGGAAAATTCTTCTCAAAAAGAAATTAAGAATGCTATAGAAAATTTTGCATCTAGGGCCTTATAGGCCTACCCTGAAACCAATTTATGTATTTGCCAATTAGTAAACAATAGGCTACAAACACACAGGCTGATCAGGCGCTCTCACAATTATTCAGTTAGTTTGTAGGCCTATGTGTCTGCTATTTTTAAAATATATTTTGGCACATTTTATAATTATGTAGGCCTATACAGGGGACATGTCAATCAAAATCAACCACAATGAAGCAGACGACAAATTTATGACGTAATTCGCATACCAAAGTTATTTTATGACGTTAAAGAGCATCGTAGTCTCAGTGTATGGTAAGCTTTACCAGTCACAATGTGCTTAGACTTGTACTTGACTTGTGCTTACGTAAGAATGGTCTTGAGAATTTTCTAAGGACGGTATTTTTATAAGATTCTTACGTAAGTAAAAGTGAAGTATGACTTTGTGCTTACTTTAAGAATTTTCTAGGAACCTGGCCCAGCACAATATTTGAAATCCTTCTTTGACAGTCACGGTATACTGCACGTTGCTTTTGAGGAGGATGTCCACCTGTTATCTGGGCAATCCTTACCTCATTAAGTCCCTGTTGTTTGCGGAGAACATCGAGAAATCGCCATATATTAGGATGAAACGCCCCTACACTTGACTGGAATCCACGGTGCCAACCTTCAATAGCATTGTTGGTACGTGGCAAACCATCCATTGCCCTGGGGAATTTGAAAAACTGGTGCTCTCCTGGCATCCTGTAGTCTTTGGCGACCGATATATGTAAATTCAAAATAATCCACGAGAGCAGCTGCCTCATCAGGAATGATGTCAGCCAAAGCTTCAAATGCTTCAATAACTCTATCAACAGGTACAAATGCCAGTGCTGGGAGCATCCTTATCTTTAATGCAAGTTCATTGTCTTCTCTGTAATCTGGAGCTAATCCGGACTCCTGAACCTTTCTCCACACTGCTTGGCTCAGATGATAAAAACAGTAATTTATCGTGACATTAGGGAAAACCAAGGAGACCGCATTTGAGACAGCTTTCTCCATATCCATCATAACTGTTTCTGGTGATAAGTTGGGAGCTAGTTGCAGAAGGATGTTAAACAGTCTTTGATATGATTCCTGTCGTTTATCAGCTAGTAGTACATACACACAAGGAACAATGTTATCATTTACCAATGCATGTATTGTATATAATTGGTAGAAAATCTGCGGGACAGTTTTAAATGTGCCATCCATGAACCAGTGAACACTTTCTGTTAGTAGGGTGATGTTTCTCTCAGTTGAAAATATTAGTATCCGACTTGGATCACCGGCGCCACTGTCATGCTGGAGAAAGCGATCTCCACGGAAGGTGTTTTTATATTCATCCGGAATTATGAGATCAACTGCATTCTGGGGTTTAGGAGGTGGCTGTGCAGCAGCTACTCTCTGGCGTCTCATCACACGTCGAATGTTTGAAATTTCTGGCATTTGTATAGCTGCACCTTCCGACATCGTTACCATTTCTGTCGAGAGGATCTGTTGAATTGTCTCTTGAGTATCTTGGACCCGTGCCTTTGTTGCTTGCAGAGTCTTTGCTGCCTCGATTTTCAATGGGTTTGGTGCATGGGTGTGGGTATTGACTGTCTTTACTATTCGCTGACCATGTATTGTTACTCGAGCTTTGCAATGCGTACGATCTTCACACACCCATGATGACTTATTTCCAGTCAGCTCCTTCTGTTTGGTGTACACATAACCATCATAAACTAGCTTGTCCTTTCCTCATTCAGATTTCATAAATTCCATGGTGTATTCGAACATATATCCTTTGCAAATGATGCCATCTCCTTCTTCTTCTTCTTTTGGTGTTTAACGTCTGCTTCCACTTAAGTGATATCACAGACAAGACATAGGAGAGCCGAAGCTGCTTCCTGATTTTTAGAATATGATTTTGCAATCTTTCCATTTTGGCCTTAGGCCATGGATTAGGTTTTAGTGGGAAGTTCTTCCCTTTATTTAATAAAAACACATCGTTGGTAGATGATCTCTTCTGTTTCAGGCCATGGATTAGGTTTTAGTGGGAAGTTCTTCCCTTTATTTAATAAAAACACATTGTTGGTAGATAATCTCTTCTGTTTCTGGATTGGTAGATGTCTTCTTTGTGGGATTTGTGTTTTTAGGTGCCAGACCTGTCTTCTCGTGGTCTCCCCTTACTCCACTATCCCACTGGTATTTGTTTTGGCAGAATAGTGTTTAGATGCCGAGTCCATCTGATCATGACTCCCTCTTACTCCACTATCCCGCCAGTTTAGTAGATGTTAGTAGTAAATTAAATAAATAAAGAGAGTATAATAAAGTTGTAGTCAAAATAAATTAAAGGTAATAAAATAAAGTAAAGTAAAAGTAAAGTAAAGATAAAGTAAAGATAAAGTAAAATGAATTAATTAAAATTTATTAGTTAATTAATTTAAGGGTAATAAAAATAAAATAAAATAAGTAGAAAAAATAAAAAATAAATTGAAGGTAATAAATAAATATAAAATAAATTTAAGTAAAAGTAAAGTATAAAGATAAAGTAAAATGAATAAATTAAAATAAATGTATAGGATGGTTGGGCTTCCTTCGTGAGGACGTTTTTACTCAACCATCCTACGTTGTATGGAGAATTTATCTAGCCGTGACCCTTTCTTATTTCACTAATTTACTTAGGCCAACTGTGTCCATTAGGGTGTGGATTTCTTCGAAGATTTGTAGCTTCAGATCTGGTCTAGGGAAGAGTAGGTTCTTAGTGTTGAATGGTATGTTATTGGTCTCCATCATTCTCACTAAGTCCCGTCTCTCTTCCTTGTAAACCTCGCAGTCTACCAGGAGATGGTTGGTGGTACACTCTTCTTCGCACTCACAGACGATGACTTGGTGTTTGCAGGGCTTGCCACGAGACGCGAGCAGTTGCTCTGGCTCGCGCTGTGCTCACGTAAATGTATATTTACGCGAGCCATTCGTTGCTCGCGCAGAATTTTAAGAAAAATCTGTAAAAATAATCAAAATATTGTGTGTTAAGATGAAATTTGTATCATCATTATCATCAATTAATTGGAATATTGTAAAATAGTACAATTTGTTGACCAGAATACATGTAATTATTGGGGTATATTATTCAGTGACAACAAGAGAGGTATTGGGGCTTTAAATTAAAACAAAGTTACAAAATGTGTGCTCACGCAAACAAGATTTTGCGTGAGCAATATTTTTGGCTCGCCTTGCTCGCCCAAACCTATATTTGCGTGAGCAGTCATCTGCTCGCCATCAATTTGTTCGTGGCCAGCCCTGGTTTGTAGTCTCGCAGCCTCTCTTTCACCCTTAGTTTCGATATGAGTCTGCATATATCTCGTCTAGGGTGATTGGTCGCTGTCTTGGTGTAGATCTCGTCATCCAGTCGGAATCTGTATGTGTCAAGTTCAACAAGATTTAATTCCCAGATTGAATTGACCTGTCTTTTGACCATACTGTAGATTTCCGTGGTGCTGTAGTCTATGAGGCGGCGTGTAGCTGTGTCCTTGAGACCCTCGTCACTTAAATACTTATCAAATAAATTATCACACTTGTTAATGCAAAAAGGGATTTACCAAGTCTAGACTGTTGTGTGCTTGCATGTAGGAAGCCATTTTCTAATTGCTTATTAGAGAAAGGCCTAAATATTTTGAATAAATTTAAAGACAATTGATTAATTATAATCAACAGCTAATTCTAACATATTGAAGGAGTTGAAACTAACTGATGTCTGGTCCACATTGTTTTATCATACACAATAATGCATATTGATTAAGTCAAATGCAGTATTGACACTGGACAATACCCATAGTGAAGGGATATATGGATTCTCTAATTCACAAAAGGTGTCACTGAGACTGACCATAGCTGATTACTACATGTATATCAATTAGCACCCAAAAACCGGTACCATTCAGTTAAGGCCTCAATTTAATACTTAATTCTAAATTAACTTACATATAAGGCCTAAATTTAATTCTAAATGTAAAACAATTTAAAACCAGTATCAAAACTGAGCTTTGGGATAAAAAATAATTCAGTTTTTGATAATGAAACACCATTATTGTTGTCCATGGACGAATTGTCCTAGGGGACGAATTGTCCTAGGAGACGAATTGTCCGGGAACGAAAGGTCCAGGGACAAATTGTCCAAGGGGACGAATTGTCCGAGGACGAATAGTCATAGGAGACAAATTGTCCGGGGACGAATTGTCCTTGGGGACGAATCGCCCAGGTGCGAATTGTCCGGGGACGATTTATCCGGGGACGAATTGTCCTAGAGCCGTCTCTGGTACTGCTTTGAAGAAAGAGTAACTATGTAACATGAAAGAGTATAGAAAGCAGTGAGCAGACCTTGAAACATTAACGAATTTCAAAGAGTGTGACTGAAATACAAAAGCATTGCATACCGGTTATTTTGTAAAATTTAACAAGCAGACTTGACTTCAAACACACTTTTCTGAAAATTTAGTGCATACTCACTCACTCATACACCGCTAATCAAAACTGGACATTACGTTGCTAATTACTGTATTAATTTGCCTGAACTTATCTTAGCAAAAGCTCTCAACACTTTGGTTTAAAAGAGATTCATGGTATGTATGTGTTAAGTAGCCTATTATTATATAACCTTATGTTTCAGGTCACATGACTTTAGCGTTAAATCGGACAGCCAGCGGCTGATATATTGCCAACTTCAATCTACGATTCTGAATTACTATTATATGTAAATGTATTACTAGCAATTGAATTTTAATAGTTTAATATCAATCTCAATATCTTAAAAGATTCAGGCTAAAACATTATCGAAATGTACGAGAAATTAACGTTTATTTACATGAGACGCTCACGGGAATTTACCATTGCAAAAGCTCACCTAATTAGTGAATCCCCACCTTTGAAACATAATTATCATTCAAATTATTACAATTTAATCAATCTTACCTGACAATAACGTGCGGTTTGAGTTTTAAAATTGATAGTAGCGATTCTGAAGGGAAAATACTGCTTATGACATCACTCACATATGACTGAAAAGCACTAACTTTGACTTTGAACACTTTTGAAGTTTGGTGCCATGCTAATCCAACAAGTTAAGATGTTACTTTTCGATATGCTGACAACGTAACTTCTAACACCTGAACGGTCAAAAGCTCGCCGCAGAAGTTGATAACTAATTTACTTCATTCAGCGGACCGCAAAACTAACAATTTTTAATTATCTGCACTGCTAACACATTAAACTTACATATCATATATCTATTTATGTTCTGAAAAATCCTTTTGCTGTATATTTTAAGAGATTTCACAAAAACCTTCGCCAACAAATCACAGTGAAACAGGAAATGACCTACATTGGTCAAAGTTGAAATCTGGCATGGTGCAAAGTAGGAACGGAGTTCTTTACATGAAACGAAATCATGAGACTATAATTTGAAGGCAATCATTTTAATTTTATATTTTTTTAGTGTTAGTACGATTATCGGTTTCACCATTCAGTAGCCTAATTGGCCTATGAGTGGCCGATCAGAAGCAATTTTACCGATATTTGCGTAGCCGATATCTGTTCATGACTCGATCGGCAGGCAAACATGTTTTCAAAAAATATTATTCAAATTGGGAACAAAGCATTCTCTCTAGCCTCTTACTTAAATTAGCACTCAAGTCTTTTATTTTAGTTGATTGTGTGTTTGAGACAAGACTTGATGTTTTAATATAGATATTTTCAAGTCTATAGATAGAAATAGCGTGAAAATGTTATGTGACATTGACAAGACAGAAGCTATCGTAATCAACTGGTAGCGATGAAACATTAACGAACGCCGACAAATTTAAGGATTTATCAACATTTTATAATATTTAATAGATAATAATCTCAATCATACCACCACCTATGCCAGAATATACCACGGCAAAGAAAGGCAAAACTGTCTTAAAAAGTAAAAGCTGAAGCAAACACGGACTGTCATGGTAATAAAATTAGCCGAAATTGCGCTGCTGTCCATGTGTACACGTTCAAAAAGTTATGCCTTTTATATACATATGTAGACGCATGAAATGCATAGTTAATAACTTTTAAAAATCATACAGTTGTTCAGGTGCAGCTGGGCTTGGGATTAGGTCAATAATTCAGAAATGCAAGATTTGGTTGTAAATAGTGTCCCGAGCCTACCGTTAAAATTTATTTTTTCAGAAGAATGCCCACTTTCTAAAATAGTGCCCTTATTATAGAAGGTTATGGCAGAGCCATGGGAAATTTGATGAATCAATATTAGTTATGGTTGACATGCGATGGCAACCGTTGGGAACACAAATAACTAAATGACCGAAAGGAAAACAAATTTTGATGATTTTATTACGGTACTTCAAGAAGACCTTGTAAATTTGATACTAATATGATCTTAGTACCACCAAATGCAATTAGAACCAGATTAATTGACACCGAAAGTCATTGTAGGGGCGTCTATCTAAAAATATAAAGAATTCATGTTCAGTGACGGCAAATGACAACAGTATTTCTTAAATATGAAGAAAGGAAGCTGTGCCTTGTTAGCTTTTTGATGCCGTTGTAGAAGAATCATAATTCAAGAACTGGTCAGGATTTAGGTCTACTAATTAATTTAATCATGCAGAAAATAATCATTCAGTTCTCAATGGACGTTGTTTATTTTCAACAACGTAGTACGTGTGAAGGGCAATCCTAATTATTCCTTCAATAAACATTGTCTTCTATCCCGATGTAAAAACCTTACATACGCAATCCATAGAAATATTCTACAAAAATGCATTTTATTTGATAAAATAAGGATTCTCAAATTTTAATGCTGAGGATGTGACGTCAAAAAAATGGTCAGCTATCCAAACAAGGCGACTTTATGAAATGTTTGTGTATGCGATATTGGATAAACCTGTTTCACTGAACAAGTTTGTTTGTCAATAAGTGTCATTATTGTTCAGAGAAGGATCACACAATAAGGTAGGACATGCATTCAGAATGTATCGACTGGCGCCTTACAGCTCGATGCTTTATCGACTGACGCCTTTCAGCTCGATGCTTTATCGACTGGCACCTTTCAGCTCAATGCGCAAAAAATTCAGTCGGAAGGCGCTCCATAGAGTTACTGCTTATGGCATCTTGAGGTTACGTATCAACGAAACCTAAAGACACTCTGGAGTAGTGCCATGCCATCCATAGGCATCTTGATAACATTATTGACGTTGATCTCGGCTTTTAAAACTCCATAACTTTGGATCTAATTAGAATATTTTGATGCAATGTTGTATATTTTCAGAAAATATTTTTCAAAAAAAAAATTTGTCGTTTGAAACTTTGACCTGAAACCCCTCCTACTCCACCTAGACGGTATAAATTAAAAATAGTAAATAACTCGTACTCTAGACTAGTCTTAGTACTAGGGATCCCCTCTTACTACTTACTCTTCTTGACTTTTTAAAAGCCCCTCCTTACTACTTACTCTTCTTGACTTTTTGAAAGTTTAAAGTCAGAGTAAAGGAATAATGACAGTTTTAAGTACATCAATTACATAAACTTAATCAATGACCGTATCTGTATCACACATAACTGGAATTATCGATCGATCATAACAAAATTACATTACCACGTTTGTATTATTTACATGCCAACGCTACGGTAGACATGGCATTGGACAGCCAGTCATACACCGGTCCGTTGGTTCTCTTCAACTCTGTTTATTAATATGTTCTCACCTAAGACCTACTGTCAGCACTGTACTTCTTAAAAAGCGTGATATGTCGCTATTTCAATGAAAAATTATACTTTTGCTAGCCTAACTGAATGACAAAACTGACAATTTATTCTAGAACTTGAGAATTCTACGCACCCTTTTTCGGCAACCCCGCTAAAGTTATCGTCTGTCTGTTCCGCAGTATCGTACAGATATCCGGTATACAAAATGTGGTAGCGGAAATTAGACGAAACGAAACATTACGGGAGATGCTAATTGTAGGCCGGTTGGGAAGGTTCGGTAAATTCATGAGTCCAGAACGGCCGCTTTATATAAATGAGTATTTAATTTCGGGGAATACTTACCCAAATCCGAAAATAGACAAATTAGAGTAACATTGGGCTACGTGTAGGCCTATTTATTGTTATATATTCATAATTATATGATTTGATGAAACCCAACAGTTACGCGAAATTTCTCTCCTATCCAACTTAAAATGCCCGAAATGGCATGCGCACTCCATCTGACGTGATCATTCCATGTTATTGCTTGCATGTCCATATAACTATCTAATGACTTTAGCAGGGCCTATTTTAACGTGCCTACAGGCACGGACGTGCCTCGGGATGAAAAATCCGTGCTTTGAAAATCTAAAATCCGTGCTCTAAAATACGTGTATATCTTTGTTAATCTGAGTGTGTACTTGTAAAATGTGCGATCATGCAATGAGCAAGTGCGACATCAGCAGTCATTGTGATCATCGATCACGTCATTTGACTTTGTCAGTCTCATTAATTTTCTTCACTCTCGCTTTCTGTTTCAGAAGCATGGTTCACTGGTTGTTTCTTTCGCGGCGGTCCTTCGCATTGACTTGAGTTTTTGAAAATCGTTTCGAAAATACGGACCCAAGACTGATTCTTTGAATACCCTAAGAAGTACAGTAACAAAGACATTAAGGCCCGTATTTTTGAAGCGATTTCAAAAACTCAAGTCGTCATAACGCCACTTCTGATAGTGATTAAGACATATTTAATTGCGCATTGACCCGAATACCGTGCTTCGTCAAATAATCCTTAAATTAATAGGCCCTGGACTTTAGCGTGGTTCAAAAATGCTCGGAACACAATAGACCGCGTGTTGCGGAAGATGGGTGTTAATTTCTCGCTCAAACGTGAATAAAAATTTATTATTGACTATATTCAGAAGCCTCCATTTGTAACAATAGCCTACACATGAAGAACGAGGTTACATATTAAAAAAAGTCATGTCAAACGGTGACTAGCCTACATAGTATTATATGTAGAGCATGCGCAATAAATACTATCGGTGTAGACTGGAATAATCATTCATATTATATCCGAGAAAAATCTGTAGGCTACGTGTTTATACCCACAATTCTAACCCTAACCCTCCAGAATAGTTTTAGCCACAATCCACCGTTGTTACAGCTTCAATTTGTACGTGCCCCCCCCCCCCCCAACAATTTATTTTCAGGCAATGACAAATTCTACGACCTTTTTTTTCTATCAGAGAAAACATATAACTAATTTATTTCTATGAGATCCACACTGCCCGAAAAGTATTTTCTCGTCTTTTTCTTGTCCACTGCATGCCCGAAAAAATGTCCGAAGCTCTCTTATGATAGGTATACCAAAAAACGGTATTGCCCGAAAATAGGTATCGCCCGAAAACGGCGTCGAGCCGGAAAACGGCAGAAGAAACTAGCAGTAAAACGCGTTGGCGACCTAGGGGGGGGGGGGGGTCATTCGCCCTTCCAAGAAAACCGGCGCCGCTGTCTATAAACCCGAAATTTTTCGGGCATTTCTAGTTTTGCTTCCCTAACTGTCATCGAGCCCTAACAAAACATTAATTTTACTTTTCTTGTAATTGAATATAATGAATTTGTACTGAGTTGACTATGGATTAAAACATTTTGTCTGGAGCCACTCTACTTTGTGCGACATTTTTCGGGCATCGATTCCCTAACTGTCATCGAGCCCTAACAAAACACTAATTTTACTTTTCTTGTAATTAAAAATAACGAATTTGTACTGAGTTGACTATGGATTAAAACATTTTGTCTGGAGCCACTCTACTTGTTGGTGCGACATTTCTCGGACATCGATTAATATTTGTAAATACAGATGCAACAGTCTGCTTCGGCTTGGATGGTTGGGATTCAGAGTAGAATTTCGGTTACAAAACCATTGAATACTTTTGGAGTTGCTAACACGGGCTAGAATAGCAGAAAACGCCGCGCGACGATTGAATTGTTGTTTGGAATTCGGGTCAGCCATATAGGCTATACTGGACCAAATTGAAGTTGCTGTATTCACAGACTTGAATTGCAGGAAAACGTGTTTCCGGCAGTTACATTTTCAAATTTTCCCCTAACGGTCCCGTCTTCGTGGACTGTAAACGATTGATTAGAATTCAAGTAATCCACCTTAATAAGGTTATATTCGACCACTTTGGAGTTTCTTTGTTCACCAGCTGAAAAAGCAGGAAAACGCGTTTGCGACAGTTAAATTTTCAAAATTTTCTCCTAACGGTCCCGTCTCCGAAGACTGAAACGGTTGATTGGAATTCGAGTCAGCCATCATAATTAGGCTATATTAGAAGTTGTTTTGTTCACCGGCTGAAAAAGCAGGAAAACGCGTTTGCGACAGTTAAATTTTCTCATAACGGTCCCGTCTTCGAGGACTGTAAACGATTGATTGGAATTCGAGTCAGCCACCTTAATTAGGCTATATAAGACCAAATTTTCTCCTAGCGGTCCCGTCTTTAGGGGATTGTAAACGATTTAATAGAATTCGAGTAAGCCACCTGAATAAGGTTATATTCGACTAATTTGGAGCTGCTTTGTTCACCGGCTGCAATAGCAGGAAAACTTGTTTGCAGCCGTCAAATATTCCAAAATTTGCTTTGGGGGGGGGGGGGAACAAGGTCGTTGCTGTCTTTAAACCCGAAAATTTTTCGGGCATTTAGGGTTCTGCCCCCCTAACTGTCATCGAGCTCCTACGCCTATGCCTAACCCTAACCATTGGGGAAAGATATTTCTCGGATATCCAAGATCTAATAGTGCGAGACTTCTGGCGTATTCCGCCGAACATTAGGCCTACTGATTTGAAATTATTAGAGTTAAAACAGAAATAATTGAATATAAATTAGTTTAAATACATTAATATTACATTATTAAGCCGGGATTCCAACTGTACGTAATGCGGAATGCGTAGTACGTAATGCGTATTTAACACTTTGCACTAAAATGGTAGGAGTTGATTCCATGTACACGTATTGCGTAAAGCGTGATGCGAGGCGCGTAGTACGTGTTTCTCGAGACGCTCACAAGAGTGTCCGAATACGCAATGCGCGTGTATACGGAGATGGACATGCGCACTGCCACTGCAATAGGCATATCCGATGTAGTTTTGGGATGGCAATATTCGGGTCTCATCCACATATAATACGCCACTCACGCACCCATGGAAACTGACAATACGCGTTACACAACACGCAACACACATCACGTAACACGCATTCCACACGCATTCCGCACGCCTAATGTATCCTCTCTGCATCCTCTGGACATCCTCGCAACTCACATCCGCTCCAGCTGAAAACGGAGAGAGGGAGGAACGATAAGGTACACGGAACGTCTATACATCGTTAGTAGCACGGAAGTAGAAAGGATGTAAGCGTATGCATCTCGTATATATAAAGTTTTCAAAACGGACAAAACGTTTGTATCTGGTATATTGAAGAATGACTGGAGTTTGCCTAGAGTATGAAGAAGGGCACCTAGCGGGCAGCAGATATTTTATATAAAAAGGGAAAGAAAATCATCAGTATGAGTCGACTAGCTGTGGTGTACATACCTCCTGCTCTAGGTCTTCAATATCATCGATTGTTCTTCACCATGGATGATCAAAAAGTTATGATAGCTGCACTCATTCAACAGCAGAACTACAACCTTTTCAGACTGTACCAAGTTTTAGAGACAAGGAGAAGAAGAAGCGTCCAAAAGGTGCGTGGGTCCGAAGATGGGTCATGAGAAGAATGGAGTTTGGACTGTATGACTAGTTGATGGTAGAGCTGAGGAATGGAGACACTCATGCATTCCACAACATCATAAGGATGCCACCAGCCATGTTTGACGAACATGTAGAGCGTCTGAGACCTAGAATGACCAAGCCTAGCATCAACTTCCGTCCCAACCTGGACCCTGGGCGGAAGGTGGCACTGACTCTGCGACACCTGGCCTCTTGAAGCACATACAAAAAATGCAGCATGCATGGAGGGATTTTAGGGGCTTCATTATCAGGGCATTGAGGGGCTTGAACATCAGGGCCTTTAGCAAGGGGTGTGGTGCTGGTTATAGCCTTCTTGGACTTGCCTGGACTTGAAGGTGTAGGCACGGGTTTATTTTCCTTGCCAGACTGACGGGCCATGGTATAGATACAAGATTTTTCCACTTTATGCTGCCAGCGCGCGTATGGCATCCCTTTTTATCTGCTTAACGAACGCAATCATACACCCCGCATGCGCAGTGAACGGTTTACATCCGATATACATCCGCCCTGGACCCCCTTTGTTTCCGTAAGAAATACGTGATGCATCCGCTTCGCCCGCTATGCCTCCGCTCTTCAACATCATCAATTATTGTTCTCCACCATTTGCAGTGAACGGTTTGCATCCGATATACATCCGTACGGGATCCCCTTTGTTTCCGTAAGGAGTACGTGGTGCATCGGCTTCACACGTTATGCTTCCGCTTCGAAACTATCCCCGAAAACCTATTCGGAGCTATTATTCACTTCCATCCGCTTTCATCCGCTAGGCTTCCGATGAACATCCATTTAACATCCCCGCTACATACTTCCCACATTCGTTCTTTTCCGTTCTGTTTCCGCAAATTTTCGTCAATTTTGTCCAATTCTTGATCTGATGAGAGCGTATGGAGCCATCCCCAAAAGTTTGCTCGTCCGCTGTCTCCTTTTTGCATACGTTTTGTGTTCATCGGCCACTGGGACAGGGCCTTTAGCGATTAAGCTCTTTAAATAAGCCTATTGAATGTTATCTGAAAGCGGAAAGCTTGGTCGATCGGCAGATCTCGGCAATTTGAGATTGACACTATACCAGTGCTTCTCAACCGAGTCCCATGTGCATCCCCAGGGGTGAAATCTAAATGCTAGGGGGTGAAATTTGGAAAAAGGGGAATTTTGTGAAAAGGGGGGCATTTGCATGAATTGAGTTTTTAAACTACTGGTCGGGAGTTATCAGTCAGACACTAATATTTGCTTGATATTGGGTTTCATTTTTTTTCCGCCAATTTTTTCACTTTAAATTTATTAGCCATATATCTTTTCCGCCAAAAAAGAACAAATAGCTATTATATTTTTGGAGTAATTTTTATGCATATTATATGACAGTTTACAAATTCTTTACTGCTTTGCAGAAGCCCATTTTCTGTTGATTCGGGGTAACCACTATTAGTATTAGTAACATTAAATTACACAGTGTATTTGTTTTTAATGAATAATTAAATGTTTTGTCTCTTAATTAGTTTATTACTACTCTTACTGTAAATACTAATCAACGCTAATCCGAGATTGATCAAGAGACAACGGATTGGTACATAATTGATTGATAACTGACTCAGCCAAGCGCATTAGACTGTAATGTGTTTGCACGGCGTGGAAATCAAAGCTTTGTGGCAAGAAAATTTTTATCATCAAAAAAGAATCGCCATACAGGAAAAAGTTAACGCCGAAAATTTCGCCAGATCGAAGATTTATTCGCCAAAATTATATTTTTATCGCAAATGGCGGAAATGGCGATCGACAGAGTGAGCCCCTCAGAAGGGCACTGGCTGTCCAAGGGTAACTATTTGGATCGGTTTGTCGAATTGTATGATGCTTTGGGTGAGTTTCTGGCTGATAAAAACGAAATGTCTGTCTTACAAGGGGCCGAAACAAAAGCACAAGTCTGGGACTGTTATCTCGCCGATGTTTTCGGAAAGCTCAACAAATTGAATGCAGAGTTGCAGGGTGCAAACGAGACCCTTCTAGATTCAAAAACGAAAATATTCGTTGACAACTATCCAAATTTGAGTACACTTGCTATTACTTTTCCCCACTTTGTATCTCGTGGAGTGTGCATTCAGCGCCGTAGCGGATTTATAGACCAAAAAACGAGACAGTCTACGCCTGAAGTTATGCCCCCGTCAAACCGAGTAGCTGCGACTAGAAAATTTACAAGGTCGTCAGTAAATGTAAACACAATGCGAGAAAATTTCCAAAAATTTCCAAACTTGAAAGAAGTAGCGTTCTTTACCCCGTCAGACCGGAATGGCGCCTTTACTGCGCTGCTATAGCATCGAAATATGGCCCCAGAGCCCGTCAAGCAGGGGCGCCGGAACGACGCGAGGGCTAGGATACTAAAACATAGACACCCCCCCCCCCCCCGGCCTCTAGAAAATTTTGAAAATTTGTCAATTCCGAGAAACGCTGTTTAGAGCGCCTCTAGCATTCCAAATTCCAACCTAAAACCCTTTAAAATACATGATAATGAAAGAGACAAATACCTGATTATTCACAATTTTCGTATCATGAGTGCGGTAGCCAATTGGCGACCGACCAGAGAGCAATTACATATCTATCATTTAAAAATGAAAAGACTAGTAAAAAGGTTGAAAACTTTCATCGTTAGGGCATGGGTATACATGTATACCCCAGAAAAGGGCAGGGTACCATTTGTATACCCTGGTACCCGGTATCCGGCGCCCCTGCCGTCAAGAATGGCATAAGCGTGGTAAAGCGTGGTGGAAACGCCAGATATCGCGCTGTGGTCTCGGTTGTCGCAAATGATCGCCGAGTCACGACGTTTGTTTTGAGCACATTCAAAACAAACGCCAAGTTCTGCGATCTGCCCTGGACAGATCTGAAATCACAAAATCTTTTTTCAAGTTTGTGATATTTTGGGACATTTTCGTAAGTTGTGTTCACATTTGTGCATTCATATTTACTTACCTTACAGAACGATTGAAGTTGGGGAGATACTAAACTCTATTACTATGATTATGGAGGGGGTGGGGGTATTCAGTGTCAAAATACGCGTCTTCTGAATTCCAGATATGATGTTACATATCACTGAAAAACACCTTCATTGCTGTTTTAAAACATAAAATAATTTTCTGACACATTCATATTTACTTAGTTTACAGAACGACCAAAGTTGGGAGATCAGTGTCAAAATACGTGTCTTAATACTAAATTCCAGATATGATGTTATCACTGAAAAGCACGTTCATTGCTCTTTTCAAATATGTAAATAATTGTCTGGCACATTCATATTTAATTAGCTTACAGAACGATCGAAGTTTGGAGGTACTAAACTCTATGATTATGGAGGGGATGGGGGTATTCAGTGTCAAAATACTTGTTTTAATACCGAATTCCAGATATGATGTTACATATCACTGAAAAGCATGTTCATTGCTGTTTTCAAATATGTAAATAATTTTCGGACACATTCATATTAACTTTGTTTACAAAACGATCAAATTTGAGTGGTCATAAACTATTACGTGCATCGTCAGTATTTGGCAAATATCTTAAAAGCTATTGACTTATAAACATATAAATATGCCTATAATGTGGCCATTCCGAGGATGATTTTGAGTGGTCACACAACTTCCTGGGTCCATCGGTTCTAGATATACAGTAATGGCAGGGTCTGGTGCTGCGCTTTAAAAGGGGGCGTGGCATTTTCACGTATTTCGGCCCCGGTGACAAATGTGTCACCAATCAAAAAATGTTCAATGACCTTCAAAAAGATGATTTTTGAAGAGTTTAGCTCTGGACATATAAGTGCATACAAAACTTCCATGAGCTACTCTAGTATACAGCTAACAAGCCAATTTCTGAAAAATTGCCTTGTCCTATCGAAGTAAATTTTTAGCATGTTATTTCTGAATGTCTTGGGATGCTAAAAACATTGAAATAAATTCTGTTGCAATTTATTCCAGGTTGACCAAAAATATGAGCCAGATTGACTGAACTAATATTACAAGTCTTATTTTTAATTTGTAGTAAAAATAGATGTGATACGAATTAAATTTCAACCCCGTCTCAAACCGAATAGGCTGACGGTACCACTGCCATTGAAAACGTTAATTGATAATCGAGATTATGTAGGTGGAGTTAACGCCTGCCAATCAAACGATCGGCCATTCTCGGAGACGGCGAAGAGAGAATGGACTCCTATTTCTAGTCAAAAATTACAATGGTGATAACTTTGTTCAGAATAAAGTAATTTGACTAAAATTTTCAATATATTCTTTTTTCATCATCTATTTTTTTAACTGTTATTGCAAGAATGGCCAACTCTTTATTAAAATCTCCCATGCCATAATGTATCTTTAATCTATATTTCTAATACTTCAAAAAATGTTCTACAATTTAAACATATATTATGCAGGAGCTAAATCTGCCTATTATAGGTATTTCTTTTGGCCTGAAATGTTATCTAACTTATTAATTAGACATTAATTAACTTCTCTACCTTAATAAACTCTCGATGTCAACGCTAGCCTTCGATATTGACTGGATTAACGATAATTGATCATTAAATCAAAATTCACCAAGAGTATGCTTTATTTTTATCTTACTGGCTTTAGTTATGATGATCGAGGCTAGGCGGAAATATTCAATCTCCTAAATCTCGGTTCAATTTGACTAGAATTTTCAGAAATTTACCTTTACATTATCTAGTATCTGTTATAGTAGTGAGAACTGCCACCTCCTTATATAATATCCCGTAATGTATCTTTAATTTTAATCCTACTTTCATTTCATTTCGCTTTCTGTTTCGTGTTTATTTGAACCAACGTGCGCGGAGTGGCGGGGGTAGAGTCTATACGTGTTTCGAAGCGTGTTCCCAATACATGTACAAGGAAACCTTGGGGTAGAAAGGGAGCCTACGAATATAGGTGCGTGGACCCGCCCGGAAGAACTAAATGTTCTCACGCAGCATGGGGATCCGTGTAAATATATATAGTCTTGAATCTCTTGAATAATACTTTTTTGATGAAATCGAAAGCAAAACTGTCCCTGGCGGCTTGGTGCTCAGAAAACAACATTTTTAAAAATGTGTAGAGAAGACACTCATCCCGACCACCATCGTCGAACATAATTGATTTGAAATTAAAGTAAAAACGGAAACGATGGAATGTAAATCAGTTTATATACATTCATCATTTATATTATATGCGTTATACGACCCATTTGTGTCAATTTTTATATACCAAATATTAGAGATTAAGCTCCTTTATATAAGACAAATTAAAGTGATATTATTATCGGAACCATAATTAATTATAAAACTAATCATTGATTTAATTTTCGTACACGAAATTGAACCAAATAACTCCAAATATAAGAATTCCGTAAAAGAATAAATTTGGAAGACCATAAATGCGAATCGTAACACATTGTAGTCTAAACTGTGTGCAAAAAACCAAAATAAATCATAAATCAATTAATGAAACTTATTGTAAGGTGGACACTGCATATTTCTTTTAACGTTGGGTAATTTCAGGCGCCAGGTAGTCTGAACAACAGAAGATAACATGTGTCGTAATAGTGGCTATGTGCAATTTTATTCTCTGACCACGGGGCAATCCTGTTATTGTGATACCAACAAATGGAAATGACAATGAGCGATGTAAGTTTAGTGAAATTGGTGTCGAGATTTGGTGTGGTTTCGGAAATAAGCTAAAGGGTCCTGGAACATGTGGGGGGCCCCTGATTTCCGACCGCAAGCGCCGAAGGCGTGAAGCCCGCAAGGGGGGCTGGGACGGGGCCGTATGTAGGATTGTAAAAGTGGGGGTGCAGCAGAGTGTTTGTGACGCCAATATAATGCCCTAGCTACTGAGTGCGCAACGGTGCGTGTGTGTACATGGGGGTGGGGGTCTGGAAGCCCCCTCCCCAAAATTTTTTTGAAAATTAGACTGTCACAAACGCGTTGTCCACCCACTTGGAGCTGCAATCAACGCCGCCCCCGTGTGTCAATTTCGGCAGCGCTTTTTCTCATTTTGATGTTAAGCACACCAAAATGAGAAACTCCTTATCCTCTAAACTAGAACTAGTACGAAACACCATAAAATGAATAAAATGGGGTTTAACGTCCTACGCTTAAGCACCTTACCTGGGCTAATTGAAGACGGGAAACACCATAAGGCGACGCTGATAGGGCGACCAGAACGAAAATCTCTAATCATGTAATTTGGTGGCGGCGCCCCCAAAGACCAACAAGGTCCTACGTCACAGCCTGTGAAGTGAATAAGGGCGACCAAAACGAACGACCTAGAAAGAGGTGATAGGTGAGGCCCTTCGCCTATGGGGGCGGCACCCTTGTCAGGGATCCACCCTAAGAAAATTATGAAAAATAACGATGCAGGAAACACGTTTTTCTGCCATTGGGGTGATATCTGAATGTAAATTTTGGCAGCGCTTTTTCTTATTTTGATGTTAAGCACACTAAAATGAGAAACTCCTTATCCTTTAACTAGAACTAGTCCGAAACACCATTAGGCGACGTGGATAGGGCGACCAGAACGAAAATCTGTAATCTTGTAATTTGGTGGCGGCGCCCCCAAAGACCAACAAGGTCCTGTCAAGTGAATAAGGGCTACTAAAACGAACCCTTTAATGTCATGTGGTGGGTCAGACGCCGACCCAGAAAGAGGTGATAGGAGAGGCCCTTCGTCTATGGGGGCGGCACGCTTGTCAGGGATCCACCCTCAGAAAATTTTGAAAAATAACGATGCAGGAAACATGTTCTTCTGTCATTGGGGTGATATCTTAGTGGCAATTTTATATTGTATATGGCGGCAGATTTTTTAGCAGAGGCGTTTGCTTCTGGTGTCCGCACCTTGGGTCCGCGATGGTGGTGGCGCCCGATAGCCTCCACATAAGAGATATAAGAAAGTTTGGATCAGGTGTAGACGCAATTAAAACCGACCGACTCATCAGAGCCTTGGAGCATCACTATATGTGATCATAATCAAGTGTATTATTGTATAATTGAAAGGTTGTCAATTTTTTTGGTTGGGAGCGCCTTTTTTTTTTGGAAAATTTTCAGAAATTGGAGGCCGGAAACATGATTTCCTGGAATTTAAGGCATTTGTGTGGAGCCATTTAGAAGTACCTCCCCAAGAAAAAAAAATTCTGCTACAAACTTAGCGCATTCTGGCGTTATTTCAGTGGACCTATCCATGCGAGTGCTATGAAATGATGGCATTTCTAGAGGAGGGGCTGGACGTAACTGAGATTTTTTTGTAGGGGACCCCTAATGCGGGGGGCCCTGGGGCCTGTACCCAATGGTTAATCCGGCCAATGGTTAATTAAGACACCTCAACGGTCGAAAGTACTCGGCGGAATGTGATAAATTTTTAGTTTTAATGAATCGTTATTAGTTAAAAATTGTGTTTTTTAAATATATATATTTATATAGTAAAAGGTTATAGTTAAAGCTACTCTTAGGTGGTAGATGTTCGAAATAAAGACGTTTTAGGAAAGAAAACTAGTCTTTTTTGCGAGTAGGCCTACTTTCTGCTTTATTAAGCTTCATCAGACTTTTGATGAAGCTTAATAAAGCAGAAAGTACTCGCAAAAAAGACTAGTTTTCTTTCCTAAAACATCTTTAATTCGAATATATTTATATATATATATATTCTCACACACACCGTCATAGTTGAAAATTTCGTTCCGTAATTTATGTAAATCAGAAATTTGGTTCATGAGTTAGGTGCTGAAATAATATTTGATAAAAAAATCTAAGTTATTTTTGTTTCTTTTTTAATATACGTGTCTGGGTGTAAATGATGTACCTTATGCCAGTCAGTGTGATACACATAAATTAATTATTTTGCTAATTATTATTTTAATTGAAAATTTTCTGCGCATCTTAAACCGGAAGTTGATAAATGCACCATCATTTTTGTTCTGTTTACAATCACGCTGTCTTATTAAATTTCTTGACTTAAACGCTAAATTTTAAAGATGGAGTGTTTAATTGGCCTTCAAGGAAAAGATTTTGTTCTTGTGGCATCTGATACTATGTCAGCCAGAAGTATAGTTTCCATGAAACGAGGTAAATTTTATCTAGCTGGACTTGAATGAAGTTCCTTTTCTTTACTTGTGAACTGTTTCTCCCGAGTCCTGTGGATGATCATCATGAATATGATGATGATGTCCGCTCCAGAGACAGTTCCGAAGCCGAAAGAAACTAGGCTGGAACCTTATATCTTCACCCTTGAGCCTTTCACTTTAATATTGCACATCCCGTCGTAAATCACCCCCGCATCAATTACACAAAATTGACAATATTTTTCATCAGAACAACGATTGTTATTTATAATATTTCCTCCACACATTACTACAATAAGCCGTTCATCCTAACTTAATCCTAACTTAAACGGGTACAAATCGTCGTATTTAAAATCGAGGCGTTAAGTAAGCCAACATTAAGACCGCGAATCCTGGCGTATTCAACACCAGGCTAATTCAACACAGGTAAAATTGACGTATTCAAGACCAGTAACATATATATTATAGGTATCCAGACAACTCATCCCAAAGACAACTCATCCCAAGACAACTCATCCCAATATAAGACAACTCATCCCAAGTCAAAAGACAACTCATCCCAAGTCAAAAGACAACTCATCCCAAGTCAAAAGACAACTCATCCCAAGTCAAAAGACAATTCATCCCAAGTCAAAAGACAATTCATCCCAACTTTATTGGTAGAGAGAGACTCCGGTTATAAGACAACTCATCCCAACAAATATAAATGATATTTGTTTCAAAACAGTTGAGTTACTATCTTTGGAAGACCACTCAGACCAAAACGAAATTGATATTGTTATTTTAATTCATCCCAAGTCACAAGACAATTCATCCCAACTTTATTGGTAGAGAGAGACTCAGGTTATAAGACAACTCATCCCGACAAATATAAATTATAAGTGATATTTGTTCAAAACAGTTGAGTTACTATCTTTGAAGACCACTCAGACCAAAACGAAATTGATATTGTTATTTTAATCAGAATGATATTGTTGTTTTAATCAAATTGGGGATTACTGTTTGTTTTAATCAAATTGATATTGTTGTTGTAATAAATTGATGATTACCTGTTTGTATTACTGTTTTAGTACTTTGTTGTTTTAATAGATTAGTAGATGTGTTTGTTTTATTTTTTCATCATGAAGTAGCCTTTCTACTAAACATGTTATCTGCTCTACTAAGGGGGGGTAACTCTTAAAACCAGAAATTGAAATATAAAATGTCTGCCAAATGTTGTGATAAAGAAGTGTCTGTCACAAAGTGTTTTAGATTATTTTTATGATAAATCCAATCAATACTTCGAAGATAATAAATTCCTGTGCAAAGTATATGTTATAACATCTTATATTTAATCATTTATTTAAATTGTCATCGACTTTATAGATCTATAAAATAATAATTAAGGTTCAACTGGCAAAGGGGTGGTGTCAAATTATTTATTTTCTAATATCATTTATAATGTTTTCAAGAAATATCCATGATGAACATGATTATCAGTATCTAATCTATTTTATTATTATTGGGTTCCCGGCTTTGTTTTTTTGTATTTCATAGATAGAAGCCTATACGATGATTATTAATGATTTGTGTTTGGTTGGTGTATAAAAATTGTTTTTTTACTATTGAGTTGTTGTTTAAATTATTCAATCTTAAGCTTGAGATTGTAAATCTTCGTTATTTTGTATTTTAAATTTCAAATCAATTCTGATGTCCTTGAGTACATGGAGAACCAATGGATAACAACCCAAGTGTTTAGTGCGAAGAGTTGGTCCAAACTTGGTCCGTGTTTATGCGCCCAGTTTGCCGAATAATGACGTTGAGGGATGGCATAACTGAATCAACTCTCGACTGAACACTCGGGGACTGGTTCCATTTTATTTATTACTTGCGGAACTAAACAAAGAGGCGCAGAAACTTGAAGTGGATATGGTGATGCTCACCGAAGAAAAAATCAGCAGATGCCAACGAAGCAGAGTTGCACTTATGCAGACAAGCATTCTCTCTATGGACCAACTACAAGTACAATGCTGGAGAAATTGATACTAGTACTAGTAGGCTGTTGAGGGAGTGTGCGTTTCTGTACGGTCCCTCTGCGGAAAAGTCGTCGTAAAAGAAAAGAAACTAGGGCGGGACGATATTTGAAAATTTCAATATTGCGACTGAATACGTTGTTTTTTAATGTAATAAATAGAGAAATATTAATAGTAACATCAAATTAAACACAATACTCAGTTCAAAGTTGAATACGAAACTATGGCTATTAATCACATCAACTGAATACGATGTTTTATATTATGTAATTGTTTGTATTATCTTTATTTAAGATATATAATAAATATCTTGTTAATTCTTCTTTTGTCTTGTCTTAATTGATTAATTAACACCCACCGATGTTGGCACTGATGAGTGCTAATTATTCCTATTGCCAACGTTCTAAAGATTGAGCCTGCAATAGCAATGTCCAAATAAGCTGGGCCGATCGGTGTGGGAGGGGTGCGAAAGTGCAATAGCGTTGTTCCAGATTATATAACCCGATCTACTTGTCAAACCACAACACTCGATCCAGTGTTGCGATCAAATGTCAAAAACCTCCTAGACTAAAAACATATCTATTCCAGTTACACTTTGAAACCAAAGATCCATTATAAACTTTGCAAGCGCACTAGGGACCTTGTTGCTATGGTGTTTGTGCGCGATATAAATGTTCGTATTATTATTATTAGGCTATAATTAACCATAAGAACGTTACCATGAGTTAAGCGAGCTAAAGCAAGTGTTAATTGCAGTATGATTATTAATTGTTTGTTACGCTGGACTACATCCCATGATTAATTTTTAACGACAAAGCTATCTTATCTGTGTTAATATTTTAAAGTTTCCCTTGTAAATATATATTTGTTTTGCTTAGATCAAGATAAGATGTTTCCTCTCAGTGATAAACTATTGATGCTAGTCTGTGGTGAATCTGGAGATACAGCTCAATTTGCTGAATACATAGCTAAGAATATTCAATTATACAAAATGAGAAATGGTATGTATATTAAATAGATGTTTTTATTGAAAAAAAGTATAGAGCAAATCCACATCCGCTTAAAGATAGTATTGCATGTGTAAGCTTAAAGAAACATTAGATCAGCTTCTGTATTGCAGAATTAATTGAAAAGAAGAAGAAGATAATAATATGTTTTTGTCACAGCAATATTAGCTGATTACTTGTTTAAAGGTTAATGAAAAAAAAATACATGTGTTGGTAGTCTACATGTATTAAAAAAAATATTTCAGGTTATGAACTTTCACCCAGTGCAGCGGCAAACTTCACCAGAAAACAATTAGCAGATGCACTTAGAAGCCAGGTAAGTTCTTTTGAAGTGAATACTGTAAAACATGAAA
The DNA here is from genome assembly GCA_917208275.1 of Patella pellucida. NCBI lineage: Eukaryota > Metazoa > Mollusca > Gastropoda > Patellidae > Patella > Patella pellucida. The sequence goes on along the minus strand of OU795037.1, from coordinate 37,660,347 downwards.
TTATTGCAACATGAAATTAAAACTTGTGAATTACAAATAGCTACCAACTTCAAAATGATTGAAAATTAAAAAAAGTTTCGGTCTATGGCGTAACTTCCTGATAACATTCTAAAAGTTCTAGTTATTCATCATAGATGTTATAGAACATTTTCCTAAAAGGCTTGCAAACAAAAAATGAAAAATAATCTATGTAAGCTAATAAAATATTTTGTAGAAAGTCTATATAACATTAAAAGAAATCATGATTTTTTTCCCCAACCCTGTTTGGCCTAGTGGGTGTAATTTATTGCAATTATATTTGGTTATCTTGTTTCAAAATTTGGGCTATCACACAAACAAAATCATCTTGTACAATTGATGCAGACAGACGGTCGATGCAGATATAAATCAAATATAACATGTATGATTTATTTCTATATTTCAGACACCATATCAGGTTAACTTATTATTAGCAGGTTATGATAAAGAGGATGGACCAGGTTTATTCTATATGGATTATTTAGCTTCTTTAAATAAAGTTCCATTTGGTGTACATGGTTATGGAGGTTTTTTCTCTCTATCAGTAATGGACAGATTTTATAGAAAAGGTAAGTAGTTCACCCCAATATGCAATGCTACTCAATGCTAGAGATGATCTTTGTTTTACAGAACACACAAATTTTAATTCTAATTCATAAATAAGGAAACTTTAAGATACTCTGTATTTGTAAAACAATTATGGATATACATGTATAGTTATATGGGGATACCCAAACCAAACATTCAGGGAACAGACTATCTCAACCAACAAAAAGTGACAATCAAGTAGACACAAGAATTTCGGGCCACCAGGCATGCAGTAATTGAAGACAATATCTTTGTCCATTAGACAAGTTCACCCTGTGGACTGGTAAAATTACCAAAGAACTCAATTTATCTTAATTAGTCAAAATTCCTTCACAATTCTGTCAGTTCAGCTCAATCTGAAGTTCCCATAGATATTAGATATAAATTGAAAAAGTTACACCATGCTTATTTTTTAATACTTTTATATGTCGTATGCATACATACTTTTCTTTGAATTTCAACTGTCACATAAAAGGTCCCATAACAGATGTAATTCAAAGAAAAGTAGACAGAGATGTCACTGTCTGGGCAAAATTCTCACCCCGTCTCCTGTTGCACAGAGATAAAATTTACTGTGTCAAATATATGAGACGTTAATCCCAAGTTCCATTTTCAATTGATATTAAATAATTTATTTCTTCTCTATTCAGATATGACACAGCCAGAAGCAATGAAGTTATTACAGCAGTGTATAGATGAGGTTAGTAATTCAATCTATCACCCATCCAACATTACAATCAAAGCTCAATCCTAAAATTATTTGCTTCTTCTAAAAATCTTTAAATACCAGTATTTAACCTTGAATAAAGGTTGACTGACAGGTACACCCATCTTATAATACAACCAGGGCTCAATCTGAAAACCATTTTGCTTTAAATATTTATCAACATGAATGTAAGTTGATTAACAAATACAAACAGGTGTTAAAGGTGTTGGGAAACACTGTCTGCTAACAGTAAGCAGATATAAGCAATCTGATTGGTTGATGCTTTGGGATATGATAACATATTTATAGATTCATCGTATTATTGCCGTGAATAAGTTTGATGATGAGAAATTTCTGCTTAGTAGCAATAAGACTTTAAACATAACTCTGCTTTTAATTGAGGTAGAACGGGGTAGAATGTTTTAACTTGACGTCAATGTTTATTAGGTGAATGTCTTAACTGAGTTCAATTATTAACATTTCAAGCTAAGCTGAGCTTAGCCATTTCATCGGTCGATGCTTTGGGACAATATAACTTTGATTCTGTCTGATAGAGAGTGATGAAACTTAGTGTATAGATGATAATCAATTTGATTGCTTGATACTTTTGAACTAAAGTAAATGTGCGATTAATTAATTTATGTGTCATATATTTTTTGGGGGATTTCGGCGGGGAACATCAAACTTACTGTTGGCTTGTTAACCCATAATATAAACAAAATTTAATCTTTTAACAATAATATTCCTTTTTCTTTCTTTTCAGCTTTCAAAAAGATTCATTGTAAATATGTCATCTTTCAATGTACGAATGGTGACTAAAGATGGAATACAGAATTTAGGTGTCATCAAGCCAAAACCAGCAACTGTTTGAAACTAAGACAACTTATTGACTATTAGGAACAAATAGTGTAGATGAACATTATCTTTACTTTTTCAAAAAGTGCTATATCATCTAAATTGTTGACGTATATCATTAAGCTGTGTATATTGTTTTTTCTTCACAAAAATAAAGTAATTTTGAATTGTATATAAACCTGTATTTGTCCAACAGGGGGGTTTGGATGGCCTAGTGGTCTAGAGTGTCGTGCTTTGGCCTCTAGCTTGCCAGTCACCTCTGGTTTGCGGTTGTGGTTTTTATCCCTGGTGTGAGCGTATGTGGCTTTGGGATAGGGGCACCTTTTCAACCTTGTGGGTTTACTCTGGTTTCCTCCCACAGGAAAGACCCCTGCTTGAGCGCTAAGATAATAATTTAAAAAAAATAAGACAACTTGTCTGCGATCTTAACTTCGGAGGAAGAGGACATAAAGCACTAAGAACAACAACAACTTAGGCAATGAAGAAAAAAAAACATGACATTCAGATGTAGAAAGTGAGTACCGGTACTTCCAGTATTTGGTATGAGAGATAAATCTACTGGAGAGAAATGATGTGCAATATCTCTTCAGAAATCAAAAGTTTAAGTTTAAGTTTATAAAATTTGGGTTCGATCTGGGTTCTAAGGGAACCAAGATTGAACTTTGGTATAGCGCTCGTTACTGCTGCAAATCAGCATTCAAAGGCGCTTTACAAAACAGATGAAAAGAACATAACAAATATATACATATAGATAGTACACCATATACGACAGTAGCAGTTAAATCACTATTAGTAGGGGTTGATTTATTATTGGAATGTACGCTTATATAGATATGTTTTTAATGATTGTTTATATTTGTCTAATGTTAAAGATGACTTTACAGAATCCGGGAGATCATTCCATAGTTTAGGACCAGCCACACTGAAGGCCATGTCTGCGAAAGTTCGTTTTTTAGTAAATGGAACATGAAGGAGATCAGCAGTAGCTAAACGTGTTGAATGTCTATTTAAATTATGTGAAATTAGGTTTTTTAAGTAGTCCGGGGCCAGATTGTTTAGGCACTTGTAGATCATGACAAGGAGTTTGAATTCGGCTCGAACTTTTACTGGCAGGATGTGGAGTTCTTTGAGTGCAGCGGTTGAGCTTGAGTATTTTGATACACCAAGTATCATTTTGGCGGCCATGTCTTGGACTCTTTGAAGGGGAAGTAAGGCAGAGGCTGTGAGATTGACATAAAGGGAGTTACAGTAGTCAATATGTGAAAACACTAGAGCATTTACAGTGTTTATCTTTGCCATACATTCTGAATTCCAACTGTTGAGGGATCTTTAAGTTGTGTATGCAACATGTACACGAGTCTGATTCCATCCAAAAGACTAGATGCTGTTCCTTGGCAGTCTCTCACTCCTGCATCACTGGCAAAGGACATACTTATTAAATTTGGTTAAAATTTATAATTAGTCTAAAAAGTATAAAAATGTCCTTGTAATAGCGCATGATCCGTCTGTGGAGACTTGAACAAGTCTGAATATTCGAAAATTCATGAGTATGTCTAAGTCAAAGCAACACAAACGTAACATACTTACGAAATGTGATTTAGGAGACTCATTGCCCATATGAACTTAAAATGTATGAAGTAGTTGAGTAGAAGTGTTCGAAAAGCTAAAAAGCAAACAAAAACCCACGACCGTTTAAAGCATTCATTGATATTTTATACTAGGAAAATCTGACAAAGTGGAGTTTTTTTGGTGCATAACCCAAATATTGAATGAAAAGGTGTAAAGTAGAAGTAATCTGGGATGCTCAGATAGAGTTAATACTATGATTTGATAAAATGATAGAGAAGTGATATAAATAAACTGTGATTATTGTGAATACAAAAATGAAATGAAATAGGGTTTAACATCCTACTGTTCAGCTCCAACTTGGCTAATGAAGACAATCATCTGTCATGCAGTGTGCTATGAGGGAAATTTTGCCCGAACAGCGGCCTACTCTTATTTCAAATTCCAACTGTCAAGGGTTCTTTACGTGCATGGCAAATTGACCTTGGTTTTTTTTTTTGTCCAATTGGAACAAACAAGGGTGAACCACGTCGGAAAATCTTGATACACTTTCTCGGCCAACACAGGTACAATTCCTTTTTCACCTTAAAAATGCAAGGCTAGCTATCTCTGCCTGCCTTGTTTTCAAGTTAAATGATGACTCATTTAAAGACACATTTTGAGTAAATGTACCTTATTGTTGAAACAGATTAAAAAGATAGTAAGCTGGCACTGCCAGGCAGGATACGCCCACATTTTCGAGAGATGGTTAGAGAACAAGCAAAATCGAAAGTGATTTTTCCTACAATCAAAGGCTATAATTCATTAAATTACAATTTGATATGCGCAAATATCGAAAAGAATCAAGATCTTTAGGTTATAAACATGCATTTCAAGTTTCATCAAAATCGAATTAAAATTGTGACCTATACTGGGTCCACAACCTTGATATACTATATTTTAACACTATTAGCGTACAAATGGTGGCCATTTTGTCTGGCAATTATGGCCCGATTTCCCTGAAATTCAAACTCAACCTTCCGTATGGTGTAACGGTGATAGAGTCAAGATTTTAAATCGGATAATAATCGTGACCTCCAGAGGGACCATAGGCGATTTTTCGGACAATCAGGGGCCATATTTCAGAAAGTTATAATCTGATATGTGAAAATAACGAAAGGAACAAACGGCAGCCATTTTGTATGGCAATTTCGTTCCGAATTTTCCCGAAATTCGAACTCAACATTCCTTAGGGTGTAACGGTGATATAATCAAACGATTTTTTAAATCAGATAATAATTGTGACCTCCAGAGGGACCACAAGCTAAACAAAGACGATTTTGCGTATAATCAGGGGCCCTAATTCAGGAAGTTACGATCCGATATGCGCAAATATCGAAAGGAACCAAAATCTTTGGGTTATAAAAGTGCATTTCAAGTTTCAGCAAAATTGAATTAAAATTGTGATCTCTACAGGGTCCACAACCTTGATATACCATTTTTTAACAGTATTCGCGTACGAACAGCGGCCATTTTGTATGGTAATTGAGTCCGATTTTTCCGAAATTTGAACTCAACCTTCCTTAGGGTGTAACGGTGATATAATCAAACGATATTTAAAATCGGTTAATTATTGTAACCTCCAGAGGGACCACAAGCTAAACCAAGACGATTTTGCGTATAATCAGGGGCCATAATTCTGGAAGTTACAATCCGATATGCGCAAATATTGAAAGGAACCAAGATCTTTGGGTTATAACCATGCATTTTAAGTTTCATCAAAATCAAATTAAAATTTTGACCTCTACAGGATCCACAACCTTGATATACCAATTTTTAACAGTATTTGCGTACGAATGGCGGCCATTTTGTATGGCAATTTTGGTCCCATTTTTCTGAAATTCAAACTAAACCTTCCTTAGGGTGTAACTGTGATATAATCAAACGATTTTTTTAAATCGGATAATTATTGTAACCTCCAGAGGGACCACAGGCTAAACCAAGACAATTTTGCGTATAATCAGGGGCCATAATTCAGGAAGTTACGATCCGATATGCGCAAATATCGAAAGGAACCAAGATCTTTGGGTTATAACCATGCATTTCAAGTTTCATCAAAATCGAATTAAAATTGTGATCTCTACAGGGTCCACAACCTTGATATACCATTTTTTAACAGTATTTGCGTACAAACGGCGGCCATTTTGTATGGTAATTTTGGTCCGATTTTTCCGAAATTTGAACTCAACCTTCCTTAGGGTGTAACGGCGATATAATCGAACGGTTTTTCAAATGGGATAATAATTGTAACCTCCAGAGGTACCACGAGCTAAAATAGGTGAATTTTCGGACAATCAGGGGCCATAATTCAGGAATTTACGTTCTGATAGGTGCAAATATCGAAAGGAACCAAGATCTTTGGGTTATAAACATGCATGTAAAGTTTCATCAAAATCGGTTCAAAATTGTGACCTCTATAGGGTCCACAAGCTAAAAATGTGATTTTTCGTACAGTCAGGGGCCATAATCCATGAAGTTTTGATCCGATACATGCCAATATCGAAAGCAGCCGAGATCTTTTGGGGATAAACCTATATTTCACGTTTCGTCAAAATCGGACAAGAATTCTGACCTGTAGAGAGTCCACAAACAATTGTGGACGGACGGACGGACGGACGGACGTCCGGACGGACGGACAGGGGCGACGACATAATACGTCCACATGAAAATGTGGGCGTATAAAAATGTAACATTTCGCTTTACTACCCATAGTTAGGCTACTAATGTCAGTACGGGAGAACAATTTTATAGTAAATTTTCAATGAGGGCCATTCGATTGTGTCGTTGGATCCTCGACCCAGATTTATTTTTTCTCAAATTAGAAATATAATCCTATTCACAGCATTGAAGGATGTGTTTTTAAAGACACTATGATCAGTTTTGAATTTGAAGTGTTTTTTATCGACCAGGAAACCAAAAAATCACCAAGCAGAATAGGCCCTACAGCAACTTCCTTGCGTGCTGGTTGGTTTTTATACGCCCATATGGTAATGTGGTCATATATTTCCGTTCGTCCGTCGTCCACATTTTCTTGTGAATACTCTAAGACTACATTTATCATCTGATTGTTTTGAAATTGATACATATTGTTTACATTAGTGAAATGAAGAAACCTATTTAATTTCAATAACTTCCGTTAATTTCTTCTGGAGTTATGACCCTTGTTTCACTTTATTGCACCTTATGAACACTCTAACTACAAAAGTTATCAACTGATCCGTATGACATTTGTATGAATCATTTAAATTAGTAAAACAAGGAAGCCTATTGACTTTCAGCAATTTCAGTTAATCAAGTTATCACCCAATCTGTATGATATTCATATGCATCATTTAAATCAATGAAATGAGGAATCCTATTGAATGTCAGCAATTTCTGTAGATTACTTCCAGAGTTACAGCCCTTGTTCTAGTTTTTAGAACCTTGTGAACCCTCAAACAACAAAAATTATAATGCCATCTGTATGAAATTGTCTGTTAAATGCCCCTAATTACTCACAAAAGAATAAATATGCGACAAAAACAACCCTTGTTGACCGCTCAGATGATTTAGCTGATGTGAGGGTATGTTCTGTTGCCTGGCAATTCTATCTTTAATGTCTGCATCCCTAACTTTGTGATATCACAGACAACATATTAAACCGACATCTAAAGAGACAACATATTAAACCGACATCTAAAGAGACTACAGATTGCTCCTGTTATTGGTTATGATTATATATTTAAAATCTTTCCCATGAATTGTTTAGGCTATAGGCTAAGCCCCCGCCCCCCAATATTTGATGACAATAATGATAATGATTTTTGAGGAGTGTTGAAAATGGTAGACTCGTAGCATTGTCAACCGAGGCATGTCTGTCATCATCACCTTATTAGCAAGGAGTTGTCCACCTCATTACGCTATAGGAAGAAGAAATAGTTCAAAATTAGATCAAGCTCTTGATGGTAACAGAGGCTGCATCAGAGGCGGATCCAGGGGGGGGGGGCTAGGTGCCTGGCCCCCCCCCCCTGGCCCTAAATCCCTAAAAAAACAGTATAAAAAAATAGATATGCGGCACAAATCACCACTGACACCCTGATTTGTTCAAAAAAATTCTCAGGGGCCCCCCCTAACTGGATTTCCTCGATCCGCCTCTGGGCTGCATAATTTATCACTATTTTCCGGAGATCTCCTGCCCCGGTTTAATTGTCGCACAGCCGATATATATATGGTGCATACGGGCAACTAAAATGTAGGCGTCTATATTGTGCAGCCTATACTGTTATTTTATAACACTGTTTACATTACAAATTTTAAGCACACCAGGTTCGGCACGCTTCGATTTATTTTGTAGTGTAAGCGGTAGGTGGTCTTAGCTCGTTAAATCTTTGTACTTTGTAGTGTAAATGCTCTGAGCACGGTTTCAGTAGGCTACCGATCACTGGGCATGCGCGAAACTTGACCATTTCCCCTCCCCCCTAAACTGTCATCAGTTCTGTCAAAATGATTGCTCAAACCATAAAACTATATTATATACGATCTACATGTATGCTCAAACTAAATTAACCATCATAATTGTCTTTATCCGGGTAATTTGCATCGGGACAGAAATTAACTTTTCTGTGAAGAATTCCACAGTTGGCATGCTTGCCACGGTTCCCAGACCAGTTATTTAAGAGTAATGTAAAGGGGTCAATTTCTTGAAATTTATCGCAGCCTGGTACCGTGCCCAGAACGGCACACTTTGCTTATGAACAGAATAATGGAATACCAATAGTCCACTTGAAAATTTGATACTACAGCTGTATTCCCCTGCCTAGTCGAGTTATCTGCGTACGTAGGCCTAAATCAAAAGACGCTCTCGACTCCCCTTAAGATGATATCGGCTGGAGGAGTAAAAGAAGAAAATTCAACCATAAAAGAGACATTTCAATTTGAGGCACTCAGATGCAAACACCAGATTTTCAAAAAATAGGCCCTATTTGAACAAGACCACCATCGGCTCGGACATCCTCAGCCGAGCCACGTGTTCATATTTCCCGCAAAAAATGTCACGTGTTACTAATCTTTCGTAATACTTTATAGAGGGAGGGGTTATTACAGAAATATGTCAATTTGTTAATGGTGCATGCATCAGAGATAACTGGTGTTAGACCTGTATATCCACTGATTTCCATACTTATCGCCGTTCAATTCGTCATATTAAAGTGAGCTCCAGAAAGGGGAATGACCATCTGAATCCTCAAGCCTCAAGACATTTGTTGGTCAATATAGGCCTAGGTCAAATGCGTGCCAACTAAAAGTTAAAAGCAGTAACTTATTACAGCGGCAAGATGGATTCTCTGCAAATTGTGCCACTTGACAGTGAAATAGGAAATTTTACTAGTGATGGCATAAGTGTAGAAATAACCATTAATCATGAATGTATTCAGTGGTCATTTAATAATTCCTCTGAAACCGAAGCCAAATTAAAAGCTAAAAGTAAGTTACTTTTAATTTTTTTTTAGGTCAGAAAGTATAATACTTGTCACAATTGGAGGGGCATGAAAACGGTCCACTGATCAGAAAAAAGGGTACCTATGCCGTCTTAAAGATACATTATTTAAGATTTATTATAATAGCTCAAAACTGGATATTGTAAAATGAAAATATATTGTAAATTTCAAAACTTCAATTTGAGCTACGTTAGATCACTGTTTGTAGTTTAAACAAGATGTGTGCATTGGTAATCATGACACTGGACTGGTGTTACGACTTACCTCACTTTCTCATTTCTAAATTTTAAATGATGAATTTACCATTCTTGTTAAAATCTCATATATCTGATGCCATCGAGAGCGGACTATGTCTATGGTCTTATTTTGTTAATTAATAGTTTATATAACATGTCAGGCCTAAAGAAAGACCTGCAATAGGCAGTATTAGCTCTTGCATAATGTTTGTGTTATCAGAGAAAATGGCCCTGTGCCTTTCTCCAGTAGTAAGGAAATCTGATTAAAACACAGAACCTATTTTGTTTTACTTATCTATACTACTCTAGGATCAGGAAGAGTTGTTATGTTACCGGCATTCTGGTTGAAGTGAGAGATTTGCCAATGAAACTGTGACGGCAAGTTCTTGTCGTATGGAACTGTGGGTAAACCACTAGAAACGTCAATGCTGATTGATTAATCAATGTCAGATGTGAAAAGCCGCTTGTTCGACCCCTGACATGACCCTCCAGTACAACCGGTCAAATCTTCTTGTAGTGTAGGCCATCAAAGTATAAATAAATGCAACTAATCATAGATTTATATATAACACTTATAACTCTATGAACGAAATAAAAATCTGTATTTTAATCAGATTGGTAGTAAGGCACTGCCTTGATTTGTGTCTTGATATTCCTTAGAGTTCGCATGATCAAGTTAAAATCCAAATACACATATTGCCCTAGAAAATTTCTAAATTTACTTGGAAAGTCTGAATATTGATAAAAATTCATGAATAATGAATTAAAAATTCTGATGTTTTCAACATGTGCTTTCTATGTGTGGACCAAATTTGATGTCAGCTAGATATATTTGGTGATTACAGCTGAGAGAAAATGATTGCTGTCACCTGTAATCATATTGTAATCTCATTACTGAATTCTCACTTACAGATACCATACTCCCATTCCCGGAATATCACTATTTCACGTTTCATAAGAATTAGGATGACTGAAAATTAATATTGTTATTAAAGGTAGTCTAACATGTACTAATATCTATAAAATTGGCCAAATGGTTCTGCATCAGTTTCAGTGCCATGGAAATTGGAAAGGCATGTACCAATATTTGTAATATATGGAATCAGAAATTAAAAAGAACAGTCCAGATGTGTATTTATTTGTTATATAATTGTGGTTTATATATTTTTCTGTACAGATAAGTGTTTAGAATGGAAAGATGTTGTTGGTGTGCAGTCACTCTCAAAAAATGCCCCAAACCTGACTGAATCTCAACAAAAAACAGACACTGATTTCAATCAAATCAAATTGTCCTACATTGTTAAGAATAAAGATAATAAATGGAGATGTGATCATATAATATTTGAAGGAGATTTTAGCAGCTGGATTAGTAGATTAAAAGAAAGAATTAGACAAGGTATTAAATCATCCAATTAAGCTTTTAATTAACTATGATTTGCCGTATGTATGGTTACATTTTTAAAGATTAACATTTGTTCAAATAAAACAGCAATCTCTACTTATATATTGATTTTTGAAAATATGTTCCTTAAAGTATAAATAAGGTCATATAATATAATAAGGTCATATATTTGAGGGACAAATGATAAGGTAGCTAGACAAAAGTTCATATGACCTTATTATATTATATGACCTTATTTATACTTTAAGGAACATAGGGCAACAGCATATTTAAAAGGGTATAGTCATAATGGCCCTAAACCAAAACGAACCAAAAATTTTGTAAAAACGGACATAACCAAATATCTGTTATCAGTGAAATGTTTAGATAAATTTTGACTAGGTAAACAAAAAAGTTCAACAAATCTTATAGATAGCGAAGACATGTAAAAGGGTATAATCAAAACAGCCTTAAATCAAACATCTAAAATCTTTGGTAAAAATACACTTAACTAAATTTCCGTTATCCAGTGATACATGTTTAGATACATTTTGATCACATTTTTGATTGTTTTGATTTTTGTCCAATTTGGTTTACATCAGTTTTAACCATAGGCTTATGTAGATTTTGTTGTTGAAAGACGGTGCTGAATGTAGTGAAATTTCCAATTCATCAAATTTTTGTAAATACTGAATGATTTCAACTATTTTAAACTGATTTTCCCTTAATCATAATATTGTAGGTTGCAAGGGATTAACAATAGATTAGCTCAAATGATTTTCTGGGGCTTTTAGTGGTCAAACTCAGCTAGCTTTAAGGTTTTAGTGAACCATAAATTCTCAAATTGAACAAAGTACCGTAACAACTTTAAGTACTTTGGTTTCCAGTTTGGTTTCAGTTTGAATAAATCTATTTCATGATTAACTGAATGTTTATCTGTTTACCTTTTTGTGTTATTTAGGTAAGCCTCGAAATTTATTGGTAATTATAAACCCTATTGGTGGATTTGGTAAAGGAAGACAAAATTATGAGAAAAAGGTAGCACCATTATTTGAGTTGGCAGACATTACTACAGATGTTAAAGGTAAGGATGTATACTAAGAATTTAGGACAACTAATCGATAGACATGGTCTAGGACGACATTCTTATGCAGATGATACACAGCTGACTACAAATTACTCCATTTCAAAAACTGTTTCCAAATTTTTCTGACATTAAATTAAGTGACATCAAAGACTGGATGACAAGAAACATGTTGAAATTGAATGACAGTAAAACAGAATGCATCTTCTTTGGTCCTAATATTCATGTGCAAAATTCAGGTTCAAATAGTGTGGTTGTGGGCGATGCAATAATTGCACCGTCAGACACTGTGAAGAACTTAGGTGTTCTCTTAGAGCTAAATCCAAGCATAGACAGTTACATTCGTGAAATTTGTAGAAAATGCTATTTTCAGCTCAGAAATATTGGCTGTATACGACACTTGATTAGCCAGGAAGCAGCTGCCACACTTGTATGTTCTCTTGTTTTCTCAAGAATTGACTACTGTAACAGCTTGTTAGCAGAAACATCCAATATTAAAAAACTCCAACTTGTGCAAAATACCGCAGCTGGAATTGTTACCAGATCATCAAAATACTCTCATATACATGTAACTCCTGTTCTGAAATCACTTCATTTGCTGCCAATAAATGAAAGAATCATCTTCAAAATTTGTCCTTGACTTATCAGTGTGTAAATGGCTTAGCTACAAAATACTTATCCGATCTTATGCAGATACATGTTCCCTCATGTAACCTCCGATCAAACAGACTTCATCAGTTGTTTCCCAAGGTGGAAGCTAAAATCATTCGGATACAGATCATTCTCAGTTAATGTACCCCAACAGTGGAACAACCTACCAGAAACCATTAAATCATCACCAACTCAAGACTTAAAACACATCTTTTTGAGAAATGTTATCTTGATTAATAATCAAGTGAACTGTACGCGTTGTGAGCATGCCTCTTTGCATGGAGTACTAGCGCTATATAAATGTACATATTATTATTGTTATTAAGGATAAAGATCTGCCAATAACTGAAAAGATGAATTTCAATATTGTGCTCATATGCAAAAGAAGAGAAATAAGAGCCAACAGTGAGTCTGATGTCCCCTCCGAAATCCCCAAATAATAGATGACACATATTAATTTATCGCACATTTATTTTTTTTCAAAAGTATCGAGGAATCAAACTATACACTAAGTTTCATCACTCTCTATCATGTAGATCAAGATTATCTTGCCCAAAAGCATCGACCAATGAAATTGATTAGCTCTGCATAGCTTTAGCTCGAAATGTTAATCATTGAACTTAGTCATGACATGCACCTACCCTACATCTACATCAAGTTTAATTATTCTACCTCAATTAAAAGCAGAATTGTCTCGACCAATCTAATTGCTTATTGCTCCTTAGCCTAAGCAAAAAATTTGCACCATTGAACTTAGTCAAGGTAATGATATAATAAATCTATATTCAGAGTTTCATCGCTCTCACTTCATTGTAATCATATTATCGTTTACCTTGTGCTTGATAACGACAAGAGGATACTTGTTGAAACGTTGCACTATTAAAGTTGCTAGTAATTGTTATCCATAAATTGTGTTTGTGTTTTTTAATGTTAGTCCTATCACTAAATGGCAATGCCTTACAAACAATAATCAAAGTTATCGTGCACCAAAGCATCAACCAATCAAATTGCTTATCTCTTCTTATGGTATCTGCCCTTCTTCATTTAGCCCAGTTTGGAGCAGAACAGTAGGATATTAAACCCCAATTCAATTCATTTCATTTAATAACAAGAACAATTTTATTGAATTTCAGCAATTGCTGTGTATTACATCTAGAGTTATGGCCCTTGTTTCACTTAATGCCCTAAGAGCAAAAGATATCGTTTGGTCATTGTGAAATTTATATGTATTATTTAAATGAGTGAATTACTTCTAAAGTTATGGCCCTTGTTTCATTTTGCTGCAATTTGAGAACGCTTTTTAAAAAGTTATAGTTATTTCCCCTGATTATGCGTTATATTTTTGTGAATGTAGTATATCATATTCCTGAAGCAATGGCCTGAGAAATCTCTCCCATTTCATTCCATTAATATTGCTAGATTGACTACTGATACTTGAACTTTTGAGGGAGTGTGTCAATTCTTCCCATTCAATCAAATCTCTCCCCAAGTACAGCAACATGAAAGTTCGGTATTGGTTGTTAATCTGACTATAGTATTAACCAGTCTTAATTTGAAACAGAAATTTGCTTTCATTAGAGGAGTGTTTAAGAGAGATTAGGGTTAAACAAAGGAAACATTGCGAGTAGTATGATAGTATATAGTTTTGATTTATTATTTGCATACAGATTCACAATTTTATGAACTATTTGGACAATTAGCTGCTTTAGGCCTATTTTTCAATGTTTGGTAACTGTATCTTATCTTTTTTGATGAAATAAGATAAGTATAACTCCTGCCAGTGGAAAACATTTATAGATTAATAAACAATCTTTTCCTTGTGGTTTTAGTTACAGAAAGAGCTGGGCATACGATTGATATATTAAAGACCTATGACTTTTCTACTATTGATGGGTAAGTTTCACAACTTTAAAGTCTTTCTGATCTAACTTTATACCTAGTAACTAACTTGTTTTATTTGCAGCTAGGTTTGATAATGATGTATCTCAAAAAATAGAAATCATATGAGTTCAAATACAGTATATCCATTTTAGTCATTTCAGATAATGAGTATTATAACAGGATGAGTGATTCTGTTGGTCTTCTGTTGAAATAGATATAACGAAATTCTTACACATATGTAAAGAAACCTCACTGTACAATTATCTCATATTTATACACCCACATTTTCATATAGACGTATTATGCTGTCACCCCTGTCCGTCTACAGGTGACAGTTTGTATCAGCAAAAGGTACAATTTTATGGATACACAATTACCGGTACTTAGTTTTGTGTATCCATAAAATTGTACCTTGTGTTAATATGTTCAATTCCTAAATGCCAATCAAAGAATAAATTTTTATCAGATTTTGAAATATAGGTATATCTCCCAAAGATCTTGTTTACCTTAGATATTACCATTTATCGAACCATAACTTCATGGATTATGGCCACTGATTACGGTATACAAAAATTCACATTTTAGGCTTGTGGATACTGTAGAGGTCATAATTTTAATCTATTTTGATGAAACTGCTAATTCATGTTTATAACCCAACGGGGTTCCTTTCAATATTCACGCATATCAGATAGGAGTTGCCATGCAATATGGACAGAGAACTAGCTAAAACAAAACATGACGTTTTGTACAATCAGGGGCCATAATCCAGGAAGATATGGTTTGAATTGTGCGAAAATCGAAAGAGACTGAGATATTTGGTATTTAAACTTAAATTTCAAGTTTCATCAAAGTCGTATAGGGTCCACAACCTTGGTATTAGCCTACATACTATTTGCGTATGATGGTGGCCAGTCAAATATTTTTTAAATCGGATAATAATGGTGACGTCTAGAGAGACAAGCTATAAACGTGATTTTTCGTACAATCAGTGACCAAAATCCAGGAATTTATGGTTTGAAATGTGCGATTTTTGAAAGGGACTGAGATATATGAACATAAATTTCAAGTTTAGTCAAATCAAAATCATATCAAATTGTGACTTATAGAGTGTCCACAACCTTGGTATTACATATACTTTTACACTATTTGCGTAGCAGGAGTGGCCATTTTGTTCAGCAGTTTGGGTCAGATTTTACGAAATTTGAACCCAACCTTCATTGACGCCACCCATGTACAGTGATATATATTTAAACTTTTTTTCAAAATTGATTACAAATTCTGACCTCTGCGGGTCCATAAACTAAAAATGAACTCATGGTCTGATACATGCCAATATTGAAAGGAACCAAGATCTTTTGATTATGACCCCAGATTGTACGAAAAATCCCATTTTTATCTTTTAGATTATGGTCCCTGATTGTACTAAAAATTCACGGTTTTAGCTTGCAGACCCTCTATAGATCAAAATTTTTATACAATTTTAAAAATCATTTAAATATATCCCCATTACACCCTGATGATGATTGAGATTAAATTTCCTAAAATTCGAGCCCAAAAAAATGGCTGCTCCTTTAACGTAACTAGAGGTCACAATTTTTGTTTGATTTTGATGAAACTTAAAATACACATTTATGTCCGAAAGATCTCAGTTCCTTTGGATATTCACGCATATCGGACTGGATTATAGTCCCTGATTGTGGATTGGATCCTCTGTAGGTTAAATTTTTATTCAATTTTAAAAAGAGTTTAAATGTATCACTTTTACACCCTGATGATAATTGAGATCGAATTTCATAAAAATCGGGTCAAAACAGATGCACCTTTGTACGCCAATATTTTAACAGTATTGTAATACGAAGGATGAGGACACTCTAGAGGTCAGAATTTTTATCTGATTTGATGAAACTTAAAATATATGTCTATATCTCAGAGATTCCAATGTGGGCGTATCTTGCCTGGCAACCACTGGTGTTGTTTTAGTTGGGTTTTTTATTTAATCACTTCCAATATACATGTATTTTGTTGTTTTAATATAGTTTTATATTTAATCTCATCCAATATACATGTATTTGATGTTGTAGTATAGTTTCTGTTGGTGGTGATGGTTTATATCATGAAGTATTAAATGGCATTTTACCCACAATACAAGATGATAATATAGATTATAATGATACAGATATTACACTTAAATCACCACCGGTTCCTATTGGTATTATACCTACAGGTTAGAGTCAGCTGTATTTTTACTTCCATAAGAATTGAGTTGTGCTCGAGTGCCAATTTGGGGGGTTGGTTGGCTGAATGGTTAGCATCACGCTGTATCATAAAGCTTGTCATTGAGTCAACTAGCGTAGTTTTAAATCCCTGGTTGTACGTGACAAGGAGTAGTGGTTTTCTCCGGGTCCTCCGTTTTTCTCCCACTGCTAAAGACCCCTATGCGCCAGCGAATTATTGAAATAAAATTAAACCATGTGTTAGTCCCGAAATCACCTAGTTTGTGTCATCAAACCCCATTTCTCTCTCTCTCTCTCAGGTGCCAATTTGAACAAAATCTTTTGGTTGGTGGAAGTCATTATAAATTTTTACTGTTGATATCATCCTATTGAGTTGACTTGGTAGGGGGTTGGTTGGTCAAGTTTGCTACATGGTGCACTGTATTCATTAGGCATTTAAACTATACAATTGTGAATGATTCAATCGCAGATTTGTATGCGACAATGAATATTGTCACTTGCTTTACCTGATGAATTTTCTCCTGGTACTCTGATTTTTAATTCATGTATTTGGTATATGTTTAAAGGAACAGGTAATGGTATAGCAGGGTGGTCATGTGGTTGTATAGATATAGAAACATCAGCTTTACACATTATAAGAGGTAATATAACTTTCTTCATATCATTCATTTAAGTAGAATTACACATCAAAGGTCTATCAGTTACTGTATGCATCAGATAAAAAGTTTAAGAAACGATTATTTCTCAAATGCGATGTGATATGAGATGTTCTACATATTTTCACAGCACATCTGATTATCTGTAATAATCTACCATAGTTTTTTTTATATGCCCACATTTTAATCATTTCTAATAATTATTACTCTTCATCAGTTGTTGGTGCCTTGTAAATGCACCCATTATCTACAAAAGAATATATATCTGACAACTGGTGTGGGATGCTTGGATGACTTTGCTACTGTGTGCATGCTTCTATTTTGTACCCAGGCAACCTATCTTAAGATATTTGTTTCTATTACTTATTTTGATATTTGATAGTTTTGAGTGACTGTTGGCCAATTAACAAGAGATCCAATAATGCAATAAGGACCAAAAATATTCAAAATTTCATATGTAAGAGATGTAAGAGCTAAATCTGCTTATCGTAGGTCTTTTATTTAGCTTCAAATGTTATATAAATTATTATTAAAAGATATAAAATAGATAATCGAGAATTTTGAACTACTATAATTTATCATAGATGAATCTCTAAGAGAAATAGTGTTTATATTTGAACTAAAGTAAATAAAGTATGATATATTAAGTACAATCTTGGTATATTTTTTTAAAGGCGAGCACCATAAGTCATGTGCATTATCAATAAAGGCTGGAGGAAAACATGTGGCATTTGCTGGTTTGTTATTTTCCTATGGAGTAATGTCTGATATGATTAAAAAATCTGAAGAAAGAAGATGGATGAAGGTGATGAGATACCCAGGTATGATATATGATTGGGTGTTTCGGGGGTGGGGATGGTGCAGACCTAGTGGCCGTGGGACCATATCCCTTCTATATATGCACGCCACTGATCAATTGTATGAAATAAACATAAAATCTATACACAGTGACTTTACATGATAAATTGCATGTAATAATCCTCCCCAGTAATTGAGTGTCTAAGTAATATAAATAATAATCTTATATATGTGTTAAAACTCAAATAGTGAAAACTTTTGAGATTGCATCATTTTGCATTGCAATATGAAGGAACCAGTCTTGTTGCATATTCACTTGGCTCTCAACATATGGTTTTGCACCTCTAAAATTTACCTTCTGTAATATATCCGAGGCTGCAAGGTCTTGATGACTGCCTGGCAGCCGCTGGTTCTTTAATAATTTTAAGTGAGACTGTTCAGCTTTGTTATTCCACAATCTAACATGGAACATACTCTGAGGTCAACATTTTTGACTATATAAGAGGGCTTTATCTGTGCGCAAAGCAAAGTTAAGGGGCCCACCTATCTGGAAGAAAATTAAAAGGGGGCTTACCTGTGTGAAAGCAAAATTTGAGAGCTTATTGTGTGGGGCACTTACCTATGTCGAGGCAAATTAAGGTGCTTAGCTGCATGGAAGCAAATTAAGAGGCTTACCTGCATGGAAGCAAATTAAGAGGCTTGCCTGTGTTGGAAGCAAAGTAAGTAGGCCTGCCTGTGTGGATTGTGGAAGCAAATTAATGCTTACCCCTGTGGAAGCATAGTTTATTTGGCCTAGCTGTGTTGATGCAAATTAGGGGGTCTTACCTGGGGAAGCAAATTAAGAGGCTTACCTGTATGGAAGCAAAGTTTAGATGGCTTACGTGTGTGAAGTTTGGCGAAAAGGGGATTATCGGTGTGAAATCAAAGGGGGCAAAGCATTTTGGGTTGTCATCTATAATAGCCACGGTTAGTCAGGACTTCTATTAAAACAATTTCTAAAATAATGCTATGTGTTTTTATACGCCCACATTTTCATGTGGACGTATTATGTCGTCGCCTCTGGACGTCCGGACGTCCGTCGGTCCGTCCACAATTGTTTGTGGACCCTCTACAGGTCACAATTATTGTCCGATTTTGACGAAACTTGAAATATAGGTTTATCCCCAAAAGATCTCGGCTTCTTTTGATATTGGCATGTATCGGATTGAAACTTCATGGATTATGGCCCCTGATTGTACGAAAAATCACATTTTTAGCTTGTGGACCCTATAGAGGTCACAATTTTGAGCCGATTTTGATGAAACTTGACGTGCATGTTTATAACCCAAAGATCTTGGTTCCTTACGATATTTGCGCCTATTGGAACATAATTTCCTGAATTATAGCCCCTGATTGTCCGAAAAATCACTATTTTAGCTTGTGGTTCCTCTGGAGGTGACAATTATTATCCGATTTAAAAAACCGTTCAATTATATCACCGTTACACCCTAAGGGTAAATTTCGGTAAAAGTGGACCAAAATTGCCATACAAAATGGCCGCCAATTGTACGCGAATACTGTTAAAAAATGGTATATCAAGGTTGTGGACCCTGTAGAGGTCACAATTTTAATTCGATTTTGATGACACTTGAAATGCATTGTTATAACCCAAAGATCTTGGTTCCTTTCGATATTTGCGCATATCGGATCGTGACTTCCTGAATTATGGCCCCTGATTATACTCAAAATTGCCTTTGTTTAGCTTGTGGTCCCTTTGAAGGTCACAATTATTATCCGATTTGAAAAACCGTTTGATTATATCACCGTAACACACTAAGGATGGTTGAGTTTGAATTTCAGGCAAATCGGACCAAAGTTGCCATACAAAATGGCCGCCATTTGTACGCGAATACTGTTAAAAAATGGTATATCAAGGTTGTGGACCCTGTAGAGGTCACAATTTTAATTCGATTTTGATGAAACTTGAAATGCATGGTTATAACCCAAAGATCTTGGTTCCATTCGATATTTGCACATATCGGATCGTAACTTCCTGAATAATGGCCTCTGTTTATACGCAAAATCGCCTTTGTTTAGCTTGTGGTCCCTGTGGAGGTCACAATTATTATCCGATTTTAAAAAAAACTTTGATTATGTCCCCGTTACACCCTAAGGAAAGTTGAGTTCGAATTTCGGGAAAATCGGACCAAAATTGCCATACAAAATGGCGGCCGTTTCTACGCGAATACTGTTAAAAAATGGTATATCAAGGTTGTGGACCCTGTAAAGTTCACAATTTTTATTCGATTTTGATGAAACTTGAAATGCATGGTTATATCCCAAGGATCTTGGTTCCTTTCGATATTTGCGCATATCGGATCATAACTAAATTATGGCGCCTGATTGTCTGAAAAATCCCCTATGGTCCCTCTGGAGGTCACGAATAATATCTAATTGTCCGAAAAATCACCTATTTTAGCTTGTGGTCCCTCTGGAGGTGACAATTATTATCTGATTTGTAAAAACGTTTGACTCTATCACCATTACACCCTCGGAAGGTTGAGTTCGAATTTCTAGAATATCAACCATAATTGCCAGACAAAATGGCCACCGTTTGTACGCGAACAGTGTAAAAATATGGCATATTAAAGTTGTGGGCCCTGTAGAGATCACAATTGTAATTTGATTTTAATGAAACTTGAAATGCATGTTTATAACCTTAAAATCTTGATTCTTTTAGATATTTGCACATATCAAATTGTAACTTCATGAATTATGGCCTTTGATTGTAGGAAGAATCACTTTCATCATTGCTTGTCCTCTATCCATCTCTCGAAAATGTGGGCGTATCCTGCCTGGCAGTGCCAGCTTACTATCTTTTTTATGTTTTAGTGTCTTTGCTTGGTGGGTTGTTGGGTAGACAGCGTTCTTTTAATGCAGATGTGAGTTACAAAACATTAAATACTAATATAGATGGAGAAAAGAAGGAAGATAACTGTGAAAATGGTAGTACATTATTGATATTGGTCTCATTTATGCTATAATCCTCTATACTATAATACACAATATACTTTGAACATCTAATATACATAGGGGGGATGTAACGATACATTGAACAATCGATGCATCGCAATAGTTGGACTGTCGATAGTCTGTATCGATAGTAAAAAGAAATTATCAATAAAAATTGCGATAGTCGACCAAACTATCGATTGTAATAGCGAAAGTTAAATGGCACAAATTCCTAAATAATTCTCTCGTATTTGTCGCATATTTACGTTCAAACTACATGTTCAAGAAAGTATTTTTATTGGAGATTATAAGTCAGTATTTGTTCTTGAACAGTCCAGTCCAGACAGTCCTTTTGTGTATGAGAATCGCGGAAATATGACTGGTTAATTGTGCATTCTGATTTGTCGAAAGATGGCGGAATTCGGGCTTGTAAAAAACGATAAAGCTAAACCGAAAGTATGGAATCATTTCGGCTTTCTCAAGACCGGTGAAATTATTGAAAAGAAAAATGTTGGTTGTTTAATCTATGTATAGGGTAACGTGTAAAGAAAAAGTTTCCCTACAGAAAATTGAACTCGACACGACCAATGTTAACACTTCAGTGGCTTGTTTAATACAGCCATAAAAAATCTATTGATTGTTGACGATTCTGAATAGCAGTAATATTTAGCTTTTTGGTTATCACGGCAGCCTTAGAAACCTCGTTCGTTTTATTTTTTGAATTGCATTATCATTAACACGTTGACTGCCGACTACGAGTATACTCGTAGTCTTGGTTACCACGCCTGTGCTGCTACGAGTATACTTGTAGTAAACATAATTGACTTGTTATAGTAATATAAATCCTCGGCAATGGTGATGAACCGTATTATATGATGCGGCACTGAAAAAGAACATCCGGTAAAAATGGCCACTAGCCAAGGCCGTACTATAAGTCGTATGCTGGCATATGAGTTAATACCGGAAATGGTCGGAATATGTCGCGCGCACTTCAAACTAAGGTCGGCAGCGAACGTGTTAACTGTAATGCTAGGAGAGACGTCTTTTGGTTTAGTACAAATAATATCTCTAAAACCATCAGGTTAGACAAGAACATGATACTTACTAGCAGTAGTTTTATTTTACTTTTACACGGTTCTAATAAACAATTGTTGAGTTGCCGAACGTGCGTGTTTCTAACTTCAATTACTGTTTCCAGCTTTCTGTCATGTTTCGTAAAAAGGTAATCTTCATTATTCCGCCTGTCAATCAGACCTAGAATGGTCGGTGGACTGGTTAAGCGAGAATAATTTCAAAACAAATCAAACTATCGCAAAACTCCAATAGTATTTCAATATTTAATCCCCAATAGTAATAGTATTGCAATGGCTGTTTACCCAACAGCAATACTATCGCAATAGTGAAAATTACCAACAAAAGATCCCCCCCCCCCTAATATAGACAGTCCTATACTATATAATATTAATACACATCTAATATCCATAGACCCTCTAATATACTTAATATCACAGTCCTCTATACTATAATACACAATAATAATAATTTAATCATGTAAGTCCTCTATACTATAATACACATAGTCCGGACGCCAGGGCTGAGGACCCACTTTTGTTTGATATATAATGTTTCTCGATGGATTATTGTAGGGTAGGGTCCCCTTGATTTTTCCAGGGTGGGTGTGGTCGTGTCCCCCTTGGGGAAAATTAAATATTCAAGATGGCGGCCAACGATTGAGGAAAAATACACAAACAAAAAAAATCATTTTTCACCGTCTTAGTTAGTGTCATATATCGTTTTATATGTTTTCTGGGTCGCTGAACACTAAACCGGGCATATTTTTAACATCAGACCAATATAAATAAAATGGCCGCCCAAAAGGCGGATGAGGTACAAGAATTTCATGTTTTGCCCTACTGACTCGAATTCGGACATGATTTTAACATAATACCCATCATGAAGGCGGAAAATAGAGAAAAAAATGTTCACGTAGCTGGATTGATGATAAATCATTCCAGATATTTCAATTTTAGCTAAAATTATAAGTTACATTTTAGTAGCCATCCGTGTCCTCTTTTAGAAGGCTACTAAAATCGGTTATACAAAACCTTTTTATACAATTTTCTGGTTCAGCCATAGTTCTGCTGGACTTTGTGCACAGCGCAGTTGCAATATTAAACTCAATACACAGGAGTAAATATCATTTGCTATTGTTTTAATTTTCTTATACGTGAATCAATACCGTAACCCCTCTGTTATTTGTATGAATTTGAACAGGAACAAAAAATCGCTAGTGCTCAGATTAGTACCAGATGGTACCGGATGTTCAGATAAAAGTTATAAAATGCGGGTTTCAATCGGAGCCGCTATGTCAGAATTATCATGTTTTGATTTTTGTTCCTGTTCCAATTCATACAAATGCTTTATTTCCATCTCAGTTGAGATTAGAACAGAGGACAGTGACGATGAAGATGATGAAGATGAGACAGTGTGGTTCTTTAATATTAAAATTGCTTTAATCCATCATATGATTTACATATTGTATCTTTTTGTTACTTATAGTTTTAGCTAAAATTGAAATTTCTGGAATGATTTATCATAAATCCAGCTGTGTGAACTTTTTTTTCTTCTATTTTCCGCCTTCATGATGGGTCTTATGTTGAAAATATGTCCGAATTCGAGTTAGAAGTGCGAAATATGAAATTCTTGTACCCCCCGTCGCCTTTTTTGGCCGCCATTTCAATTACATTGGTCGGATGTTATAAATATGCCCTATTTAGTGTTGAGCGACCCCAAAAACATATAAAACGATATAATACACAACCTAGGATGGTGAACAATGATTTTTTTTGGTATGTTTCCCACTACTTTTGGTCGCCATCTTGAATATTTAATTTTCCCCATGGGTGACACAACCACACCCACCTGGGAAAAATTAAGGGGACCCTACCCAACAGTAATCCACCGGGAAACATTCTATATCAGGCAAAAGTGGGTTCAGTGATAATTTGGCATTTGACGTCCGGACTAACAGTATGCTTTATTGATCTCATATACAAAGACCCTTTAATATACTTTACATCACCACCTTCTGTACTATAATACTTAATATACTTTAAACATCTAATAAACATATGATATTAGAATAATTATAATACAAATAAAACTTTTTGTTTTTATTTTCGTAATGTTGTTCACATTCAATTGCAGAGCTCATGCTGTCACTCACTATTCTTCCTGCCAATTGCATTAAAAATATAATTTTTGAATTACTTTCTTAAAACTTAAAGATGCCCTAGGAGCTACAATTACCTTGGAATTTAAACAGTGAAGTTAACATCTAAGTTTTGAAAAAACTAGAAGTCCATG
The DNA here is from genome assembly GCA_917208275.1 of Patella pellucida. NCBI lineage: Eukaryota > Metazoa > Mollusca > Gastropoda > Patellidae > Patella > Patella pellucida. The sequence goes on along the minus strand of OU795037.1, from coordinate 37,635,823 downwards.
AAATTTGAATTATTTCTGATTACTCTTGGTCGGTCTTTAGTCTCTTGCCCCAATTACCTATATATAACATAACAGAATAAATATGTGACAACCTTTGTAGATGGTATATGTTTCATTGTCTTGCAACCTGGCTTTTTTTATAGATTGGAAGACAATAGATTTAAAGGAGTTTTTGTCAGTGGGTGTGTTTTGTTGTGATATAAGGGTTGACAATGGTGTTATTAAATTCGACCGTCAGAGTGATTCTTTTTTACTTACGTCCTATGGTCGAATCAAAAAAATGGAACAAATGAAATTTTGGGGAAGATTTGCAACTCAGAATCCAAATTTAGTAAGTTGATTTAAATTGAATTTTTTTGTTTTTATTAAAGATACATTAAAGAGAGAGAAATGGGGTTTAACGTCCACTTGACACAAACTAGGTCATTTCTGGCCTAACACGGTTTAATTTTATTTCAATATTTCGCTTGCGTGTAGGGGTCTTTAGCAGTGGGAGAAACCGGAGGACCCGAAAAACCAACAAGGTTGGACAGGCGACCCTACTCCTTTATGTTACAGCACATGTGGTTTAAAAGAAATCAGAAATCAATTATTGTATCTGCCTTGCTGTAAGTGGGCCTATTCTTAAGCCTATACTAATTAAATAAATCTTGGTTTTTTTTAACTATATGTAGCAGGGTTCCTATTCATTGACGAACAAAACACCAGGTCATGGATTCAGGTTCTTTATTGTGGATTAAATATATATAAAAAACTCTGAAATACATAAAGAAAGGTATAAGAATTGGAATAATAATAATTAATATATACACATTTAAAATAAAGGCGGGAAATCATTGAATGAAAACATAAATGAAAAAGGTTTATTACAATTATAATGAAATCTTTCAGAAATCAATACATACCCTATGAAATAGGAGTTTTTATAAAAAGGCTGATTATTTAATACTAGCAGATACACTAATACAAGACTGAAAATAACAATATGAAAAGATTAAACTAAGTAAAATATTCTAAAAATACACAATTATACAAATACTTATACAAATACTTATAGAAATATTTATTGAAATATACTAAATACTTAATTACTTCTTATATAAAATATATACCAATTATAGTACTTTATTAAATAGATAAAATATTAAAGTCAGTCAAATAAATATAAAACTTACCAAGTGCAATAATGTGTTCCTTCTTGTAACAAGGTTAGGATAAGAGTGAGGTTTGAAATAGAAGCTGAGATGTGGTTATTTTAGTGAGTTAAAGTGAGTAGAGTTTAGACTTGTTATTGAAAAGAGACTTCTGACAAGATTAAAGATGTACTTTAAAGGGACAATACAACAAACACCAAATATACTATAAATACAAATATATACAAATATACACTACCACATTATCCCCCCACCAGGAGAAGTGGCGTCCCGACACTGACATATAACAACCACCCCAAAACACGGAAAATATAACTATAACCTTCACTACAATAAAACTACTTTAAATCATAAATATCTGACTCCAACCAATCTGGGGGACGTTTTATGCGTTGTGGTCGTTTGACTGGAATAGGAATAACAGACTTCTTAACTGGAGTGACAACTTTATTTGAATGCGACCTTAAAACTCTTGAAATAACAGGAATAGGTATTAGAAATGGAATAATAATAATTAATATATACACATTTAAAATAAAGGCGGGAAATCATTGAATGAAAACATAAATGAAAAAGGTTTATTACAATTATAATGAAATCTTTCAGAAATCAATACATACCCTATGAAATAGGAGTTTTTATAAAAAGGCTGATTATTTAATACTAGCAGATACACTAATACAAGACTGAAAATAACAATATGAAAAGATTAAACTAAGTAAAATATTCTAAAAATACACAATTATACAAATACTTATACAAATACTTATAGAAATATTTATTGAAATATACTAAATACTTAATTACTTCTTATATAAAATATATACCAATTATAGTACTTTATTAAATAGATAAAATATTAAAGTCAGTCAAATAAATATAAAACTTACCAAGTGCAATAATGTGTTCCTTCTTGTAACAAGGTTAGGATAAGAGTGAGGTTTGAAATAGAAGCTGAGATGTGGTTATTTTAGTGAGTTAAAGTGAGTAGAGTTTAGACTTGTTATTGAAAAGAGACTTCTGACAAGATTAAAGATGTACTTTAAAGGGACAATACAACAAACACCAAATATACTATAAATACAAATATATACAAATATACACTACCACATATACAAAATTAATTATATTCTTTATCTTGGTGAAAGCGATGATGTCTCGTTATGATTTTACATGGAAATAAATTTGTAACTTATTAATGAACCAGCGGTTGTCAGGCAAGATACACGCACATTTTGCAACCAGAGATAAATATAGAACAAGCTTAAAAAAAAAAGCGTTTTTTTATACACTCCTAGCAGTTATGGTCTGAAATGCGCGAATATATCAGAAATGGACTTGATATAAATATATATTTTAAAGGATAATATTGGTGTCAGTCATTATCACGTATGTGATAGAACTCGTTAAACACGATCCAGATATAATTTTAACACAGAGATCCTTGCTACGATAGATGCGTAATAAAAATTTCAACTACGAAGTGACGAACAAAAAAGGAAAACACGAGTTATCTTCTATTTATTTAACTTACTGAAGTGACGAGTGATAACAGATGTGGAAATTCCGCTTAATAACGTGAGACTGACATTTAAAAACAGTATTTGAATGTCACTAGAAAAACACGAAAATAATAGAAATAGTCAGAAATAGAAATAGTCGGTACATTCATTTTATACTTAATAAAAACATGGTAATGCACAGACTTATATACTTACGCATATTGGATCGTAGCTTCCTAAACTATGTCCCTATGTCCCTTGATTGTACTAAAAATCGTGATTTGAAAAAATATATCACTGTTAGACCATAAGGTCAGTTGAGTTCGAATTTCTTATGACAAAATGGCCATCCCTTGTATGCAAATAGTGTAAACACATCAAGGTTTTGATGAAACATGAAATACATGGTTATAACCCAAAGATCTTAGGTTTTTTTTTTATATTCACTCATATTAGATTGTAACTTCCTGAATTATGGCCCTTGATTGTATGTAAAATCACGTTCTTAGCTTTTGAACACTCTAGCTCGAGGTAACAATTTTCATCTGATTTTTGATGAAATGTCAAATACACATTTATTATCCAAAGATCTTGGTTCCTTCTGATAATGGTGCATATCGGATCGTAACTTCCTGAATAATGGCCCTTGATTGTATGAAAAATCACATTTTTAACTTGTGGTTCCTTTAGAGGTCACAATTTTTACCCAATTTTTAAAAATGTGTAAATATGAAAAATCACGTTTTTAGCTTGTGGACCTTCTAGAGGTCACAATTTTTATCCAATTTAAAAAAGTTTTTTTTTAAATTTATTGCTGTTACACCCTATTAATGGTTTAGCTCCAATTGTGTGATAATCGGACCAAAACTGCCTGACGAAATGGCAGCTCCTTATACGCAAATAGTGTAAAAGAATGCCATACTAAGGTTGTGGTCTATTAGAAGTCACAATTTTTATCATATTTTGATGAAATTTATTAAAATATTTGTGCGCATATCAGACCGCAACTTCCTGGATAATGGCCCCTTATTGTACAGAAAATCAGGTTTTTTAGCTAATGGATTCTCTAGAGGTCACAATTTTTTATTTGATTTTAAAAACTGGACATATCACCGTTCTACCATAATAAAGGTTGAGTTTGAATTTCGAGAAAATTGAAACGAAACTGCAAATTTGCATTAAAGTATGTAATACGGAAGTTGTGGACACTCTAGAGGTCACAGTTTTTTTTATATTTGCACACTTCAGACAAAATGTTCTAGATACAAATTGTGGCCTCTAGAGGGTCCACAATCTTGATAAATACCATACTCCTTGCAATGTTTGGTTTGATTGGAGCTAATTCCACTCAAACACTGCTGTAACGAAAGAATATTTCTGTTCCTAATTATGACTGGTCAATAGTCTAATTAACAACCAATACTTAACTGCGTAGCACTATCATTCAGGTTTAAACAAAGATCCAGGTATGTTTACAAAACTTTACATCATGATTCATGAAATTTATTACACACAATTAACCAGTGCATAGCACAATATTGCAGAAAAACTAATTATGTGACCATCAGGGCTATCAAAACCGCTACAATGTAAACAATACTGGTTGGAGATGAACAATACTTTAGGGCAGACCCCTAAACGAAGGGCTGTCATGTTGCTGTACTATATAGGGATTTGATTAAAAGGGAAGAATAGACACACTCTCTCAAAAGCTTAAATATCAGAAGTCAAATCAGCAATGGTCATAGAGGGATTTCTCGAGCCATTGATTCAGGAATATGTGGAATTACATACTTTCACACCATTTGCTCTCAAGGAGCGGACATTTTGTGTGGCAGATTCGGTTGGATAATGAAAGGGATATTCGGTCTCCCGTCCGATCAGGCAGGTTTCCCCCCGAGTTCTTCGGTTTCTTCCTGCAGTAATGATCGAAATCATTCGCACGATCTGTGCCAAGGGCCAAATTTGAAAAGGCCTCAGGCCTAATTTGCTACCCTTGTAAAATGACGCGATTATTATTATTATTATTATTATTGTAACATCTAGAGGGACCACAAGCTAAAAATGCTGTCTTACATGCAATCAGGGGCCATAATCCAGGAAGTTACGGTCCGAGATGTGTGAATATCAAGATCTTTGGGTTAGAAACGGATAAAAATTGTGATCTCTGGAGTGTCTGTTTACCAGCTACAAACATCATTTTTTGTACAATCAGGGGCCATAATACAATTTCGAAAGTAACTGAGTTCTTTGGTAGATAAACCTATACTTTAAGTTTCATCAAAATCTGATAAAAATTGTGACCTGCAAAGTGTCCACAAACAAATTGTGGAGCAACCAAAATATACACCCCCATGAAAAAGTGGATGTATAAAAAGTAGGGTCATTTTAAATGAAGAAGTGGGATCATTATAAATGAAACAGTGTTGTCATGACAAATGAAATATTGTGAATAAGTAGTTCTGTATTTAATTTCAGTTGGATTTTGATTGGTTAATAAAGAACAACAATGTTACTAGGTTTCACATAAAAGTTAATGAATCAGTGGATTGTGGAACTTCTAATGAAAAAAATCGAGCTTTAGAATTATATGTTAATATTGATGGTGAATCTATTCCTATAAGTGAACGGGATATTGACGTCAGGTAAGTGATCAACAGACACATGTAAGAATAAATATAAGGAATAGAGATTCTGATTATAATTTATGTATCTCTTTCTTTAAGACCATTTTAGTCTGTACATAGTATTGTATGTGAGGTGCTTGATAAAATGGTGACCATGGATAATACGGTTTAACTCATTGGGTGATCAATTGGCATAGAATGACCCGAAACACAGAATTTGAACAAATCGAAAAAATATCGAGATGGAATGGGACAAGAATGGTTTTGAAATGTTAAAGACATTAGTACAAACTATAATTACACCAAGTTTCAGATTTTTAGGTCTTCATCTACTGGGTTCTTTCAGCTCAAAATTATGAGGCAATTTTTAAAAATTTGTGTCTGAAACCATATTCGAGGCCAATTTTCTGGGAATCTAGTGAAGACTGATGTATATTCAGGTCTTATTTAGTACTACTGGCAATCTCTGGATAGGCCAAAATTTGGATCTATTTCTATTACTTTATAGGTCCTGGAGCACTACAAAATCCAGAAAATATACAATTACATCAATTTGTTGGGGGGTTTTCATGGCAAAGTAGCATGTGAACCCTACCGCTCAGCTGTAATCCTTTAACTCGACCACATTTGAGATGTATATCTTCACTGCAAAGATAAAAACAAGATACCAGAAACTTGAGTAAAATAAACTTATCCATAACTCAGTCAATTTTGCACTGTCTAGTTTTTACATGTACAATTAAATATATTTTTTCCAGATTTTTTCGAGGGAGGTCGATTTCCCCCCTGGCTGACTTGACATGGAATAATGACCCATAGGTCCTTAGTTAGATTATCCGGTCTTTTACATTATAAACAAATTTAAGAAAATCCATTTGATTGCGTTGCCAGTTCAATACCCAGCAATCTTATTTTTTAATTTTTTTTATTGTAAAATTTCTCTCTGCATGGGCCATATCTATTTTTTAATAAATCCTTATTGTCATCACAATTCATGTTTATTTATGTTAATGCAAGAATTATAGGATTTATTGTGGGAACGGGTGCAACTCTTACTTGATTTGGCCTAAGATGCTGGATAATCAACCACATAAAAAAAAATAAACTCCCGGTTACACATGGGCCTACATACATTGATGACTAGAAGGTTCTGGCCTCTGGGTGACAGAGACTAAGTATGGGCCAGGAACCAAGCACAGCATTATCACTTCCATCTTGGAATTGTGGTATCATATCAAAAAGTCTGTCAATTGATGCATAATTTTACAAGGAAGCATGCAAGGTAATTGAATGGATGGAGACTTAGTACAGATTACTTTACAGGTTTTATTTACTTATTCTAATGTGGGTTGAAGAGTAATATTGTACAGTACATAGCATGTGGTTTTTTTATTACAGATTTTGTAGTCAGTTAGTTCCAATCTATAGTTCCAAGTTTTAATAGTAAGAGGAAGATGAAGGATATAAAAACAGTACCATGAAAAAACTCTGCTACTGGCAATCAAGAATTTAGTTTATAATGGCACAGGTAATAAGGACAAGTGAAACAAATAGGAAAACTATTTATTATTAAAATTAAATAACAAATTTTTTATGTATTTATTGTCTATTAAAATGGGTTTGTCCGTTCATCTGTCTCTCCGTCACACTTTTTGGAAATCGATTTTTACTGTGCAAAAACTGTCTTTCTAATTGAGCTAGAATGTTCAAACTTTGTGTAGGTGTTTATTAGGTTGATACCCTGATGGAGTTCGAACATGATCATTTTCTGCTTAAGGTAAGCAGAGATAAGCAATTTGATCGGTTGATGCTTGAGCGCTTTAGGACATGATAACTTAAGTTATAATTAAGTCAGAGTGATGAAACTTGGTTTATAGTTTTATTACACCAATACCTTGACTAAGTTTGACAATGAGCATTTTCTGCTCAGGATAAGCCGAGCGATAAGCAATTTGATTGGTCTATATTTTGGAACACTATAACTCTCCTTCTAATTGAGGTAGAATGATAAAGCAAAGATGAGCATTTTCTGCTTAGGGTCACCGATGCGATTGGTTGATTCTTTGGGGCATGTTAACATTTGTTATAATTAAGTGAGAGTGATGAAACTTTTCATTATATCATCACCTAGACTAAGTTTGGTGGTGAGAATTTTATGCTAAGGCTAAGGAGCGACATGCAATTTGATTTCTCAAGACTTTATGACATAACTCTGCTTTTAACTGAGATAGATATTCATTTGGTAAGGAGCACCAAGCAATTTGATTGGTCAAGACATTACAACATAACAACTCTGCTTTCAGATGAGGTAGAATGTTTAAACTTGATGTAGTTGTTCATTAGGTGAATATATTGACTGGGTTCACTGAAACATTTCATGCTAAAGCCAAGCAGAGCTAATCAATTTCATTGATTGATGCTTTGGGACAAGATTCTATCTGATAGAGAGTGATGAAACTTCATGTATAGTTTGATTGTTCAATAATTTTGAAAAAAATAAATGTGCGATTAATTAATATGTGTCATCTATTTAATTTGGGATTTTGGCGGGGGACATAAGCCTCACTGTTGGCTTTTTTTCTGCATTTGTGCGGTGCACTTGTAAGAAAATAAACACAGACTAAAATAATGAATCATTTGATGCATTTGTTAAATCCAATACAAATTTTATGTTGTTAATTCTCTCTTAATCATACATTATGCAAGAGCCAAATCTGATTATTGCAAATCTTAATTTAGGCTTAAGATGTTAGAGAAATTATAAATTAGATCTTTATTTCAACAATGAATCATTTGATGCATTTGTTGAATCCAATCCAAATTTTATGTTGTTAATTCTCTCTTAATCATACATTATGCAAGAGCCAAATCTGATTATTGCAAATCTTAATTTAGGCTTAAGATGTTAGAGAAATTATAAATTAGATCTTTATTTCAACAACAAGCCCAAAATCAATTCTGTAGACCCACAGATGCTTAGCTACATCTTGGATTTAAGTAGGATTTCACTGATTGATGAAAACATAAATGGCCCCCCGAGTGGAGATTATTAACCATTCCGTTGACATCATCATTTATTCAGGGTAAATGATAGAGTGTACGATGCAAGGCCGCTGTTGAGCAAAGCGGCATGTCTGTCTTTCATCGGATCATAATTTGAGTACACACACAGAGACATTAAGGATTTGAACCTATAAAAATGAAATCGGCGAAGATAGCAAGAAGCTCAACTCTGACTCTGGGGGTCAAGCGTTGTATTCACTTCATTTTATCTGGGATTTCTCTTTTAATATAACTAGATTTGTTGATACAAGCTTACTAATTTGTATAACAGGTTTATTAGCACAATTAGTTATTTTATTACATTGATTTATGTTTTTTTTGGTATATTATAGCCTTTTAATTATGAATATTACAAGAAGTGTATTTAAATTATTTACTTTTGTATTCATTGTTAAGCTTTTTTTATATTTCATAATATAAGTGTGCAATAGATATAGACTGATTATAATATTATAGCCTTTGTGTAAAGAAGAATATTTTAGCTCATAATTTTACCCTCTTCAACATTGTTCAAACTGACTTAAAAATTTAAATAGCTGCCCGAACGTAACTTCCAGAAGTAGCTGCTTCGTTCCTTGTGAAATTAATGGTATTTTCCTTTGAAGCAGTACTATCTGTAAAAACTATCACTTAGATTATTTTATATGTTATTCAAGTTTATATGATGGATCCATTCAAGTATTTGATTTGCATTTATCTGAATTTAATTAGGTCAAAACAAAATATATTGTGATATTTTTTAACATTTTCAATCGCTTATTTTACAACATTTTCAATCTCATATTTTATAATATTTACAATCTGATATTTTACAACATTTTCGATTTGATATTTTATATTTCATATTTTGTAACATTTTCAATCTGATATTTTATAATATTTTCAATCTGATATTTTATAATATTTTCGATCTGATATTTTATAATATTTTCAATCTGATGCCCTCTAACTTTCAGAAAGCAGAACACTATATTAAAATTGGTTCTTCTGTCTGTCACACTCTTAGGGTAAAATAAATCTGCTTCTGATTGAGGAAGAATGTTTCAACTACCCGGTAGTTGTCTTGACTTAGTTCCACAATGAGCATTTTCTGCTTAGGCTCAGCGATGATAATACTTTTTCATTGGTCAAGTTTTTGGTACACAATAACTCTAATAAATTCTAAATGATGTAACTGTCTTTGTTAGGTGAATATCTTGGCTTATGATAAGCAATTTGATTGGTCAAGACTTTAGATAGAACACAATAATTCAGCTAATTAAAGTAGAATGCTCCAACTTGGTGTAGATGTTCATTAGGTGAGTCATGGCCTGTTTTTGATGATGAACATTCGTTGCAGATGTAAGCAAATATCATTTGACAATGCTTTGAAACATGCATTGATTCTAATGATAGTTTCATTACATTGAGTGCCTTGAATAAGTTTGATAATAAGCATTATTTTCTAAATTTGGAAGTAATTAATGAATCATGAATGTCATCTATTTATTTTTGGATTAAGGTTGGGGACATCGTCAAGCCTCATTGTTGACTTGTTTACAACATTTTTAATCAATATTTTATAATCTGATATGTTGTTATTCATTTAATTACATGTGCATTAAAATGTATTTTTGTTGTATTGTCCATAAGTTTTTATAGCAACAGGATCATCTGTCTTTCACACAATAACCCTGATATAATGTTAAAACGAGGGACAGATGTTCATTAGGTGAGTGTCTCAACTGAGTTCAATGATTAACATTTTCTTCTTAGGCTAAGCGTAGGTAAGCAATTTGATTTGACGATACAATTAAGGGAAAGGTTTACCTCCCTTGTATATTTTAAGTGAAGCATACATCACAGCGGGAATGTGACGTAACACACACACAAAAACACATCAGTATAAAATTCTATCCAAAGTCTAATTTCCATTTACACCCATATAAGATCAGTCTTTTTGATAGTAGTATATATTATTTCTTATTAGTTCTAACAAGTTCCTCTACACTTATATCCCCCTTTAAAACACTGTTCCTAACACTTTCTTGATGTTTTAATTTAAAAACAATAGCCCGCATGGTTCTTTTATAATGAACATTTAATAGTCTGTTACTATGATGAAAACATTCTCTTTCAATAGCTTCTGGTAGTCTGTCGGTTACCTAAAATCAACAATAAAAGCATTTATTTAGTGGCATGCAATAAAGTAAGTGTCATAGACATTGAGGAAAACTAAGAGGAAACTACAGGTATTCATAAATACTTGTCCCTCAGGGATCTTGCATATAAGATCTCAAACCATAACATCATAGAGATTGTCTGCGATATCACTTATGTTGGAGCAGACATTAAACACCAAACAGACACCAAAGAGAGAGAGATAGAGAGAGAAATGGGGTTTAAGGTCCACTTGACACAAACTAGGTAATTTCAGGACTATCTGTTAACTATGTTGTCTGCTAGTGGTGTGTGAGAGAGTGACAGTGAGAGTGAGTGCATGTCAGTCCAGGTGTGTGCTGTGTATACACAGGTCAGGTGATGAGGGTTGCATGATGTGTAGGGTGTGTTTAAGAGTAGAGGTGAGATGAAGGTGGACTAGAGTTGTTACCTATGACATGCTATGATTGAATAAAGGGATTATAAATATACTTAACATGGTAGCAGAGCATGGTTCATAGGTAATAGTGAAAGTTACAATACAATGGCTGCATCTTTTAAAACACCACCAGCTTTTAATAGCTCAGAAAAACCATATGATCGATGGCTGGAAGAAATCAAGGCTTGGAGAAGTTTAACTGATTTACCTTCTGAAAAGCAAGCTTTAGCCATAGCTCTGAGCCTGGATGAGAAAGATAAAAGTGGAATTAGGGATAAAGTGTTTAATGAACTTTCAACTGATGAACTTAGTTCTAATGATGGTGTGAATAAATTGACCGATTTCATGGACAAACTGTTCAAAAAGGATGAATTAACTGAAGCTTATGAAGCCTATTTAGAGTTCGACAAATTTAAAAAAAAACCAGACATGTGTACTGAAGTTTATGTGAGTGAATTTGAAAAGAGATATAACAGATCAAAGAAGTTTAGAATGGATCTACCTGTCGCTGTTCTAGCCTTCAAATTATTAGATGGAGCTGGCTTAGAAAGTAAAGGTCGTCAATTGGTGTTAACGGGGGTAGATTACAGTAAGACTCAGACTTTATTTAAACAAATGGGTAATTCATTAAAGAAATTCTTCGGTAAACAGTCGATTTCTGCTGTGTCATGTGATGGTATCAAAAGTGCGTCATCTAGTATTAAAGTTGAACAAGACCCCTATATTAGCGAGAGAGAAGAAGATGTGTTGGAAGCAAGGAATTTTAGCAGATATGGAAGGGGAAGTAACTTTGATTTTAGAAGAGGTCAGAGAAGAATGAGAGGAGGATTTAATTATGGATATAGAGGAGCGTATAATCAAAGTAATCAGCGTAATCAATATAATCAGAGTAATCAAATGTTGAAACCAATAAATCCTATTTCCTTTGATGGAACACCATTAAAGTGTCGTAGTTGTGAATCAATCAGACATCTCGTAAAAGACTGTCCCTATTCTTACGAGAACATGAGTAAGTCACAAGGGCCAGAAAAGGCTATTCTATACACTGGAAGTGAGCCCATGGAAATGAAAACATTTGCATGTGAAACATTATATTCGGCAGTTTTAGATAGTGCTTGTTCTTCAACGGTTGCAGGTAAGGGATGGATGAAATGTTATCTAGACAGTTTAAGTGATAAAGAACGTCAGGGTATTGAACAATTAGATAGTGATACTATTTTCAAATTTGGAGGGGGTTGTAAATTGAAATCATTGGGACGAATTAAAATTCCATGTAAGTTAGCTGGTGTGGAATGTGTTTTAGAAACAGATGTGGTAGATAGTGACATACCTCTTCTTTTAAGTAAAGAAACTATGAAACGCGCTAAAGTAAAACTTGATCTTGAAAATGATTCTGCACAGATGTAAAACTTCATTGTTCTACGGCTGGACATTATTGTATAGATCTAGAACAATCTGATATAGATATTAGAGACACATTTGAAGTTTTTCAGACTGAGGGTAATAGTAATAATACCGAAAAATATAAAATGGTGCAAAAACTTCACAAGCAATTTGCACATCCCACAAGTTGTAGACTAAAAGCCTTAATAAAAGATGCTGGATTTTATGAAACAGAATTCCAAACTATTATTGATGAAATTTCAGATAATTGTCAAGTTTGTAAACGTTATAAACGGACTCCATCTCGACCGGTAGTATGTCTTCCGATGGCGACAGAATTTAATGAATGTGTAGCAATGGATTTGAAACAGTGGAATGCAAATGTGTATTTCTTACATTTAATTGATCTGGCAACACGATTCAGTTTAGCAAGTGTTATTTATCAAAAAGCCCCTGATGTCATAGTAGAGGAAGTCATGCTGAAATGGATAGGTGGTGGTTTTGGTGCTCCTAAAAAGTTTTTAGCTGATAACAGTGGTGAATTTGCGAATGATCAGTTCATGGACATGTGCGAAAATTTGAATGTTCAGGTTATCAATACAGCTGCCAGGAGTCCTTGGCAGAATGGTCTTTGTGAACGGAATCATTCAGTTGTAGACGATTGTGTAGCTAAGCTTTTAGAGGATGATCCGCAAATGAAACTTAAAGTAGCGTTAGCTTACAGATGGTTTATGGGTGGAGCCCCCATCAACTTGTTTTCGGTGTGAACCCAAATTTACCATCAGTTATGGATGATAAACCTCCTGCTTTAGAAGGAAAGACAATAAGTGCAACCTTTGCCAGCCATTTGAATGCGTTACATGCTGGGAGAAGAGCGTTCATTCAGGCAGAAGCCTCTGAAAGAATTCGTAGGGCTTTAAGACATCAGATCAGAACATCTAGTGGTCCATTTGAACAAGGGGAACTTGTATATTATAAAAGAGACGACAACAATAAGTGGAGAGGGCCTGGTAAAGTGATTGGGCAGGATGGAAAAGTGGTATTTGTTCGACACGGTAGTGTATATGTAAGAATTCATCCATGTCGGTTAACCAAGGTTGGAGAAGAATTCACTGAGCAGAAAAATGATAAACTTAATGAAGATAAATTGGATGGAAATGAAAAATGATAAAACTGTGTCGGTTGAATTCGATAGTGATGAAGATTTGGTAGCTCAGAAGGAAAATTTAACTGTTGGTAGATCTGTTCAAAAGTTAACAGATTTACCATGTGATAATGAGCAAATTAAATATAAGTTGAAAAATAGGGATCAGTGGATTGAAGCGACAGTATTGAGTAGAGGTGGTAAAGCGACAGGTAGAAATTGGGTGTATTTAAATATTAGAGACAGTGGTGATGATAATGCAAAAGGTGTAGATTTTGTAAAGGATTTGAGTGAATGGAAAGCTTCAGACCAATGTGATGAGATAGTAGTAGAAGTAAATGAAGCGTCGTTTGGTCGTGGGTTTGAAGAATCAGATATACAGGCAGATTCGCCTACTGCTACAAAAGAAACTCTGAGAATATTTCTTTCATTAGCCGCAACAATGAACTCGGCATGTCAGTCAATTGACATCAAAGCAGCTTTCCTGCAGGGAGATGACATTTCACGTGAAGTGTATTTAAAACCGCCAAGAGAGGTGGATGGTGAGGGTATTATTTGGAAACTGCTAAAATGCGTCTATGGACTAAGTGATGCATCTAGGAATTGGTATATGAGTGTGAAAAATAAGTTACTTAAGATAGGATGTACAATATCTAGCATTGATCCTGCATTTTTCTTTTTCTTTCATGAAAATTGTATATCTGGCATGTTTCTAACTCATGTTGATGATTTTCTATGGTGTGGAAATGATAAGTTTAAAGCGTCAGTTATAGATAAAGTACTTGAATCATTTGTAAGTGGAAAACAAGAATCAGGTTTATTTAAGTATATTGGCTTAGAATTACAGAATTGTGTTAATTGTATTATATTACACCAAGAATCTTACATTAAGCAAGTTGAAAATATAAATATAAATGGCTCTAGGTATGAAAATAAGGATAGTGATTTGAATGAATTTGAAATTACTAATTTAAGAGAAATCATTGGTCAGTTAAGCTGGGTTTCAAATCAATCTCGTCCCGATCTATGTTTTGATATTTTAAATTTGGCTGTTTCTATGAAAAGGCCAAAAATTGAGCATTTAATATTAGCACATAAATGTGTAAAGAAGCTGAAAGGTGACAGTTGTAAAGTAATGTTTCCTTGTTTAGGTGCTTTAAAAGATATTAAGATTATTGTATTTTCTGATGCTTCATATGCAAATTTATGTGATAATGTTTCAAGTGCTGAGGGATATGTAATATTCTTACAGGGTAGTTCTGATTCAGTTTGTCCAATAGTGTGGTGTTCTAAGAAAATTAGGAGGGTTGTAAAGAGCACTATAGCTGCAGAAACTTTGGCATTATGTGATGCTCTAGACATGGCAGTTTATGTCCGGGCGATTTTAAGTGAGATTGTAAATACTTATTGTAAAATTCCAATTTTTTGTTATGTTGATAATAAGTCATTGTGTGATAATTTGTATTCTACAAAACTTGTTCAGGAAAAGCGTTTGCGCATTGATATTGCAAGTGTTAAGCAAATGTTAGAAAACGGGGAAATTAGTAAAATTGAGTGGGTTCCAAACACTCATCAACTTTCTGATTGTTTAACAAAACGGGGAGCAGCTTCAAAAACTTTAAGGGAAACCTTCAGATCTGGAAAATTATGTTTTAAAAACAAATAATTTGTAATTGTATATATCATATATTTAAGATCTAATTTTTAGATTTCCAAGATAAAATGTGATAAAACAAAAAATATTTATAAACATGTACATATTTTGATATTTTTAGAAAGAAAAAAAAATTAAAAAAAGAAATAAATGGAGAATTTGTTCATTGTAAATGATTATTTATGTATAATTTGGTAATTTTATATAATTTGTATATTTATATTAGTTCCACCTTGTGAGAGTGTACCGGTAATATTGTATTTATATTTATATTGTACATCAAAAAGTAAAAAAGTGGAGATCTGTTAACTATGTCGTCTGCTAGTGGTGTGTGAGAGAGTGACAGTGAGAGTGAGTGCATGTCAGTCCAGGTGTGTGCTGTGTATACACAGGTCAGGTGATGAGGGTTGCATGATGTGTAGGGTGTGTTTAGGAATAGAGGTGAGATGAAGGTGGACTAGAGTTGTTACCTATGACATGCTATGATTGAATAAAGGGATTATAAATATACTTAACACTATCATATGGTTTAATTTTATTTCAATAATTCGCTTGCAGCGGGAGTAAGCCGAAGGACCCGGAGAAAACCCACGAGGATGGACATGCGACCCTACTCCTTGCCACATACAACCTGGGATTCGAAAACCACGCCAGTTGCATCAATGACTGGCTTTATGATACAGTGCACGCTAACCATTTAGCCACCCAACCCCCCCCATAACACCATAGATATTATCTCACAGTGCTCCTAGACTATTCCACACAGACATTTTGTTTAAAGCACTTGTGATTCAGTTCTGCACAATAAAAGTTCAACACCAAGGCACCACTAAACATAACGCCTAAATAAATATTCTCACTTAGGCAGACTATTAGATACATGTATAAGACTATCTTGGAATTACATACTGTAGTACTTCAGACTATTAAGACCATCTACAATCTGCAGAACAAACCAATTTTTAATTTCAATATTACTAGTACCTCAGTTGTTAGAGCATCGGTTAAAAATTTTCTTCCAGAGTTTCTCATTTTCTCAGACTTTGGATCACATTTTACCTCTATTAATGGTTTTGAGAAATTATTTTCTAAATGACCTCTCCACTCTTTATAAACAATAGTTGCAGCTTCAGCAATATCTGAATCTTCATTCTTTCTCAATTTGTTAATTGTTTTATCTAAAAATAGTAATTTTAATATTAACCCCTATGTAGTAGTAGTAGAATGTACACAGCTCAGTTAATAAATCTCTTCATTTGTTTCGTATTCACTCCTGTTTTTGCATAGAATGTTTCTACATTTTTTTAAAACTGGGGGCATCTTAAGCCACTTAAGGCTCAATAACTCGCCTTTTGTGAGCCGTTGACATCAAGGTAATCCTTTTTCATTAGGAATTGTCACGTATATAACATTTCTGGAGTATAATGACTAGTGCAAGCTCCTACCTTACCGTAATAGGTTGTCAAAATCACCTACTAAAAGTTAAAAGCATTTGTTTGTCAATAGCATCCATAGTGACAGAAAAGGAAAGATGTTTTATAGATACATGTATGCATATTCTACACATCACCTCCAAAATTAGAACAAGCGGTTGCCAAGGAAGATACATCAACATTTTGCAAGAGATGGACAGAGAACAAGCTATAAAAAAGCAACTTTTTTGGACAATCAGACGCACAAGTATCGAAAGGAAACCAGATTTTTGGGATATAAACATCAGATAAAACGTGATTTTTTCGTACAATCAGGAGCCGATATGGCAGAATATCGAAATGAACCAAGATCTTTTGGTTATAATAAATAACATTTCTAGTTTCGTTAAAATCGGATAAAACAACATCCAAATGTCATGGTTTCTTTTACATGCATGACAAAATGAACATGTGGCCTAGTTTTTTGGTCCTAGAATTATGAAAATATTGTTACACATGTACTGATGTAGACAATAGTGTACTCTATGACTGCTTTTGATGAGTTGACCTTTCGCATCAATGGGGTTTTAAAGGGACAATAACAATCTTGCTGGCTTGACAGGTCCAGAAAATACAATTAGCCTTATTCTTACTACAAGATGTTTAAGTGTCCTACCTGTTGTGTAAATTATCCTTTACAACCTATCTTACTTGTCCCGAGGGTTCGAAAATATGTTTATCCCAAATTTGAGCCTTATCACTTCTTTACATATGGTCTTCTTGTGGCCATGTCCGAACTGTAAGGTTGTCTTAGTACCAATAATATAATTAACCTACCTATTTTGGTTGATAATAAAACATGTTTTGGTGGTTGTTTTCTACCAAGCTCTTGTATACTCTCAATCATAATCTCTTTCGACTGATTCTTTAGTTTTAATTTATTTTTCAATCTTTCTATGTCTTCCATTACAACAACACCCTGTTGTTTAAGAAAAAATAAACGACATCACTGTATAGAAAGCTTTGGGGCATGATTGATACAAGAATCAGACAACTTCAATTATGTGCTGCAGACAAAGGTTTAGTTTACAACTGCAGATTTAGTTGTAAGCTTGTTATATAACATTAGCAGACAGTTTCCAATTTCGAAAGTATCCGTAACGTATATATCTGTATCTGTAATTAAATTGTATGATGAGAATATTTACACTGCTTGTTTGCATTGACATAGTTTGCATTAACATACAATATATCTGTGAGGATATTATTAAATCCACAAAAGTCTGCTGAACCAAGACTCTAGCAATTGAATTTAGGGTCTAGCCTCGATCAGCATTACTAAAGTCGGTATAAGTACAGTGTGTCGGAAGCTAAAAGTTCAGTAAAATGAGAAGTTAAAGATCGATTCGGCTGGTGGTGATGGCTAGTGTAGTTCACCTCCTTAATAACATAACGGGGAGTTGGGATGGCCTAGTGGTCTAGAGTGCGGCACTTCGACCTCTAACTGGACGGCCACCTCTGGCTTGCGGCTGTGGTTTCGAGTCTTGGTGTGAGTGTGGAGATAGGGGCGCCTTCTCATTCTCGTGGATTTCCTCCCACTGCTAAAGACCCCTACGTGCATGCAAATTTTTGAAATAAAATTAAAACCATGTTAGTCCCGAAAAGACCTAGTTGTGTTGAGTTGACTTTAAACCCCTTTTCTCTCTCTCTCTTTAATAACTTTACAATAACATAATGTCGCTGGTGTCAAAAATCTCGTAAATCGATTTTATCAAGTTTTCAGGATGAAGAAAAAACTTTCTAAATCTATGCCTAATACATTTTCTAATCGCTAAAGCGTACATGGCAGAACCAAATGAAACGACTTATCATATATTGTAGTACAGATATTAAAATCATCTAGGTTTTGCTGTATTCCGACTTATTGAAAATTTGATCCCAATTTTTTTCCTAAATTTTGAGATACGAGTTGTATGAGACTTTCGTGTCTAACATTTGGGTTGAAACTGTCAAACTTATGAAGATACAAGGATTTCTTTTATAAAACGAACGTATATTTGCTAATTATGTTGATGACTGGAGCGGCTAGTAATGTCTGTTCTGTAGTCTGGGGTTTGAGACTATAACTAATGTCCATCATCAGCTTGTAAACTCTTTAGTTATGACGATTAAGACTGAAAGATTGGAATGGATTGGGTTTAATGGCTCATCAACACATAGTTCAGCTCTAAACGTTGGTCTCATTACACTCACCCTGAACGTTCAGGGATTGTTCCATTCAATCAATGTCGAAAAAAAATTGGAGAACAGTCAATGTTGCGGGACAACTTTTCACTGCTAACCCATGGGGTGTCAATCCGTGTGAAAGCTTGTACAATGTAACGCCTGTGCATTGCGTTTCGTCTAATATGACTGACATTCCTGAATATGGACGTTGACCTGCAGTTAGAGTGCCATGGCGGGGAAATGTAACTTGATGGGAGGGGACGTATTTTTAACAGAGCGTTGTGTCGCTCATACTGTCTCTAGCGAAGTAAGTAAGGTCTTATTTTCTCACTAAGATGTTCGTTTACATTGTACAGGTGCCCACCTGGATTGACACCCCATGGTTTGGCAGTGAAAAGTTGCCCAGTAAAATTGACTGGGGTTTCAATTATTTTCGACGTTCAGAGCTGAACTAATCAACACAATACTTCGGTCCTTTTGAGACAACCATTATTATTTTGTATATTACGATTTTTGACGACATAACGACGGTCCAATAAGAACATGAGATTTTTTCACATGATCATGACATAACTATGATTTCTGATTGGTTTTCAGGCTCGGTATTTTCGCAGCCGATGTATCACTGAATTCTTTGCCAAGTCGTCAAATAAAAGAAAAATCGGGAAAATTGAGTTACGATATTTTTGACGCCCAACGATGATAAACATTTAAATTTAAAACATCCCGTCCCTGAATATTTCTACGACAGTACGGCCACAGGTAGTGGTAGAGAGAGGTTTGAACTAGGCCTACGGTACTTTAGTAGGCTATCTATACTTACTTACTACTACTAGTCGCAGGGAATGAATGTAGAGCCTAGTAGGCTATTATTATTAGTAGGCCTACTTTATTATTATTAGCCTATTCTTATAGGCCTAATTAAATTGTTTCTAATTTGTTTCAGCTCTATCATCAGTAGACTGAGTAGTATGAATCATTGCCATACTATTATCATCTCTGAAAAACACATACCTTCAGTGATTCTATTGTAGTTTGTTTAAGCGAAACTTTAACTGCATGTTCATCTGTTGCTACCTTTTTCCTTTCAGATTTCACCAAAAATTTATCCATTTCACTCAATAATTCAACAATTTCTTTAAAAGAAATGTTGATGTTTTTGTTTTTACTCTTGGGACTCTCTTAAACGAGAGCATGAATAAGGGAAATAACTCACACCTAATCAGGACTGAGACTAGTAATTATTTGCTCAACATTCCGTTGTTTGCAATCTTTATTGGCACAATATGGGGACCACATTTGGTAATCTCCTCATCATAAAATTGTAGGAGGTTGATCGTTTAGATTTTTTGCTACGTGAATTTGAAGTTGACTGGGGTGAAAATCTCACTTCCAATATAATGATAAATGATTGCTCCACAGATTACAGAATTAGAATGACATTTACCCCCCCCCCCCCCCGCTGTAAATATTGATGGTATTACCCAAAACTGCTCTGAAATTGCAAATTTGATCCCTTTTCTTCTATTTTACACAAAACGTTAACCCCAAAATGCAGGAAGAGGGGAGAACAAAATTAAGAGAAAAATTGTCTATTTATAACTGGCCCTACCATCATGAAATTTCAGGAAATAATTACTAGTCTTCGTCCATATGGATGCAGACCACCATTATTCCCCATTGACTTCGCTGTTAATTTTGGCCTCTTTGCCCCCTCCGACTTTTCCCCAAATTTTCGTTGGGCTGAATGCTTTTCACTATAGACAGAGGAATAAATATGGACTTAAATTTGTACGAGGTTGACCACCAAAATTTTGAGATACACAAACTTGAAGAAACATAATAAAGATAGTAAGCTGGCACTGCCAGGCAGAATACGCCCACATTTTCGATAGATGGATAGAGGACAAGCAATACCGAAAGTGATTTTTCCTACAATCAAAGGCCATAATTCATTAAGTTACAATTTGATATGCGCAAATATCGAAAAGAATCAAGATCTTTAGGTTATAAACATGCATTTTAAGTTTCATCAAAATCGAATTAAAATTGTGACCTCTACAGGGCCCACAACTTTAATATGTCATATTTTTACACTATTCGCGTACAAACAGTGGCCATTTTGTCTGGCAATTATGGTCTGATTTTCTAGAAATTCGAACTCAACCTTCAGTAGGGTGTAATGGTGATAGAGTCAAACGTTTTTTTAAATTGGATATTAATCGTGACCTCCAGAGGGACCATAGGGGATTTTTCGGAACAATCAGGGGCCATAATTCAGGAAGTTACGATCCGATATGCGCAAATATCGAAAGGAACCGAGATCTTTGAGCCATGCATTTCAAGTTTCATCAAAATCGAATTAAAATTGTGACCTCTACAGGGTCCACAACCTTGATATACCATTTTTTAACAGTATTCGCGTACAAACGGCGGCCATTTTATATGTCAATTTTTGTCCGATTTTCCCGAAATTCGATCTCAACTTTCCTTAGGGTGTAACGGTGATATAATTAAACGTTTTTTTTCAAATCGGATAATAATTGTGACCTCCAGAGGGACTACAAGCTAAACAAAGGTGATTTTGCGTATAAACAGGGGCCATAATTCAGGAAGTTACGATTCGATATGCGCAAATATCGAAAGGAATCAAGATCTTTGGGTTCTAACCATGCATTTCAAGTTTCATCGAAATCGAATTAAAATTGTGACCTCTACAGGGTCCACAACCTTGATATACCATTTTTTAACAGTATTCGCGTACAAACGGCAGCCATTTTGTATGGCTATTTTGGTCCGATATACTCGAAATTCGAACTCAACATTCCTTAGGGTGTAACGGTGATATAATCAAACGATTTTTTAAATCGTATAATAATTGTGACCTTCAGAGGGACCACAAGCTAAACAAAGGCGATTTTGCGTATAATCGGGGGCCATAATTCAGGAAGTTACAATGCGATATTCGCAAATATCGAAAGGAACCAAGATCTTTTGGTTATAACCATGCATTTCAAGTTTCATCAAAATCGAATTTAAATTGTGACCCCTACAGGGTCCACAACCTTGATATACCATTTTTAAACAGTATTCGCGTACAAACGGCGGCCATTTTGTATGGCAATTTTGGTCCGATTTTCCCGAAATTCGAACTCAACATGCCTTAGGGTGTAACGGTGATATAATCGAACGGTTTTACAAATCAGATAATAATTGTCACCTCCAGAGGGACCACAAGCTAAAATAGGTGATTTTTCGGACAATCAGGGGCCATAATTCAGGAAATTACGTTCCAAAAGGCGCCAATATCGAAAGGAACCAAGATCTTTGAATGTAGGAAAAAAAGTAACAGGAAAAAAAGTATCAGGAAAAAAAGAATCGGAAAAAAAGTATCAGGGAAAAAAGTAACAGTTTTCATATAAAGAAACAATTAGAGAATGGGATTTGAATGCAAGACCTTATTCCCTAGTCCCACTCATCCTCAGACTGACACCACCCTCCTACCCACCAGCTACGTGGAATGTTCATCAATCAACACTGCAGGGGGCATCCCGGACGAACAACGCCTGTGAAGGATGGAACAATGAATTATTCAACTTAGTTGGCCATCAACATCCATCAGTGTGGAAGACCATAAGCTGGTTTCAAAAAGTCCAGAGCATGACCAAAACCATGACACAGCAGGCCGTCTATGGGGTTATGCCAAGAACAAGAAGGAAGAAAAACATGGAGGCCTTCAACGCAGACTGAAGGCACTGTGTAGCCAGTACACAGAAGGCAACACTTCCATCTCAGACCTTCTGACAGGAATCGGACAGAATATCCGATTAAACAAATACATTTGAGAACTGACCAAAAAGGAGGGGCAAAAAGAAGGGAAAAAAAGTCTTTAACTTGTCCAACACCTTCAAAGATCATTGTGTCAATATGCATAGTGCTTGTATACCATATCATACTTTGTTAAAGTTGTTTAAATAAAAAAAACTTGAAAACTGTTTCTATTTTTCCTGATACTTTTTTTCCTAGCAAAAACTGATACTTTTTTTACTGATACTTTTTTTCCGATCACCAGATCTTTGGGTTATAAACATGCACGTCAAGTTTCATTAAAATCGGCTCAAAATTGTGACCTCTATAGGGTCCACAAGCTAAAAACATGATTTTTCGTACAATCAGGGGCCATAATCCATGAAGTTTCGATCGGATACATGCCAATATCGAAAGCAGCCGAGATCTTTTGGGGATAAAGCTATATTTTCAAGTTTCGTCATAATCGGACAAGAATTGTGACCTGTAGAGGGTCCACAAACAATTGTGGACAGACGGACAGGGGCGACGACATAATACGTCCACATGAAAATGTGGGCGTACAAAAACAGGTGATTAGTTGCCGTACATATCACCGAAGCTAAACTGATAACACTGTTATGCTTCCGCCTCAAAATCATGAATATTTACCAAAACCTGAGAGAAAATATTAATTCAAACCCTCTTCTTCCATTCTACACCAAAAAATCAACAAAAATGTCCATGCAAAGGGGGAGAAAAGAGAAGGAGAGAGAATTGCTATAAATATGGTATCAGATTAGTAATTATTTGCCCATTGACTTCAATGGGTGTAACATCATAGGCTGTAGCTTTTTGTTCAACATTCCGTTGGTTCCAGTTTTTATAGGCACAATGGGAACCACATTGGGCAAAATCCTCATCATAATTTTGTATTTGATGTTGACTTGGGTTTATCTCACGATACGTTAAAGCACCAAGGTACAATACCATCTTGTATATGAAATTATCAAATTAGGATCATTGCGTTATTATGGATACAAAGATGAACATAAACTCTTAACGCTCTAGTGTCAGATGACACAATCAGTTTCCTGTAGTTGAACATCTCAAAAATAAATATCAAGAAATTTAGACCATTTCATTTATTTAAAAAAAAAATGTCATTCCATGAAACAAAATGCTATAACTGAAAATTTAAAGTGGCAATAAAATTATACAATTGGAATAACTTGCAGTCATTATACTTTAATCATAATAATTAATAAATATGTATTTTAATTATCCCTTGATAACATCACTGAATGTAAACAGACACTGACTATTTGTGAACATGTAGGAGGTTTTTGGATACAGAAACATGTTCATTGCTATATAGAGAATCTCCTACGAGTGTTTTTTGATAGTTTTTGGTATCAAAAAACACGAGTTGGAGATTTTATTTATCACCCAATCCTTTCTTACATGCACAAATAAATAAATATAATTCTTTCCTAAAGATTTCACTTTTACCGATCCTATTTACATTATAGCGTAGTGATACATCATTTTTTGACAGCAGTTTAGCTATTGTATAGCCCTGTATACTGACCCAGTTTTTTCCTTCAAGATCAATTAAATAAAAGCAGTTTCTTTTTTTTTTAAAAAGTCACTCTTTACTTAAACTAAGTGGTTTCTTTAAAATAAAAGAAGGTAAAGTGATCTCACCACACTGTGTATATATCACTAAAGTGATATCACCACACTGTAGATATCACATTTAACACACAAGCGATATCTACTGTCAAATGTATTATTGGGTGATAAAATATATTATCATTTTACACTAAGCAAAGATTGGACATGATTATAGTTACATGAATCTGAATTGATAACTATATTACTACTTTAATATCAATCAATCAATAGTAAACAAGCCAACAGTGAGGCTGATTTCCCCCGCCGAAATCCCGAAATAAATAGATGACACATATTAATTAATTACATGTTTAGCTTTTTCAAAGAGGAATCAAACTGATTATCAACTAACTATACACTAAGTTTAATCACTCTCTATCAGATAGAATCAACCTAATGAACATCATAATCAACTTTCAACATTCTACCTCAATTAAATGCAGAGCTATTATGTTCCAAAGTCATGTTCAAATTGCTTATCGCTCTGCTTACCCTGCTTTGAAACACGATAACTTTAGTTCTAATTAAGTGAAAGTGAGGAAACACTTATCCTGTTTCAAAGCATCAACCAATCAAATGGCTTATCTCTGCCTACCTTACCCCAAGCAGAGAATGCTCATCCTCTCACTCCATCAATGTATTGACCTAATAAACACCTACACCAAGTTTGTACATTCTAGCTCAATTAGAAAGAGAGTTATTGTGTCCCAAAAAGTGTGACAGACAGATGGACGGATAGACACACGGACCACTGAACCCATTCTTCGAAAGGCGGGGGACAATTAGTAAGATGTTTTCTCTAAAGTTCCAGACTTGCCCTCTAACTAACACACAATACAAATGTTCTAAATTCACAATAAATCATATTAAATGAATATTTTCAAGTGCTCTTTTCCTGTAAGGAGTCTCGGTTTTTATCTTTTAAAACATATCTACACACAAACGTAGTCCACAGGGATAGAGTAGCAAAGAAACTAAGTGTAAACCTAAGTCCCTTAAACCAGGATGGATATCCGCGCAACATTGTATCAAAATAAGCTGTTGCAGCCAACCCAGTTATCATTGTTAACATTGCTGCAGGGAAAGGTAATAAAAGTCCAACCCATGCAATCAATGATGGAGCAACACTATATCCCATATTAAACCAGTTTAGTAAATTGTCTTTCTGTATAACAAAACCCCATCGTACTCCACCAAGGAAAGACAAAATTGTTGCACCATATGCCATTTGTGCAAAGGCAATATCAGCACAAAATGTTTGTAAAGTTATGAAGTATAACGGTGCCGATATAAATGGTATAAGTCCTGAGAAACTTAATATTAAAGCTGGTTTTGGAGACGATTTGATTTGTTTAAGATCATGCCATATTGTTACTGATTTTGTTTCTGTGTCTTCTGATAAAAATCTACATTGATCAACTAAAGGGCTTTTAACACTTCTAATGATATTGTTACTGTTATTATTTATGAAACAGCCTTTATTCACTTGATTACTGGTCACACAGGTTGATAAAACATTTATTTTATATTTATGTAAATGTCTTGTCTGAGAGACAATCTGGCGAAGAGCTGAAGACATACTCAACCTGGAATGATACAAATAATAAGCTTAGTCTAGTTTTCTAAAATGTTTAATCATATCAAAATTTGCGAACGAGTGTAGACATTTATTGCGTCAGTTTCGGTCTGATTTTTACGAAATTCAAACTCAACCATCCTTAGGGTGTAACAGTGATATATTCAAGCATTTTTTATATGAAATAAAAATTGTGACCTCTATAGCGTCCACAAGCTAAAAACGCGAGTTTTTGTAAGTGGCACATAAGTAATGGAGTTACAGTCCAATACAAACCAATATCGAAAGGAACCTATATTTCAAGTTTCATTGAAATTGGATAAAAATTGTGACCTGTAGAGTGTTCACAAACAAATGTGACAGGGGTGACGACAATCAGGGGCCATAATCCATGAAGTTACAGTCTGATATATGCGAACATTAAAAGGCACCGAAATCTTAGGGTGATAAACCTATATTTCAAGTTTCATTGAAATTGGATAAAAATTGTGCCCTGTAGAGTGTTCACAAACAATTTTGGACAGACAGGGGCTAAACTACAATATGGGTCCACATGAAAATATGGGCGTATAAAATGTTTTAAGGAAAGAGGAGGGGGGGGGCCTTTCCGATAATGTAATACTCTTAGTTTTATGTCAAATGGTTTAAGTTTCACCTCATGAATCAGACCAAAATTGTCGCCTCAGGAAGGTCCTAAAACTTCATTCATATTTCACATTTGGTGTAGAAGGCAGGGGGCCAATGTACACAAATTTAACTCATCCAAGAGGTCAAAATCCAGAAAGTAAAGGTCCAATAGACGCCAATACCTATATCAAAATATGTATCAAAATTGAATGTAAATTCAAACCTCTGGATGGTCCACAACCCAGGTATTCCTTTTTAAGACAGGCAGTTTCGGTCAGATTTTCATGTAATTTGGGGGGGGGGGGGATGGCAGAGCCCGAATGGTTAGCATGTGCGTGCTGTATCATAAAGCCTGTCATTGAGTCAACTGGCGTGGCTTTGAATCCACGGTTGTACATGGCAATAAGTAGGGTCGCCTGTCCAACCTCGTCTTTTCCTCCCACTGTTAAAGACCCCTCCGCGCAAGCGAATTACGTAGGAGGGTGTGGCGTCGTCGAAACGAGCGCTTCCAAGACGTTAACGTCATCAGACATGATCGATTTGGGGGTGGTTCTGTTATGGTGTTGGGAGGCATCACTGTTGCTTGAAGAACGGCTTTACATGTTGTTGCAGGGCGTGTTACAGGCCAGTACTACCAGGACAGTATCTTGGTAGTCCATGTTGTACCGTTCGCACGACGTCATGGCCGCCGTTTCATCTTCTAGGATGACAACGCAAGAACATCACCACATTACCTTGGCCAGCACTGAGTCCCGACCTCTCCCCCATCGAGCATGTCTGGAACATGCTTGGACAGGGGTTACGACAACGTTAACAACGTCCTGCCAATGTCCAAGAACTTGCTGCTGCGTTGCAACAGCATTAGGAGTATGCCACGTCGGATCAATGCTTGTTTGGCAAACAGAGGAGGATTTACCCGTTATGACTTTATGGTGATGCTGTGGTAACTTTGCTGTTTAACCCCGGGTATCATTTTACCCTTATAATGGTCAGTCTGTGCCTTACTTAGTCTAACGATCATTTGGAATAAATCGATGAATGTGAACTTAATTTCATTTTGTCATTTGTTTCTTCGTCAGTTTCATTAGGTGACTTTAATAACACCTAAAAATCAAATATCCCCTACTTTTTTTGAATAGTATATTTGAACAGTATATTAAATCAAACAAAAACTATTAGCTCTAGTGGGTCCACTACTAACAGCGGTTGCCATGCAAGATATGCCCACACTTTTATTTTCTATGGCTGGTACTGTGATTTATTCAAAATATTTGGGGTTTGAGAATGGCCCTATATATCTAATTATACAGCAAGCAGTATTGTATTTTCATGAATAAAAAAATTCAACATACTTACACAACACCAAGTAAAACTGATGTCTAAAAGTAACAATTACGAGTCATTTGGAATTATCTGTAAAAAAATTAATATAAGATTAATATGAATACTAATAATTGACTCTTTAATGTTGGAAATTTTATGGGATATCTCTGATTATTTCTATTTCATCTGGTTACACATAAAGATGCAACTTGGCCTTCTTGTGAGAATAGTTTCTAAAATTAATACATTGAAAATTTCATTCAAATTACTTTATTCAGAGCAAAGTTATCAACGTTTTTGCAAGATGTGACATGCATTGTTTATTATTATAGCAACGTCACTTGTTTATTGAGAATCAACCTTGTTTCTCCATTTTTTAATTAAATCATTAAATGGAAATTGTATTTCAATCCATTTAAATCTCCACCATCTGATCTACAGAGTTGATTATAGGCTTGTCATGTTAATAAATGTCTAAATAATAATTCATAAACATTTGAAGCCAAAATAAAAACCTGCAAAGGCATATTTAGCTCTTACATAATGCATCTTTAAATCATTTCAAATTTTTTTTCCAAGAAATATGTATTTTTAAATACAGATGGATACGGTACTTTACAGTTATGCTGTATTATTTGATAATGTTATGTGCATAATAACTCAAATCATAGAACTAGAATTGAAAATCATGGTTGAATTCTTACTTATACAACCATTTAATGAAGACAAAAATGAAACACAGAGATATCTGTTTTTATAATTCTGCTTTTTTTAATTGACATATTTAGTTATTTAGCATTTAAAAAATCAAGTTGAACAAGCAAATGTTCTTTGAATTTGGGGAAATCTGGAGAGACAGAGAAAAAAAAAACCCCATCAAAGTTGATGTCACCTTTGTTGAGCAAGTCTGTACTTGAAGTCGAATGACCATTACTGATTTAATTACCACAATTTATTAATTGCTTTACTGATTTATATGCTGGACATCTATTGTTACTGACAGAAAGTGATTGATTATTGTATGTGGTTGTGACAAAGTGGCTGTATTTAGCCCTCCAGTCCAGATCATATGTGCTTGATAATATTTTTTTTTATTATTTAAAAGCATGTTGTTGGGGGGGGGGGGGACAATAATTTCATATTTATTTATTATTAGTATACCATAAAAAAAAGTTAATGTAATACATAGATAAAATTGATTCTATAATTATTATAATAGCAATAGGACAGCCTTTTTTTTATTATGAATTCAAATTCAGATACCGGTTGATAAAAAAATATGGAATTATTGTCCTATTAAAAAATATGGAATTATTAGTAAGTGTTGGTAGTCTGGGAGAGAGAGAGAGGTAGCAGTAGCACAGAGTAAGATTGTTTACTCTGTGGAGGTTAGTTCAGCTCAAGGGAGGTAATTGGTATGAAGACCCAGTTACGTCCCTTGGTTCTTGGTGAAATTTAAATTTATACATTTCACGGATTATTGAGCTATTCAGTGACTTCGTGTGAAAATAAATCCCACAAAAAAATTTATAACTAAAGGAATACGACTGAAATTTGCATTTGAGTGTTAAAATATTTCCTGTATTCGTCAGAAAGGAATACTATCTGAAAATTTTAGAACCACATCATTACCCTTTTTTTAACCGAGTGCGCAGTTGCGTCCCTTCCTTCTACGACTACAATGACCTTAATGTTTGACCTCTAAGTGAACCAATGAGATTGTACGATTAAAAGACTTGCCAATATTTGGCCAATGAGATTGGTGGTTACAAATGCTTAACATCATCAACATAATCTCGCGCGAGGTGATCGTGAGCACGAGCAAAGCCGAAGCCGATTCGCCATTTGACGTCATGTCGCTGGAGAGGCTTCCCAGATGCCAATGCGTCGAGTGTATCGTACAATGTATGGATGTCCGCCATTCTGGTGGCAGAGCTTCAGACCCTCCGCTGCCTCTACCCCCTATACATAGGAGTTTTTGGCCGGCCCCATGCAGTTCACGCCTCTCCAGTTAAAAGAGAAACTTCTAGGGGCACTTGACGAGGATAATAATGTAAGAGTTTGAAGATATAGCACATTATTTTTCGTTTGTGTTCGTACCTAAACGAGGTTGCCCCACAACATTAGCTAGATCTTTACAGTTGGCGAGGAAAGTGCTGATTAGGACTCGAGGCCTTGTGTGGCTAAACACTTTTAACAACAATTGTTGATGGATCTTCTTAATCTACACAGTTAACGAGATCTTCGCATTCATTTAAACATTTATATAAAAAGAAGTATTTATTTCCATTGTTTATACTGGAACTTCTGTGTAGTGTAGGGTGTTATTTTTGACTTTAGTTTTGTTTTATTAAGTTTTATCAAGTTAAGAATAATTTCCGCTGGGTTCAATTATTTATCACTTTTGTACAATAATTTACATGCTGTAACTGTTCACTGAAACATTTTTGAAATTATCTTGTTTGGTTAAAATTTAAAAGTAAGGCTGTTACCATACTGAACTTGAGAAGTTGATGTCTGAGTGATATATGATGAGTATGATGACTATTATAACTATAGGCCTATATCTTACTATAAGTATAGATTAGAAACAGTAATGCTTAGGCCTACTATATAGTATTGGTACTGGTAGGGTGTTATACAATGAAAACAAATCTTTATAACTATTGATAGTGGCGCATTGGAGGTATTGCATTGCATCCATGATCCCTGTGATAAGTAAAGCCAGTAGGCTGGTACCGGGCGGTACTCATTATTTTTCTCTATTTTATCATTTTGCGAAAGTGTCCTTTCTAGCAAATGTTTTTTGCTTTCACATTAATCAGTTTTCAGTTTTAATAAAAAAAAAATGCTTAATGAATCAGTTGCCCTGTAAGTGTAACAGTACAACTACAATACGCCTTGTAGTTCAGTTGTCACATCACAATTCATGTGTGAACAGATTGACCCATGCCCTGTCCTAACTTTATATTTATAATCAATACACTTGGATTTTTTTTTACTACAGCACAACATGTAATAAGCCATTTAATTTTAGATGGCTTTTAACTAAGCTGTAATTTATCAAAAATAGTTATTTGTAAAGGATTTTTCACAACAATGTGCCTACATTGAGATTTCTTGTAGCATGTAGCCCATTATCAACCACACTAATAATTATACATTGCGAAATATTACCCTTTTCTTGTTGTTTTTTTTCCTTTTTGTTAGTTATTTTCTCATTTTAAGTGGGCTGAGAAAGTTCATCTAGATTTTCCAGCGTGGTTTTTCCCTTGTCAGTGATGCAGGACAGCTGTCTAGTCGTTCAGATGTATCACGAAAAACCAATGCCCTATGTACACATTGGTGTGCACCTAAAAGATCCCTTTGCAGTTGAAATTCGATATAAGAGTAGGCCCTAGCGCCGCTGCCCGGGCAAAATTTCCCTCGTACTCATAGCACATTGTATGGAGTATGCCCGTCTTCATTAGCCTAAGTTAGGAGTAGAACGTTACACGCTACTTCATTTCAAGTGAAGTCTGTATCACTAAAGGCGGGTACTGAGTTGAGAAACTTAATTATGATTTCCCAATGTGGTTCCTTGTCAATTTTGCAAATCAGGGTGTCTGGCAAGGGGCAACATATAGTCGTTCAGAAGGCACGAAAACCTGCCCTGCCCAAATTATCTTCATCTTCATTATCCCAGTTGGTGCAGGGGGGTGAGGATGGCCTAGTGGTATAGAGTGCCGCGCTTCGACCTCCAGCTCAGCTGGTCGGCCACCTCTGGCTTGCGGCTGTTGTTTTGAGCCCTGGTGTAAGCGCATGTGACATGGAGATAGGGGCACTCTGGGTTTCTTCCGGGCACTCTGGTTTCCTCCCACTGCTAAAGCCCCCTACGCGCAAGCAAATTCTGAAATAAAATTGAACCATATGTTAGTCCCCAAATGACCTAGTTGTGTTGAGTGGACATTAAACCCCATGTCTCTCCCTCAGCTGTTATGTAATCATGGATATATGGTCCACATTTTGTTGCCTTGCGTTTCTCTAACTAATTATAAACACTTTTTATTTATAGGTTATTGATGCAGCTGTGGTACTGGAGGTAATCTCCATTTTAGAAAAGTTTCCAATAACAAGAGAAGCACTTGAGGTAAATGTTTTCTTGGTGCAGTGAATCATTATTATTTTGTCAGTTATGTCTGTATGGATAACTTGATACCAAGTAATTCTTTGGGAGGGTTAATAAATGTAAAATGTCATAGATTTCCAATTTTAGATCTGTCATAATTTACTTATAATTGTTTTCCCACCTGTAAATACAGTGTAAACCAACAGATATATTTCTACTGACATAATCATACATTGATACAGAAAATAGAAAAAATTCCTTCTATCAATATCATCTTGTCGGGTTAGAATCATTAAATATGTTTAGTAGTTACTAGTAAAACATTATTGGTATTTTATGTGCAGAACATAATTGTCATCGCCTTCATTAATTTGTGCCTTTATTAGGTTTTGGGCAACAATTTGCAGGGGGTTTTCATCGGGCCACAAAGAAGACTTTTATCGAAATTCCGAGTTATCCCCCAATTTAGCGTCATATAAAATAAAACAAAAAAGTCCAATCAATTTTCAAAATTATTGAACCATAAGGTATGACGCAGGTATAATAAACCAATTTACTTTTGGCTCAATTAAAATGTTTTAACAGAATTCTTGTTTGATTAAGAAATCAATCAATTTGTCGAAATATTCGGTCACATGGCAAATGCAGCATCCTCATTAGGTTCATGATCAAAATAATTAGCACATCTACAGGAAGTTTGTTAATCCCATAAATGCACACATTTTTGATTATTCATAAGGATCTGATGTGGCCTTTTGTGTGAGAATTTAATACATCCAAGTACCGGTAATTTGAACAGTTAATTGTAATTTTGATAATCCCGTAAATCTACACTTGCTTATTATTCATAACACGACGAATAGGTAAGTAGCATACCGATATCCCAAATAGTTTCTGAGATTGACTAGATAAGATATCTTGTCTGAATGTTAAACAAAATAGAACTATTGCCCAAAATATCCCAGTAATATCCATATTTTCCTGGAAATGACTTTTTGCCAAACTTGTGGAGATCTTCAAAATTTCTAAGGTTTTTGTAAGAATCAATTTACGACCAAAGAGAAATATTTTTAAAATAAAATATCTTGATATAGCTGTTTTTTTAATAATATAAACTCAAAACTGTCATTACTATCAAGATATGTTATATTCTACGACTGAATAACTATGTCTGCTATATATGCTTTCCAAAGTTATAATGGTGATAGACTTGTGCCCTGAAATTTCTTTAAATACATACATAATCATATTTAATAAATTCAACTATTAATTCTGAATGGCTCGGTGTTTCTTCCCTTGTTATTGTCTCATTTCCAGGATGGAACTTCAGGGATGTGCCCAGAAAAATCTTCATGCCGGGCGGTAATCTTCGGCAGAAAATTGCCGTTTTTTCCGATCGAAAATGAGCAATTTCATATGTGACACCCAGCTGTCAAAATTCAAAACAGCGTCATAGTATTTAGCGAAATTGCCGTAGAACACAAATAAGAACTACGGCATCTTAAGCCGTGGTAATTTATTTAAAAATATGACAGGGCATATTCTAAAATAGATCTTTATTGGGTTTTTTCTTTCCTGAGTTCTTGTGACTGCATTTTTCTATCGAAAACACAAGTCGGCATTCGTTCAGTCGTAGTGGTACCATATTGGAACGTATACGGTCCATTGCCGTGTGGTTACTCAGCTAGTTGGCAGTCAAGTACTGAAGTAGCACTAGCAGCAAATTGTATAACAAAAATTTCACACCGTCTTTGCACGTTTTCATCTGTCTGTCACTAGTTTAAAGCATTATGAAGTATTTATATCTAAATAAATATTTTAAAACGCGTGTCCCCCAAGTCATCTGACCTAATTCTACCGTAGCGTCACATGGCTGGAATGGAGTGCACACGGCTCGACCAAATCAAATAATTAGGTCGGAAAAATATGTCATATATTTGACGTGTGAAAGGAATTTCGGGGGGCGTTACATGTACGCCACACGAGGTTCATGTAATATAATGTCATACACGCACATGTGTGAAATCGTCTTTTGGACTCTTTTGATAATCAAATTACGAATTCAATTCAACACCTCAACGGCAAGGTTTAGTTGCATGATGCTTATATTTATTTGGTGGAATCTACGTGGATACGGATATTACAATTGATAGAAGTCACGAATATACGTGTCGCGTACTTGCAAGAATTTGTGGGCCCCTTGATTTCGAAGAATTTAAGACGGATTCATATTACGATATTTATTTATAAATCCATATGCACTGTGCCAGTACCTGCGTAAAGCCCTAGTTAGTGCTAATTTTAAACACTGGCGGTGCAGTAGGCTAGTTTAACCAGTCCTGATAGTTACGTTGCACTGGTGCGACCAGTTAAAAGAGTCTAAATATCAGATAACTCTGCGCGTCAAATTAATAAGAAATCGAAAGTAAAATATTATTTCGTCGAAAACGTATTAGATGTCTTAAAGTATGATACTAGGTTAGTTTGACACGAGTCAAAATAATTTATCGCATTTACAAGGTTAAAAGCCACAAATAAAGACACTTTTACCAATTTAGATTCATCTTTATTTACAAGAAAATAGAGGTGGGCGGAAATCTGTTTCAAGATATATTTGCCGGGCGGACGATATTCGTGCTGGGCGGGGCCGCCCGGTAATTGTAATAGTAGGCACATCCCTGGAACTTGAATTCACTTTAAACTTGGGATACCCTGTGAAATCATTTACATAATTCATTTTGATTTTTTTCAGCAAACACGGATTGGTCGACATGTGAATGAATTGAGAAGAAAGACTACCAATAAGGAATTGGCCAAGCGAGCAAAGAAATTAGTGCGAGGATGGCAAAATCTATTGACTGATAATTGTAATGTTAATGGTGATAGTGTTAGTACACCACCTCAACACAGAAATGTCAGTGTTTTACAATCAGCTGGTAATGATTCCAAGCCATCTAGTCCTATTGCTCGATCTCCAGCAATAAGTAAAAGTTACGTCACTCAAGCACGTTCTAGTCTTTCTCCTGCTGTTAGTGGTAGGCCTGTGACCCCAAATTCTCACTCTAGAGCTACAGTATCTAAACAACCAAAAGTACCCCATGTTGGTACCCCTGAACTTAATAGATCTAAGTTTAGTCCTGGGTTACCCAGAAACTCAAGTACACCTAATTTGAGAACATCAGTTAACAGTCCTAACCTTCAAGTGTTACAATCATCTCAGTTAAGCCCTGCTGTCTCTCATACATATTCTCCCAAGTTACAAAACCAAGCCAAAGCAGACTTAACTGGAAAACCGGGCAAATTATATTCCCCTAAAATCAGGCCAAATACACCATGTCAGTCACCTCAGTTATTAGGTGCTGGAAGGCCTGGAACACCAGTGGGAAATGAAGACTCATTATCTAGTTTTCCAGGCACTCCTTCCTCCGTTCAGAGTGGTAATAGTCAGGAAACTGGTAATGGGCATACTAAGAATAAAAAACGTAAAACATCACCACAAAAAGGAGGAAAAGAGAAAAAATCAAATCATTCCAGAGAATCATTATCTCAAAGCAGTGAAATTGGCTCAAGGGCAGATCAAAGTAATGTATCTAAAACAGACATTGCTAATCGTAAACGAATACATCCAGGAGACAACAATTCTGTCCCACCGGTGAAGCAACAAAAACTAGATTCTTCTGTTCATAGTCTTTCATCAAAACATCCATTGAATGGAAAATTGTACCAAAAACATTCAAGTGATAAGACAAAGCATAATGCTGTTGTGAATAATAGTGCTACCTTGGAATTTTCTCGAAGCTCCAATAGTCCTCCACTTGATAAATCACTGGACTGTTGTTCAACACCTAGTAACAAGAAAACTGTCACCAGACAAGATTCCCTTAAATTTAGTTCAGCTGTAAAAACACCGAAAGTGAAAACAACGGCTGAGTTAATCGCTGAGCTACAACAAAAAACTGGAAGTGCTAATTATGGAAATGATATTTTAGAAAAATTGAGAACAAAACAAATAGAACATGAAGCTGATGTACAATGCTCGGTTTTACCACCAGGTATTAGACCAAGACGTAAACGTAAAAGTAATGATTCATCATATATCAGTGTGCCATCCCCATCATTAAGTCAGACTAAAACTGAACTTGTTCAAAAATTTTTACAAACTTCACTTTCACCCACATCTACAGATTTAAGTTCACATATAGATGATTTCTCTGTGAAAACAGAATCTCCCATTAACTCATCTCAGAATGCTGAAGAATCAATCATTAATATCTCCAAGGACATAAAACCAAAAGTTGTTAAAAATGAATCTGAATATATGCAGCAATATAGTAGGAAAATTGAGAACTCAAATGAGTTAGTAGTTAAAACAGAACACAATAGTGAACAGCAAGAGAAAAGACTAACTATTGATGAGATCTATAGTCAACTTCCACCTATTGACATAGACAGTATTGACTGGGAAAGTTCAGATTATGTGGTCCCTGAACCCCATTCTGTCCACGATGGAGATGTGTTACGTGTACACAGTGAACCATGGGAAGGGGTAAATGGCTGTCGTGATCGAAATAATGTTTGGCATGATTGGGCAAGTACATTAACTCTGTCATCCTATGATGATGACCAATTACATATCTTGCCCTATGTCATTGTTGATGATTAAATTATGTTTATTTAAATTGAAGGATTATAAGATGTGAACATGTTATTAATATATGGAATGTGTTATGTGGATGGGAGTTGTTTATATTGATTTATTACCTTCTTTCCTAATATTATTTGTTGCATCAATCAACCTGTAAAATTTGAATTGAAATATTGCTATAAAAATTTATATCATGTTTTTTTCCCTACTTGTTTACTTTGATATATTATCATTAAGACATAGAGCATTACTGTGATGAACATCAGTAGATTTCTGGAAATGGACAATAGTTTAAACTTTGTCTGTATATGTGATCAACAGTCTTTAAATTCTAATATTAAAATTATTAGATCTTTTTGTTATGAATTTATTACAAAATGTTTTTAATTATAGGGTCCTCCAGTCTTTGGAAATACTAGCTATCTCGTTATACTGTATGAATAAGGAAACAGAAATCTGATCATCAGTGGGAGTTTCTATAATAAAACTTATTGACGTGACCTGGTGTGGATCCAAGCTAGTCAAACTATTTTTTTCTTCAGCAATGACAAGCATAATTTCAACCCAATCTGAACTGTAAATCCCATCTTGTGCAAACAATACACCCCTGGTATGACAAACTGACAAAACTGAAATGTTGATTAATATAAAACCAAAGTAAATAATAAATGCAAGGACTGTATTAAATCTGGTCTGTAAAAACGGATTTAGAACAAATTTTAGTAACCTATTAGACTTGTAAATGAATCTGTTAAAGCAAGTATTTATCTTGCAAAGTACTTTATTTGATAGATTAGTTTCAGACTCCATTTCACTAGGCCAAATTCATTATTTTCTGTTATGTTCTAAAATCCTTTTTATGATAAGAAAAATGAATTATCTTAATATTTTGAATGGATTAGACTGTCACATATAGTTTATAACCCTTTTATTAAATTATCACAAAATACATTCAATGCCAATATGAAAAATATTGTTTTGTTCATCTGAAATTGTTTTGTATACATCCACTTTTAGGTGGTGATATCATTTATTGTCATCACCCATTTTCATCAGTTATTTTACATTTGCTAGGATTGATTTTTCTATCATAAAGAAAATTATTTAAAAAAATCTTCTGTCTTGTTAAACATTTTATTACCAAATTACATAATTGATTTTCAGCAGTTTAATGCATTCAATCTAGAGGTTATGAGTCATTTGTGGCAATTCTACTTTCGACAAATTTAAAATTGTAAGCCTGAAGCTGTGAAAATAAGCCGGTCTTTGGCCTAGTAGGAATGAAATGGGGTTTAACGTCCTACTATATGCTCCTAACCTGGGCTAATTGAAGATGGGCATACGCCATACAGTGTGCTATGAGGGAAATTTTGCCCGGGCAGCGGCACTACGGCCTACTCTTATATCAAATTCCAACTGCCAAGGGATCTTTTACGTGCACCTAACCTGGGCTAATGGAAGACGGGCATTCACCATATAGTGTGCAATGAGGGAAATTTTGCCTGGGCAGCAGCACTACGGCCTACTCATATATTGAATTCCAATTGCCAAGGGATCTTTTACATGCACCCCGATGTGTACACGGGATCTCAGTTTTTTGTCCCATCCGAACAACTAGGCAGCTGTCCTTGTCAGGCCCTCCTTCTGCATCACTGACAAGGGGAAATCACACCGGAAAATCGAGGTGAACTTTCTCGGCCAATGCAGGGATCGAACACTCGACCTTATCCACTTAGCCACCGTGATCCCCTGGCCTAGTAGGAGCAGAAGAGTAGAACGTTACACCCCATCATTGTAAAAATAAAAAATTCACA
This sequence comes from Patella pellucida, assembly GCA_917208275.1. Taxonomy (NCBI): domain Eukaryota; kingdom Metazoa; phylum Mollusca; class Gastropoda; family Patellidae; genus Patella; species Patella pellucida. The sequence goes on along the minus strand of OU795037.1, from coordinate 37,597,524 downwards.
ACCCCTAAAAATACAGGGCCGCATAATGAATGAATGAATGAAATGGGGTTTAACGTCCTACGCTTAAGCACCTAACCTGGGCCAATTGAAGACGGGCATACGCCAACAGTGTGCTATGAGGGAAATTTTGCCCGGGCAGCGGCGCTACGGCCTACTCTTATATCGAATTCCAACTGCCAAGGGATCTTTTACGTGCACTCCAATTTGTACACGGGACCTCGGTTTTTCGTCCCATCCGAACGACTAGGCAGCTGTCCTTGTCAGGCCCTCCTTCTGCATCACTGACAAGGGGAAATCACGCCGGAAAATCGAGATGAACTTTCTCGGCCAATGCAGGGATCGAACACTCAACCTCCAGGCTAGCGAACCAGCGCCTTATCCACTTAGCCACCGTGATCCCCAGGGCCGCATAAAGCTCAAAGGTGATTACAACATTGAAATTTGTGAGTTAATGAAACTTGGCATTGCTCGGTCCAGTGCTACAATTTATTGTCAACTCTTGAAGAAACATAAATTAACAATAATTTTTTTTTAAATGCCCATAATTTTTAAGGTGAACTTAATTGTTGTCGCCCTTGTCCATCTAGAAATCTGAGCTCAAATTGTTTTTCGGCAAAACTTAAAATATGTTTATATCCAAAAGACAATGGTTCCTTACGATATTAGTGCGTATTTTACCAAAACATCCTGGATTATGGCCCCTGTTGGTATGAGAAATCACATTTTTAGCTTGATGTCACAGTTTTTATACGCCCACATGGAAATACGGTCGTATATTGTTGTCCCCCCACCCCCATCTGTCGGTTCATCGGCCTCAATTTCTTGTGAACGCTCTAGAAGCTAAAGTTATAATTCCGGCCCTTGATCACTTTGAAAAATCTTGTTGATACTTTAGAGGCTGAAGTAAATACTAACTAATTGTCTTTAAATTTATACACAGTTTTTAAGGTCATGAGACAAGAAACCCATCGATTTTCAGCGATATCCGATTAATACTGCAAGAGTTATGGCCCTTGAGCATTTTGAAAAATCTTGTGGACTCTTTATGCTAAAGTTAATATCCAATTGACTTTATATTTATACAGTGTTTAAAGCTACAATTTCAAATTTTTAAGTTATATTTTAAAAATTTATTAAAATAAAGTCTTAAAATAGATGGTATCCATAAACAGTCCTACTTTGTTAAAGAATAATCATATTAATCCTATAATTCACGGGGATCATGGTGGTTAAGGTGCTGGTTCGCTAGCCTGGAGGTCTGGTGTTCAATCCCTGCATTGGCAGAGAAAGTTCATCTCTATTTTCCGGTGTGATTTCCCCTTGTCAGTGATGCACAAGAAAGGCCTGACAAGGACAGCTGCCTAGTCGTTCGGATGGGTACGAAAAACCGAGATCCCGTGTACACATCGGGGTGCATGTAAAAGATCCCTTGGCAATTGGAATTCAATATATGAGTAGGCCGTAGTGCTGCTGCCCAGGCAAAATTTCCCTCATTGCACACTATATGGTGTATGCCCGTCTTCCATTAGCCCAGGTTAGGTGCATAATAGTAGGACGTTAAACCCCATTTTATTTCCACTATTGCCAGCTGAGAAATAGGCAAAAATACAATTTTCAAATTCGAAAGGAAGGCGCTAAACCGAACACAATTTGGCAACCTATTCGGCTAGCGACCTTTTCGATCGATCCAGCTGGCAACATGTTCGTTTGCAACCTATTCCGACTAAATTCAACAGCCGCCCAAACAGTCATATTAAAAAGGTGCACTCTCATCCTAAACCTGGCCAATTTTGAAAAAAAAAATTTAAAGGGGAAGACTGTTAATGTTTAATATCATGTGTCAAAGTTTGGACCATCATACAAAATTCTGAAAGGTAATTGAATAAGCTTTCCAGGTATTATTAGTAAAAGTTGACAAAATGTAAAGATAGGCCGATATCCGATCATCGTACACAATTCTGATCTTTGTCATCAAATTGACAGATGAATTGGATAAGATATGAACATGCCAAATTTCATTAACTTTCTATGTTGGGCCTGTTGGCATATCAAGATCACAGGCACTTGAAGGGATTAAAATAATATTCTTACTACTCATTGACTATACAGTAATAAGTATAACAAGGTATATCAGCTGACATTTTGTTTTGACTTGTTGACATTTCGTCTGCTTTCATCTCACAATACTCACTGGTTCTAACACTTCCCGTCGTTTTTATTGCCAACGAGACTTAATTTGATCAATATACACCTTCCAGTGTAATAAATTGGTCATTTTACAGCGTTATTAATTTCAAATACAAACATGATTTTCCCCATTTTCTCCGCCCAAGCAATTCCTATAAGGTTGCAATGTATACACTTGCTTTCGGAATGCGTCATTCTGATGATTACCCTTTGCTCCAATGTATGCCCCCCCCCCCTCGATAAAATTCTGGATACCGGCCTGTGATACACAGAGTTTAAGGTCTTGAGACGAACAAGTATATTGATTTTCAATGAATTTTGATAACTTTAACAGCTAAAAAACCCATGATATTAAATGTTTCATATACTAAACATTAGCATGGAGGAGAACCTTATCATAGCTGATAATTTCGTAATGAGTTGTTACTCTTATTCATATTTTAGTGTATTATAAATGTTTCATTACCGAAAAATGTAAAAATATGCGATGACTCTTGTTGACTGCCCAGGCGATTTAGCTGCTGTGGGTGTATGTATAGTTGGATGAAATTTATGTTTATCACCCAAAGATCTCGGTTCCTTTTGATATTTGCACCTATCAGACCGTAACATCCTTGATTGTGGGCACTTAGTGTACCCTAAAAACTCTTTATTAGTTTGCGGATCTTCTGTAGGTCTCATTTGTTTTTTGATAAAACGGTTTATTAGTTTGCGGATCTTCTGTAGGTCTCAATTTTTTTATTAAATTGTAAAAACCTTAATGTTATCTAAATTATTAATAAGACATTAACAAGCCAGCAGTGGGGCTGATGTCCCCCACCGAAATCCCAAAATAAATAGATGACACATTTAGATATTAATTTGCACATTTACTTTTTTTTCAAAAGTATCAACCAATAAAACTGATTATCAAATGTGACCCGGCATAGCAAAATGAGTCACAGTGACCAATAGTTCAAAAATGAGGTTTTAGTATAACCAAAGAGAGACTGGTCTCAGCTTTCTAATGATATATTAACCATTGCTTTACGACGTTTAATCTCTGAGGAATTGCGATTTGAAGCTGGGTGTTCTGGACATCCATGGTTTCCTAAATTAGGAGAAAATGGCCTCCAAAAAATGACACTAAGATTTTTCCAGCATCCCTTCACAATCACAAGGGATCGGACAATAAACATTTATTTTGAAACTGAATAAAATATCACATGCTTTTCCAATGCGAAATGGGCTACAAAAAAACAATATAGAAGAATTTTTGAAAAAAATAATTATTTTTATGGTGGTGCCGTACCATTTTTCAAAATGGCGGCCAAAAATGAATTAAAACATGAAAATTCCAATAAATCATGTCCGAATCACTATATACATAGCTTTCATAGTGTCTAACATGGAACGTTGAGAGTCGCCAAAATTTAATATGGACGCTGAATTTGTTTTCGAAATTCCAAGATGGCGGAAATCCAAGATGGCGACCAAAATTGACGAAAAAATTAAAATTCCTGTATATCATATCTGCATCGCGGGATACATAGCTTTCATAGTGTGTAACATGGGCTTTTTGGAGATGCCGAATTCAATTATAGACACAAAATATAATGTCAAAAAATCAAGATGGCTGAAATCAAAGATGGCGACCAAAATTGATGAAAAAAGAGAGTAAATTCCTGTGTACTACATGCATGTCTGGATCGCGGTATATATAGATTTCAAAGTAAGTTACATGGGATTTTTGGAGTCGCGGGAATCACATATTAGCACTAAAATAAACTAAACGAATCCAAGATTGCGGAAATCCAAGATGGCGACCAAAATTGGCAAATAAAGAATGTAAAATTCCTCTATATTATGTCTGCATCGCGGTATACATAGCTTTCATGTTTTGTAACATGGGAATTCCAATATGAAATTATAATATCCAAAAATCAAGATGGCGGAAATCCAAGATGGCGACCAAAATTGACAGTCGAAAAAAGAAAATTCCACTGCATTATGTCTGGATCGCAGTGTACATAGCTTTCATAATGAGTTACATGGGTTTTTGGAGTCACAAAAATTAAATGTGGGCACTGAAATAAACTAAACAAATCCAAGATGGCGGAAATCCAAGGTGGCGGAAATCCAAGATGGCAGAAATCCTAGATGGTGACCAAAATTGACGAAAAAAAAATGTAAAATTCCTCTATATATGGTCTGGATCTTGGTTTACATGGCGTTCATGGTGTGTAACACAGAATTCAAATATGGGTACAAAATACAATATTAAAAATCCCATATGGTGGAAATCCAAGATGGCGGTCAAAATGTAATGATAGGATATGGTCTGTGCTGTGCCAAGAATGGGGTCGCTGAAATTAAATATTTGATTGGACGGCAAGTAAATAAATGATTGTTTTGCATTATTTCGAGATAATTAATGACTTCTTTACAGATCGCCTTTTACAAAATGAGATTTTTGAACACTAAAGATGTTATTTTTATGAAAATTAAATTTTTAATTGACGAAAGAGGTACTTGTGTGGCTTTTAATGAAGAAATGTGAATTTTGAAAATTTTGACCTATTGACCATTATTGCACCTTTTAGCAGAATCTAGATTTGCGACAAGCGACTCAATTAGCTATGCCAAGTCACAAATATCAACTATACACTAAGTTTCATCACTCTCTATCCATAATAGTAAAAATATGCGACAACTCTTGTTGACTGGCTGGATGATTAAGCTGCTGTGGGGATGTGTATCGTTGCTTGGCAACCTATCTTTAAATTAAATCGTTGACTAGCACTTGTGTTTGAATCCATTGAAAATGAAAAGCATGAAATGGTCTAGAGGAGCCGTGGCCGGCAAAGCCAGTCACCGCGAACAATGTAGGCGCGAAGCGTCTGGGGGTGTTGAAGGAGGGTCTGGGGGTGTTCTTTCCCCCCTGAAATTTTTTAGAAATTGGAGCCCAAGAACTAGTCTAGAGTGTTTATTATGGGTTTGGCATGTGAACAAATGTCTAATTATTTATGTAAACATTTGACAACAAACGAAAGATCTGCATCAGGCAGATGAAGCTCTTATATAATGCATCTTTAACAATAAATAAATAGCTATTTATTTTTTTTTTTTTAAAACATACAATAAAATAGATTTATTTCATTAAGTTAACTATTATTTACATATATGCATGCTACAATCTCCACAAAGAAAAAAAAATACAAATTTTAGTTCATGTCATGGATATTTTTCTTAGACACTGTGCAACTATCTAAAATAACATTTTATGAACAATAAATAAAAAGTAAGGCTTGAATATCACAGATAGCTGTTATTCATAATACATATAGGGGACCACACACTGGGCAAAATACCTCAGAAAATATTCTATTGTTAAAGTCACTTAACCAATCAATTTTACTTATTTACTCCTTAAACTAGAAGCAATAAAATATTAAAGAATTCAAAACTTACAATAATGAGTTGTTACAACTGTACCACATTTATTTTGTTTTACTATTATTAATATCCTTATAATGGCTTCACTGTACATTCCCAGAATATGTTTACAAAACGATACAAACAACCTTTCTATTTGCACATTTTGAGCTGATGGATATAGACAAAAATGGAAAACTTAATAAATTTTATACAGCTACTTGTGTGAAATGGAATGTCAGCCCTTATGTTTATATAATTTTACTCACAAGAGTTGATTTCATTTAAATGAGGTAGAAGGCACAAAGGCTGGCTTTTGCAGAAATAACTATAATAATGTTTACATATTTTTGGATTAATATTACTACAGATTCATATAGGTTCTATTACAATTTAATTCAATTTAAATATTATATTCAATACTATAATTTTATCATTTTCTAAAACAAGACACAAATGTGTAAAGTAAAATGAAACGGATTAGGTACAGTTTTTAAATACTGAACTCTACTCCAAAATGTATCTTTTATCATAAACAATAAGGAATGAAGGCAACAGAGGTGTAAATAAATTTTGGGTCACATATATATGTAATTACCCTAATGTATCTTTAAGAAATATATATGTACAGTACTACAGATTTTTCTCATTGACTACTTGATAATTAGTAACAGTTCATTCAAACTGAATTAATGTCATTGATATTCTAAATTCACCTACAAAGTTTTGGAATAATATAGAACATATTTGTAATGGCACAAGAAAACCTGTTGGACGTCGCTCTGGCTCAATCCGAGATATATGCCAAAAAACAATGTTAACCATTACAATAGATTAATTTTTCGTTCTTAAAGGCACAAAAACACTGGCTGGCTTAACAGGTTCAGAATTTTCTTTTAGCCTTATTCTAACCACGAGATGTCTAAGTATTCTACCTGTTGTGTGAATTATCTATTACAACCTATCTTACTTGTCCAGGGGGTTCGAATATATGTTTAAATCCAAGTTACATTTGAAAGTGTTAACATAAGAAGGCCTTTCATTATCATACAGTTGAATTTTTCCATTTTTTTTAAAATTCGGTGTGTTAAGATGAAATTTATTGATGAAATATTGTAGAATAAAGTTTGAGACATATTATTCAGTTACAGCAAGAGTACTATTGGGGCTTTAACATAATTACACTTATTAAACATTGAACATTTATCTATGAAAGTACAAAGTTGTGAAACAGAAAAATGATTTAATATACATTTATTTTGAAATATTCTGAACCATTTGAGACTTGCAGAACAGTGTTGGTGCCTCAAAAGTCTAAAACATGTTGGCCTATAAAGTAGCACCTTTATCTGTTTGGAGCATGCAATACTAGCTTATATTATAGTGAGTAAAAATCCAACCAGCGCTTGCCAGGCAAGATATGCCCACATTTTGCAAGAGATGGACAGACAACAAGCTAAAAAAATAAATGTGATTTTTCACACAATCAGAGGCCAAAATCCTGGAGGTCAGTCTGAAATGTGGAAATATTGAAAGGGACTGAGATATTAGGAATATTACGATAAATTTTTTAAGTTTCATCAAAATCGGATGAAAATTGTGACTTGTAGAGGGTCAAAAACCTTAGTAAAACATACACGAAAATTTTGCAAGAGATGAAAATAGAAAGATCGAAAAAAAATTCAAACTCGACCATCATTAGAGTGTAATTGTGATATATTGAAAGAGGGGTTCCCAGCAAAGTATGTAACGGCTGGTTATTTTCAATAAAAGTATGGCAAATTTGGTATTTATGAAAAGTATAGACACCCAATCTTACTAGAAAAATACTAGATTACGCGAAAATCGCCCATGGGGCAAGGACTGGGCAATATTGTCAGGGAATCACTAACTGTCAACCTGACAGGATTTGCTGGCTTATTGTCTGCTAGCTTAGGTCAGGGAGCAGTTGTTATTTCTTGCTCAAATGGTTAGGCGGTTTTGGGAGCATTGCATGTTGTTAACGTACAAAATACTCTGCAATTAAAAAGTGTAAAAAGAAGTTGACAGAAATAATTAAGAATTTATTTAGGCCTCAATAATATGGTAAATGTAAAGTAAGTAATGATAGATACATTTTGAAATATGGACCCTCCCACAATGAAGTTAAGTTGGCAGACATTGCGTTTAACAACAGCTTACTTACAGCTATAGGTATCCCCGGCAAAAACAGAGTTTTGAAAGGGAATTGAAGCAAATTTTTAATAGATTGGTTACTTTAAATATGTGTTTAGTCCAAATATATCGTCAAATCAAAGTTTGTACCCGGGAATGCATCTTTAAGCATTTATAAATTTCTAGAGGAACAACAAACTAAATATGTAATTTTTCATACAATTAGGGGTCATAATCCAGGAAGTTATGCTCTAATATGCACGAATGAACCAAGATATTGAGATCATAATCATCAAAATCAGATAAAAATGTTACCCCTAGATTAGTTCGTTTCTGTGGTATATGTCCACTTCCACAAAGGCTGATATATCGTAGACAAGGACTTCTAGAGGGTCCACAACCTTGATATGCCATACTTTCCAAATATTTGCGCATCAGAAGCAGCAATACTATATGGCAATTTAGGTTCGATTTCCACATAACTCAACTGTTATTATGGTGTAACACTATGTGATATGTTCCTTTCCTTAAATCCGATAAACATTGTGACCTATTTAATTTATTTTGATCGAGTTTCATAACTTTTCAATAGAAAGAAGTCAGGAACTAAAACAACCAGAGGTCGAAGTCACGCAAAAATCTGTAGAACTATCAACGAAACAAGGACGCTTAAAAAATAGGGTTGTTCACAAAACGACTTTACATGCTTCTATTGAGTAATTTGAGAGGCTCTATTTCACATAGATGTAGAGGGCAAAAACGCAAAATTTGAAAATGTCTAAATACACTTAAATCATTGTAAATATTTCTTAGCACAAAGAAAAATATTGAATTCTTTTTGTAAACAAAGAATAGTATGATAATGCCCAAATATGACTACTACTCTAAACGGTTCAGAAACTGTGAAATATCAATATTTTCTAGTATAAAATGATAGATATCACCTAATTTTGACAATTTATAACCATGTTGATCCCCAATTTGTGCTTGTTCCACACTTACCACAAAAATGATATTTTTAAGTTTCACCATGTGAAGGGTTGGTCATTCCGCCACACAAAATAATAAATGCGTCTACTGAGTTTACTACATACTACTGACTAGATATATACTATAATAATTTAGGTAACTGTTTAAGTTTAACAATGTCTAGAATTTTATCATCATCATTAATTGATGTCTGATTATGTGCTTGATCATGCAGTAATGGCTTACTATTGCCTCGGTAAAATATTGGAGAACTATCTGAGGAACATTGTGGATGATAGTTAGGAATATTATAGGATTGTGGAGAAAAATCAGGACTAATGACAGCTTCTCTTCTAGACACAATTTCTTTTTTAACAGGACTTTTAAGTAATCTTAATTTAGTATAGGCATCCGTAGGATCTTTTCTGAGAATGGGTCTAGTGGTCTGTCGAACAGGGGAAGACATTTCATTAGATGATACACTATAATCAGTTTTCATTTGATAAGTATAATCTGTAGATTTATGTGAACTATCAGTACCATTATCTAATAATCCATGTTTCTCCATATATTTCCTAGTAGCAAAAGTCATATCATTAACAGATGGATTATTTTGTGATAGATCTGGCATATCACTATGTAATAGCTGTCTAAGTAATGTCTTTTTTTCTCCATTTGTGTTGCCTATTGTTGATGCACGATGTTGAAGTTTCATCATCTGAGTGAGTTGTTCATCTTTTAAATATTTCATAGCCATGGCATTTATTTCTACTGATGTATCTGAATCTGAATCAAACATCATTGACATATAGTTGATTTTAGGTATTAGGGTTGTATCTACATGTTTACAACTTTCAGCCGATCTGTAAAATACATCAATTACATGTTATCAAAATATATTCTTGTGAAAAATATAACAAATCATTTATTACTTACAAAGGAAACACTTTTTAAAATCAGTCAAAAAATGGGTAAGAATATTTGCCTCAAAATTTTATTATTGCAGAAAAATAACTCCCCATGTACTAAACTATCTTGCCAAAATCATGATAGAGTTTGCATATTCTTTCTCTTAAATGTAATTTATTATTTATATTATCAAGAAAATATCAACAAACAACTTACTTGAGGAAGGACTGCAAAGAGGAAATATTTATTAAGTGATCAGATTCTGTTGTATGATCTGTTGAGAATGTAGGTTCATCTGTTAATACAGTTGTTGGTTCATCAGGATTCTCATCAGGACTATTTAAAAACTGGCGAATGTTAGCCTATAATTAAATAGGTAATTACAGTTGAAAAAAAATGAAAGTGTGTCTTAAAATAAGTCAATTACTTAAAGGGACAATCCCGATTTGAACAGGGTCTAAAAAATAAAAGTCCGAGTACGTATGAAATTTAAACGCCAAAATATAGAGGAGCGGTGTATTTACCGTTTCCCAAAATTTCAGCTGATAATATTGAGTCGTTTGGACGTGAATGTCAAAACTACTTATCCGAACACGTAACCTTTTTAAGATTTCGGGTCAATTTTTCGGGTTGGGTGGCCTGATAATCGTCTCTCGTTCCTATAGAAGTCTACACAGTAAATGACCCATGTGCTGTACTTGATAACAAAAGGTAAATTTCACCTACACATTTGTTTTATAAAGTAAAATTCTGGTTTTATCCAGACACCGTATAATACAGCTTAGGACACCTGTCTCCATTTCCAGATGAGGACTGGCGGGTTTAAGTTGTTTTGAAACGTATAACAAATATTGAGTTAGTTGCTCGGCCCTGAGGTAGATGATTTTAAGGGATTTTAACACAAAATTAGGCAGTTTTATTCCCCAAAATATTATCGGGATTGGCCCTTTAAGTACAAACTGGGAGCTGCGTTGACTCAGAGAGTAAGTGCCGGCTTACCAACCAGTTCTCGTGTTCGAATCCTGTGTTGGCTAAGAAAGTTCCTGTGGATGGAGGCTTTGGAAAGGAAAAGCATTTGGATGGGACAAACCGTCGAGGTCACATGTAAACGTTAGTGTACACGTAGAAGCGGAATTGAAAGTTGGAATTCAAAATAACAGTAGGCTATAGTGTCACATGCACGATGTATGCCGTCTCAATTGTCCTGAAACTATACGCGATAATTTAAGAGATTGCTAATACGTCCATGATCAAAGATTGATTCTGTCATTAACAAACATTGTGTTTAAGAATTATAGTGATAATATTAAAGAAAGGAAGAACACAATTACAATTAGATTTTCATAGTAAAGTGGATTTTCTGAGTTTGCTTCTTGTCTTGAACTTTGACTGTCATCTAAGATTTGACTCTGTAAAATAAAGTTCAAAATATTAGATTACACAAAAAATAATTTCTAATATATAGTCTAGTGAAACCATTCAACATGAACATACTTGTAACATGGTTATCAACAGGGCTCGAAATTCGTTTTTTTGATCGAAGTCCAGAGTGCAAGGCCAAAAATTGAAAATCCAAGGCCAAGTCATGAATTATGTAATATGTTATAAATCTGTTATTGTAGATCTTTTTATAACTTTTACAAAAATAATACATCCTGACAGTGGGGGGGGGGGGGGGGCCCGAAGGTATAATTATCTTATTGTACCGTTTTTAGAATGATTAGTATGGAAATCCCCCGAAACGTGACGCGTCGCCAGAGCGGTATTTTCCCGCAAGTGTCTCCCGTACATAAACGGTACTTGGGCCTATATTTCGATAATTTTTTAGTCAGATTATTTGCATATATTGAGGTCGATATGAAAGTATTTATAAGACAGTCGCTAGTAATATATTTAACTGAAAATGTAATCCAAAATCGCGGATTGAAACTGAAAGTCGGCTATTTTCAGTCAAATGGCTCCCGATTTCACGCTAAAGTCACGATGCATGAAATGTTTACTCTTTGCCAGAGAATGGTCAAAATCGCATCAAGAGACGTTTACTAACCATGGGATAAAATAATAGTTATGGAAAAGAATGTTGTACAGGTCAGTGTTTTATTTGGTACGCTCATTGTGTACTCAAGATACCATTGCAACAAGTTCCCAGTCAAATTCAGCCAATCATGAGATCTGTTTATGAATCGGAAGTAAAGGATTTACCTCCCTTTGAAGAAAGTGAAACTAGAGTATTTGGCATATGGCCATTTTTTCCGTGAGAAATTTCCTCCTGTGCAGGAATTTGCGAGTCCTATAGAAAAAAACAGACACGTCTGGTGTCTGATTTCGATGCCGATAATCGATAGTAAAAATAACTATCGACACCCAGCACTAATTGGTGGCCATAAATGACTGTCGATATTGAAAATTCGGCCATGAATCTGTGGCCGAATTCTAAAATTCAGAGGCCATGGCCGCCGAAGCCGACGGCAGTGTCGAGCCCTGATTATCAATCATCTATAGCTTTATTGTTGTATAATCCAGGGATGTAGCCTGGAATTACTGAGTGGTGGATAAAATCTTGTGCAAGTGTAGCGTCGAAAAACATTTTTGGGAGGGGGGCAAGGTCTTTAATAAAAATTCAACCCTTAATGGGTTGAACTCAACCTTCATTAGGGTGTAACGGTGATACAATCAAATGGTTTTTCAAATCAGATAATAATTGTCACCTTCAGAGGGACCACCAGGTAAACAAAGGCGATTTTGCGTATAATCAGGGCCATAATTCAGGAAACTACGTTCCGATAGGCGTAAATATTGAAAGGAACCAAGATATTTAGGTTATAAACATGCATGTCAACTGTCAAGTTTCATCAAAATCGGTTCAAAATTGTGACCTAGGGTCCACAAGCTAAAAATGTGATTTTTCGTACAATCAGGGGCCATAATCCATGAAGTTTTGATCCGATACATGCCAATATCGAAAGCAGCTGAGATCTTTTAGGGAAAAACCTATATTTCAAGTTTCGTCAAAATCAGGTTGGAATTGTGACCTGTAGAGAGTCCACAAACAATTGTGGACGGACGGACAGGGGCAACGACATAATACGTCCACATGAAAGTTTAAAGATGGTTGAGTGATACTTATGACTTTATTTTTTATACACATGAAAATGTGGGCGTATAAAAAGACGATTGTGTGTACAATCAGGGGCCATAATTCAGGAAGTTACGATCCGATCGAGAACAAGCAATACCGAAAGTTACAATTTGATATGTGCAAATATCGAAAGGAACCAAGACCTTTGGGTAATAAGCATGCATTTCAAGTTTTATCAAAATCAAATTTAATTTGTGACCTTTACAGGGTCCACAACCTTTTTTAACAGTATTCGCGCACAAAAGGCGGCCATTTTGTATGGCAATTTTGGTCTGATTTTCCCGAAATTCGAACTCAACCTTCCTTAGGGTGTAACGGTGATATAATCAAACGGGTTTATAATCAGATAATAATTGTGACCTCCAGACATACATGGATGCGTACGGGACCAAACTTGTTTGGGGGGGCCAGCATATTTTCCCGACAAATATATTTCTTTAGAGTTCGCGGACCCGTGGGCGGCAAAGCCATGCACATGCAAGCACCGGAAGCGAACCGGCTGATGGGAGGTTTTGGGGGACTTCCCCCGAAAATATCAAAAAACAGAAGGCCGTAGACGTGATTTCCAGGCATTTCGAATACTTTCTAGTAATTTGGAGTAGGTAGTAAATTATGTCAGTAGCAGCATAAAAACTGGTAGAAAGTCATCTTTAAAATACAAGCTCTATTACTACGAAATCAAGAAAAAGTCGAATTATTTACTTTTGCCACATTTTTTTTTCATTTTATGAGTCTTCACATTTTTTATCCAGATATCAGATGTATAGAAGACTTGTATATACTTTATGTACTTTTAATAAAATTTAGAATCTATATAATATTATTCGGTATTTTGATTTACTTTTGCCACGTTTTTCATTATATGACAGTTCACATTTTTTATCCATATCTAAGATAGATAGATCTAAAATCAAGATAGAAGACTTTTTGAACTTGTAAAATTTATATACTTTTAATATATGAATTACCATTATAGTTCAAATTTATTTACATCTAGTGCATTATATTATACCAAAAGAAGAACAAGTCAAACGATTATTACTTATTTCACATTTGATCTACGATGATGCAGCATCAGTAGAATCGTTATCCGGATTTTGCTGTTTTGTAGCAGAAAAGAATGATGATAACGTTTTCTGAATACTCTCTGATATCCTAGTGAATGTAATGTCAGAGGTGCTGTGACCATGCTTTCTCTCGCAATGCAATTTAAAGTATTCTTTGTCCATTATCTGTTGACAGGAATGTACATTGTATTTTGCCGCCGTGATTATTCCGTTATTTGACTGTGACTCCATAGGCCTAGAAGATAGTTTCCTTCAATTTTCATGGAAGTACTGCAGAAAATTTTCAAATCTTCAATACTCATTTCAGTACTGCTAAAGCATTAGTAATCTTCTATGCTAGCAGTATTTAAATCAGTACTGAAAATATTTTTGATTTTTTTTTTATCGAATCGATATTAAATATCAGCAATAGGAAGTGTACACTCATATCATTCCAGTAAATATTAAATATAAGGCATAAGCGGTGCATCCGCCCTGACAGCGAATTAAGTGTGGACTTCAATTCAATCCCTACCGTTTTGACAACAAACAATTTTTACAAAATTTGACAGTTTTCTTACCAAGTGTTCCTTAATTGTATAAATATGGTACCGCTCACAACTAACTTGACAAAAAGTGCGTGAGAACTTTATTCATATAAATTGATTAGTTTATCAAAGTCATATATTGTCCAGAGGGACAAGCTAAATAAGGTGGTTTTTCGGACAATCAGGGGCCTTAATTCAGGAAATTACGTTTTGATAGGCACAAATATCGAAAGGAACCAAGATCTTTGGGTTATAAACATGCATGTCTTCTGAATATTCTCTGATATCCTAGTGAATGTAATGTCAGAGGTGCTGTGACCATGCTTTCTCTCGCAATGCAATTTAAAGTATTCTTTGTCCATTATCTGTTGACAGGAAAGTACATTGTATTTTGACGCCGTGATCTTTTTTCGGTTATTTGACTGTGACTCCATAGGCCTAGAAGATACGTTTCCTTCAATTTTCATGGAAGTACTGCAGAAAATTTTCAAATCTTCAATACTCATTTCAGTACTGCTAAAGCATTAGTAATCTTCTATGCTAGCAGTATTTAAATCAGTACTGAAAATATTTTTACAAAATTTGACAGTTTTCTCACCAAGTGTTCCTTAATTGTATAAATATGGTACCGCTCACAACTAACTTGACAAAAAGTGCGTGAGAACAAAGATCTTTGGGTTATAAACATGCATGTCAAGTTCCATCAAATCGGTTCAAAATTGTGACCTCTATAGGGTCCACAAGCTAAGATCTTTTGGGGATAAACCTATATTTCAAGTTTCGTCAAAATCGGGTAAGAATTGTGACCTGTAGAGAGTCCACGTCCGGATGGACGGCCAGGGGCAGGGCAGACGACATAATACGTCCACATGGTGATAACCCGATATGTCAAGTTTCATAGAATAATATATAAAACTGTCATATAAAATATATAAAACTGAAATGGCAGTTTCATATATTTTTGACTCTACACGTATGCTGTTTATGTATCCAGGTTTAACTTTAAAGAGTGGAAGTTTTTGTGCCAAAATTAGCCGTGGAAGTTTTCGAGACAAAATTAACTGTGGAAGTTTTCACGACAAAATTACTATTTTTGTACATGTAGTATGAAATGTCAGACCTGTGGTGCCTTATACTTATAGGGAAATACTAATAGAATTTAAAGTGTTAATTTACATGGAAGAACATTTACTGTATTGCCGAACAAAAGTTGTGCATTATCATATTACGGACTAGTAAAAAAGAAGTTAACCAGTGTTCATTAAACATGCATTGTTAATTATAGAACCAATATTAGTAATGATGATCAATCAAGGCTAGCCTAAAATTGTATTGCTAATACATGTAGATCTCGGTTCAGAGTGAGACAATTCGACTGAAATTTTCGGCATATTCTGTTTTCATTACCTTTTTTTTAAACTACATACAGTATATTCTTATTCTAGCGATATATCTAATAATAGGGGTCACTTTTGAATGGATATATTTTTGATGTGTAAGACACATATTTTCCAGGTCAGTGACTGTTGCTATGTGTTGAAGGAAAATGATTAGAGATTAAAATATTGTGTGATCGCGATTGACATCATTACAGAGCTAATTTCTGAGACAGTGTTCATTAAACATGCATTGTTTATTATAGAACCAATATTAGTAATGATGATCAAGGCTAGCCTAAAATTGTATTGCTAATACATGTAGATCTCGGTTCAGAGTGAGACAATTCGACTGAAATTTTCGGCATATTCTGTTTTCATTACCTTTTTTTTAAACTACATACAGTATATTCTTATTCTAGCGATATATCTAATAATAGGGGTCACTTTTGAATGGATATATTTTTGATGTGTAAGACACATATTTTCCAGGTCAGTGACTGTTGCTATGTGTTGGAAGGAAAATGATTAGAGATTAAAATATTGTGTGATCGCGATTGACATCATTACAGAGCTAATTTCTGAGGCAGTGTGATGTATGTTCTGCAATTTCTGACAATTTTGAGGGGAAGGGGGACTGATTATGGAGCACTAAAATATGCACCTCAATTGCAGCTGAGGTGAGTGAAGGAGTGCAAAAGTGACAGCGTGCCTCAAACTTGAAGGCCTTGCTATGTTTAAATAATCTTGCGAGAATGCTGTGACTGGTTTCACAGATGACAGACCTGTGACCCAAAGCAGAAAATGCCAAGAAGGAAGGAAGGTGTGTTAACACCACTAAATCTTGGTAAACAACTCTATTATTAATATAATACTTTTAAAATACTGACCGGAAAACTGTTAATACACATACTAGCACTTGGAGGACTGCAAGTTAAATTACTGTTTTTACTAATACTATTCGACCTGAAATTAAAAGGAAATAAACTTTAACTGCAATTTATTATAAATACAATATCAATCATAAATGTAATATAATTTAAAAATACAGTATATATTTGGTCTGAGCAGAGTCAAGAACCAAAAGAGGGACATTGACAGGCATTGATATAAGAGAACTATCAATTAAAAATATTAATACTTAAAACTAAAATAATCCCTACCTTGTTGAAGATGAATGAAAACTTGGACTTCCTTCTGACTGACTACTAACTGTTCTATCATTTAATCCTATATTATTCATTACAGTTAATAGATCATCTCTAGCTGGCTCTATATCTTCTAGCTGTGTACTATTTAATGGTAAGACTCCCTTATGTCTTATTTCTACTGGGGTTAATCCTGCACTACCACTGTCTGATCCATCCGTCACCATATTGTTAGCTTGTACAGTAGATGGCTGTATCTCTTCACTTCGATTTATATGTGAATTGCTGACATCTGATTTATTTTGATTTATACCATCTTGTTGTGGTGATAAAGGTTGTAGAGTATCAGATCTCTTGCTGATGGGTAGTGTGTAACATCTAGTCTCTTTATCTGGTGTAGTAGTCCTCAACATCTCTACACTGTTCGTTGAATTCTGTTGTTGTTGAAGTAATTGCTGTATCTGTGATTGCAGTTGTTGAAGTTGAGTATTTTGTTGCATTAATAAATTATAAACCTCGGGAGAACACTGTTCTTTATTTAATAAGTCCATCGAAAAAGGTTTAGAATAATTCTGTGATTTATTTTCAGGGCTGCCTGTTTTAGGGGATGGATTAGATCTATCTGGTGTTACACTTAGACCGCTATCATCACTTGATTTATTACTGCATGTACTGTCAGCTTGGGCTACATTTTGAGCTGACTGAGAAACATGGAAATCTGAGGTTGTTAAGGTAACATGGCACTGTTTGGCTGTTGGTTCACTCACTTGATTCACAGATTGTCTATTACTACAAGATGGTGGAAGATTATGTTGAGTTGATTGAGGTAACTGATTTTCATCGTTCACTAAAGAAGGGTTATGAACAAGATGAAAAGCACTATTACGTTTTTGATAAATTGGCACATTATTAGAACAAAGGGTAGATTGTGGAACAAATTCATTTCTCACACTGTTTTGAAAGGGAATTTGTTGAAAATTTTGTTGTATTTGAGCTGTATTTGGTACAGTATTGTATGTCAATGGTGGTGGTTGTCGAGCACTAGAATATTGAGGAAAAGAATTATTTTGGTTTTGAGGAAGAGATGAAGGCACTGTACAATGATTTGGTAAGGACATATGAAGTCCATACTGATGTTGATAGTATACTGGTTTATCATTTGGTGTCGATTGCTGATATTGTTTATTATTCACACTATAAGAACCAGGTATATTAGGTCTATAATATTCTGAAGATGGTATTGGATTCTGACGTGAACATTCAAATGGTTGAACACCATTAGAAACTTGATGTAAATTTGAGTTATTAAAAGGTTGCTGACCATTGTTCATTAAAGGCATCTGTGAATATTGATGGTTACTATGGTAATTATTATTTGGCACATTTGTCTGTGATATCATGTAAGCATGCGATGTTGCTGGTTGACGTCCATTATTATGAACACTAGGATTGTTGTGGTTATTTTGGCTTGGCAATCCAGTATTTTGATTAAATGTGCGATTTTGTGAAGAAACATATCCAGTAGAAGTTGGTCCCGAGTTTTGTTTACTAAAAGATGGATATGCATGCATTTTATGTGCCTGAACACGCTGTTGATTAGGATATTGGGCTCCTGGAGGAGGATCAGTCAAAACAAAGGAAACATCTGGTACCAGATTTTGTATCATTGGAGCCTTGAAATAGAAAATTAATTTATTTCAATAATTAGAACCTTTTTTTAAATAAATCAAATTACCAAATATTAATTATAGAATGATGGGAATCTGTTAAAAATAGAATGGCTTAAAAGATATTCACATCTCCAATACATGACGGTACCAGCGGCTGCCAGGCAGGATACGCCCACATACATGAGTTGGATAGTGAACAAACTAAAAAGAAAGTGATTTCTTCTATAATCAAGGGCCATAATTCATGAAGTTACAAATCAGTATGCACAAATATGGAACCAAGATCTTTGGGTTATAAACATATTCAATTACATTCCCGGGTACAAACTGGATGATTTGATGATTTATTATCACTAAAAACATATTCAAACTAATAAATTTATCATAATTTTGCCTCAAATCGTTTTCAAAACATTGTAATGGCCATGTCTACCAAGCTATAAAAATCGGTCAAAGAGGCCATGTTTGCGTCCGGGGATTTACCCCTCGCCATAACCAATGGAAATGGTGACGAAGGAAAGGGGAGAATGCATTGCATTAACAAGAAGATGTTGTCTGTAAGCACTGACTATTTACAACAAGGAAAGGGGAGAATGCATTGCATTAACAAGAAGATGTTGTCTGTAAGCACTGACTATTTACAACAAATATCGAATCCTAATTGAATTCTCGGATTATCCACCGCACGCGTCCTTTTACGTGATTTTTATTAACTCTTCATAAAGTTTATCAACATGTACACAAAGCACTCAAGTTCGCTTTCAGCCTTCGACGTCAAACGTGCAGGTATCCTTATTAGTCAGGCTGACTATCCCCTTACATTTTTGTCCTGTATACGTTCCATGAGTGTTTTTCAGAGAATCCAGTATTTTTCTAGTAAGATTGGATATCTCTACTTTCCATATATATACCAAAATTGTCATACTTTTATAGTCAATAGCCACCCGATAAATACTTATCTGGGAAACCAACTTCAAGTTACATCAAAATGGGATTGAAATTGTGACCTCTACAGGGTCCACAACCTTCATATAACATATTTTAACACTATTGACATTTTGATTGGCATTTATGGTCCGATTTTCTAGAAATTCAAACTCAACCTTCCGTAGGGTGTAACGGTGATAGAGTCAAGGGTTTTTTTTAAAATCGGATAATAATCCTGACCTCCAGAGGGACGATAGGGGATTTTTCGGACAATCAGGTGTCACAATTCAGGAAATTACGTTCCGATAGGCGCAAATATCGGTTCAAAATGTGACCTCTATAGGGTCCACAAGCTAAAAACGTGATTTTTAATACAATCAGGGGCCATAATCCATGAAGTTTCGATCCGATACATGCCAATATCCAAAGTAGCTGAGGTCTTTTGGGGATAAACCTAAATTTCAAGTTTCTTCAAAATCGGATAAGAATTGTGACCTGTAGAGAGTCCTCAAACAATTGTTGGACGGACGGACAGACGGACGGACGGACGGACAGGGGCCACATCATAATACGTCCACATGAAAATGTGGGCGTATAAAAAACGATTTTTCAAACAATCAGGGGCCATAATCCATGAAATGGGGTCCGATACATGCCAATATTGAAAGGAACCGAGCGAGATCTTAGTGAAATAAACCTATATTTCAAGTTTCGTTAAAATCGGATAAAAATTGTGACCGGTAGATTTTCCACAAACAAATTGTGGACTGACGGACAAACAGGGGCGATGACAAAGTGCGACCACATGAAAATGTGGGCTTATAAAAATATTTACCATTGCTACTAGTGGAGCAGGAGTTAATCTGGGTTCCATGTCCTCGGGACCACTGGATTTTACAATTGGTTTATTTGCACACCTGTCATATATAAAACAGATTTATAAAACTCAATATTTTAAGCTAAAAAAACAAGCGGTTGCCATGCAAGATACACCCACATTTTGCAAGAGATGGACAGAGAACGAGCTAAAAAAATAATGTGATTTTTTGTACAATAAGGGGCCATATCGAAAAGGAAAGACAGAAAAGGGGTTTAACATCCACTCGATATATCGCAAGGAACCGAGATCTTAGGGTTATAAACATACAGTTCACATTTCATCGAAATTGGATAAAAATATTAGTGACCTCTAAAGGGTCCACAAACTTTGTATTACATACTTTTACACAATTGCATACAACGCATGTTCATTTTGTTGGGCAATTTCATTTCAATTTTCCAAAAATTCAAATTTAACCTTTATATGGTGGATAGGTGATATATTTAAAGGGTTTTAAAATCAGAAAAAGATGGTAAGCTGGCACTGCCAGGCAGGATACGCCCATTTTCGAGCGATGGATAGAGAACAAGCAATACCGAAAGTGATTTTTCCCACAATCAAAAGCCATAATTCATTAAGTTACAATTTGATATGCGCAAATATCGAAAAATATCAAGATCTTTAGGTTATAAACATGCATTTCAAGTTTCATCAAAATCGAAATTAAAATTGTGACCTCTACAGGGTCCACAACTTTGATATACCATATTTTTACACTATTCATGTACAAACGGCGGCCATTTTGCCTGGCAATTATGGTCCGATTTTCTAGAAATTCGAACTGAACCTTCTGAAGGGTGGAACGGTGATAAGAGTCAAAGGTTGGGTATGTTTTTTTTCGGATAATAATCGTGAGCTCGGCTCCAGAGGGACCATAGGTGATTTTTCGGACAATCCCCTATGGGTTATATTCAGGAAGTTATGATCCGATGAGCAAATAACAAGAGGAATCAAGATCTTTGGCTTATAACTATGCATTTCAAGTTTCATCAAAATCAAATTAAAATTGTGACCTCTACAGGGTCCACGGTCCACAACCTTGATATACCATTTTTTAACAGAATTCGCGTACAACAGCAGCCATTTTGTATGGCAATTTTGGTCCTATTTTCCTGAAATTTGAACTTTGCCTTCCTTAGCTTGTGACGGTGATATAATCAAATGATTTTTTAAATCCGATAATAATTTGGACCTCCAGAGGGACCACAGGCTAAACAAAGGTGATTTTGCTTATAATCAGGGGCCATAATTCAGGAAGTTACAATGCGATATGCACAAATATCGAAATGAACCAAGATCTTTGGGTTATAAACATGCATTTCAAGTTTCATTAAAATCGGTTCAAAATTGTGACCTCTTTCGGGTCCACAAGCTAAAAACGTGATTTTTCGTACAATCAGGGGCCATAATCCATGAAGTTTCCATTCGATACATGCCAATATCGAAAGCAGGCGAGATCTTTTGGGGATAAACCTATTTTTTTCAAGTTTTGTCAAAATCGGACAAGAATTGTGTCCGGACGGACAGGGGCGAGGTAAAAATACGACCACATGAAAATGTGGGTGTATAAAAAGTGTTTTTTCGAAAAATCGGGGGCCATAATCCATGAAGTTCTGCTCTGATACACCTTCATTTCAAGTTTAGTAAAATCGGATAATAATTATGACCTGTAGAGTGTCCACAAACAAATTGTGGACAGAGGGGCAGCAACAATATACGTGTATAAAAAGACCATCATAAATATGCTACCTAATTCAAAATAAACTAGTCTCATTAATTATAGTCATACAAAACAATAATGATCAATGTACCCACCTGTTTCTACTAAAAACATTCAATGCTGCGTCAAATATTTCACGCTTCGGTCCAACTTGTACACAGTTTAAATCCATAGCTATAACACCATTATTTGGATTTTTCACATTCTATTAAAAACAAAATGAAGAGATTTCATATATTTACTGATAATTCACTTGTCAACAAATAACTAATGAAATGGTCCAAAAATATCAAGAAGTGATGGTCCGATAATCGGTTTCAACATCGGTAATTGGCCGATAAGTGGCCTATCAGGAAAAAAATCAGTATTGGCAGCTACACAGCAAATTTGCCGATATCTGTTCAAAATTATTTTTTTCGACAAGCGGTGCTACTAAATCACCAGACCGAATCTCGTTTGTCCATTAGATTCTACTTTACTATCTGTGCCTGCTTACAAGAGACTCAGAGGAAAATTATCTTTCCCTGTAAATGGTGTCCATTGACTCAATGACAGGCTTTATGATACAGCACGCATGTGCTAAGCATTCGGCCATCCCCCATCGGATATAATGAAGCGCTAAAGAAGATAAATAATAATAATAATATCTCCTCTGTTTCCCTTCGTACATGACATACAATATGTATGGCGATAATATTACAATTACACAATGTTACTAAGAATAGAATAAAGTAAACTGGAAGGGAAGTCGATTGATTGGACAATAAAGAAATAATTCTGGGCTTGCAAGTAGAATTTTTTATGATAATGGTGGCCACGTTTATAAATAAATATTAACAAAGGTAGAATATAGTCAGAACTGTTGACTTGACGTATGACTGCGACGAGTGCTATATTAATAGTATTATTTTTAGCAGTCGACATCGTTGGATGACTGTTGCATTCTAAGATTTTCAAACATAAAATACAAAAGGACAACAAACAAGTTATGTTATAAAGAGGAATATATTCGGACACAACTCTGTGTAATGGGATTGGGGGATATCACCGAATAACCGTACTGTTGAATTCGAACCATTTAACCGTCCAGTTCTAACTCTTTACAGCTATCCGCTAGGAGCACTACTTAGGGTGAACAGACCTTATGCTGATTACACTAGTTTGCCTATACTGGGTTTTTTATGACTGTCTATTGGTTTGGATTGTTTGTACTTGGTTTTATTTTATTTAAATTGTTTATGTTACGCATTAACGAATTTATTAACTATATGAAATAAACAATGGTCCTCAGAATAGTTATTGTTTTATCACAATTCTCGATAAAAAAAACCAAAGATGTCAACAATGGCTCATCATTGAATACCGGGGCTGGTATGAAGCATCGTAAGTCTTGTGCTGTCGCTTATCATAAAATAGTTCCAATTTTTTCCCTTCGCTTTATCTAGTTTACGGCTAGTATTGTCTGGACACTATCATAATGAGTAGATATATTGAAAAAAGCGGAAAATATCACATGGGTTACGTATGATTGGAATGAAAGATGAAAGCGAGTATTTCCCCTTGATGTCAAGTGATTACTGTCTGACATTCTGACTTTTAGATACCGATAAGAATTAAGAAATAGTTTAGTGATTTGTATTGTTATGCTAAGCTACTTAAAAAAAATTAGACATAATTTGTATCAACAAATAATAACTTATAATAATATAGATCATACTTTATTAATTATTAATATTACTAACGGTTTTATTTTTAACTATAGTTCTAGAAATGGCGGAATAATGCCACGTGACCGCCACTGTTGAGACAGGTCATAAAACTTTTTGATTTGGTGTATCATTTATTACCGCATGAACCATTCCGACATCTTTTTATAGACATACAGGTGCCGATCACTCTAGGGAATTACATCCTAATCAACACCATCTTCAATAGAAGGCTTGATCTCGCCTTAACTACATACAGCTTATCAAGCCCTTCACTTAACACTCTGCATTTTTCGGCACTAAATTTGATTGGGTATAGGCCCCAACCGTGATCCAATCAGATTCCTTCGTTAAATGGGTTACTAAAAATAGACTACTTTCATTCCATTTTATTCATCGAATGCTCGGATTAGCCCATACAGAGCACAAGATCAGCGAATTCCTTATTGCATGCCGAGTTGATTGTCCTTTTTTGTGTGGTGAGTGGTCTTATTGCGTGCCAGTTTGATCTCGGCGACAGAGTGTTTTATGTGTCACGACCTCTGATTGGACAATGCTTATTAGTCATTTGTAAACACAGCAAGCGTAAAAGTTCAAGAATTGCCCAGTGTTGGAGCAAGGGTTAGATGTTGTAAAACTCGCGGCCGTTGCTTCAGGAAGATGAATCAACACATGAAGTATTATAATCTCATAACTTCATTCATTAATGATACAGCAAAAAATTAATAATGAAGTTCATAATAGATTGAGTGTATTTGTGATGGCGTTGGAAGCGT
The DNA here is from genome assembly GCA_917208275.1 of Patella pellucida. NCBI lineage: Eukaryota > Metazoa > Mollusca > Gastropoda > Patellidae > Patella > Patella pellucida. The sequence goes on along the minus strand of OU795037.1, from coordinate 37,572,955 downwards.
GACCCAATTTTATTACTTCAAAAAGACAGCGTTCATGTTTGATTTCCGAGTTAAATAGTACCATGCATTTCCTGATAGTTAAATAGGAAATAAATTTATTAATCCGGAAACGCATGGTACTATTTAACTAGAAATAAGACAATTATCTATGTAGATCATCATGCTATTCAAGAAATTATTATGGGTAATAGTTTTATATCCACCCCTATCGGTAATTGTATCTGTATCGGCCGATATATGTTGCTGTCAATATCTGATATCGGTAAATCCAATAGGTGCCATATCCGACCATCACTAATATCAAGACTTACCCTGGCCATATTGGAAGCTTCATAACCACAATGCAGATCAAAATCTAATCCACTAGTTCCATTTTTTGTACCGCAATCATAAAACTCTGGTTTTGAATGTAGAGGACTATACAGCACCACAAGAAAGTTTTCTGGAGGACTGCAAACTCTACAATAAATACAAATAATGAAAAATCTGATATTTTGATGAAACATATTATGTACCTTATGTACAATGAATACAAATAATGACAAATCTGATATTTAGATGAACATATTATGTACATTATTTATCTATAGTCTTCAGTTTAACCTACCTATCTTGAATATGTTCATTACAAATATATCTTAAACATGCAGACCAAACAAATGGATGATGAACAACAGGAGCACCAGATATCCAGCTGAAATATTCATGAAAAAAAATTATTACACATTACAAATAAGAACTTGTTGTAGGATACAGGGCAGATAATTAAACAAGGGTTTCCTCTCCTTTGACCACAAGTTGTAAGGGTTATTTCAGTGTTGGGGGTCCCTAACTCACATAAATATTTAATTGTGAGAGAATGGAGTCTTGTTGATCCAGATACCAGTTGTCCTGTGAGATGAATGAATGTAAATACTCCCAATATGTTACCCCGTTGCAGTGTAGTACAATCCAATTAATCCATGCAATTTTTGATTACATTATTTTGTTCTCTACCATTAACAATAATTAACATTGAATATAAACCAGGTCCGTATTCCAAGAATATCTTAAAGTGCACATAAGATGGTTGTAAGAATTTTTTGCAATAGGTAGCCAATGGTTACTATATCCACATTACAGGAAGTTAACATCAATCTGACAAAAATTAAATCAGCTATCTTCATTCAAAGTCCCAAATATAGACCCCCCGTAAAAACGACTTGGCCAATTATCGAAAACACTCTTAATGCCCCCAGACGCCAGTGACATCACATTGACCCAATGCATATGCATATTCCGAATGTTTATTCCCTAATTACCTATAAACATGTACAGCCGGTGGTGTATTCAGTAACTCTGACTCATTCCTTAATCCCCATAATTAAATAAAACAATTGACTACGGAATAATTTCTATTGTAATTCATTTTTATTTAAGATCAAATTTAGAAGTTTTTTCATAATGTTTGGTCGCTCTCGTTTCTCAGGATAGCGATTTTAATACCCTCTACCATCAAGTGCAGTCTAAACGATTCGATTTCGTCAAAGGCGTATTGTGGTTCTAATTTCCCCGAGTAGAAGAGTAAAAAGACTTGGTCATGCAAAATGTTAAACATGACTGAAAAGCGATTTGTAAATGACGATCCGTTATAATCGAAATGGACCGTAAAATGAAATACGAAAAAATATCTCAATATACGTTAGAATTGATAGTACAAACAAATTTTATTGGTAATCATCGAAACAGATTGTGAAGGGTCATTAATTAATCAGTCCGACTAAAGTTATACAAATATAAAGTATTAGGGGACCCTTTTGGACTAAATCTTATAAAATTGTATAGCCGTCCGATGCAAGCGCTCTTATGTGAATCCATTTCGATTGAAAATGGTTCAAAGAACATCTTGCCACATGACATACGATTTATTTCATTGAACAGTCATTGAAAGCCCAATTATTTGTATCCTCATTAATTAGAGACCCGGACATTTTACCGCGCCAATATACGTGATACATGTATATATGACATTTTCAAAACTTGTGTGATACGATTAGGTTACAATGTCTAACATTGTTTATCTTCTTTATAATAAAATTATTTTACAATTGCATTGGCAGTTTAAACAACATTTAATTGACTTGATATGAATTCTGAATATAAATTATTCCTGGAATAACATTTTGTGATACGATTAGGTTATAATGTCTAACAACGTTTATCTTCTTTATAAATTTATAATAAAAGTATTTTACAATTGCATGGACAGTTATTTACTACGCCCGTAGTGCATGGAATGTTGTCATCGGAAAATTCAACATTCGCTGTAAATTTTAAATGGAGTGAGAGAGAGAAATGTGGTTTGATGTCCACTCAACACAACTAGGTCATTTCGGGACTATCATATGGTTAAATATGGTTTTAATTTTATTTCAATAATTCGCTTGCACGTAGGGGTCTTTAGGAGTGGGAGGAAACCGGAGTGCCCAGAAGAAACCCACAAGGTTGAGAAGGTGCCCCTATCTCCATGTCACATACGCTCACACCATGGCTCGAAACCACAGCCGTAAGCTATAGGTGACCGGCCAGCTAGAGGTCGAAGCGCAGCACTCTAGCTAGACCACTAGGCCATCCAAACCCCCCAATTTCAAATTAAAGTTTTTCATTGTTTATAGAAATGGTTTTCATTATTATATGTAGCTAATAATGAATAAATCGACAAATGACTGGCTCCATTTGTATTTCTGTACTTATACTTTATAGAGAATAGTTTGGGATATCAAGCATTACAGGGTTATCAAAATTACCAGTAAATGCGCAAATTGCTTGTGTCGTCTTCATTTGTCACGGGGCCTATTTCAACAATGGCACTTTAAACGGATCTACGGCATGATTGATACAGCATTTTAATATCACTCTAAATTATTCCAATAACAAATGACTAATCTATAACAACGCAAGACAATAATTAGGTGATTATGATTATGTCAGTCATGAGTTTATTGGACCGAAACGAATACACACTTGCCAACTGGTGGTGTGTTTGGTATAGATAATGTGTCGTGCCTGCAGTGTATAAAATTCGTCAAGAAAAGTTGTAGGCCAACAGGACCCGCTGGTTGACGCCATTCATGAAAGTTGTAGGTCCTAACATTAACTTGTGGGTCCAATAAATATTAACAAATTTTAAAACACACCTACACTACCCCACCCCAAATGCCTTAAATTTCTAAATTCCGTAGGTGTTCTCTACCTACAGCAATTTGGGATAGGTTTAAAAGTTAAAATTTGTATTCAATATTGATTGACTGGTACACATTACAATTTTAACTTTTGAAGGATTTAATGTTAATACATGTATAGACAGAAAAAAAATCATTCCACCCCTATTTTACCCCAGACTTGATATCTATTTTTTTTGTAATAAATAAATAGTCACTCGTAATAATCTAAGTGCTAATTATAGGTCTACTTTATAGTACCGGTACTGACAGTTTATCTCGAAATTCCATTCACATCGAAATCTAAGAATACAGATTAAAATTGCCCTTTGCCTTTAGTGCTTCACTCAAAAAATTAACAGAAAATATTGTACATTTAAAAAATTGAAACAGGCATTTAAGGCCAAGGTCCTACGAGACATTAATACGTCTTACATATCAATAAACATGTTAAATTTACTGTCCGGTAGCAACCACCGTAGCAACAATCATTTGATTTGTTTTACTTATCATGACGTGTGGAACTGTGAAATGAAAGACCGTGACCTCTTTCAAAATGAAAGACCGTGACCTCTTTCAAAATGAAAGACTGTGACCTCTTTCAAAATGAAAGTAAACTATCAATGCTGTTTTAGAACGACATATCATTTTTTATCATTTTTAAACTGACCTGATGTCACACGTTGGGATAGCCCATATTTATGAAACAAATTGTTATTATTCTTCCTGTGACATATCGTATGGCGGGAAAAGCCATTCGTTTCTTGCTGGAATTATATTGTTACTGTTACCAGTATTTAGGCTTTCAGGCAATTTCCAGCTCTGCTTTTTCAATTTCCAGCTCTGCTTTTTCAATTTCATTTTTACAAGACAAAGGATTTATATCACGTGAATTTTTATTCTTGGATCATGACAGTCAGTAGAGTAGATGGACTGACCTAGTTTCATAGCACAGTAGCACACAAGTTTGATTTCACAATTGAAGGAATATAATATGCCGGATTATGCACGGATAAAGACAAATAAGACCGCAGGTTAGGCATTCTATCGAGCACAAACTTATCTATTCCACACATCACTTGATCAAAATGGTTAAATAATATTCAGCCAACCTCTGGGAGTGTGCTGATATTTGCAAGCACGGACCTCACTCCTACAACGATAATGTCTTGCCGCGCTAATTTTTTCAGTGGACAAGTTTATTTTCATTTCCGATAATAAAATACTGTTTAATATCTGGATGAAATATATTCCGGATATAAATAGGGGCAATATAAATATTTTCAAAGGAGAATTTGATAGAACCATCAACCATGAACAAAATATCAAGATGGCCGACCCACCATCTTCAAAATAAAAAAATGTCTGCCCGCCAAGTTATTTATCGGTGCCGGGCCGACAGACTGACGGAAATTTTAAACACTGCGTACCTGTGACATCTATCCGCACTTTCAATTAATATTATTCATCTTATGTGTTCTTTAAATGAAAAGATATTATTTCCAAGCCGCTCAAGGCGAGTAGAAAATAATTCAAATTTGTATGTGAATGATTTTTAAATGTTACAATGATGCCTATGATCGTATAATAGTGAGTTGACAACCTATTTAGTAAAAGACATTCAAATAATATTGTTTTGATTTTTTTTAGAAAAATTGAAATTTTCGCTTCAAGGGGACATAATTTGCATTGGAGGTTATTTCAGAAGCTAAAAATTCACACTTTTTAGCAAATGTGAGTATTTCATAATTTTAGTGTCCAGTTAAGTTTTTCACATAGCCAAGGATATATTAAATACAGCCTTTGAATACCGATTTACGGTAACAAGTGAAGTGTAAATATTTACATGTATGGTTTTCCCTGCTTTAAGAAAACCTTTGAAAATGGACCCAGGTCTGCAGTTACACATTAAGTATTATAATCTCGACTTTCATTCATTAATGATACAGCAAATAATGACAAAATTACTCACATGCCAACTATAGGAAGACTCAAAGCTTTGGGATCTGATTCTAACACCAAGAGTAACTTTCTTGTATGATCCATTGCAAGGTACCTACATATTAAGAACAAAAACATAAAATATTCTACTAGTTTTCAATAGAAGTTAAATAAGTGATCTTATACAGCCAGTCAGCTGTGGATACGAATGGTTTATAGTCAAGTCACATAAAAACCAACAGTTGCAAGGCAAGATACATGTACACCCTGTGATGGAGAATTGACAAAATTAGGTACTCTTTGTTGTCCAAACTGGCAAAAGATATTTGAGGAATTCCACGTACATCTGTATCACTGGCACTGGAAATACTGTTACTGCGAAGCAGTCAAATTGTGATCCAGGCAGAGTTGAAATTTTTTTTCTCTGAGAAAAGCTTTAAATAACAAGCCAACAGTGTGGCTGATATCCCCAGCGGAAATCCTAAAGCAAATAGACACATATATTTATCTTTTTCAAAAGTATCAAGCAATTAAACTGATTATCTCTACTTAGTCTAAACATAAAATGTTCACGATCAAACTCAGTCAAGGTTTTAAAGTACCTGGTAGTGGTAGTGAAATAAGTTTCATCACTCTCCATCAGTTAGAATCAAAAGTTATCTTGTCCAAAAACATCAACTAATGAAATTGCTTAGCACTGTTTAGCTTTAGCAGGAAATGCTTATAATTGTACACAGTCAAGACATTCTAATAAACATTTACATCAGAAAATTCTCATCATCGCACTTAGTCAAGGTATTGATAAAATGAATCTATACTCAGAGTATATTTATTTACTTACCCTGTTTTAGGAACACCTTGAATATGGCTAAAACTAAGTGGTCCAGCCAAATTTTTAGACAAAGCTGTTGGAACAATAGGTACAGGAGTTATGGGGATAGCTTTAAATTCTGTAGCTAATGTAACAACATTAAAATCTAGATGAACTATACAGTTTTCTCCTCCAGTATAAAAATTACACCATCCTCTAGTCAGTAAGAAACTACCCAAATCAATACTTTCTTTACTAATACATCTCTCTTTTAATGACTAAAAGAACAAAACAACACTTCATGAATTATTTCAATATGAAATTTCTATATAGACAAATGTGGTATTCCCTAAGATTCAAATGTTTATGATGGGGTGTTAAAATGTTGTATTTTCCTGCTAATATTGACTTGATCCAAGAACAGTGATTTTTAAAAGCAGGAAGCATTAGCTTATTACAGATTCACAACGGCACAGATTCTAACAAACAAAACAGTAAAATAATTTACAAAATAAAAACAGCCTGGACATGTTCTTGTTGAACACTTCGAATTGAGCTTGGTGAAGTGAATTCATGTTTGAAGACATTAATTATTAAGGTTTATTAGTAAGGCTTAATCTAAATAACGCTGAACAGCCTTCACTATACTGGGGCAAACAAGTTTTAAACCACCTATAGATTTCTGATTAATCAACGCCACGGAATAACAGTCAGCTAGCATTCTGAGAAAAAAACTGTTTATGACCTAAAATTTCACAATGCAGACAATTTATTGATTAATTTCATTGATTGGCAGTTTACAATTTCATAACTACGGTATTAAAGATCCATAGTGTTATATCAGTAGTGTTTACTCAGTAGGGTGTGTCATATTTGAACTTTTTTTTGCGATTGAACTCTACCATGTGCGATGTGTTCAATTGGGTCAAAACTCATCACTAGCAAATATTATAATTTTCCTTTTGAATTTTTTGCAAAAAATGATTCAATGTAAGAATTTTGAAAAAGTCGAAAAAATACTTCCCTTACAGTAGAAAGATAAAACTTGGCACAATGCATCGACAAGGCACAAAGATGATCTGCGATTTATTTGAAAATTTTAGCATCAAAATTCAGGAGGATTGCCATTTGGCATTATTTTTAAAAAAAGTATTTTTCTGTAGAATTTGTTAAAACTATGATGACCAAAATGTCATAAACAAACCTATCAACACTTAATAAAGAACTAAATTAGTTATACAGGTTGTCCTCAAATATTTGATCAGACAAGAGAGACAGACACCATTCAAATAGTCACAAAAGTCATTTAATAATCCAGACAAGCCAACTGCCAAAGTGTGTTTCATATAGTCAGAAAATTTGGTGTGATGCATTTCGACTGACTGTAGTAAGGCCTGTAACTGTTCTTCATCGCCAGTCTTGTCAATGAAGTCTTGAATTGTCTTGATTCCCCGTTCTGGATCATTTGTCACAGGAGTGTTTTCCACAAAGCTAAGAAATTTTCAAATTCGAAAATATTTCATATTTCAGGGAATATTTTAACCGGGTGTGTATCGCAATTTAAGACTCAAACGTCCGATTTTGCGAATCAAATTCATAATTGATTAGCATTATTAGCATAAAACCCTGCTTCAGCACAAATCAAAGTTTTGAAAATTAATTTTAACTTGAAAACCATTCAGTATCGTAAAACACATCAAAACAAATCTCAAATCTCGCAATATTATTGCCAAGACTATTTACGTGCCTCTGCAACCGTCCAGTGTAACGAGTGCAGTGCATGTTGTCGTCTGCTATTTATAGACGTATAAAGCAGCGATGGCAATTCTTTCGTGACCATCTTGAGACTATATTCCTTATACCCTAAGGATGATCCCTATTGTTTTTGGTGCATGCCCGACCTCCAGGGGCAGAGCCACGTTCATAATTCATCCAATATTAAAATCTAATCTATTTTTAGCAATAGCCAGTGCTACACCTTATTGATAGGTGCTTTCACCCACGTCCGCGCGCTTATGCAATTTGCAGTGACTGCGTGTTAGCAAGGCACACCACGCGTATACATATCATACTCATAGGTGTACAGTATTTTGATTGTGTGTTTTATGTGTTTTGTTAAGTTTGTGTAATTATAACAATCAAATGATATAAAAATATAATATTGCATATTAAAATGACTGTCAAGGAGTAAAACAGTTCTTCAAATTGTATCTTGGATATCAGACAACATCATGCAATCTCTAGTTTTAGGTGACTGATTAAGGGGATCGATTGGTCACCTGGTTGATACCTCAGGTGATCAGAAAATCGATCACCTGGACCAAAAAAGAACAGAGTTTTTACAATGATTATGTGCCAAGTTTGTTCTTATTTTTTGACAGCTTTTTTGATTTTTATTTTATAAAATAAATATAAAAAACAGTTTGGTAATACAAATAATATGGGTAGGCCTATTGTTATTGTCACATAATTATGTGAAATCAGAATTCTATTAAATACTAAAAAACTGCTAATCAATTGGTAAATTTTGCTACTCAATTATACAATTGATTAGCATTCTTTCACAATGTTTCTGGAAACTATCAAATGTAAAAAAGTAACATATTCCCTGTCCTATTTGCTACATGGTACTACTACCTGCATCTATTCCTGTGATTCGGTGAGGCCAAGAGGACTTAAGACAAGCCATAAGTCAGATTAACTGTATTTAATGTATATTGTGATCAAGAATTGGTAAACTATTTAAGTAATTAGAGCATATTATGCTCTAATAATATACTAATTCAGGAATAATCCCATTAATCCTTCCTTACCTTTAGAGTTTGAGTAAACTCCTCCACATTAGATTCTCTTTCTTTGCTCCCATTTATAAACACCTACAAAATTGATCAATATGAAAACTATAACACCCAGTATATAAAATAATTTGGAAAATATTGCCCCTTTTTTTCTTGAATTGCTTCACTCATTGTTAGTTTCTGCAATTATAGGTATCAATTGCACGATTATCGATATTTTAAATCTAGTCCTAATTTACTAAACATAGGTTGCCAGGCAACGAAACATACGCCCACAGCAGCTATTTCGTCCGGGCAGTCAACAAGAGTTGTCGCATATTTTACTTTTTTCGGTAATGAAACATATAATACACTAAAATCTGATTAAAAGTAACAACTCATTATGTAATTATTGGAATTTGTTTGGCTTTGATAAAGTTCTCCTCCATGCTGTTCAAGTTATCTAAATTCATTGAAACTAAATATACTTGTTCGTCTCGTGACCTTCAACACTGTGTATAAATTTAAAGTCAATCGGATATTAACTTTAGCCTCTAGACTCTAGAGCGTCCACAAAATTTTGAAAGTGATCAAGGGCCATAACTCAGTCAGTAATTATCGGAAACGCTGAAAATCAATAGGCCTCTTCATCTCATGACTTTAAACACTGTGTATAAATTTAAAGTCAATCGGATATTAACTTTGGCCCATAGAGCATCCACAAGAATTTTTGAAGTGATCAAGGGCCATAACTCTGACAGTAATTATTGGAAATTGCTGAAAATCAATAGGCTTCTTTGTCTTATGACCTCAAACACTGACAGTAATTATCGGAAATTGCTGAAAATCAATAGGCTTCTTCATCTCATGACCTTAAACACTGTGTATAAATTTAAAGTCAGTGTTTAAGGTCATGAGACTAAGAAGCCTATTGATTTTCAGCGTTTCCGATAATTACTGACTGAGTTATGGCCCTTGATCACTTCAAAAAATCTTGTGGACGCTCTAGAGGCTAAAGTTAATAACTGATTGACTTTAAATTTATACACAATCGGATATTAACTTTGGCCTCTAGAGCATCAACAAGATTTTTTTAAGTGATCAAGTTAATATCCGATTGACTTTAAATTTATACACAATCGGATATTAACTTTGGCCTCTAGAGCATCAACAAGATTTTTTTAAGTGATCAAGGGCCATAACTCTAACAGTAATTATCGGAAATTGCTGAAAATCAATAGGCTTCTTTATCTCATGACCTTAAACACTGTGTATAAATTTAAAGTCAATCGGTTATTAACTTTAGCCTCTAGAGCGTCCACAAGATTTTTTGAAGTGATCAAGGGCCATAACTCTGACAGTTATTATCGGAAATTGCTGAAAATCAATAGGCTTCTTCGTCTCATGACCTTAAACACTGTGTATAAATCTAAAGTCAATCAGATATTAACTTTGGCCTCTAGAGCGTCCACAAGCAATTGTGGCCGCGCAGCGTTGGATAAAACGATGGTTTTTTGATATTGTATTTTATTAATTATTTCATACCAACCTATCTGAATATTAAATGCATCATTTTGACTTAGTCAAAAGTGATCCCATCAAATCGTCTGTATTTGGTTTGTGTTTCCTGTTTCTATCAATTGAAATTTTCACATATTACCTAAACAGGACTGCATCTTCAACTTGAGAGATCACCTTTACAGACGATGAAGGAACTGAATGCCTTAAGGAAGGAAACTGAAAGGTTAGTTAATTTGAAGAACATTTAAACTTTGTGTTAGCGTGCGATAAAAAAGATGTGATTCCAAAATGCCTACAAATCAAGCTAAAGCCTCCATGTGAAGATGTTTCCTCAGTTAACCACTCATGGAAATTGATCTTATGGAACACCTCAAAAAGCCTCATAAATAAATCCGTCAACTTCTACAAAACCCGAATTATCGACATTAGGAATAAGTTAGTCTCAGCCAAAGTCAGATTACAACAGCTACTCCCCTCTGAAGATTTCAAATTACAACTAGAAAAAATTGAATACAGTTGCCACAGACTTAAACATTCCATGCAACAAAATCATCGGAAAAAACTTGCCACCTTAAACACTTTGAAGATTGACAACTACACAACGACTACAACGACAAAGCAAAAAATTGTGTTCCAGTGAGGAAAAAGAAGAAAAATCGTAGATTCAAGAAAATAAAAGACAAAAAACTTGATTCCAAAAATTTCATCTACAACGTTAGCTCTAGACAGTTAGAAACTTCGGAATTAAAACTTTTAAATAGAGGATTATCATTCTGTCCAGTACCTCCTAAATATGACCAAATTAGAGAACTTCATGACTTAAGAGCATTTCATCGACGACTACGACTATCTGAGTTCTTTTTTGAAAAACCATCACAACAAATCTTACCTAATAAATCACTGTATATCAAGAGTGAATGGTCACCACCTTGTGGAAGAGATGAAGCGCTGGAGCTCCACTGTACCAACCAGTATCAAACAATAAAAAACTACACAGAAAATAAAGTACGAGATAATTTAACTCGTGAAGAGAGGAAAGCCTTATTAAGTTTAAAGCATGACCCTAATATTATCATTGGTAAAGCTGATAAAGGAGGTGGTATTGTCATCTAAAGAATGTATGAAACATCTAGAAGATACCTCTGTGTATGAGAAAGTCAGTGGAGACAATTCAAACGAGATTCATGGACAATTGACAAAATTAGTGACTGGCCTTTAAATTCCTGAAAATGAACGGAAAGCTATCTTAGACAGACCTGTTGATAAACCAGCCCATTTCTACATTTTAGGAAAAGTTCATAAAGTTCCTAATCCTACAGATATACCACCAGGAAGACCTATATGTAGCTAAGTTACTGCACCTACTCGTAAAGCTTCTTCTTGGCTTGACTGGAAATTACAACCTGTGGCACAGCTTTACTGCCCTGAATTAGTTAAGGACACCACTCAATTCCTTCAAAAGATAGAAGCTATAAATAACGAATCTATTTCTAAGAATAGTAAGCTTATGACTCTTGATGTTATCAGTCTATATCCGAATATTGTTATTTCTGAAGGTTTAGAAGCACTTAAACATGCATTACGTGAAACTAAAATTGTGACTAACGAAGATTCAGAATCAATTCTACAAGTAGCAGATTTTGTTCTTCACAACAATGAATTTGAATTTTCTGGTATATTTTATAGACAGATATCTGTGACCGCCATGGGAACTCTGTTTGCCGTGACATATGCTAATATTTATATGTCATACTGGATGAAAACCTACTATGAATCATTACCTAATAAACCAGATATTTCATACAGATTCATCGATGATATTTGGGCTTTATTTTCTCTCCCACTAGAAGAATGTTATAATTTTGTTTCAAGATTAAACCAACAACACCCGAAGAACAAATTTACTGTAGATATAAATAGCAACTCAGTTAATTTCCTAGATGTAAAAGTGGTCAAAGAAAAACAAAAGTTAGAGACAAATCTATATTCAAAGAAAACAGATTGCCATCATTATCTTCCTCCATCACGTTATCATCCCAAACACACCTTTAACGCTATCCCTTACAGTGGGGCTCTACGTATAAAACGGATTTGTAGTAAAGATAGCTGGACCAAATCAAACCTAAAAAATTTTGGATCATATCTTAAACAATCCGGATATCCCAAGAAATGTGGGCGTACAAAAATCAAATTACTGCATTTGATGTTTTGACAATATGTAGTCTAGATACATGTACTTAAGAATCGAGACTATTAAGAGAACTTCCCTTCAAAATTTGCCTATGTTGACTTGTATTTTATTTTGGAAATTCTTCCATTGTTATTATCATTTATTTGAAGTGCAATATATTCTGCTAATTTCAACAGTAATGCAGTTTAGCATGTTATGATTAATTCATTGACATTTCTAATTTTTATACACTGGAACTGCAGTGATAAAATATATTTGAAACAATGTGATTATGTTGTTTCAATTTGTAATCTTCAACGATTAATTTTTATTCAGGACATCGTGTCCTTCCTGTAAGGTCAGTCCAGTAACACCTCACAATTAACATAAATTTGATATCATGTGTTTTCTGGCAGTTTGATGCTAATGCCAGTCAGTACTCATTTGGCGTAAATTTGGGAAATGTATTTCTTAACATAATATTTCCACCCTTTATTTTATACAAAAATACCTATATGTCAATCCTGTAACATGTGCGTCTTTACTGTAACATGGTAGTCCTTCCTGTAAGTAGTAGTTATTAGCACCCTTTCCGAGGTGTATCGGTGAATATCAGGACAGTTTTGGTCGGGGGTTCAGCCGAGGCGGTCCCCGACCAAAACTGTCCTGATATTCACCGATACACCGAGCGAGGAAAGGTGCTAATAACTGACTTACATCACATTTCTATCGAGTATTGTGAAGGAAAATGTGAAAATAGTATTTATTATCGAGTCGTTTCAACCGAAACGTGTCAAATGCTCTTTCATTTATCCCTTTTTGAGCCTCACGTTACATTTCATGGTAGAATGATTGCGCAGTGGAGAGGTGACCTAAATAGTATTTACACGTGCGTATTGGTATACCGCTAGGAGTAAAACTATCACGTGTTTGTTTAGACCACATCGTCAAAACAACTTGTCTATGGCGAAGAGGACTGCGATATTAATAATATTATTATTAAATGTAGTGTAAAGGAAATGCGAAACGTGGGTCATTCCTGGTGAAAGTATGCATCAGCGAATTATTTGTAATAAAGTGTATGTCTTTCTAGGCGTTTCTTTTTCATCCTGCTTATTTTGAATGCCTGTGAAGGGTCCAGCAAGAGAACTGCGCCTTCTATCCTCACAATTGATATAATTATTTAGTATTCTAATTTATATGTTTTGCATATTAATATAAATCAAACCAAATTGTGGAATAGATGCCAATTGATATGTATAATAATTGATTTTTGCAATATGTTTTTATTTTAATTTAATAATATTGTATATATTTTTGAACTGCCAGTTTGTTCCACCCGGTTTGTGTTGTTACAGTGATTTTGACTACTTGTTTGGTGTGATTCTCAGGCTGCTTTGAATAGAGCTATCGTTATCATTGCGATCTGGGCCAGACTAAACGTCCGCTACTTATTGCTTGAATGGTATCTTAAACGGTGTAGAAGTGTTCGTTTGTCGGGAATGAACAGTACTCTTTTTAAAAAGTGTACTGTTCATTTCTGATACACGGATACTTTTAAGCCTGTATTGGAAATAAACAGGCCACTTTTATCAAAGGTTGCCACTGGCAACGAGGTATAAGTGGGATGTAACAATGTGAATGACAAAATTATTGTCTGATTGCACATACAGACTTCAAGGTATAATCTATGCAACTAAATGTACCTTCTTTTGAAACGAATTTGCCAAATTGAGGAAAACATGTTTTACTGTGCTTGAATGACAAATCTCCTGAAATACACGTAATATGCTTAAAAAAATTCGGTTTTATGAAATACTCACAAATTTTCAACAAAATTACCGTAGTAATTGTTACGGGAAATTTCATTTTTTCAATTGGTCACGGTTATAATCTGACAATAAATTCAAATTATGTTAAAGTGCACATAAGATCTTAATCCCTATTACATAATATAATAAACAATGATTACTAAATAGATATTACGGAAAGTTCAAATCAATCTGATTAAAATTAACTGAGCTATTTACGTTTTAGTATAGGACAGCCAAAAACGGTTTTCAAATTTTCATAAACGACCTTAATCCGGTTAATTGGCTGATGACGTCACAGGCGCTACACATAGTATACACATTATCTATCCAATATATCACTGCCTGTATAATATATCACTGTATACACAACACCACCAGTTAAAAGTGTGTATTGTCGGTAATCATTAGCTCGTAATTATCACTATGAGGGACCGGGTATCGTCCAGATATTACGAAAAAGCAAATATACTACCTTTACCATCCAGAATCTAATACATTTGTCCAGTCAATAGATTGCCGTCTAGAGTGTGTTAAATGCCGCCAGCATTCATTAAAAACCGCCAAGTTTGTGTTACCGTGTAGATTAAGTTTTACCGATATCAGATATTGACAGCAACATATACCGGCCGGGTGCCAGTCAAGTCGTCTACAAGCGAAGTCGTCCACAAGGCATTGGTGGTGTCGTCAAAAACAATTAATACTTGAATAGAGTCGTACACAACAACTGATTGGTTAAGTCGTCCACAACTAATACTTGAATCGTACACAATTTAAAATTTAAATGGAATAAATAAGTTTTACTCGTTGATTTTTGGTGATTACCGGTAACAAACGAGATTAGTCCCTCGCTGTATAATCGTATTGTTATTTTATTGCCGATATGATTTTAGATATTAGATCAGTTCACCGATGTTTTTTGTAATAAAATATATTTAGACAATATTTAATTGACTTGATATGAAATCCGAATATAAATTATTCGATGGATAAATGTTTGTGAAGAGATTAGTTTATTATGACAGACATGGTTTATTTTACAAGTAGGCTACATATTGCCATCTAAATCACTCGCCAAAATACATCACGGACTGAACGCCTAATAATTAAATAATCAACTATAAATAGCGCCGAGGTCACTTTTAGATAAGACAAATTAGATTGATATTATTTCGGCACTAAAATTAAAATAATATAGCGACAAGTGAATACATACTTTATTTACCCAGTAATTCGTTAAATTGCGCCGGAGCCCTTTTAGATAAGACAAATTAGATTGATATTATTTCGGCATCATAAATAATTTAAACATAGGTTGCCAGGCAACGAAACATACGCCCACAGCAGCTAAATTGTCCGGGCAGTCAACAAGAGTTGTCGCATATTTTATTTTTTTCGGTACACTAATATCTGATTAAAAGTAACAACTCATTATGTAATAATCAGAAAATCATTGGAATTTGTTTGGCTTTGATAAAGTTCTCCTCCATGCTGTTCAAGTTAAAAAAAATCATTGAAACTCAATATACTTGTTCGTCTCATGACCTTTAACACTGTGTATAAATTTAAAGTCAATCGTATATTAACTTTAGCCTCTAGAGCGTCCACCAAATTTTGAAAGTGATCAAGGGCCATAACTCAGTCAGTAATTATCGGAAATGATGAAAATCAATCGGCCTCTTCGTCTCATGACCTTAAACACTGTGTATAAATTTAAAGTCAATCGGATATTAACTTTGGCCTCTAGAGCATCCACAAGAATTTTTGAAGTGATCAAGGGCCATAACTCTGACAGTAATTATTGGAAATTGCTGAAAATCAATAGTCTTCTTCGTTTCATGACCTTAAACATTGTGTATAAATTTAAAGTCAATCGGTTATTAACTTTAGCCTCTAGAGCGTCAACAAGATTTCTTTAAGAGATCAAGGGCCATAACTCTGACAGTAATTATCAGAAATTGCTGAAAATCAATAGGCTTCTTCGTCTCATGACCTTAAACACTGTGTATAAATTTAAAGTCAATCGGTTATTAACTTTAGCCTCTAGAGCGACCACCAGATTTTTTTAAGTGATAAAGGGCCATAACTCTGACAGTAATTATCGGGAATTGCTGAAAATCAATAGGCTTCTTCATTTTATGACCTTAAACCCTGTGTATAAATATAAAGTCAATCAGTTATTAACTTTAGCCTCTAGAGCGTCCACAAGATTTTTTAAGGTGATCAAGGGCCATAACTCTGACAGTTATTATCGGAAATCGATCAAAATCAATAGGCTTCTTCGTCTCATGACCTTAAACACTGTGTATAAATTTAAAGTCAATCGGATATTAACTTTGGCCTCTTGAGCGTCCACAAGATTTTTCTAAGTGATCAAGGGCCATAACTCTGACAGTTATTATTGGAAATCGCTGAAAATCAATAGGCTTCTTCGTCTCATGACCTTAAACACTGTGTATAGATTTAAAGTCAATCGGATATTAACTTTGGCCTCTAGAGCGTCCACAAGATTTTTTTAAGTGATCAAGGGCCATAACTTTGACAGTTATTATCGGAAATCGCTGAAAATCAATAGGCTTCTTCGTCTCATGACCTTAAACACTGTGTATAGATTTAAAGTCAATCGGATATTAACTTTGGCCTCTAGAGCGTCCACAAGCAATTGTGGACGCCGGACCGACGGACGGACGGACCGACGGACGGACGGACCGACGGGGGCGACAGCAATATACGACCACATTTCAATGTGGGCGTATAAAAATCAACAAATAATAATAATAATAATTTATTTATAGAGCGCCTATAATCCAATACTTAGACGAGTAGGAGATTGTATTGATCACCCAATCCCTTCTTACATGCAGAAAGAAATAAATATAATTCTATGCTACAGATTTCACTTTTACTGAACCTGAATATATTATGGTGTAGTGATACAGCAATTTTTTGACAGCAATTCAACCATTGCAAAGTCCTTGTTTCCATCAAAGTCAATTTAAAAGAAAGAAGTTACTTTTAATAAAAAAAAGCAGTTTCTTTTTGATTGACCAATCAAATTCATGTCAAGCTATATCTCCTTAGGAGATATCGCAGTAGATTATGAAATTTATCACACAAGCAATATCTACTGTAGAATGTATTATTTGATGATATAAATACACTTTATTGTTTGTGTATATTGTCCTGCCCGGGGGTCTGTCTTGTGTAATTATAAGTGTGGTAGAATTGGTCAATTTTTGGAATAATATTAATAATATATAATACTACATGTGTAGATACAATGATGATAACCATATCTTTTTATGAACAAATCTATTTTGTGTCTATATAATATATAATAATAAACACTTGTTAAATTTAGAGTTATAATTACCTGAAATGGTACAGTTATATCTTCAGGTACTAAATTCAGTGAGTTATCTACATTTTGTCTGGTATCTAACCTATCAATCTGAAATGTTATCCCTTCTCCATCTAAAAAAAACCCACAGAGATAGTTAATACATCATGTATGTGTTGTAAGTTATTTCAATTCAAGAAATTCTAAATATTCCACAATGGGCAAGAAGTCCCTTTATTCATTGGCAGAAAATGTTACAATTACTAGTACCTTATACCAGTTACACTAACAGAGTAACAAAGGACTCATATCCTGCTGGTTGGACATAATTAATTTACTTGATAGCAATTTTGATATCTCCTTATTTTTGTCATCCCTTACTGTAGTATTTTCTTGTACTTGTAAGTCACCATCAGTTAAAAAAAAGCATTCTACTATTTCTAGAAGTTCTACAGCACAATTTATAACATATTACTATATTACATGCAATTATTATTACAATAATTTGGTATTAAAATATAATATGCAGAGCCCACCTGTTTTTGACCTGAAACAAACATTTTTTATGTGTACTGTATGTACACTGTGTACACTAATTTGAAATGTAACATAACATACCATCATCAACTATAAGAGATCCGAGTAATATTGTTGATAAAGTTTGTAGCGGGTTATTTTCACACTGACGATGTAATAGTCTTAATAGCTTGTCAGATAAATGTACCTGTGGTTTTCTGAAAGAAAATAATCAAATCAACTTTACTGAATGTTATGATGATTTTTTCTATCATAAAGATAGGTTGACAGGCAACGATACATACGCCCACAGCAGCTAAATCGTCTGGGCAGTCAACAAGAGTTGTCGCATATTTTTACTTTTTTCAGTTGTGAAACATTTATAATACACTAAAATCTGATCAGAAAATCAGTAGAATTTGTTTGTATTTGATAAAGTTCTCCATGCATGAAAAATTTAGCTGTTCACAAAATTCATTGAAAATCAATATACTTCTTCGTCTCATGACCTTAAACACTGTGTATAAATTTAAAGTCAATCGGATATTAAATTTAATTTAGCCTCTAGAGCGTACACAAGCATTTGTGGACGCCGGCCGGATGACAATATACGACCACATTTCAGATATTTCACATTTCAATGTGGCCGTATAAAGATGCAATAGACTTAGCTTGGAATTATTCTTTGCAATGGTTGGACCTAGTGAAACCCTGTTAACTTTTAAGTTATATTAGAATGGTGTACAGTGTACACCATTTAATGAAAATAGTGAAATGACCATTATTATATAATTCAAAAGAAATTAAAAAGTCTGACTGATTGTTTTTTTATTTTAACGAGCATCTGTATGTACTCGGCTTCGTACGAATAGAGAAACAGATCAGCAAGCAAAGGTGCACCATTAATCAACCATTCATTGATATTTGCTTGTATATGCATGTAGTTATAGAATAAATTGTAATATTGAACAGCTGAATCATTATATTACATTCATGTGACTTCAGACTTATTGATAAATATTCAAAGAATAATGATCGCAATGACATATTATGTTAAGTGTGCACACAACACATCACAAGCATTGAATACTCCATTTTTACCAGATTTATCTAAATATTAACATGAAAGGTATGACATTAGCGAGGAAAATATGCAGCATTTGATGTTTTAATGTAAATACTCACCTATAACATGCAACACTAAGGTAGACTGGTGTTCCTATTGGTGTAGGATCCCATAATATCGCTTTGGCTTTAGGAAACTGGAGCATCTCATAGCTTGATACCCTGGAAAAAAAATTATATCGTAAAAGGAAATTCCAATATGATATGGGTTCATTGCTAGTCAGTCTATCATTGAAATTTTTAATTTTATTCAAAGTCTTAACTCAAAACCTTTAATTTAAGTGCAATAATAATACCTGGAATGACTATAAAATGTGTACTCTGATACTGACAGGTAAGAAAATCAAAATATATGAGCACTAAATTTCAAAGATAAGTCCATACATGTAGGAACAATCCCTTCAATGGTTTGGGTTGAATTTGATGGTTCTTATGAAAGAAATTTAATAAGTAATAAGTGATAGTCATTGGATGTAATTTTCAACCATATTAAAGGACCTAAGTCCGTAACTCAATATTATCCAAAATATTCGACATTGAAAACAAGAATTCTTTGGCAATTTAAATCAACATTGTTGTCTTACCTGGAAAATATGGACTTCTGGTATCCAATACTTATCCAATACTTAAGACACAATAAACATTTTACATTGGTACACGAATCGTGTACCATAATGTATTTCCGCACCATTTCTAAGAAGGTGCTTTAAGAATGAGGCTAGACATATTCCACAAGTCATTTCAAACGGTGATTTCATTTTCTTTATTGGAAAGCATGTGCAATAAATACTATCGGTGTTGACTGTAATAACCAGACACTAGAAACTGTCTTTCGGTTGAGACTTCTGGCGTATTTCGCCGAACATAACTGATGACAATTCACAGTAAAACAGAAACGATTGAAATTAAAACAGTTTATATAAATTCACATTATGTTATTATTTGTGTTGCGACCCACTTGTGCCAATTTCTAGGTCCAAAAAATTAGCGATTTAGCTCCTTTAAGAGGATGATTACTGGGTATTAAGAATAATGATATATCCAATTATAAAGCACTATATCCACAAAATGTGCTCATGGCCCATAACAGTCTCTAATATTATTAATATAATTCAAACAGATACATTTTCAAGTCAGATTTGAATTTATTAAGCATAGGATTTCTTTATCTTTATTTGAAGATCTAATGTGTTCCACTTTGTAGATGCAGTAACTTGGAAAGAGCGACCACCAAATGACTTTTAACTTCCACAGAGAAGGAACACAGAGTTTTTTTTCTGATTGTAACTGTCTAGATGGGATGTTGTGGGGAAACCCAATTCGATCCTTGCACTATTCATAACATAATGAAAACATGTCTGAACTAAATATTTATCAATTTTAATTATATAGTATAGGGATCAGAAATACAATACAGAATTAAACTCAAGATATGAGACTCACCCATTTTGTTTGGTCTGGCCACTTGTTCCACCTAGTTGTGACCATATGTGATCAGGCATATTTCTTATACTTATAGGTATTGCCATTCAGTACTTGGCCTGAAAACAATCCACATAAATTTTTACTTTTTAATCCACTGTACTTTTTAATTACCGGTACCGTAAGTCCGTAATACAAACCATTTGGGCTTGATGGATTCTTTTCCAACTTCTAAATTATTTAAATTTTAGATTTAGTAGATCACAAAACTGTGGATTGTTTTACATTTTCCGCATCTGTTGCTTTATCATTTATTAATAAAGAATATTCATGATGAGAGTTCAATGAATCTTATTCTTAATCCTAATTCACATGGTGAATTTTTTTTCGCATCACATTTTTCAACTAGGCATCAGATTAAAAAAAAGTAAAACTGTTGGCCCACAAATATGTATCTAGATCTACTTTAGATCTACATGAATGCTTCTAAAAGTTAAATGCAGAGAGATAATAAAATAATATTAGTAATAACTTCATAATAGGTTTTTGACAGGTAAACTACTAGCCGGCCATTTCTCATTTCATTAGTCAACATGCATGAGCTTGTTTTCACTACCGCGAATATCGCCGGGCACACTAGCCTAATAAACGTGTGACTACTTGAATGTTATTATATAGGTGTTCTTACTTTTCAAAAATAAATTGATCAATGAGAAACCATAGAACTAATATTAAAACGCTGACGCTGTTTAGCAGTGGCCCGTGATGTTTAGCCAATCACCGAAATTTTGGCAAGTGTCAAAACTGTTTTTAAAACGAATATAAAAAGTGACGTACAGGACACAAAGGTTGTCATACATTTTCTCCTAGTAAACAAAAACCAAATACATTTCGTCCAATTCATAGATATCTTTCTATTTAGAAACAAATATGATTTTAATCACTGGCTTCAAAATTCAAATATACGTGAAAGATTCGAACTAAATTAAACAAGCTTGAAACGATGCATATAAACACAGCCTTACTCTAATATTCTTACCCATCCGAAACATCAGCATTGGCGCTTCGGGTTAAACAATTTACAAACAGCGCGTGCGCAAGCCTCACTTTGGGTAGGAGTAGGGCTCTTCCTGCCCACATGTTATTGTGATTGTTGCGACAACTAATAGCCAATGTTTGGTTTGACATACTGATTCATTTTCTAGTATTCAAATTGTCAGTTGTTAAAAATCACCCGAATAAATATTCCATGTATATGGTTGTTTCATGGTAGCCGGTGCCTGAAAACTTGACCGTCACTTGGTCCCCGCCCACCACACACAATCAGTCCACTGCCCTGGTTGTTATCGACATCGCCACCTCAAAAAGGGGTCAACTAGCACATCCACATAACTGTACACAGGTGTTGTGTTTGATTCTCGGATAAGTCCGGGATAAATACAACGTGACAAAATTGCCACGCTTATAATACGCCGGCTTCTAGAGACAAAGTGGAATTGTAAATATCTTCCGGTTATTACATGTGAGAAGTTAATCAGAAATAGATTTGAATCCAAACACAGTGATATTATTATTGTTCATAGGCCAATAACAAAACTTACTTTTGGATCAAATAGACTGAATTTTTTTAGACATTATAGCAATATGTCTGGAACTTGTTACAATGTGATGTTTGTTCTGGGAGGTCCTGGTGCAGGAAAAGGGACACAGTGTCAAAAAATTGAACAGGTAAAATTAATTAAAATTTATAAAGATAATCGTATCAATTCCTATAGTACTATTAGTACCCACCTCAAATTTGTTTTTATTATTCAGCAGTAAAATCGTAATTAATTGTTAAAAGTTTAAGCCATAGGCCTTTATATCAGTTCATATTTAAATAAAAATAAAATCCTTCCCGGCCCATTTGCTCTGTAAAAAAAATAACTGATACAAACAACTTTATCTAAAATAATTTTAAAATGAAACAAAGTAGGTTAAGTAATGTATTCAATAGCAAATTATTGAATTAAAAAAGTTCCATATGTTAGTCCTGAAATGATCTAGTTGTGTCTGATAGTGGACAATAAACTTTTATTTTCCCCTTTACAACCTAAGTAAAGTGTTAGTTGGAAATACATTAATTCTAAATCATTTAGATGAAAATTGATGTCTTTAAGGTATGGTCAGAACAAATGGGGAGAGGGGGTGGAGTTAGGGTTGGGGTTATCAAAGTTTGTTACATCTATCCTTAATTGGTCAGTCCATTACGAGATGTGATATTTATGCCATTATGTGTTTGAAACCATGTATATGAACGTTTGTCATTAAATATCTAGAACATGCAGTTTAAGCATCCCATTTCAATAGAGGTTCCTATTTTTGTGACTGAGCCAACTTGATTGATGAAACTCATTTTAGTTGTCGTATAGCGGTAACATTCTACATTGTATAGGACTCAGTAAGATTATTGCAAGAATCAGAAATTTGTTAATAGTTGAAATATATACATCTTTCCTATTATTCAGGAATTTGGTTATGTTCATTTGTCAGCTGGTGACTTACTCAGAGCAGAAAGAAAAAAAGATGAATCTGAATACAAAGATGAAATAGAAAAACATATACGAAATGGATCTATCGTTCCTGTTGAAATAACTTGTGCTTTATTACAAAAAGTAAGATATAGAACTCTGAAAGTCATTTTTATACGCCCACATTTTCATGTGTTTAAAAATCAAGTCATTGGTATCACAAAATCATCTTTAAACTATCTAACATTTCATAAGTTAAGACTTCTTTCTTCAAAGGCAACTTAACAAATCATTAGATGGTTTAAAGATGGTTTTGTGATACCCATGACTTTATTTTTAAACACTCCTACCACTACTAGTGTCACCATATCAAGTTTATTATGACTTAGGTCCCATCAATGTTTATGTTTTTTAAATAGTTTTGGATACCTCTAACTTTATATTTATTTGGAATCAAGTTTAATAAGTAAGTTAGACCTCAGAGTCACAAATAATTTAGATGCTATATTTAATTTACAGGCAATGAAGGAGAGTGGTAAAAACCATTTTCTTATAGATGGGTTTCCAAGAAACAAAGATAACTTAGATGGTTGGAATAACACGATGCAAGGAATTGCAGAAGTGAAAAGAGTTATTTTTTTTAATTGTCCTGTAGATGTAAGCAAATTTTATAAGCGGGTTAATGTTGTTGTTTTGTCTATCCATGCTGTTATTCAAACGTAACTTGAACAGGAAAAACAAATTAAAATTGTTATTTTCATCTTTGTTAGAAAATGCTGCACCTTTCAAATTTCAAATGTAGAACATCTAAGTGCTATTGGTAGGCTCTATGCTGGTCAGTCTGGTGCACTGTTGCAAGAGCCTTTAATTGTTTACGCCAGACAATAGTTAATCTTAGATTGAGAGTGCTTCAAACTGGACGTGTGACGTCACTCCAGGAAGATCAAGCAATACGATTACGTCATCTTAGAAACAGATTTGTCACTACATCCTCCATAAGTAGAGAGAGAGATGTTTTGTGGAAGGGTAATTGCACAAACTGTTCGAAATCGCTTGCATGCTGCTGGTCTTGGAGCTGGGAGGCCCTATAATGGACCAATATTGACACCTCTTCATCGCCGTTGCCGAATTGTGTGGGCCACAAGACACATAAAATTTACTCAAAGACAGTGGAATTCTTTTGTTTTTAGTGGCAAATTCTCGATTCACTTTGAGATTTGCCAATGGCAGGGTCTGAGCGTACCGCAGACGAGGTGAACGTTACGCTCAAGTATGCGTCAGAGAAGTTGACTGATTTGGTGGCGGCAGCGTCATGGTTTGGGGTTCTTTTTGTGCACATCGACGTTCTGTTCTTGTTGTTGTCCAAGAGAACTTAAATGCTGTCCAGTACAGTGATCAGATTTTGCAACCTGTTCTTCTTCCGTTTATGCAGAGACATGGACCTGGACTAACTTTTCAACAAGACAAAGCTTGACCCCATACTGCAATTGCTACCCAGGATTTTTAAAGAAATGCCGGTGTCCAAGTTCTGGATTGGCCGTCGCTTAGCCCCAACCTTAATCCTATTGAACACATCTGGGTCGAACTTGGTTGACGTGTTTGTCAGCAGGCGAATCCACCACTGACGTTGCAAGACCCTCAACATGCTCTTGCTGAGCAGTGGCGACGTCTTCCTCGCTTACTGTTTACTAATGTTCTGAGATCCATGAGAAGACGTTGTGTGGCAGTACGAGGAGGCCACAACCGTTACTAAACACTTTATTCCGATTGTTCTCCAAGTCTGTGAATTTCATTTTGGAGGGTACTGTGACATCACGAACGTTATCAATGTCAAGGACTTTCGGCGAGACGTATTCTTGCTTTCTGTTGATGTCAAGGTAGTCTGTGCACAACATAACACTAAAATAGTTGCCATAAACCAAATATTAAAAATCTAGTCCCAAAAATCCTGAGTGTCAAGTTTTTAATTTGGTTGAGTATATCATTGCATATTATTGTCATCACCCCGCATCCATACCTTTGCTGTTTGGCCCTTGATTAATTTTGAACAATGTTTAGTATACTCTTGAGGCTAAACTTATTATTCAACTGACTTTAAATGTATACACTGTGTTTGTGTTCTTCATGAGACGACAAAGCCTATTTTATGTTGGAGTTATTGCTATTGATGAAATTGAAAAATCTTGTGGACGTCCTCAAAGCTAATGTAATCATCCCTTATTGACCGTGTACCTTTTATAAGACAAAGAACACTATTGTATTTTAATGAGTTCAAGGTATCATCTGAATACTGGTTCAAAAAATCATGTGAACCCTCAATATTCCAAGTAAATCATATTATTATTATTGTATTTTTTTTTTAATTAGACATGTGTAGAAAGATGTTTGACAAGGGGTAAAACAAGTGGAAGAGCAGATGACAATAAAGAGAGTTTAGTAAAAAGGTTCTGTAAAATATCAAATTTGGATATTTAGGAGTTTTATATGCCTACACATAGTATGGGCGCATAATGTCATTACTCCCGTCCGTTGGTCCGGCTTCCAGGCTGTGGTTTCATTAATATCTGATTGACTTTAAATTTTTCACAGTGTTTAAGGTCATGACTCATGAGACAAAGTATCCTATTGATTTTCAACGATTTCCAATATTTTGGAGTTGTATATGGTCTGTCATTGAGTTGATGGCACGATATAGCAGACAGTCATCAGCAATAAGACGAATATAGGATTTTACTCTATCTTGGAGGTCATTGATATGGCAGAGGAATAGTAGAGGTCCGAGTGTTGTGCCTTGTGGCATGCCGGAGGCTACATCAACCTGCCAGGAACGCTCACCTTCAACTATGACGCTCATCTTCCGCTGCATAAGAAAGTTTGTGATCCACTTGAGTGTTGCTCCTTGTTTTCCATTGGACTCAATCTTGTGGATAAGTTTTGTTGTGATGCACAGTGTCCAACACCTTGCTGACGTTCAGTATTGCTGTGTCGACTTGTTTGTTCTTGTCGTAGTAATAGATGAAGTGGTGTTTCCTATTGATTATCTTAATTAATGCTTTTCTATGGTTAATGAGCTGCCGTAATCATGCCGGTTACCATTGCTTAAGGAATATGCCAGTAGAACCATAATCCAACATCAACTAATTTTCATATAAAGTACATTAATAATCTGATATTCTGCTATACGTAATTGACAAAAATATTTTTTTACAGAATTCGCACTTATGAAGAATCTACTATGCCTATTATCAAACACTATAGATCATTAGATTTAGTAGCAGAAGTCAGTGCTAATCAAAAAGAAGATGAAGTAAGTGTATTATTACCATAAAATTTGTAATAAACTACTTCAAACCCCCATAGAAGTCGAACATTCAATTCGAATCTGATCTAAAAACTCATCTGTTTCAATTATATTATTAGACACTAGCGTAATATGTTCTATGGATTTAGTGCTTTATAAATGCACACATTAATATTCGATTATTCCCTTTCTTATATGTGTGGTTTAATGGTCGAGCGCGAGACATTAAGTAATATATTGATACCGCACGAGGCGACAGCCGAGTGTTGTTTCAATATATTACGCAATGTCTTAAGCGCGAGAGCATTAAACTTCTTAAAATTCAGACACTATCTCGCACGTGCATTTCAATGAAATACGTCACACGAACTCACTATATTAGATAATGTACTATTGGCAAGATGCCAGTACATTATTGGAAATAATAGTACGCCAACATCAAAGGATAACGTCACATCTGTATTTTAAGGAATAATAAAGATCAAGTGATAAAGACCATTCCAAATTGCTATATATTCTATCTTAAACAGTAATAATATTGCATTATTATCGCATCAAGTTTAAACATCTATCTGTTCCAGGTGATACATGTACTCCAACTCGAAAATTGCTTGCCATTTCTTAATTTTTTTATTAGAATGGCTAAAACTTTGTGACATACCTGGAATTTTCATTCCTTTGATTTCTCTCCTTAGCCTAAATGATTAGAAATCCGATAAAATCCAATTTTCTCTTGTAAATTTTACATATTTCGACATTGTCACTTTCTCAGAGCGTAAATATTACGACTACACCTGCATTAAATGGAACACTTGCATATTGCATTCGGGTTGACAGGTACTTTACAAATTGTGTGCAGTCGGTTGGGGGGGGGGGGGGGGGGGTTGGATCGCCAAATGGTTAGCACGCGCGCACTGTATCATGAAGCCTGTCATTGAGTCAACTAGCGTGGTTTTGAATTCCCTGTTGTACATGGCAAGGAGTAGGATCGCCTGTCCAACCATTCGGGTTTCTCTGGGTCCTCCAGTTTCCTCCAACTGCTAAAGACCCGTTTGCGCATGCGAATTATTGAAATAAGATTTAACCATGTTAGTCCCGAAATGAAGTAGTTTGTGTCGAGTGGGCGGTAAACCCCATTTCTCACTCTCTCGCATTCAGTTAGAAATGTCAAGTGAAGGAGAATTTGCCTGTTTGTTTCGCGACAATAAAACTTTTTAGGGTTCAACACTGTGAAGCTTGTGTGAAACAATATTGTTTTTGTTCTGTTTAACAGAGTCTCAGAAACAAATGTGTACATATGAAATTTAAGCGCCAAAATATAGTGGAATGGTGTATTTAGCTTGTCTCAAATTTCAGTCCGGATACGTAACCCTTTTAAAATTTCCATTCAATTTATTTGTTGGGTGACCTGATAATCTATTCTTTAGAGGTCTATAAAATGCATGTCCCACATGCTGAACTTGATAAAGAAAGGTAAATTTCACCAACACGTTATTTTATAAAATAAAAGTTGGTTTTATCCAGACACTGTATAATACAGCCCAGACCTCCCGGCTCTACCTATGCATCCAAGTAGAGCAAAATGACTCAGCCAACCCAGTACCCCTTGTCCTGGGCTCCTCCAGATAACTAGGCCAAACATGGCTGTTTTCAGTACGAAGATGTCAAAAAAACATGATTTTTCAAGGGAGAAAAGCTATTATACTGAAATCTATGGGATGACCATACCAGGTATTTCATAAAGTATTAACCTTTTCAAATAAAAATCAAAGAAATGCCAAGCAATTTGAGTTGTAGTATCACCTGGAACAGACGGTAAATATTTCTGTGTGATTTATGGTTTATAGGTTAACATAGTTTTTGTAAATTTGTCCAGGCAAAATGTGTAATTAGTGGATTAGTGTCACAGTACTGCAATAACTCTTTAACATTAACCATTTATTTATAAATGTTCTAAATTTGTTTTCTATTTAAACAGGTATTTAATGATGTAAAGAAAGTATTCTCTAGTTGATATGGCTGCTACACAACTATAACCATCTTACTAGTTACTCGTATAAATGTAGATTTTATTTAGTTTTTGTTTAGATATTTCAACTTTGTCGAAATATCATCATGACAGATTTTATTCATGCCTAAATTAACTTCATAAGATGAAATCTACAAAGTCATGTTCATAGGGTATTATAGAGAATCTAGGAAAAAAAGTCACAGGAAAAAAAGTCACAGTAAAAAAGTCACAGGAAAAAAAGTCACAGGTAAAAAAGTCACAGGTAAAAAAGTCACAATTTATATTGTTGATAAGTGTGAAGAACTTGGCCATGAGATGTTTGTTGAAACAATCGTGACTGATTTCAAAGACAGTATTTTGCGCTCTTTGCTTGTCGTGTTTAGTAGAGACGTGGCAGCCAAAGGATGTTTCTACCACCTATGTGTATGGTCCCTATCGACAACATCATGGTCAAGGCCTAACCCTCTCCATGAGAAGAATCCCCCCCCATGTTCCCTCCTGAAGTTTGGAACGTACATGACAAAACCACGAATAGTGCCCCCTGTACCAACAACATCTGCGGGGGATGGAACAACAAGCTCTACAATCTTGTGGGGTTTTTTACCTAAGCAAATTTGTGACTTTTTTACTGTGACTTTTTTTACTGTGACTTTTTTACCTAGGCAAATTTGTGACTTTTTTCCTGTGACTTTTTTTCCGCGCACCATTATAGATGGTGTATATACAAATGGTATTGCTTGATTCTGCAACTTTAGTTGGTCTAAAAGTAACATATTATCTTGCTTTTTAACACAAAATTTTTCCAGGCCTGTAAATCATTATGTACAATAACAGGCTTCTAATTTTGTGTTGGCCTTAACTAGTGTTTTTTAAAGGAGCTATTACAGGTTTTAGTATTTTTAATTAAGATCTACAGTTGGATACAGTGACTTCACTTTAAAGATGTATTATGTAAGATTTAGTTCAAAATTAGATAATGAAAAATGAATATATTGAAAATTTTAGTCAAATAACTCATTTCTTAGGGGGGGGGGGCGCAGTTGCTAAGTGAATAAGACTGGCTCGCTAACCTGTAGGTCCAAGGTCCGTTCCTGGTTTTGGCCAAGAAAGTTCTTAAGAATTTTTCTGTGTGGTTTCCTCTTGTCAGTGGTGCAGGACAGAGGACCCAACAAGGACAGCTGTATAGTTGTTTGGATGGGACAAAAAGCCAAGGTGTACACATTTGCATGCACGTAAAAGATCCCTAAGAATTTGATATAAGAGTAGGCCATAGTGCTGTATGCCTGTCTTCATTAGCCAAGTCAGAGTAGAACTTTGGGATTTTATTTCATTCCTCTGTCTGAGTGAAGTTATTAGGCTTCGAAGTGTTCACAATTTAGTTTACGATTTTCAAGTACTTTCGTTACGATAATAACTTGACGAAACGAGAAATATAGGTTTATATCCCACTTATCACAGTCGCTTCCTCTACCTATTGCTTTCAAAATATGGGCGTATCTTGCCAGGCAACAGCTGGTTATAAAGTAACATTAAATTAGGGAATGACTAATGCAGTTTTGTTTGTATTTGGATCTTGAAATCTGTCTGTATATTTTCACTTGAGTTGACCATTTTTATACGGCAACATGGAAATGTGGTATTGCCGTCTCCCCTGTCCGTACTTACGTATGTCTGTCGTCTGCATTTTCTTTTTAACACTCTACAGACTACATTTATCAACTGATTGTTTTGAAATTGAAGTATGTTGTTTACATCAGAGAGTAAATTACTGATGGAGTTATGGGTTATGGCCCTTGGTTTCGCATTGTTGAATCTTGTGAACGCTCTAACAACAAAAGTTATCATCCAGTCTGTTTAAAAGTTATATGCATTATTTAAATTGGTGAAACGAAGACGGCCAGGGATCACTTCAAAAAATATTGTAGTCGCTCTAGAAGCTAAAGTTGACATTGTATTGACTTTAAATTTATGTACAGTGTTTAAAGACGAAGAACCCTATTGATTTTCAATCTGTTCCCTCAAGAAGCTAAAGTTGATATCCGATTTACTTTACATTTATACACAGTGTTTAAGGCCATGAGACTAAAGGCCTGTTGGTTTGTGGTCGCTCTATAGGCCAAAGTTAATATCTGATTGACTTTAAACTTATACACAGTGTTTTTTGTCATTTGACGATGAAGCCACTTGATTTTCAGACATTTCTGATAAATACTGCCAGAGTTATGGCCTTTGATCATTTAAAAAAAACTTGTGGATGCTCTAGAGGCTAAAGTTAATATTTGATTGACTTCAAATGTATACACAGCGTTTAAGGTCATGAGACAAAGCGGCCTAGTGATTTTCAGCGATTTTCGATAATAACTGCCAGAGTAATGGCCCTTAATCACTTCAAAAAAATCTTGTGGAAGCTCTAAGGCTAAAGTAATCATCCAAATGACTTTAGATTGATACACAGACGAACAAGTTTATAGATTTTCAATGGATTTTGATAACTTGAACAGCTAAATCTTTGATATTTAATGATTCGTATACTAAACATTAGCATGGAGGACAACTTTATCGAATGCCAAAATATATCGAATAACAATTTTCTGATAATTACTTAAAGTTACATTATTCAAGATATAGATAAGAACTAGCCATTCTTGCTATACTAGTTCAAAAGTAGATGATGTAAAATGAATAATTTGAAAATTTCATTCAAATTACTCTATTACAAGCGAAGATATTGGCATTTGAAGATTTGGCCGACCTGTGCAATAATTTCAACCACGGTCCTGGTTGATCAAAGCTAAGACTCGAAGCGCCTGGGCGCGCCATATTTGATTTATCACTGAAACGTTTTAATCTGTTTAATATCGGAGTAATCTGATGCCATCCAAAGTTGATTAAGGCCTGGATCAGTTAATTAATGTCTAATTAATACTTTAGAAAACATTTCATGCCCAAATAAAGACCTGCACTAGGCAGATTTACCTCTTGAATAATGCATGTTTAATAAGTTGTTACTCTTTATCAGATTTTGGTGTATTATAAATGTTTCATTACCGAAAATAGTCAAAATATGCTACAGCTCTTGTTGACTGCCCGGATGGTTGAAATGCTGTGGGCGTATATTTCGTTGCCTGGCAACCTATCTTTTAACCTTATGTACGCTCTAACAACAAAAGTTATCATAATTTAAAATTTGTGAATTGATTAAGCCTGTTGAAATTCTGTCATGTACGTCTAGAATTATGGCCCTTGTTGTTTACATCATTGAGTTGAAAAATCCTATTTAATTTCAATAATATCCGTTAATTATTTAACGAGTTATGGCCCTTATCATCCAATCTGTATTAAAGTCATCTTTTGAATTAGTCAAACTAAGATTTGTATGAAAGTTATGCATCATAAAAATATTGAAATGAAGAAGCCAAATGAATTTTAAAAATTTCTGTTAATTAATTTCAGAGTTAGGCTCTTGTTTCAGTTTGTAGAACCTTGTGCATCCTCTGTATGAAATTGTCTTGTAAATTTCCCCATTTACCTACAAAAGATTACATTTGAAACAACCGTTGTCAATCTCTCGGATGATTTAGCTGCTGTGGGTGTATATTTTGTTGCCTGGCAACCTATCTTTTTCTCACAAATCTACAGCTGCTACAATGGAATTTAAGGGTTCTTAATCAAATAAACTGTCCATTATACCTTTACTACTTGTTTCCATCAAGTGTTACTTAAGAAAACAATGGCTTGATAATTGATACACATTATATATATTTATTTTCAGCAGACTAATTCAAATCTCATGGAAATCAGACCCAAACTGCTTGACAAAAATTGCTGCTACTTGTGCACAAATAGTGTAAAAGTATGCAATACCAAGATTTTAGACCCTCTAGAAGCCGCAGTTTATATCTGATCTTGATGAAACTTTAAATATATGTTTATATCCAAAAGATCTTGGTTCCTTTCTATATTAATGATTATGCCCCCTGATTGTACAAAAAATCGCATTTATGTTTAGCTTATTCTTGTCTGGCAACTGCTGGTTAAAATAAATTATTGAATAGAAATTGTGTTTCAATCACTCTAAGGAGTAGATTATGGGCTTGTCATGTGAATAAATGCCTAATTTAAATAAATGTCTTATTAATTTATTTTATATTATATTTGAGACCATAGGCAGATTTAGCTCTAACATAATGCATCTTTAAGATAGTTCCATAATAGTATGTTATTGATATGTGTTTCACAAAATTTCAACAATGATTTTAGTAATTTGATTGGATAATATTAGATTGATTTTAGTGCTTAGCCAATCGAAGTATTTACTAAAATTTGGATGTTATCTTGAGTTAAGATTTCGAGAAACAGGGCCCTAGACTTGTCTTTCTAAATGTCTATACAATCGTTGTTCTTCTTTCCACAATTACAAGTCAAGAATAATATAATGAATGGTATAATTTAGCTACAACTAGTTGTAGATGTTTTTGAAGAAACTGTATCAAATTTCTAAGTTATTACGCACTTTATAGGTCAGAAATTTCAAAAACAAACCTGGAATAACCGTGAAACTCAGGTCTTTATTCCTTTTACCTATATCATGGATAACAAGCATGACAAAGCTACTGGTAGACATATTTTTGGTTACCTAGCACTGATATGTTCATTTTTAATTTGGTGTTTGCATAATGCACACATCACAATTCCATGTGTGCCTTTATATTAATCTATTATTATTGATTCTTCTAATATCTGTACAATGCTAGAGATGTCCATGATATTGAATTGACTGATTTAGTCTCAAGCAAATGTGTTTGTACTACAATGAACATTAATCTAATCTGGACAAAATAGCAGCATTTGTAATAACTGGCTTGATTAGGATTGATAAGGGTTGAGCGATATACTGATTTTATCGGTATATCATAAAAAAATATCTGACTCATATAAAAATATTGTTATAACAAAAATTATCGTGTCCAAATATTGATGATAAAACATACACTATATCATCAACTATAACATTCTATTAATAGAATTAAATTCATCAGTAAAATTACCGTTATTGAGTACCAGCTGGTCTAGGGTAAATCTCCGTCATGGTGTCTACTGACGTTAGAAACAATACTTCAAGCCATGATTTTTGGCCCAAGTATTCAAACTAAGATTTCTTAAGACACATATAATTTATCACGATAATATCGTTTATAACGATAAATTAAAATCACAATAATTATTTGTTCCATATCACCTAATCCTGGTGTCTATACTTTCCATATATACCTAATTTGCCATAATTTTTGGGAAATGACCACTCAAATATTTTACATGATAATGTATCTTTAAATGTGCCAGAATTAACCTTTAACACTCTATTCAAATATGGCACTAATTTTTCCATGTTAATATTTGTAATAGTTAAAATGGGGGCTATCTGTTAGGCTAGGTTAAAGATACATTATGGGAGATTAGATAAAGAGCTGACCGTTCTCGCTATATATAATAATTAAAAACTAGATAATGTAAAGGAAGTTTGTTGAAAATTTCAGTCAAATTGATCAACTATGAACCAAGATATCATCTTTGGAAATTTCAGCCTAGCCTCGTTCATCAATACCAAAGTTAGAACGCTAAAGAGCATAGTCTCAATTATCCATTGTTTTGATTTAATTATCAATGAGTGTTAGAAACATATAGGATTCCAATCCAGTCAATATCGAAGGCTAGCCTTGACAGCGAGAGTTGATTATGGTCTGGATAAGTTAATTAATATCAAATTAATATATTAGATAAGATTTCAGGCCTAAAGAAAGACCTGTAAAAGGCAGATTTAGCTCTTGCATAATGCATGTTTAATGATTTGAGAATTATATTATTGAAAATAAATATTTTATATGTGTATAAAAGACACAAACTGTAACTATACTGAATGTATATATTTGAGTAACTGTATCATTGCACAAAATGAGAGCTTAAGTGTTTCTCTATTCATGTAGACAAATATTTTTTATTTATTAGTTAGTTAATGTAATGTACGACAGTTATTTTAAGTTTATGATATGTAGCAATATTTGTGTACATCTGTACAATGAATGACAAGGTATTATTGCAGTGTATGTCCTGGGCCCTGTTTCTCGAAATCTTTGAACTAAATAGATAAAATCCAAATTTTAGTAGATACTTCAATTTTGATTGGCTAAGCACTAAAATGAATCTTATATTATCCAATCAAATTACTAAAATTCGGATGTTATCTTCTTAGTTAAAATTTGGTGAAACAGGCCACTGTACCATAACTGCATTGGCTGCTGATTGTACCTGACATATGTTAAATGTTGACATTGTGAAAATGTTGTGCCAATTGTGTTACTGTCTCAGCATCATATAAGCTAGTTTGTATATTGTTTTCATACACCCGCATTGAACTGTAGTCTTATATTGTCGTCCGTCCGGCGTCCACTTATGGCCGTTGATCACTTCAAAAAATCTTGTGAGCCCTCCAGAGGCTAAAGTTAATATCCGATTGACTTTAAATTTATACATAGTGTTTAAGGTCATGAGACTGAAAAGCCTATTGATTTTCAGCGTTTTCTGATAATTTCTGTCATGAGTTATGGCCCTTGATCACATCAAAAGATCTTGTGGACGCTTGAGAGGCCAAAGTTCATATCAGGTTGACTTTAAATTTATACAGTGTTAAAGGTCATGAGACAGAGAAGCATGTTGATTTTCAGCGATTTCCAATAATTACTGCCAGAGTTATGGCCCTTGATCACTTCAATAACCTTGTGGAAGCTCTAGAGGCTCAAATTATCATCTAATTGATACACAGAGTTTAAGGTATTGAGACAAACAAGTATTTTCATAACTTGAACAGCTAAATCCAGAATATTAAACGTTTCATATACTAAACATTAGCATGGAGGACACATTTATCAAAGCCAAAAAAATTCTAATGATTTTCTGATAATGACTTAAGTTGTTACTCTTCATCAGATTTTTTAGTGTATTAATAAATGTTTCATTACCGAAAATAGTAAAAATCTGTGACAACTCTTGTTGACAGCTCAGACGATTAAGTACTGTGGGCGTATGTTTCGTTGCCTGGCAACCTATCTTTAATTTTGGTGTTCCCCATTTTTAATGTTTTTGTTTTGATATTTCTCTATCTTTATTAGATCATATGGTATACCTACAGGTGCAAAGGTGAATTATTTTTTTAAATTTACAAGGAATATTAAATGAAATTGATATTTTTTAAAAAAAACGATTTTGTCTTGTGTCTAAATAAAACAAAAACCATGAACATTAAAATAATATGTAATGATAATTATTTGTGGACTATCAGTTCCTTGAGAATGAGATTCCCCATAATGAATACTTCAAAATGTAAATATTTTATAGGGCTAATCAGTTTGGTACCTGTATGTTTGTTTTTATACGCCCACATTTTCAATTTTAACATTTTCAAAGGAACAGTTCAACAGAAACAGGAAACAAATTTGAATAATGATGAGGTCATATGTTGATGACATCACTGTAATGGTTGCCCTGTCGTTGGTAACAAGTAATTCTTCATTTTCTAAAAAGGTGATCTATCACATGAAAATATGATGATGCTATTAACAGAGGTGCCTATACACAAGTTGAAAATCCACAAATTATACACAGTAGGCATCCTCAAACCAATTCTTCCAATGAATTTTCTGATGGGATCACAATTGTAACTGGATACAAAAACTGTTCCTTTGAAAATGTTAAAATTTATATGACGAAACTAGTCAGGATAGTGGACATGTATTATGATGGTTTTAAATGGCAATTTTATATATTTTTGACACTACACTTTATGCTGTTTTTGTATCCAGTTACAATTGTGATCCCATCAGAAATTCATTGGAAGAATTGGTTTGAGGATGCCTACTGTGTATAATTTGTGGATTTTCACATTTTCATGTGGACGATTATGTCGTCCCCCTGTCCGTCCACAATTATTTGTGGACTCTCTACAGGTCACAATTCTTGTCCGATTTTGACGAAACTTGAAATATAGGTTTAGCCCCAAAAGATCTTGGCTTCTTTCTATATTGGCATGTATCGGATCAAAACTTCATGGATTATGGCCCCTTATTGTACGAAAAATCTTGATTTTTTTTCGATATTTGCGCATATGAAATTGTAACTTAATGAATTATGGCCTTTGATTGTAGGAAAAATCACTTTCGGTATTGCTTGTTCTCTATCCATCTCTTGAAAAAGTGGGCGTATCCTGCCTGGCAGTGACAGCTTACAATCTCTTAGTTTGTGGTCCCTCTGGAATTCACAATTATTATCCAATTTAAAAAAACGTTTCATGATTAAATCCCCGTTTTTCTGAAAATCAAACCAAAACTGCCGTACAAAATTGACAACCCTTGTACACAAATAGTGTAAAATATATGGTATATCAAGGTTGTAGACCCTGTAGAGGTCACAATTTTAATCTGATTTTGATGTGCATGTTCATAACCCAAAGATCTTGGTTCCTTTCGATATTTGCAGATATCGAATTGTAACCTAATAAATTATGGCCCTTCAGGCTTGAAAATAACAGTTTTAGATGTTCCTGACAAAGTGTCAGCCACTAATAAAATAGTACCTGACAATTCCATCTTAGTGCTGGACATGTATTAATAATATCAATTTAAAAGACAAATCAGTGCCGGACAATATTACAGACACCAGACATTGTTAGAGACAGGTCACAGGTGCCTTATTTCCAGGCTTGTCTTGATTGTAGGAAAAATCACTTTCTTTTTAGCTTGTTCTCTATGTGGGTGTATCTGCCTGGCAGTCGCTGGTTTTAATAAAAGTAACTTCTTTTTTTATTAAAAATGAACTAATTTTATGTAATTGACCTTGATGGAAACACTGGGTCAATATAAAGGACTTTGCAATTGTTGAATTGCTGTAAATAATGATATATCACTACACCATAATGTAATCAGGTTCAGTAAAAGTGAAATCTATAACGAAGAATGATAGAACGTTCACAAGATTCAACAAAGTAAAACAAGGGCCATAACTGAAATAATTTACGGAAATTGTAGACATTCAGCTGGCTTCTTCATTTCACTTATTTAAATGATGCATTTGAATTTCATACAGATTAGATGATAACTTTTGTTGTTTGAACGTTCACAAGATTTAACAAAGTGAAACAAGGGCCATAACTCTACATGTAATAAACGGAAATTTGCTGAAACTCAATAGGCTTGTTCCTTTTACTATTTCAAACCATACATATAAATTTCATACAGATTGGATAATAACTTTTGTCATTAGAGCATTCACAAGGTAGAACAAAGTGAAACAGGGGCCATCATTAACAGAAATTGCTCATATTCAATAGTCTTCTTTGTCTCACTAATTTAGATGTTGCATATAAATTTCAAACAGATCAGATGATAACTGTTGTCATTAGTCTCAAGATTCAACAAAGTGAAACAAGGGCCATAACTCCAGATGCAATTAACTAAAATTCAATAGGATTCTTTAAATGATGCATATAAATTTCATACAGAACGGTTGATAACTTTTGTCATTAGAGCCTTCACAAGGTGCAACAAAGTGATACAAGGGCCATAACTCTAGAAGAAATTCATGGAAATTAAATAGGATTATTCATCTCACTACTTATCAATTTCAACAAAACAATCTGAGAAATGTAGTCCGTTCACGACAGCAATGTACACCCACATGAAATGTGGGCGTATAAAAAGTTAACATGGATGAATCATACCCAAAAAGTTATGTTTGCATATTGTATCACCTTTTTTTGCTATGACCCAATCGCCTTCCCATTAATCAACAAATTGGAAAAATTGCTCCCCTAAAAAATCTGTTTCAATAAGTGAATTAGAAATTAAGGAGAATGATCCAATATTAAAGATAGTGATTAGTTTTGTGTATGGGAAATGGTTCTGCTTATAAATGCCAACTTATGGCCAATCCATGTTTCATAAATGATAATAAACCCCAAGAACTTTGTAAAGGAGGGCTATTTTGAATTTTTTAAGGGAGAGTGAGTAAACCCCACAACCTCTTCGGTCAACATTCAGGTGAGATAGCTCTGCTTAAAAAACAATGACATGACCTGGCTAATAAAGGCACACGTACACTATGAAGGAAATTGTCCAGACAATATAAATCAGTAGTGCCCCTGCCCAACCTAAAAACTTCTACTGGTTAGTTCAGCTCTGAAAGCTTTCATTACATCCTCCCTGTACATTATTGAATTAAAAGATTGAGTGCCAAGGTTTCGAGATTACCTTCCCCAATGAGTATGTGCAACAACAAACGTTAAAATTATACCCCTTATCTGCTAAACCACTTGGCAGAAGGCATCGAGATCTAAATAAAGGGCAATGCACAAATTTACATTCCAATTTTATTTCTCCTGCTTACCAATATATTGAGTTATGTAATTTGTCGATCATCCCATATTTAGATTTCAATGGCTTTTACCAAAACTTTTGGTACAGAACATTCTAGTCAACCCACTGGTAAAACAACCGATTGAATACAATCCAAACAAATACCATAACTTCAGTTGTATAAAAAATGATTTTATTTACATAATGAATCAACAATGAACAAATAAGAAAACAATGATGAAATGTTAATGAACAGCAAGTGGTTGGTGGGGGGTAAAAACAAGTATCCAGTCTAAAAACACAAGCTCTGGACTAGAGTAGAAATCAACTAAAATGAAAAGATAGACTTCATAATCATACGGTAATTCAATTATTCAGACAATTTTTTTCTGTTAAAGCCTACACGGCACACATCTCACATGGTCAATAATTTGACATCAGCATTCTTTTCTAATTAATAGATCTGCACAGTAAAGTCAGTTTTGAGTTTAGGCTAAACGATCACTGGTGAATAGTTACTTAACGTTATTTTGTGTATGGTATGATTTTGGATTGTCTTTACACTATGATGACACTTTTGATTTAGTATTCTTGGGATTGTGATGATTTTTTGCCGCCTTTTCCAGTAGCAGCTGCTGCCGCGGATTTCTTGGGTAATAACACGGCTTGAATGTTAGGTAGAACTCCTCCCTGTGCGATAGTTACGCCAGACAACAATTTATTCAATTCTTCGTCGTTTCTAATGGCCAACTGTAAATGTCGAGGAATTATTCTGGATTTCTTGTTGTCTCTTGCAGCATTTCCCGCCAATTCTAAAACCTCAGCTGCCAAATATTCCAAAACGGCTGCCAAATAAACTGGAGCCCCTGCACCAACTCGTTCAGCGTAATTTCCTTTTCGTAATAAACGATGAATTCTTCCTACTGGAAACTGCAGTCCCGCTCTTGAAGATCGTGTCTTCGCCTTGGCTTTTACCTTTCCTCCTTTACCTCGTCCAGACATAATGGATAATGACAGTAACAGAAATCAAAGTTAAAACTATATCCTTTCAACAACTCAATTCAACAACACTGATAACCCCGCTTTTTTTACTAGTGTCTTTATGCTTTATTTAGGATTGGATTTATCAACATGGCGGATGAGAAAATCCAACACATTAACCAATGACAGCGCAGCATAATATTGCTCTCTCTGACGTCCGCAATAGATTGGCGCCGAATTCAATAGATCTACTTGAATTATCTAATAGTACGTGCAGGAGGACCGCACTACACGCAAAACAAAAGCTTCGGCAAATTACTGGTAACAATTTAATTGAATCAATTAATTGACGTAAGGACTGGGAAAGATTAAACGTGTATAGGCCGCTTAATTAGGTTCATTATTGGTGTTACTAATTACATTATTCAAAACTAATTCATACTTTTTATACCCATTTTCCATTTCATTTATTACATTTTATTATGCCTACACAATTATTCCGGGGGGGGGGGGTAAACAAAGGACAGATAACAGGCCCGGCGGAGTAGGGGATGGGGGGGGGGGCTTTAGCCCCATAATTTCACAAAATGTGTTAAGATGCGCTGTAAGGAATTAAAACATACATTAAAAATATATAATAATTGTATAAACTATAGCAGTAAAAAAAAAAATCTATAAATCAAAAACTTGTTTAAATAATAAAAAAAAAATGTCTTCAATTGCGATTTAAAACTCAATAAAGAGGTAGAACTTTGAAATTAAATTAAAACATACATTTAAAAATCTATAATAATTGTATAAACCATAGCATAATTCTATAAATCAAAAGCTTGTTTAAATAAAAGTGTCTTCAATTGCGATTTTAAACTCAATAAAGAGGTAGAACTTCTGAGAGTAAGTGGGAGCTTGTTCCACAGTTTAGGGGCCTGCACGTAAACGATCGTTCACCGTAAGTTTTCAGTCTATCGGGTGGTTTTACAGACAAGTGAATAATGATCACTTGAGGACCTCAAAGTACGAGTAGGGGAATATATATCTAAAAGAGACGATAAATACAACGGTGCCATATGATTAAAACATTTAAAAGTTAAAAGAATGATCTTATATTGAATTCTAAAAACAATGGGTAACCAGTGGAGTTGAATTAAAACAGGGGTGATATGATCATCATACTTGCTTCTGGTAATGAGTCGAGCAGCTGCCGCGTTATGGACCTTTTGCAATTTATATTCCTCAGTTGAAAATAACAAGATCTACAAATATTGCTAGGCCTAATTTGTTTCTCCATGGATAGTTCACTGTCAAAAAAACCCACCAATGTTACAGGCTGAAGATGTTGGGATTATTTCATTCTCACCAACTAAGAGTGAAACATCTTTATCAACCTTAGACACTAAACTGTTTTATCCAAAAAGAATATATTCAGTCTTTTCGTCGTGCAGTTTAAGGAAACTGATTCCCATCCATACACGAATTTCACTAATAGGCTACACCCTTCAATTTGATATTTTGATGTATTGAAATCTCCAGGCAGAGAGGGTTTAAACGACAGATATAACTGTATGTCATCTGCGTAATGTTGGAACATTAGGCCAGGTTATTGCGGCCTATGGACACGCCGGCCCTGGATGGTCCCTGAAGATACGGAAAGTAAAGCGGCCAACACACGCTCTATAATTGTCAATAATATTGTTAACACAATTACATTGAGCGGGTGTATGTATGCGATATTGAAGCTAGAAATAATTTGGAAATTGTTATATTCAGAAAATTTCTAGGCTATATGTAATTATCTGTACAGATAAAAAGGATTTTTTTTTTAGTTTCCCGATCGGTATAATATGTAGGCCTATACAGGCCCGGCGGAGTAGGGGGGCTGTAATAGCTTCTATATATATAAACAACACAAAGGCACGTCTGCTATTATAACTCGCTCTGTAAGCTTTATTTCTGTAGGCTCTTATATAGTAGCATTCTAAGACATATAAGGAATTGGTTAAACTAATGAATATTAATGAGGTATATATAACACTGTGTATAGTGTATAGAAACTATAGGACATTACATCTCCTTTTTTTCAAATGATATAAATTTCATACCTAAATTTATATTATGACATTTCAATTTAAAAATTCAAATTAATTAATATTTTTCTAAAATGTAAAAAATCGTTAATCTTAAAATCACATATTAAATTCAAAATATTTTAATTACCTAAAACAATTTTAAATTCACAATCATCTTTGTCTCATAATTTTCTTAACATGCAAATCAATTATGTTAAAGCAATATCTCTACAATAAACTAAATAACTAAGCTAACTAATAACTATCTTAATAAACTAATATCATGCATAATCATTTAACCATCTTGGTCTACGTATTTCTCTACCATAACGTGATCGAGAGGTATTTGGTTCCGGTGGTATTGGAGAAATAGGATTTCGAGCTATCGGTTGAAAATTTCCATTTGTCGGTCTATAAATTTTCTTTTCTGATGAACGTAGATAATACGGAATCGGGAGTCTTTGCTGTTTTGGATTATATATTTTTAAGTTTTAAATTATTTTCATATGCTCGCTTAAGAACTTGTTCAAGTCTATTGTTATGTTCTTCAATAGTTGTACCATGTACCAAAACATCATCCATCATGATTTCTACACCATTTAAATCACCAAAAAGTTGCTGCATTGCTCTCTGAAATACTTCAGGTGCACTACTAATTCCCATAGGCATTCGAAGATGTCTATATCTACCAAAAGGTGTATTAAAAGTTGTATATTTTGAACTATCATCTGATAATTTAATTTGGTAAAAACCCATATTTGCATCTAAAACACTAAAATATTTACTGCCTTTTAATCTTGTTACAATATCATCAATAGAATTTAAAGGAAAATGTTCTCTTAATATTGCCTTATTTAAACTAGAGGGGTCTATACAAATTCTTACTCTACCATTAGGTTTTCTTACACATACAACAGGGCTAACCCAATCAGTAGGTTCTGTCACTTTAACTATAATGCCTCTTTGTTCTAAATTGTCTAACTCAGCCTTCATCTGATTTCTTATCGGTGCTGGGACAGGGCGGGGTGAATGAATTACCGACTCTACTGTCTTATCTAATTTGATATCATATTGTCCTGGTATACAGCCTATGTTATCATCAAAAACACTATCATATTTTGTTACAATGTCCTGACAATTCCCAGAACAAGAAATACTATTCATTCTTGCTATCAAGTTAAAGGTGACACTATCTTGGCGTCCAAGAATGTTTATATTCTTTTTACTATCTATAACTTGAAATATGATATCTCTTCTAAGATTATTGTATCTACAGTTTAGAATTACTTTCCCTAATGCCTTTTGTGGGTGGCCATGTACACCATTTATATAAACATTTGTAGGTAGCATTTCATAATTTACATTCAATTCATTTAAAGCACTATATGATAAAACATTACACATAGCTCCAGTATCAATTTCTAAACGTAGTTGCTTACCTTGAATATCCATACTAACATACC
Source organism: Patella pellucida (assembly GCA_917208275.1). Taxonomy (NCBI): domain Eukaryota; kingdom Metazoa; phylum Mollusca; class Gastropoda; family Patellidae; genus Patella; species Patella pellucida. The sequence continues at coordinate 37,529,586 of OU795037.1, read as the reverse complement.
AATCATCATTATCATTTACATTATTATCAATATGTGAAACAAACACATTATTTAAACTACACTGACTAAACATATCAATAACACAATCATCATTATATTTTACATTGTTATCGGTAATGTTAAACTCTGGTCTATAATCATGTTTAAAATTGTTTCTTGGATTATAATTACTATAATCAAATCTATGAACATTTTGTCCTCTAAAATAACGTCCTCTGCGACTTCCTCGTCCTCTACGAAAACTAAAATATCCACGCTGGCTTCTAGGATGTATTGAACTTCTACACAACTTTGACTGCGAAAAATGTCCTTTACGTCCACAACTGTTACAAAAATTATGATATGCTGGGCATTTCATATATTCATGTTGCTTGCAACAGTATCTACAATATCTTGTATTGTCTCTATTTGCTATATTTGAAAAATTATTTCCAGGAACTCTAAAAGTTTTATGAATACTCGATTCTTCCCGTGTGGACATTTCTTTTAAATGTTTCTGCGTTAATTCCGAACTCCTACAAATTCTAATAACATTGTCTAATGTTAGTTCAGGTTCGTCTAAATCAAGTAATCTCATTTTAACATGAGTATCATTGATTCCCTGAACAATCCTGTCACAGAGTAAGGAATTTTCAATTTCGCCGTATTCGCAACCTTTTGCCTTATGTTTTAATTCCGCAATGAAGTCCATCAAACTTTCTCCTTCTCGCTGGTGCCTATCTAAAAATGATTGTCTTCTGATATTTCGGTATTTTTTATGTCCATAATGTGCATCGAACTTCCTAAAAACTGTCTCCAAATCTTCTTTATTTTCAGCGGGTTGTCCCTCAATGGCTGGTCTGTCACCATTCCTTGGTCTCGCTGGCACAGCTGGTTTAAACTCGAAGGTGTTGTATAGTTTTATACCATCGGGTCCCAACAAATGTAGCAAAAGATTTACTTTCCGCTTTCCCGAAGCGTTTTCCAAATCTTTCGCAATTATGTATACCTGGAAAGTCTGCTTCCACGCTTTCCATGTTTCTCCTGTAGTTTCATTTCCGTGTGGTTGAAACTGTGATGGTGGAGGAATATCCATTATTATATAAAATTTCTTCTTTCAAATCTTCTCAACAAATATATCTTTACAATTGGGTTTTCTTAAAATTAATCCCAAACTCTGACACCATGTAATAGCTTCTATATATATAAACAACACAAGGCACGTCTGCTATTATAACTCGCTCTGTAAGCTTTATTTCTGTAGGCTCTTATATAGTAGCATTCTAAGACATATAAGGAATTGGTTAAACTAATGAATATTAATGAGGTATATATAACACTGTGTATAGTGTATAGAAACTATAGGACATTACAGGGGCTATATTGATGTATATTGACTCAACATATTGATTCAATAATATTGAACGTGTGTGGGCTATATTGATGTAAAATATTGGCAATGACCATCATTGCGTCAATATATTGACGGATCAAAATCATTTCGATTTTTATTGATGGTTCATCAATATATTGGCGGATGGTCAATTATTGAATGACACAATTGATCGTGTGTGGATAATTTCGTCAACCTTGGAAGAGTAAACATGGCATCCATTTTAAAAAATGACCAAAAAATGATAAAATTATTGATGGAAATATTGACTTGTGTGTGGGCAATTCCTGTCAATATTATTGGCTCAATATGTTGAGTTAATATATTGAGTCAATAATATTGACGGAATTATTGATCGTGTATGGACACCATAATACAAATATACCGGTCTGAGATTTTAGAAATTTTCTGAATTTGACGATCGGTATAATATACCTACCATAGGCGTACGAGGTGGGGGGGGGGCACGGCCCCCCAAACATGGTCTTGTCGGGAATAAATGCTCAGTTTGTCGGGAAGCGTCGCGCCGTCTGTCGGGTTTTTAAATTTTTTTAATAATATGGAAGCGGAAAGAAAGCAGTCCAGTCAATGATGAACACGTGCGCCATCTGAATAGAACTAGCATGTACACATGGCCTTTCTCAGTTCTTGAGTACTGTGTTCCTGTATATTGGATGGCGAACTTAAAAAGTGTCGTCGATTGATTAATGGATTCGGTTACAGTACAAGATAACTTTAAATTTTGCCCATCGTCTTTCTATGGTGGGGTACCCGCCCAGAGTTATGTAATTGTCAGACCACAGCTAGGCTAGACTAGCTGAAAACTGTACCACCTAAAACTACTTGGAAGTTGTTCAGCACAACTACAGGAACCAGGAATGACCACTGCCAGACAGTTTGTGCGGTGGCTTACCCCTCAAAGACACGCCCAAAATGTTCCGACCCACAACTAGGCTAGATAAGCTGAAGCCAGTACCTGCTACAACAGGAATCATGAATGATCACAGCCAGACCATTTTGCGGTGGGTTACCCCTAACAGACACACACAAAAAATGTGGTTCAGCACCACCACATAAATTATGAAGATAAGATAAGATTTTATTGCATAGATACACCCATTAAGGGCAGCATACAACATACATAAACAATGTTTCAACGTTATAGGTAATAAGGTAAATGATATCTATTGTTCATGCAAATTAGGAAACAATAATAATAACAATATGGTAGTCTGTATGTACAAAAGGAACAGTATGCAATTAAACATTTTAAATTATATTGGCATTTTAATTCACAAAAATATATGTTTATTATAATACAAAATATGTTAAAACCAAGAAAAGATTTACCAATATAACTTATTATACATGTATACTAGATTAATAAATCGTAGGTAATGTACGTAGTTACTCTGATATACGTTTCTCAAAACATGTGTGAATATAATATGCTATGGTTTTCGCAATATTGCAAGGAGGATTCATCACTGTCTTTAAGTTTAATTGGTTACAAGCATCTAAAATGGGAAACAGTATTAATAGGCGTTCATTATTATAATAGGGGCATTTTATTAGGAATAGGAAGTGTTCTTAATTTTCGACTGTATTTAAGGAGCAAGACTTGCATATGCGTTGTTCTACAGGGGTTTTATTATAGCGACCTCTTTCTATATTAAGCTGGTGAACACTTAGTCTTAGAGAAGTTAAAGCAATTTTGTGTTTTTTGTTTGAAACAACATTTAAATATGTTGGAATTTCATTAAAGTCAGGTTTGATTTGGCCATATGTTCGCAATTTGTGGGGTGATGTACTGCCTGTAATTTGATCTGTCATTTTTAAAAACAGATTGATAAATTTATCCCCTAAAGTTGTTTTTGTGATATGTTTCAAGTTTGTTTAAATCATTAGGAGTTAGATGAAAGTAATCTGTTATTGTGCGAATGAAAAAGGACCAAGATAGTTTTTTTTATTAAATGTTGTCTTCTGTGTAATTTGATAATCTAGAATGAAACTATTGATTAAGGAAGCGATTTTATATAAGCTGATAAATAGAGAATCTCCTACGAGTGTTTTTTGATATAAAAAAATATCAACACAAGTTGATAAAGTAAAAAAAACCGAGGCTCTTGTTGATATTTTTTGGTATCAAAAAACACGAGTTGGAGATTTTATTTATCACCCAATCCTTTCTTACATGCACAAATAAATAAATATAATTCTTTCCTAAAGATTTCACTTTTACCGATCCTATTTACATTATAGCGTAGTGATACATCATTTTTTGACAGCAGTTTAGCTATTGTATAGCCCTGTATACTGACCCAGTTTTTTCCTTCAAGGTCAATTTAATAAAAGCAGTTTCTTATTCTTTTTAAAAAAGTCACTCTTTACTTAAACATGCATTATTCAAGAGCAATTCAGTCGTTATGACATCCGCAATATCACCAGCTGTACAAAAATATAACTTTTTCAAAAATCCGTTGGAAATTGACATAATTAGGGCCTGTTTTCAATTTTAGTGCACGTTAAAGATTTACACAACTTCCCGTCTCTTCGCAACTTTCGCAATTGTAATAATTACTTACTGTTTAAAATATGAAAAAATAGTAAACTGGGGCCTGTTTCACGAAATTTTAACTTAAGATAAAATCCAAATTTTAGTACATACTTAAATCTGATTGGCTAAGCGCTAAAATCAATCTAATACTATCCAATCGAATTACTAAAATCGGATTTTATCTTAGTTAAAATTTCGTGAAACAGGCCCCAGAACTATATCTGTTATAGTTTCGGAAACATACAAGAATTGTAATTAGAGTTTAAAAAAACCTGTTTTCCGAATGGGACAAATAAGCCAAGACATTTTTGTCCCAGATAACAACCAAATACCCCAACAAATGATCAGCATGAAATTTGAATTATTCATAAAGTCAGGCGACTTCTATATAAAAATCCTCAGCATGGAGCTTTATTTTAACTGGTTAAAAGGGATGACGTCATATAGACATAAAGCATAGGATGTTAATTCCAGGAGTAACTGTTGCTAACTTATATGAATTATTTTCACCAAAGACACACCAGTAACAGATATTGGTTCACAGTAAAACATCTTTATTTTAAAAATTGCCACTTTGAAATTTAGCTCTCTCTGTGTGCTCTATACGCTTGTTATACGTTGGTTATACGTACAGATTGAATCAACTCTTATTGCAATGAAAGCCGTTTTCAATTTTCGATCCCTGTGTTTTCCCACTACTGATATTTAGGACTGTGGCGAAATGGTTCCATATATCAGACTACAGATTAGACTCTCCGTAAAACAAGTTTAAACATAAATATTACGATGACTTTTCGAGAAAAATACCTCTAAAAATGGTCCAAAGCGTAAAAATACGACGTTTTGGATTTTCAATCTCTTTTTTCGACTACTTATGCGTCCAAAGTTGCCCGAAATCGTATAATACGTTACATTTTAAAGTCCTATAACTTTTTCAATTTTTGATAGAAACTTGTCACTGTAGTATCATCTGATAGACAATTCAATTGGTTATCAAACGACATAATAATTTAACTACTCGGTAAAGAACAAATCGAAACATCGCATTTTACGCACAGACACCCATTTTTCACAATTTTGTCCAACTTTGGATACCTTTCTTGACTACTTCCGGTGATTAGAGGATTTTCATTATAGTTCATGGACTTGTTTGGGCTTTCGACTATATATTTCTGAAGTTTCAGAAAAATCGTTGGAGCCGTTTAAAAAAAAATAAGAACTCTATGATTTGACCAAAATGCGAAAAAAAGTGAAAAATCAAAGTTAACATTTCAGAACAAAACTGATATTGTTGGAATCGGATTGATGACAGCTATCCAAAAATATAAGTTAAATTTCAAAATTCTAAAAAATAACAATTTTAGAAAAATTTTGAAAATTTTCCAATTTTCACCGAAAAAATTAGAGCGACAAAGTTTCTGCTATCTGAACTGCTATCTGCTCAGAAATGTCTCCAGGTATCCAAAAATGTAAATATCTGAAAAATCGGTTAAGAATTAACAGAATTATTGCCGATTTTCAATTTGCGTGCACGTTAAAGATTTGAAGCATTTGCAATTTACGCACAAATTTCGAAATAGCTTTAAGCAGTAGCTGCACACCACTTTTACGATAGAAAATCAAATTTCAAACCTCTATCTCTTATAGTTGCTGAGATCTAGCTTCCCCCAATAAAAAATAAATAATAATATTAATCTTAGTAATAACAATAGCCTTTCACCATTTTCAATGGTGAAAGCCTAAAAAGCAGTTTCTTAAAAAAAGGTCACTCTTTACTAAAACTAAGTGGTTTCTTTAAAATAAAAGAAGGTAGTTCCTTTTTGATTGACCAATCAAATTTATGTAAAGTGATCTCACCACACTGTGTATATATCACTAAAGTGATATCACCACACTGTAGATATCACATTTAACACACAAGCGATATCTACTGTCAAATGTATTATTGGGTGATAAAGCTTGTTATCGTATCCTATATTTATTATAAAAATTTTGTAAATTTAAATGAATAAAATATTGTATAAATAACTATTGATTAATCGTGTGTGATTTGTGGTCAATAAAAATCGTTTAAAGTAATTTAAAATTCTTTGGTAAATATCTATAGACAAAGGAAAAACTCCCAGCTCAGACAAACAACCGATATTAGAGGCATGTCGTGGTAGGTTGAGTATTGATTTACTTATGTCAGTTGTAAGTCTGTTTACTGGTAGCTTATCCCATGTATCAACAGATATGTTACTGTTAGTAATTATATGTGTACCCCATATCTCTACTCCATATAAAGCAATTTGTTTAACAACACTGTGATATAATTTAAGTAATATGGAAGTAGGAAGGGACCCATCTGAACACAGTTTTTGTCTGATGGAGAACCATGCACGACGTGCTTTCTTGACCACGGCGGGGTAGCCCTAATGTGTGTATCTGTTGGGGGTACCCCACCGCAAAATGGTCTGGCCGCGATCATTCATAATTCCTGTGGTGGTGCTGAACAACTTCAAACAGTTTTAGCCTGTACGAACTTTAGCTAATCTAGCCTAATTGGGGGGGGGGGGGCATTTTGTGTGTGTCCGTTAGGGCTACCCCGCCGCAAACTGGTCTGACCGCGGTCATTCATAATTTATGTGGTGGTGCTGAACAACTCCCAAGCAGTTTTAGGCGGTACGAACTTTAGCTAATCTAGCCTAATGAGGGGGGGGGGTCATTTTTGTGTGTGTCTGTTAGGGGTAACCCCCCGCAAAATGGCCTGAATGTGATCATTCATGATTCCTGTTGTGGTGTTGAACAACTTCCAACAGTTTTAGGCTGGGCATTTGTGTGTGTGTCTGTTAGGGGTAACCCACCGCAATGTGATTATTCATGATTCCCGTGGTGGTGCTAAACAACTCCCAAGCAGTTGTAGCAGGTACTGGCTTCAGCTAATCTAGCCTAGTTGTGGGTCGGAACATTTTGGGCGTGTCTTTGGGGGGTAACCCACCGCACAAACTGTCTGGCAGTGGTCATTCCTGGATCCTGTAGTTGTGCTGAACAAGTTCCAACTAGTTTTAGGTGGTACAGTTTTCAGCTAGTCTAGCCTAGCTGTGGTCTGACAATTACATAACTCTGGGCGGGTACCCCACCACTAGAAATGTCTGTCAGAGTGATTTTGTAATACTAAGACTTGAAGATCTAAAGTACACTGCTGCACCATTTTCGTGTGGTACACTTTTGAGCTAATCTAGCTCTCGAATTCATGCCCATAATCCTAGCCCTCACAGCCACACCCACCACCAGAAACCCGGCAGACTTACATTTTTAAGGTACCAGACATGCATGCTTTGATACCATATAGGTGAAAATTGGTACATTTTTCCGCTAGGTTTAACCCCTGGGCTCCGGCTCTATTTGTTACACAATATATTTATAAGAATTAAGTTCTCGGGCGCTTTTTGTCAAGTCAGTTGTGAGCGGTACCATTATACAACTAAGGGACACTTGGTGAGAAAACTGTCAGAATTTGTAAAAATTGTTTGTTGTCAAAATTGTAGTGATTTAAGTCCACAGTCCATACTTAATTTGCTGTCAGGGCGGATGCAACACTTTCTATTGCTGATATTTAACATCAATTCGATAAAAAAAAATTCAAAACTATTTTCAGTACTAATTTAAATACTGCTAGCATAGAAGATTACTTATGCTTTAGCTGTACTGAAATCAGTATTGAAGATTTGAAAATTTTCTGCAGTACTTCCGTGAAATTTAAAGAAAACGTATCTACTAGGCCTACGGAGTCACAGTCAAATAACCGAAAGAAAGATCACGGCGGCAAAATACAATATATGTCTTGTCAACAGATAAATTGCATTGCGATAGAAAGCATGGTCACGGCACCTCTGACATTAAATTCAATAGGATATTAGAGAGCAATCAGAAAACGTTATCATCACTCTTTTCTGCTACGAAACAGAAAAATCCGGATAACAATTCTACTGATGCTGCATCATTGCGCATCAAATGTGAAATAAGTATTAATCGTTTGACTTGTTTTTCTTTTGGTATAATATAGTGCGCTAGATGTAAATAAACTTGAACTAAAATGGTAATTCATATATTAAAAGTATATAAATTTTACAAGTTCAAAAAGTCTTCCATCTTGATTCTAGATCTATCTATCTTAGATATGCAATGCAATTTAAAGTGTCCTTTGTCCATTATCTGTTGGCAGGACGTACATTGTATTTTGCCGCCATGATCTTTCTTTCGGTTATTTGACTGTGACTCCATAGTAGATACGTTTCCTTCAATTTTCACGGCAGTACTGCAGAAAATTTTCAAATCTTCAATACTGATTTTAGTACTGCTAAAGCATTAGTAATCTTCTATATGCTAGCAGTATTTAAATCAGTACTGAAAATAGTTTTGATTTTTTTTTATCGAATTGATATTAAATATCAACAATAGAAAGTATACACTCATATCATTGGAGTTATATAAGCGGTGCGTCCACCCTGACAACAAATTAAATATGGACTTTACTTCGATTCAATCCCAACAGTTTTGACAACAAACAGTTTTTACAAATTTTGACAGTTTTATCACCAAGTGTCCCTTGATTGTATAAATACGGTACCGCACATAACTAACTTGACTTCTTCCTTCAGAGAACCAACAACAAAAGGAATGAATTATAGAAGTAAAGATGAATCAACACCACCATACCGGACAACAAACCCAAATGGAAGGAAGAATGGACCAGGACTTATACTCACCAATAAGCCCCAAGGAAGAGTTGCACCGCCCTGCCATTCAACCGGACAGAACGACCAGACCGACCAAATTGACCGGAAATATATATATGTACATAATATGTTTATATGTTTGTCCACCTTCATGTCTGTTTTGTCAAATGTCTATGTAAATGTTTGTCCGCGTCCATGTCTGTCTTGTCATATGTTGTGCCTGTGATTGTCCCAACTTACACCTCATTAAATTCCGCACCTTATTATATCATGTTTTGTTTGTAAATATATATATATAAAAAAACAAAAATTATCCTTATTATTCCACTAAACACACTGTAAATATTATCACCATAAATATATAAAATGTAATTGTCTGCGATATCACTTCGGTGGAAGCGGACGTAAAATAAAGCTATTTCATACACACAACTAACTTGACAAAAAACGCGCGAGAACTTAATTCATAGAAATTGATTAGTTTAACAAAGTCATAGAAATTGAAAATGAGATTAATGAGTTACTATAAGACGATGGGCAAAATTTACAATTATCTTGTACTGTAACCGAATCCATTAATCAATCGACGACACTTTTTTAAGTTTTTCATCCAATATACAGGAACACAGTACTCAAGAACTGAGAAAGGTCATGTGTACTTGCTAGTTTTATTCAGATGGCGTACGTGTTCTTTTTATTGACTAGCCTGCTTTCTTTACGCTTCCATATTATTAAGAATATTCAAAATCTGACATACAGCGCGATGCTTCCCGACAAACTGAGCATTCATTCCCAACAAGACCATAGCCTTCCCCGACAAGGCCATACCCCTACCCCACCTCATTTTCAAAAACTCCTCGAATAATGACCGATCTCACAATTCTGAGCTCTTTTTAGATTTCTAATTTTTTTTCATGAAAGTATTGGGGGGGGGGGGCAGGGCCCCCCCGCCTCGTATGCCTATGTTAGTTTCAAAATCCTATCAACAAACGCGTTGAAGTGGAGATCTTTATAAAATTTATTAACAGGTTAGCTACAGCAGGGCAAATGAGAGAAAATGTTTATGTGCCAGAGCAAGACAAATTTTTGAAACACTAATTTAAAGACATGTTAATCTTAAAATAATTATAAAATACACTACAATAAACCTTCATGTTCAACAATCTTAAACAGCTGAAATATCTTTACTAACACTGAACTATAATAAATCCTTATTCATCTTCTGCAGCACAAATACCAGATGCCCCCCCACTCCTCCTTAGGCCTCGGCTAGCGTTGAAAGCCAACAATATACTATCAATTTATAACGATATCCAAAATACAATATAAAACTATCACAAATAATTTATTAGATACAATTTGCACACACAATCTTTAATTTATTGATTATTTTTTTGTAAAACATCATTAAATTACATGTAATATCATTTCATAATGTCATTCATTCACAACTATTCTCCGCCCTTGTTTTGCAGCATCAATTAATTCTTTGGTAAGATTTTTATATTTTTCAGCTAATTTTTCATCCTTCTCAACGCCTTCTCCCTTTTTATACATTTGACTGAGATTTGAACAAGAATAAACATGGCCTAAATTGCAGGCCTTTAACGAATAGTCATATGCTTTTTTCAGGTCTTTTTCTATTTCGTCCCGTCCTTGAATATAAATACCACTGAGCTGATAACAACTAGATACACTGTTCTTTGAACAAGCATTTTCAAAATACTCAATGGCTTTTGACATATCATATTTTGTGTTCAGTTTCTTACTAGCATGTATCAAGCCAGCATTATGACAAGCTGGGATATAGCCTAAATTGCATGCATTTGTAAAGTATCCAAGTGCCTTTTCTGCATCAGTTTCAACTCCTGAAATTAAAAAAATACAATGATATTTTACAAGACAGATTTTCACCAAAACATAACTGGGACTTTGTCAAGCGATGGAAAATTAACATCTACATTTCTTCACCAACCGGGCTAAGGAAGACAGGCATGAGGATAATTTTTCCCAGAAAGTTGCATTTCTGCCTACTCTTCGTTGAATTCCATGTAACTACCAACATGTACATGGTACTTGTGTTTTTCCTAGGTACATGACAGGCCCTGTGTTCTACATGTGTTACTGTTATATAATTAGCTAGTAATGTTTAAAACATAACTACCAACATACATTTGTACAGCAAGCTGATGTAGAAAAGTCAGAAATGCATCTTCAGAAATTTAAGTAATATAATTAAGGCTCTGATTAAAGTATAGGTATAATCATACTCCCCGCAGTGTTCCGTTTAATTAGAGCTAATCCCACTACTCACTGCTGGAAAGAGGGGAAATTCTTTTTCTAAATTATGATTGGTCATTAGTCCCATTAACTACCAATCGCTAACTGCTTTACAAAGGCATAACCCTTAAAAAGGGCGTCAAATTGGACCAAATATATTTACATAACGTTACGTCATGCCTCATGGCTCACAATTTTATTATGCCCAATTAACCAGTGCAAAGCAGAATTTTCCAGTAAAACTAATTGTGTGACAAACGAGGCTATCAACAGTGACATAAAGTAAACAATACTGTATGGAGACGACGAATACCTTAAATCACTGTCCAAAGTTTTAGGGGAGAAAAAAAGATTAACCAAGGACTGTCATGTGATACATTTGTTTGAACAGGAAGAATACACACATTCCCTCAAAAGCTCAAGTATCAGAAGCCAATCCAGCAATGGTCAGAGAGGGATTTCTCGGGCCATTGCTTCAGGAATATGGGGTATAATAAAAGGTACATGTATAACAAAGTAACTACCTCTTCCAGTCACCTTACCAGTTGTAAGTTATGATGAAATAAATATACTAACCCCCTTTACCTGTCAGACTGTAAACACCATATTTAAAACAACTTTGACTATGTTTATTTTGATCACAATTTGTTTTATAAACTTTACCAGCTTTCTCAAATTCTTTTCTCATAGCTTCTAGGAAGTCTGCAAGTCTATGACACCCTGAAAAACAATATACAAAGTACAATACATGTATCTGATATTAGGCAAGCCCATGCAGTGAATAAGTAATTAAACATTTTTGGGGTTTATTTAGTTATTTTTTGTGACTTGCAAGCCCAACTGCACTATTTCAGGTTCCAACCCATATCCATATGAATACAGCATAAAAAAAGGCCTAAACCTGAAATTACATTTGAACGAAATTTTTAATGCAAAATATGTCACTGTTTTGGTAATAATCATACAGCAGTGAGTGTAATTAATTTGATTTTCCACTGCTTTAAGAAGTCAGTGTCAATTCAGTCCAAAGTGTAGATAATACAATTTACACCACTGATATCCAGGCACTTTCTTAAAATGTTGTCAAGCCAGTTACATTTCACATTCGAAACATAATGGGGTTCAATGTCCTACTGGTAATAGATGAATATTTTGAAGTTCTTGTTACAATCAGGGCAGTGATTTGATTTTTCAGAGCACTTGACTTAAATATGAGTCTAATTTCACTACATGTACAATTGCCAATAAGTTTTTTCTTTATTTCTTCATTGAAATAATTGCTAGGAGCAGGGCTCTAAAAAAATAGTAGAGTGTGTCTGCGCACACACTTGAAAATGTGTCTGCAGGGTAATACTCAAGAGGAGAGTATTCAATTGCCAGGTATATAGCAGGGATAAAGCCATGATTTGCTGAGTAGTGTAAAAAATTCTTGCGAGCGAAGCGATCGAAAAAATTTTGGGGGAGGGGGCGTGGTCTTTTATGAAAATTCAACCCTTGTTGGTGTATTTTCAGAGCTTTTGCTGTCTTTTATTTGAAGTTGAACCAAGGTGGTGTAAAGCGCTATTTTAAGATAACCTGTTAATAGGGGATGGGTTTGATAAGACATTGTTACGTTTAATAATAGTAAACGAAAGTCACTGAAGAAGGCAAGTAGAATTTTGTAATAAAATATGTTTTAAAGAACTGATCAGCCATCAAGAGACTCGAACATGCGCATGCCACATCCAATCGCAAATTCTACTTGAAAATAGTGTTGAATTTTTATAAATTTGTGTCAGTGTCACTGTAGTGTCAGATACGTTGAGAAGATTTCGTTTGCAAAAAATAAAGACTCATGGTAATAAAAGAAGGTAAGGGTTCCAAAATAGCCTGAGAATAGAGGTGGGGATGAGTGGTATTTTACCGTAGTTTCATATTGCAGCTATCTGGAAAAAGATAGGAACCTCTATTCCTAAATAAAGCCTAGGTTATGTCGCCCTACGATGAGATAAAACTGAGGACGACTAACGGCAACTGACAGCTAATGTCGCTACATCTGAATTTATCCATGACTTGAGGCAATCCTGAACAACCAGTTGATACCAGTCGTAAACGCACTTTTGTCGCCCGGCATCAGTTAAAAATCGCAGCCACAAATGACCACATGACTGGCACATGATGACCTTCAAAATGGCCTCATTCCATGGTTGTTACCGCCCCCTTGGTACCACGTGACTAAATAACCGAATCCTGTTGGCTAAGTCGGCGACTAGTTGTCTCCAGTCGTAGGAGTAGAACATGTGAGACTCGCGAGAAATTGGAGACAACGAGACGGCGACTAGTTTGCGTCCCTCACACCAGTTGTAAGAGCGCTTAGGTTGCCCAAGTGAAGTAGTCATGACTGATCTGTAATTCAGTTCCACTTGATAGATAAATAACCCATTTGGAAAACAATGTGCATTGTGGGAGATTTTGGGGTAAACTTACGAGAACCATCTGTGTCTCTATCACATCATATGCAGTGGCGGCGCTAGCCGCTGGTTGTTGAAGGGGCAAGGCTGGGGCAAAGTCCAAGGTTAAGGGGGCAAAGGCACGAGCTTCAAATAGGGGTAAGGGGGCCTCCCCCAGAAATTTTTTGAAAAACAGGCTGCCGTAAATGCAGCCTGGCAGTATTTTAGGCACTGATCGGTGAGATAAAGTGTCAAACGAACGGACTTGCGAACCTCGACGAAATCCATTCACAAGTTCCAAAGTAGGGAGTCCTTGTGGGGGATATTGGGACCTCTCCAAGAAATTTTTGAAAAATAGACTGTCGGGAAATGCTGTCTGGGAGTATTCAGGCACCGATTGTAGAGATATATAGAGCTGATCAGATACCGTCTGTTGTCTGATCACTAGTCTATCTGACCCCAGAGAGGAAAGTGTCAAATGAACTGACTTGCGAACCTCAACAAAGCCCCAGAAAATTTGAAAAGTAGACTGCCCGAAACGCAGTATCTGGCAGTATTTCAGGCACTGATCGTCGAGATAAAACAAGCTTACCAGATACCGCCTGTCGCCAAATCACAGTGAGTGAATTAAATTTAATGAATATTTTCGCCACAATTTTTAAAATAAACTGGCGGAAATGCAGTATTTCAGATACTGGTCTTCGAGATAAATAGAGCTGACCAGATACTGTTCGTCGCCAAATCACCAGCATATCCGAAAAAAGAGGGAGGTGTCAAACGAACTGATTGAGTGTTTCAAGTGAATGCATATTCACGCTGCGTTGAACCCATACCCAAAAAACTTTGAGGATCGTAAAAAGCACTTTTCAAGTGATTCACATGTTATTGTTTAGAGTTTGTGATACGTTTCGGTAATCAATACCTTCTACGGTGATTAAATCTCACATCCCTACTCTGTCAGAGAGTGATTTCTTACAAGCCTATCCTGCTGTAAACCTAATATAAATTATTAAAAAATTATTGGGGGGGCAAACACAGGGCATACCAGATTATTGGGGGGGAATGTTACGTAAAATCAGCTTTTTTCGAAATTTGGTCAGAGAAATCCCATGCAAAGCAATGGTCACTCCTCGCAAGTTTACCCCAAAATCTCCCACAATGCACATAGTTTTCCAAATGGGTTATTTATCTATTGTAGACCAGTCGCTGATTTCCAGTTGGCGTCAGTTTTTTTAATCGCATCGTAGGGGGACATAAGCTAGGTTTAAAACTAAAACTAGATAGATGAATCCAAGTAGATAGATGTGATGGCCTAACTTAGTAGACGAAGAAGACTAAGTACTTAGGGGGGGGGGGATGGCCTAGTGGTCAAGAGTGCCACGCTTAGACCTCTAGCTGGCCGGTGACCTCTGGCTTGCGGCTGTGGTTTCGAGCCCTTGGGGGGGGGGCGTATGTGGCATGGAGATTGGGGCGCCTTTTCAACCTCTTGGGTTTCCTCCGGGCAATCCGGTTTCCTCCCACTGCTAAAAGTAAAAGACCACTACGCGCAAGCGAATGATTGAAATAAAATTAAAATTTAAAAAAAAAACATATGTTAGTCCTGAAATGACCTAGTTTATGGACGTTAAACCCCATTATTTCTCTCTCTCTATCTAATTTAAGGCAGACTAAGTAAGGACTTATGAGTCTTATGAAGTTATGTAATACATTATGAAAAACTATGTGATAGTATGTGTCTTTGGGACTTGGGGTTTGACTTTAACCTCTAACTTTGAATTCATTATCACACAACTAACCATCCGGAATATTCTCATGATAGCACTGGAATCTGTATTCGATTCCAAGTCTGTCCAAATATTCTTTTGCTTGTTTTTCATCTTTTAAGTCCAAATCCATTTAGGATTTAATAGGGTTTTGGGAATTTTGTTACCCAACATGAACCAAGGATTTGGAGTTATCTCACCGAATACCAGACAACTCATCCCAAAGACAACTCATCTCAGACAACTCATCCCAATAAAAGACAACTCATCCCACTTTTAAAGACAATTCATCCCAAGTCAAAAGACAATTCATCCCAAGCTAAAAGACAATTCATCCCAACTTTATTGAGAGAGACTCGGGTTATAAGACAACTCATCCCAACAAATAAAAGTGACTTCGAATTCAAGTTACAAATTAATCACTAATATATGAATTTTTTACATCAATTTATTACTAAATTTTAATGGTAAATATTTAATAACACATTGCTGAACAGGGTCGAAAAGCTATCTTCTCAGTCTCAAAGATACCTTAAGAAAATCTTAGACACAAGAACAACGACAAATTCCCACATGGTATATTATGAACTTGGACGTTTCCCTTTAATCATTACGAGAAAATAACGGATCTTTAAATATTGGATTAAAATACGTTCTTCTACTAATGTCTTACTTAATTCTTGCTACTCTAATATGTTAATAAATAATGACCCGTGGGTCCTGAATGTGAAGAAGGAACTTTTTAAAATTGGCTTGGGAGATTTATGGGAACAACCTTTGCATCAAATAAAAACAAATTGTATGCATATTATCAAACAAATATTATTAGACAAGAATGTATTGAAAAATTTGAATTATCAAGTAAATGTATCATTTATATGCATATTGTGAATAAATTTGGCTTATAATATCATTTATATGCATATTGTGAATAAATTTGGCTTATAATATTATTTGACTAAATCAATAGATAAAAAATACAGACGCGAAATTACAAGAATCCGTTTGTCCAATTTATAAAACTCTGAGATATAAATATATAAAAAAAATACTATTATTCGAACCCCGGTGTTCTAAAATTGTTTAATCTTTTATGTACTAAAAATGTATCTGAACCTGTGAACCTTGGTAGCTTAGAGATGAAGAGATCAAACGGAATATTAACAGTTAATATACCTTCATTCTACTCTCCATATCATGATTCTTGTTTGTAATATTGTGTTTATATATTAGTAGCATATACATGTATGGATATTTGTAGTGTATAATTTTGTTTTGTAAATATTTTTGTTTCTCCTGATGAGTTTGTGACTCAAGGGTAATAAAAACTTGAGACTTACTCAAACCATTTCAATTAACATTATGATAGTTAATCCTTATTTTGTTAATTGATTTTGTGTGAAGTGCTTCATGATGAAAAAATAAAACAAACATATCTACTAATCTATCAAAACAACAAAGTACTACAACAGTAATACAAACAGGTAATCATCAATTTATTACAACAACAATATCAATTTGAATAAAACAAACAGTAATCACCAATTTGATTAAAACAACAATATCAATCTGATTAAAATAGCAATATCAATTTCGTTTTGGTCTGAGTGGTCTTCTTAGATAGTAACTCAACTGTTTTGAAACAAATATCACTTATATTTGTTGGAATGAGTTGTCTTATAACCCGAGTCTCTCTCTACCAATAAAGTTGGGATGAATTGTCTTTTGACTTGGGATGAGTTGTCTTTTGATTTGGGATGAGTTGTCTTATATTGGGATGAGTTGTCTTGGGATGAGTTGTCTTTGGGATGAGTTGTCTGGATACCATCTCACCAATGGTGCACTTCCTGTTTGAACGGGAAGCAAGATTTCACCAATAGATGGCGTGAAATTGCAGAATCTGTTCGTAGAAGTATGGAAATTATTTTCCGAAATCTTTCGAGAGATTTCCATGTGAACTAATTATATTCGAAGGATTCGTCCCGTGGAAGGTATAAGCTAACATCCTGTGGTTTTTGGATCTATAACACATATGTAGATTCAAAATAGATTTAATTATGTAAATTGAACACAAATTGCATGTTTACTTGTAATTTTGACATTTAACCGATGACCGAAAAAAATGATGATGATCGGTTAAATATGATTAAAATGTTTCATTACATTCTGAGTACTACTCAGTCTTACTGATTTTAATCAACTTTATTTTTATATTTAAGTACATTTATAATCATGTTACTATTGCAATAGAATGTAACATGACAAGAGTTTTTTTTCTTAGATTCCAAGTCTGGCAGTGACAACTCATGAAATATGAAATGAAATACTAAAACAGATACAAGAAACATGAAAACATGTATATAAAATAATAACGTTTTGGGGGTCTCCCCCCCCCCCCAAATTAATTGATATTATGGATAGAAATTAAAATTTGATCAAAACTGAAATGAAATAGCAAATAAAAAAAAAGATAAGCACACTTTGTTTTTGGTGGTGAGGGGGTTATCATTAATTTTCTGTAAGTGTAAGGAATAATTTAATTAATACGTAGTGGATATATAGCCGTAAACGGTACCCTATTTACTAACGCTATTGTACCGTAAATCGCAATGACGTATATATACATCGTGTGTCATTGGTTAAATGTTAACTTCCGTTCGACGTGCGCAGTTGTGCGACACTTCCGTTCGACATGCGCAGTTGATATATTCCACAAGAACGGTAACTTCGTCTTTCAAGTTTGGCGCAGAAGCACGTTTTTACGGGAAAAAATGTAAATCACTGACCGTCTTGGTACTTAAATTAAAAACCAAAATCTACAGAAATGAGCCTTTGACCGAAATAGAATAATTTTCTACAATTTACATTTATTATTTTATTTTCTTTCAAAACTAATTCTCTGGGTTCTACCGTAGAATTCCAAGTATGGCTATTTCGTCCTATATAAGAAACGGAGAAAGTAGTAAGGTTAGACAAAGAACGAATGGTGGTTAGGTTTTGGGGTAGGGTCATGGGTTAGGGTTAGGGATAGGCATCATTGCAAAAGTGAAAACTGCTAAGTCCACGGATCAGAGAACTGCGCATGTCAAACGGAAGTTACGGCGAAATAGTAAATAGAGTAAAGTGTCGTTTACGGTTGAATATCCACTGCCTAATTAATATGGTTAATACAGTTCTTTAGTTTAATTCTTGGTACATATGTTTGACTTTGTAAATAATTTCATTGACATTTGCGTACTACAATAAAAGAAAAAAGTTACTGTATACTCTATACTGTATGAAACAAATATCACAATAATATAACTTTCATGCTGGGCAAATATTTATCAATATCATCCTACTAATGAACTAATTAGTTACGGTAGTCATTCTTGAGCATGAAGGAGATAACCATCACCACCCGTCCACCAGTGCCTGTAACAAATTAATGAAAAGCCTTTAGTACAAATTACTAACAGGTAAATGACAGTTCGGTCGCCTTTAAAATTCATTTCAATTGAATGTGCTGTTTGGTCACCATTATTAGATCTATTCCTTTAACCCCAAATTTATAGAAAGTGATGTGTTTAAATTACTGTTTAGATACTATAATCATCATTAATAGTACCGGTATTTCTTTTTTTCAGTGTTGGTGTATAGAGTCTAAACATCCTGGAAATATTTACTAGGTGAGTATTTTAGTGTTGATGAACATAGACAGAATAACTTCTCTCAGTTTGAACAAAAGTCTACTTAATTTAGTTCAGTTTCTGGTACTTGCGTAGGGATAGTTGCATGTGAATGTGATATCGAATTCTAAATTTACTATTTAAATAAGTCATTACATTCGAATGACATTAAAATGTCTGCTATCTAATTCTAAAATGATGCAGTTGACTAATCAGGAAGAAATTTACCGCCTTTTCTGATTTCTAGAAATTGCAGGTTTTAAATTGGTATTTAATCATTGGATTTGTATATTAAATTTAATTTAACCTATACATGAATTGGCACTAAACATAACCATGTTGGTTTGATGTAGATTAAAGGTCAATCAGATTAAACTGACACAGAAACAACATGGCCACCCAGCTGACTATATAATGCTTTCATATTTTTTTTACAAGGATATATACTTTCTGAGCTCTGTTATATTTTACTTTGTAATACATGTGGAAAAGTGATTCATTAAAAACATTTTTTGGGGGCATCTGTTTTGAAATTATAAGAAATTACCTAAAATTGTTTGAACCCTCATTGAAAGTTTTACATTCATACTAGATAGACTTATAAATGTAACTATATAAGTTTATTATTTATTCTCTATTTTTTACAGGTCAAGTTATCCAGCTTACTAAATAATGCTAAGGTTTTAATTGGAAAACGAAGATGGCAGGTGGATTTGAAAATGCGTTTAAAGCATTTATTCAGAGTCAACAACCAGGGTCATATTTAGACAAAAACAACAATACTGATGATGATGAAGATTCATATGAATCTGAAACAGATGACAAGTTATCAGATGATGTTCCAAAGCCTAAAGTAGGAAAGAAAAAAAATGAGAATAATGGTAGTTCAGAAGAAAAGTCTTGTCACAAACCAATCCCAAAACTTAAACTTATGGTAGACCCTGATTATGTTCCTCCGGAAAGTCTTTCTCCATTTTCTCTAAAGAGATATATCAGGAGCCCAAATACTCATGTAGTGAAATTAGACTCATATTCAAGTCAAGTGCTCTCTAAATCAAATCCCTTCAATTCTACTAATAGCAATTACTTCAATGAAGAAATAAAGGAAAGACTTATTGGCAATTGTACAAGTTCTGTGGGAACAAAAAAGGTACTTTTCCCTGTAAAAGTACCATTTATGAACTCAAAGAAAACACAAACTCGAAATTCTCAACTAAAATGTACTTATCAAGCACAGATAGTGTTAAAAAAGTATGGTTTACAGTACCCTGTACGTAAACGTAAACTAAAGTCTAGTTCAGTTGAAAAGTTATCTGTATCTAAGTCATTATCTAAAGATATCAAATATAACCAGTTATTAAGTAAGGACCCTGTTGTCAACAAAACAGAGTGTGATAGTCATTATTTTTGTGCCCAAGGTGAGGGTCTTTCTCGAAACAGTCCAGAGGCAGCTAAAAGTGTCATTTCATCACCAGCTAATGCTTCAGTTGGTGAAAGTTGTTTAACTGATTCTAGTGTTTCTCCCATGTACGATTCTATAGCTGGGACCACAAATACTTTTGACAACAATTACACTGATCATATGGAGTCTGTAGCGATGGCATCATCAATAGAAGCTTGTCCACCTGATAGATCAGATGGAAACAATATGAGTCAGATTAGTTCTTCAAAATTAAAATGTGGGAACTGTGATATGACATCATGTAGCTGTACTTGTGAACATGCCACCGAACCCAAGACTAAAGAATCAAAAAAACAAAACTTAAAATCGCGACGTCATACAGTTTGTACAGAAAGTGAAACAGACTTTACAGAGATTGTGTCACAACATTTAACTAGCCAATTTGGTAACCAAGTTAAATCAAGTGGTAGGGAAAGAAAACGTTCAGGAAGGAGAAAGCGTAATTATTCTGAGATTCATAAAAATCATGATCCTGATTTTGTGTACAATGAGGATGACATTGAGGAAACTAATGTAAGCCATTTAGAACGAAAGAAAAGGACTCGCCCACGAAGGAACAGCTCTTGTTTGTGTTGTTCAAATAAATCATCAAAGCGTGTGCGAAGACAGTCGTTAAAGTGCAATATGACAGATTTTAAAAAATTGTCCGCTACAAACCAAAAGTTTATCCAATTTACAGTCCAACTCTCAAACATACAGAACAAATTACATTTACTTTTCTGTTCTGTGTTTCCGAGACTTGTTCCCATTTTAAATAATATCACACCTGAATCTCTACAGTTTCAACAAATTATTGATGATATATTACAAACCCTTGAAACATCAGACGACCAAGAATTACAAAATGATACACTTGGTGTAGTCGACATGTTTGAAGACCTTCATCTCAAAAACAGTAATGGGTTGGTTCCTATCTATGAACCGAAAATACAGTTGTGTCAGAATCCGGAACACTGTTTGGATATGTTTCGAGATAAAGTTGTTAGTTTGTTACAATTATTGCTTCCTTCTCTTATTATTAGTCTGGACAGTTTTTTAACAAACACAAAAGAACTGGAGAAATTTTTAGATAAAGTCATATCCAGTAATTGTGTGAAGTAAATATTAAAGGGAACATTCTTATGTCTTGATATTATGTCTTGTACCTGTATATTATCTCCTTTATTCTCACTCTCAGTCTCAAATATTGATGACTCAAAATATTTTAAGCAGGCCATAACATTTGAGTATATGTCCCTTTATTTGCTAGCTTAATTCTTAAATTCAAGACTGATGCTAATTCTTTTTCAATTTATAATCTTGAGTCTGTTATCTGCACAAGATACCGTAATAGAGAAATAACACTCAAAATGTTATTGAGACTATGCATTTTGTGCTAAAAATAAAGAAAGACTTTCAAACATTAGACTGCTATCCCAACAATTATCTAACCATATTTAGTTGAACTGAATGGTTGGTAACACAAAATAAGAAATTGTAATGTGTATGCAGAAATTTGAAATTTTAGGGCCTGATAAAGAAAATAAATAAACAGAAATAGCAGTCGGAAATACATGTACCGTACATCACTGAATAAGAACTCAGTTGATAATTTTCTTTCAAAACCTGTAAAAAATAATTATTCTTTCTCCCACTTCTCTATTCTCCCATAAATCAATTTGTGCTTCAAAATTAAAAGTGATTCTCTGTATTTGATATTTCCATTTATTTTGTAATTTTCCAAGCTTTAGAGATCCTTTAGACTATCGAGGGGGGGGGGGGGAGGGTCTTGTACATGGAAGTTGTAATCTATTGTTTATTGTATGTTGTAATGTTTATCATAAATGAGCATCATTGTTCATGACTATGTTATCTTTTATTTAATTCATTTTCATTTATTTTCATTAGTTATCATTACATATACATGTATATACTTGTATAAGAAATATGATATAGAAACAATATAACTTATTGAAGAGTTTTGTAAATAGGTAATGTCGGTGAATACCTGATTTGTTATTTTCTTTATCCATAAGGATGTTATGTTTATATTTTAATGTTTTGATTTTGTGATGCCCGAAGTTGTTGATTCTTTCTTATGCTTAAACAAGTATGGATTTTGTGATCCTCGGGAACTGTTGATTCCATGTATTAATGTGTCTTTCGATGATGTCACAAAAATGTACAAAAATGTTCAAAAAAGATTATATTTCTATGTACATGTGTGTTTATATTTGCTATAAGTATGTGTATGTAAATTTTGTTGGTTATTTAATTACTGTTACGTATGTAAGATATTCATACATATAATGTAATTATGTATTAATTTGAATGAATTGTCTTACATTAGAATCTGATTTAGATGGAAGAAACTCAGAGTCAGTCATCACTTAAATATAGGGTAGTCGGTAATCAAAGTTTGTCAATTAATCAATTAAGAAACAATAGTTTTTTTGCTGTATTTTCTCAGACCTAATTTTGCTTATTCTGGGTTTTTTAAATGTTCTTTTGCATAGAGATTTATGAACCACTGCAACACCTTTTTACATTGTGTATGACAGTTTTGAAATATATGTTTACAGATATAACTTTATGCCCTTGTAAAATGATTCATGGCCACAAAATCTATTTACAGACATTTCAGAATATTTGTTAATATGTTTCTTTGACAACGGAAAAACAGGTACCAGGATGTTTTGTTATATATTGTGTTAAATTAAGAATGTGATAACATATAAGAAAGTTGTTATATTAGATGGTGATTGATAATGTTGTTTGATATAGTCCTATGCCCTGTTCCACTTCACTAACTTTCTTTAAGACAAATTACATATACATCTATGATATATATATTGTGTTTCAAAAAAGCTTGAAGGAAGGGACAATTTTACCTAAAGTCATCTCCAAGAATTTATCCTTTTTTATGCGCCCTCATAGAAATGTGGTCTTATATTGTAATCGCTTCCATCGGTCGTTCTGTCATCTAATTGTTTTGAAATTTATAAATATGTTGTTTACATTAGTGAGACGAAGAACCCTATTTTATTTCAACAATATCTATTAAATACTTCTATAGAGTTTGCCCTTGTTTCACTTTGTAGCATCTTGTGAACACTCTAATGACAAAAGTTATCAACTGATCTGTATTAAATTTATATGCATTATTTAAGTTAGTATAATAAAGAAGCCTATCTATACAATTTCCACAGTTTCCATCAATAGCTTCTGGGGTTATGGTCGTTGTTTTATTTTGTAGAAACTTGTGGATAATTTCAAAACAGAGGTTATCATTTGATCTGTATAAAATTTATATACATTATTTCACTTAGTTAAACTAAGAAGCCAATCGCAAAGTTTCATCCAATCTGTATTACCGTTTAATTAATATTGGTGTCACATTACTTACAAATAATAAATATGCGACAACCCTTGTTGACTGCCTCGATGATGTATCTGCTATGGGGGTATGTTCGTTACCCGCCAACCTATCTTTTTTCCCAAGATAACCAGAAATTGATCTCCGATAAGGTAAGACTATTCTGAAGAATGTTAGTGGGGCACAGTCTAGGCTATTATTTGTTATATAGCTGTCTTTAAATAAATAATAATGTAAATTTTGTAAAGTTACCTTTTTAGTATTGTTACGGGTGTCTCATATGTTTGAAATTTAAAATATTTCTTAGCGGTGTTCAGGTTACTATTCGAAAAATTTTCATAAAGAAAAACAAAATTGGGTTTATTTATTTAGTTTTGGATTTGATTGAGTGCATTATAAATGCCTATATTTTATTATAAGAAATAAATTTAACTTAAGTTTGAGCTCGGGATGTTGGCAGTCAGAATCATACAAAATTATCAGAAATACCATGAAATGAATTCAATTCGGTTTTAACAATGTATAATAAACACCAATATGAGCTATTGCTGTTCTTTAGAAAAGCTTTGACAGCTAGAAACCTTGACAAAATTATATGAAAGGAAAAAGTGATACATATGTAGAAAATAATTACTTTAAAAATTGTCTATTGAATCGAATTGATGAACTGTTATGATTTTTTAAAAAATTATTTCATTCAAATTGCATTATTTATTAACAAACCAAGACTGTATAGAAAAGAAAGTTGATAAGAAAAGTCTTTCAAGTTGTGCAGAAATTCTGTCATCAAGTCTATATAGGGCCTACCAGTATTTGCAATAAATGCAGGTAGATTGTGGAGGACATTGAGTTCTTGATTTGGCATCACACACACATGGTTCTTTGTCAATTCAGGAATTATGTTACATTAAATGTACATGTATTTGTTACACACTATAAAGTATTCTGATGAAATTTATGAAAAAAATCTGTTATAAATCAAATGAAGTACTATTCTGGAACAAATACAGAAAAAAAATGATTTGAAAAATATTATTGATGAGTGTTGAATTGTTTTGAGTATTTAACTTTTGGGACACCCCTTATTAATTATAAACTGCTGAGAAATTGATGGAAAGATATGATTGTGAACCGGTATTTATTATGTATGTAAAAATAATTGACTTAAGACATGCATTATTATGGAGTACTCAAAAATATAATTTTAAACAAAATTTAAGACCGACCTACTAGTACAGAGCATTTGTTACACTTCACGATATGATATTTATTCAGATTGATGTTTTGGGGTTTTGTTTGCAGAATTGGTAATAGGCAGGTCATTTCACAGTTCCCAACCCTAGTCATATTTTATTAGTTAGTTTTATGCCAAGTGTTAATTCATCAAAATTTATGAAACAGCTTTTTTCATTCTTTATTACCAACCTCTAGTGTTTTGTTATGTTATTGATGTTCAATTTCCAAAAAATACTTTCTTTGGGAACAAAGGAGGTAAATTCCTGTTACAACCAAATTTTAAATTATGGTAACCATAGATAGTCATTATAGTTAATTTTTCTTGTTCTCGATGTTGGTAACTGTGAAATTATCTATACCACTGCATATAGTTATTTTATTTTATGTGAGGAATCTATCGTTTTTATACACCAACATTGAAATGTTGTCATATATTGTCGTCACGTCCATCGATTTGTTGATCAGGCGTCCACAATGCTTTGTGGGCACTCTAGAAGCTAAAGTTAATATGCGATTCACTTTAAATTTATACACAGTGTTTAAGACTTTAAGGTCATGAGACGAAGAAGTCAATTTCATGTCTTTCTGATAACTACCGCCAGAGTTATGACCCTAGATCACTTTGAAAAATCTTTGGATCCTCTAGAGACTAAAGTGTTAAATATTCAATTGACTTTATATTGAATAAAGTGTTTAAGGTCATGAGATGAAATTTTCAGTGATTTCCATTAATTTTGGCAGTTGATATTAAACGTGTTGTAATGTTTTTATGTCTGACAAAAGAAAAAAATATGGGACTTCGGGTGATTTAGCTGTTGTGGACATATGTTTCATTGCCTGGCAACCTAATTTTTATCTGTATTTTGGTGCAATTAAGGTTTAAAAATTGAATTAAACATGTTAATCTCACAAAGGTGTTGTGGAAGGGCTTCATATGTTAATGAAAGGAATTGAAGCATTCTCTTTTAAGAAACTTCTGAAACCCATCGTTTTGAACGTTAGTCTTGCTTGAATTTGGATATAGTCCTACTCTGGAATTAACTTGGAATATTAAATACAAAACTATTATGCTATGAATCTAGCAATGTGATCAATGACCCTGGAGGTCAAAGAGTATAGCAAGAGAAAAGCTATTTACAGCTTTTCTCTTTAATAAATACAATTAAATCAAAATATCTTTGATAGAATCACATATTAATAATGATATTTCATATATAGTAATAAAATGTTCTTTGTGTTTTGTTTATAACTTGAGTCTACTTATTAAAACAAAGTCAAAACTGAAAAATACTTGTAAATTTATTAAAGTGAAAGTAGCCTCAGACAATCTCTCCATTTTGTTTTTTGTACCCGTCTTTCAAGTAAAGTAGGGGAATGTTAAAATTGATTAACTAGCTATCTGTCACTCCCTTAGTTTGAACAATACAAATTTTTAGGATACACAAACTTTGGTTCAACGTGGTGTAGGAGATTAATTGGTGAGTACCTTTGTCTTGATAAACAATTTCTGCTTAAAGATGCATTATGTAAGAGCTATTTTGGCTTCAAATAATATATAAATTATAATTTAGACATTTATTAACATGACAAGCGGATGACCAACTCTCTAGAACATTGAATGATGCAGATGTATTAATGATTTGAATTAAAAACACAGAAGCAAGGGAGTCTTGATTAACAAGTGACATTGCTGCTATAATAAACAATCTACAAGGGCTGGCTGAAAAATTTGAAATCTGAAGAGGTTAGATCAGTTGGAATGAAACCAACTTTTGCCACCAACAAGCACAACCATTGAATGAAGCATAGACATGAGAACTGCAACTGTAGTGTTATAATTGTCTTTATACCAGACTGGCTATAAGGCAGTCATAAAGTACATGCAACTGAAAGGACCAACCCCAGCACAAATACATGGTCTCCACTTTAGGGGATGAACGCCCCTTCGTTTACCACAGTACATAAGTGGGCTGTGGAATTTACGCGTGGCAGAGAGGCTTGAGGATGAAAGGTTATCAGCAGCGACCATTCAAGAAAACATTACCTGCATGTGCATGGCATGGTGATGGTTGATCCACGAATGACCACTGAACATGTTGCCAGTGTTGTGGGCATATCTCATGAGAGTGTTGATCACATTATTGCTAACAGGTTAGGAATGACAAAAATTTCTGCAAAATGGGTGCCAAAGCTCCTAACTGTGCTATTTTGAAGCGGATCCTGATAATTTAACCCTGTTATACTTCCATCTGTTTTCTAAAATTAAAAATTGTCATTTTCCTAGAAATTATGACGCCATGTCAGCTGTGAACATCTATTTTATGGTGGCTGAGGAAAATTTCAGTATCCAGAAGGACTTGCAACATCATCGTTAAAAGCGTGTACATTTCGAAGAGGGGATATGTAGGGAAATAAATAAAAAGAACCAATGGCTTTGTAAAGGTCTTTCACAGATAGACTTAGAACTGTTCAGCCAACCCTCATAAATCAAAACATCAACCAGTGATAATGTTACTCATTATTAAGTTATTTGAACATTTTTTCAATAATTATTAATTTTCAATTTTCTTTTTGAGACCTTTTTTTTTTGCAAGAACGGCCAACACTTTATCTACCAGTAAATTTTACATCATGCATCTTTAAGCCAAGCAGTGATAAGTAATTGGATTGGTAGAGATTTGTGAGTGATAGTTGTGGAACACGGTGTACAGTTTCATTAATTTATCAGAGATAAGCAATTTGATTGGTCAATGCTTTGGGACAGGATAACTTAAGTTCCAATTAAGTGAGAATGATGAAACTTGGTGTGTAGTTTCATTATATCAATACCTTGATTAGGTTCATTAGGTGAATTAGAGACTTCAATCTGATTGGTCGGGACTTTGGAACACAATAACTCTTCTTTTAATTGAGGTAGAATTTGGTGTAGGTCTCTATCAGTTGAATGCCATGCCAGTGTTCGTCATGTGCATTTTTCAATAGAGGCTTACCAAAGATAAGTAATTTGATTGGTTGAGACTTTGGAACACGATAACTTTGGCTCTAAATGGGAGAGAGTGATGAAAGTAAAGATTCATTATATTAACACCTTGACTAAGTTCGATGATGAGAATTTTTTGCTTAGGCTAAGTAGCGAAAAGCAGTTTGATTGGTCAAGACAAAATAACCTTGATTCTACCTTGGTTAAAACTGTATTTATTTTAAGAATTTATACAAGATAAAGGCATAAAGAATATGTTACAAAAACAAGCCAAGTAGGCTTATGTTAATCTGCTTCCTTCTGGTTTGATACTAACTTATGGAGAGTGATGAAACTTAGTTTAGAGTTTCACTACCAGGTACTTCAAAAACTTGACTGAGTTCGATGGTGAACATTTTATGCTTAGACCAAGTATAGATTATCAGTTTGATTGGGTTATTTTCGAAAAGATAAATGTGCAATTAATTAAAAGTATAGATTACTCTCACTGTTGGCTTCTGTTTATAATAGTCAAAATGTGATTACTAAAGAAATTTTACATAATAAAAAAAATTCATATTGCACTTTCAAAAACACTGACTCTCCTCCAGTGTTACATTCTAATATTTGTTTCTTGGTCTAGATGTTGTTTTATCTACTGAAATGTCCATTCTTTGAAATTCATCCCATGATAAGTTCCCCCCAATAATTTTCAGGACTGTATGCAGGGTACTGTAGGCCTACACATAAACCTTTATTATACTCTCATTTCATCCTTACCTGTTATTTGATTGAATATTGAAAAGCCTCTTGACAATCATTTCATGGCACCTTTTGATATTTGTAAAAGTGCATTTAATAATTGTTTTTGGACTAAGATATTAAAAGCACTCAACTTGGTGGGAATCTGAAATGTAACAAAATCAAATAAGAGAAGGTTCTTTAGATTATAAACCATGTTTTGCTATTAAGGAATTCATTATAATTCAATGAAAAATATGATTACTAGGTAAATAGGTTAAATAGAATTAATTATGCCTTATTTAAATTGTTAAACTGGGATTACAGCTAACTATAATGATAAAAATTCAAAGGTGAAGTTTAAAGTTTTCATGCTCAATCTCATGCTATCTGAGAGGTGTGTCTCAAGAATAAAATTTTAATTAGAATTTTGTAAGTAAACAAATCCATACTATAGGATCTGCTGGTCTATTTAATTTCGACAGTATGATACCTTAAGTTATTAATGATTGTTGACTTTGAATTTGTTGATCTACTCCCAATTACAATGGGTTCAAGTACTGCCATATTTTTGTCACTCTATGAATACAAGGTTTGCTCTAATACACAAAACATTTCATAGTTAGGTGATATTGTAAGCAGTAATATTGATTGGTGAAGATGGAGTTCACAAGACAGAAAAATGATTGAAGACCAATTTTATTGACCTGACAAATTCAATTATATTCCAACTATCTTTTGTAGTATTTTTAGAGGCTGTGCCCTGTAATGCTAAGTATTCTTAATTTAATTCTTATAGAAATTCATAAAAAAGATGGCTGTGTAAAATCTGGCAAAATATTTCCTACTTAACCTTTCTTGTTATCTTTATAAGCTTTTTCTGACTTCTCAATGATATATGTCACTTTAAAGAGGTGTCCTCACTATTGTCATCATCTCAAACTTAAATATTCCAGTACAAGTAAGGAATTTGGCTTCAATTTTATTCTGGATATCTTAGAGCCGCAGTGGCTCATTTAGTGAGATTGGCGTTAAGCTAGAGGTTTCGTGTTCGATCCTGGTTTTGGCTGTGAATGTTCATCAGGATTTTCCAGTGTAGTTCCCCATTGTAAGTGGTGCAGGACAGAGAGCCTGGCAAGGGGCAATGTATAGTCATTGGGGTGTCACAATAAGGCCCTGTGTACACATTGGCGTACACATAAAAGATCCCTTAGCAGTTTGATAATAGTTGTCCATACCACCGCAGTATTCTTTAGCCCAGTCGGAGTAGAACAGTAAGACATTAAACCCCATATTTTCATTTCATTTCTGGATATCTTACTGAACATTTAGGAAAAGAAAAATATATGACGTTAGGCTGTGTTTGATATCCTCAGGGACTTGATTATGGGTCTCTTTTCCTTGAATGCTTTTATTAACAATGATTGTCATTAAAATAAATTTTCTATTTTTTGAAGTACAGAAATATAACCTATTTTTTCTATAAAATCGGATATTCAATTGACTGAAATTTAATTTATTATATACCGGTAATTGATATTAGATTTAAACAATCTGATTTTCAGTTACAACAATAAAATCTTTTCAATCTACATTTATATTCAAAGATAGGTTTCCTTGGATTTTTCCATAAAAGTTTTAGAATATGATGAGATGAATTTAAAGATATTTATTTGATGAAAATTATAATTCGTCTTGAAGTGTTTGATTCAATCTGATTTACCATTGCCATCTTTTCTAATTGGTAGTGTAGGTTTATATGTTAGTTTCGTTGAATTTCAAAATGATCTACCGGTACATGTTGCCTACTCTGAAAATGTGAAAAAAACATGTGAATTTAAATAATTGTATATGATTTCTTTTATTAAAATGGTATTTTTTGAATTCCTTAGGGCACAATTAAATGTCATATTGTACCGAAGATATATATGTATATTATAATATTGTATTCTTGAGATTTGAAATCAATACGTTTTACAATCCTGATTCAAAGTAGAGGGAAACTTGTCAAATAAAACTAAGAAAAAATGTTCATGTTATGAAGTAGGATGGGTAATAACTTGCATTTCAATCACCAAACTCCACATGAGCAGGGATTTAGAAAATCCAGAATGATTTTTGTTCTCATTCCATGTTCAATTTAATTAGATTGATGTATTATTTAAGTGTTTTGGTGCCTTTTTGGTTAACCTTACAAACTTTCTTCACCATCTGTAGACATTGTAATCAGTATTGTTGATAGACATAGATGAAAATTTTACAATGAAAGTAATTTTATAGCAACAGAGTTTTAACTAGACCCAGCTTAGTGAACAAGATCAATTTCTCTTATTTCTTCAGACAAGGCTATATGCCTATTTCTTTCTGAGGATTATGTTGTTTTATTTAGAAGCAGACAGACAGTTGTTACCCTAGGCCTATTACTGCAGCTAAGATCAGCCAGTAATACACAAATTTTGATTTGCATATTTTACTGGCTGGCAGTGATGAAATGTGGGTAAAAACTTGAGTTTGGCAAAAGGAATGTTTCTTGCTGGTAATATCATGGTTACTTGTATTTCACTCAGTTTTGATCTGCAAGGGTGGTGGATGAATATCAGTCAGCAACTCCTGCAATGTTCCTAAATAAATGTCATTTAAAAGGGCAAGGTAAATTAAAATCAAATTAATATGTCTTCTTTGAGCAGGTACTATTATAGCACCTTGCTGTAACTGCTGGCATAACAAAAACAACTAATTGGGTTGTTTTTTTTTAAAGATAATCCAATTACTACCATTATTTTTGATTGTTTCTAATAATAAAAACACACAAAGAACACCAATAATATTAATAGTAATAACTGAAGCACATATTCAGAAAATATCAAACAATTTGTTAATAGTTATGAAGGCAGCTATAAGTGATTGCTGTTTAGCAAGATGGTGGGAGCACAATAAACTAATACAATTTTATTTTAGGATTTGGGTTATGCTTTTAAATGGTGTGCAATATAGCTTTATGGTAATTAAAATGACACCATCAATGATTCGATGAGGTATTTTACTTGATGAACATTCAGAAATAGTGTAAGGTTTATATTGAAACTTAGAGCTTTAAAAATATGTAGGCTAACTGTTCAAGTCCAATACTAATACTTACATAAAGAACACAGAAAACAAAAATATAAGTAAAATGTTGTGTAAATATATTATATGTATGTGTGTACAACTGTTTATTTGTTATGGGTTTACAACCAAACTACATTGTAAATATATTTCATTGTTTAATAGAGTTTATTATATATTGATGTATATTAATAGCTTGAATAAAACATCCCTTAGTGCCATATTTTCTGTCTCATTCTTTCCTGACATTTGTAAAGAAAACATTGTGAAATTTATGGGATTTTAAGATAGAATGAGTGACAAATGCATCTGTTTTGTATTAATGACACCAGAGTAGGTGTATGGAGGAAACAGTAATTGATAGTTGATTCCCATTTGCAATTCATCAAATTGTCTCTCACTCACGACAGAATTCAATTTTCAATTTGTGTCTTTCAGTCAACATTAATGCTTTAAATTTTGAGTAGAAATTGATTTTTACCCATCTGCAAAGTATCCACTTTTATTTTATAAAGGACAGAAACCTATCAATACTCATATTTTACCATACTTAAAAAAATTCAACATTACTGTTACCTCATTAAAATTCTGAATTTTATAGTGTTTTTCTGTAACACTATACAAGTCAATATTTTAAATATGATTCTAGAGTTAATGGGAGGATTTTGTATTGGTTCATCTCTTCTTATAAAGATAGGTTGCCAGGCAACTCAACATACGCCCACGCTCGAAGAAAGCATGAACTATTGAAATGGGTTTGTCTGTCCGTCAGTTACACTTTTTTGGACACAATGACTCTCTTTCTAATTGAGCTAGAATGTTCAAACTTGGGGTTTAACATCCACTCAACACAAACTAGATCCTTTCGGGACTAACTAATGGTTTAATTTTGTTTCACTAATTCGATTGCGCGTCTTTAGCAGTGGGAGGAAACCGGAGAAAACCCAAGAGGTTGGACATACCACCCTACACCGTGTCACGTATAACTGGGGATTCGTTAACCACGCCAGTTGACTCAATGACAGGCTTTATGATACCGCACGCACATGCTAACCATTTGGCCATCCAATTCCCCTAATTAAGTAAGAGTGATGAAACTTTGTGTATAGTTTTATTACATAAATACCTTGACTTAGTTTGATAATGAACATTTTTTGCTCAGGGTAAGCAAAACAATAAGCAATTTGATTGGTTGAGATTTGGAACGCAATAACTCATCTTCTAATGGAGCATGAATGTTCAAACTTGGTGTAGGTGTGTATTAGGTCAATGCGGTAAGCAAAGATAAGCAATTAAGTTAGAGTGATGCAACTTGGTGTATAGTTTTATTACATCAATACCTGGACTAAGTTTGATAATGAGCATTTCCTGCCCAGCGTAAGCAGAGCGATAAGCAATTTGATTGCTCGAGACTTTGGAAACAATAACTCTCCTTCTAATTGAGGTAGAATGTTTCAACTTGGTGAAGACTTTCATTAGGTGAATGCATTGATGGAGTCCGATGATGAACGTTGTCTGCTTAGGGTAAGCAGAGATAGGCAATCTGATTGGTTGATGCTTTTGGGCATGATAACTTTGGTTATAATGTGTTGAATGGTAGCACCTCAAACGAGTAAAGATAGATGAACTCTTTGGTAGTTTTTGAAGTTATTTAAACGTTTCTGACTATGGTGTCCTTCCTCAGTAATGAGTTGGGATGGAGCGAAGCGTGCAGTATTTATGATAGTCAATAATGACATAATTGGATTATTTTAGAATGTTTTAGAGTAAGTTAGACTAATCGTGATCATCTTGGAGTGGTTATGATTATTCAAAATGGTTTACATGCTAATACATGTAACAAATAAAATTTGAAATTTGGAAAGAAAAAAAATATTATCTATTATTAGCATGTAAACCTTCTTGAATGAGGAAGGACACCATAGTCTAAAACATTTTAATAAATTCAACTTTAAAAACTACCAAGGAGTTCATCTATCTTTACTGGTTTGAGGCACTTCCATTCAACAGATTTCTACTTTTTTCTGAGACCCCTTGTGCATTGCCAAATCCCAGTTTAGATGTCCTCTTGTCACTAGCTTCCAGCTACTACAGGCCTTTTGTACGAGAGTTGTTGTCGTTTTCCTCCACTTTGGTTATATTGGTGCAAATTTTCTGCTTAGGCTAAGGAGCGATAAGCAATTTGATTGGTCAAGACTTTGGAATGTCTTGACTAACATTAACATTTCGAGCTAAAGCAGTATACAAAACATGTACCCGGTAATATCATAACTTTAGCTGTTCTACTTCTCAGAATTGTTGAAAATTTAGAGGAATAACTCTGACAATATTTATTAGAAACCATTGAAAATCGATAGATAGGTTTTATTTAAAGAGAGAGATGGAGTTTATTTAAATCTACTAGACACAAACTAGGTCATTTAGGGACTAACATATGGTATAATTTCATTTAAAGAATTTAGTTGTGCGTAAAGGTTTTAAGCAAAAGATGATACAAATTTATTAAAATAATTTGCTTGTGGGTTGTGGTATTTAGTCATGGACAAACAGGACAAAGAGAAAACAAAAGAGGTTGGGTAGGCACAGGGGACCCCACGCATAAGCCTTGGATTGAAAACACACCACTTAACTCAATGACAGACCTAAAGATCTAAAGTGCCCACATAGGACCACTCAGCCACCCATACCCGTCTCTGCTACACTACAAATTTTATTTATAAGTGTTAAAATAAAGGTAAAATGCAAATTATGTAATAAATTATAAGCCAAATACAAAATCTGATATAACTGTGAAAAAGTCAATGAAATTAACGAAGAACCTTAATAATGTATATGAAGTTCTGATAAATGTAAATTTTGTACTATGAAAGAGTAGTTACAATTAAACCTAGTTAACTATGGCCTGCTGAATGCTGATCACAATGACCTCACCTACATACACACAAAACAGGTAGTCATCAGGCAGTCAACAAAATGTCAAGCCCCAAAGTTGATTTTAACCAGAAATAATCTATATAACTAATGAAAATATAATAGTCTTCAAAAGATTAATATATTATTTATGAAAACATAATAAAGGCCTACCAAAAAAATGTAAACATGTGAGAACATGACCAAAAATAAATGTATCTAATGGTCGGCTGATAAAACAGCACCTATACCCTGCAAACAGGAATTGTTAGGTCTCTCAAGATCCGTATCATATGGATGAAAACCCCAATGTTTTTTTAAAATCCCTGAAACTATATACATCAACATTTTATATACATATCACTGTAACTGAATAAATACAAAATATGAACTGAATATGAAAAAGAAATTGTCACCAGAGAGAGAGAGAGAGAGAGAGAGAGAGAGAGAGAGAGAGAGAGAGACAGGTTTTAATGCACACTAAACACAAACTAGATCATTTTGCGACTAACATTGGTTCAATTTTATTTCAATAATTCATGACATTTGCACATAGATATCTTTAGCAGTGGAGGAAATGAAGAGGACCTCGAAAAAACCCTGCAAGTTTAGACTTCTGTCAAATATAAGTGAGGAATCAAAGCCATGTCACTTGACTCAATAACAGACCTTATGATCTAAAGTGCATGTCTTACACCATTCAGCCATCAAACTCCCACAAATTGTGACAAACGCATGCGTATTTAATGATGTTATCTAGGCCTATGTATTATTTAAAATAGTATTTTTAAAACAATCAGCGGCTGCCAGGCAGGATACGCTGTCATACAAGAGTTGGATAGAGAACAAGTTTAAAAAGAATGTGATTTTTTCCTTTAATCAAGGGCCATAATTCATGACGTTACAAATCGATATGCACAAATATCGAATGGAACCAAGATCTGTGGATTATAACCAAGGGCGTGGATTAGTCATAACTTTTGGGGGGGGGGGGACAGAGAACCCTGGAACCTTTCATTACCAAACTATAAATGATAATTACGAACAGTTTACCAGTGTTAGGGCATGGGTGTACGGGGTCGATGACAGTTAGAGGGGCTGAACCTGTTATGCCCGGAAAAAATTCGGGTTTACAGACAGCGGCGCCGGTCTTCCTTGTGGGGCGAAGAAGCAGAGCTTACCTTGTTTGCCCCCCCCCCCCTCCCCCCACAAGAAAATTTTGAAATATTTGACGGCTGCAAGCGCGTTTTCCTGCTATTTCAGCCCGTGGACAAAGCAACTTCAGAGCGGCGTAATATACACTAATTTAGGTGGCTGCCACGAATTCCGTTGGGAGAAAATTTTGAAAATTTACCTACCACAAACATGTTTTCCTGCTATCCAGCCTGTAAAAACAGCAACTTCAATTGTGTCCAATATCGCCTACGCTGACCCTAATTCAAAACAACCAATCAATCGTAGCGGGATATGGGGTGCCTCATAAAATTTACCACCGCAAATGCGTTTTCTTCTTTTCTAGCCTGTGTAAGGAACTTCAAAAGTATCCAATGGCTTTGTAAGTGAAATCCCACTATGAATTCCAACCATCCAATCAGACTGTTGCAACTGCATTCACAAATAATAATGGATGCACGAAAAATGTCACACAAAAAAGAGTGGCTCCATACAAAATGTTTAAATCCTTAGTCAACTCAGTACAAATTCGTGGTATTCAATTAAAAGGAAATGAAATTAGTGTTTTATTAGAGTCCGATCGATGACAGTTAGGGAAGTATAACTAGAAATGACCCACAAAAAATCAGGTTTACAGACAGTGGCGTCAGTTCTCTTTGAGAGGCGAAGAAGAGGAGCTGACCTTGAATGGAACCCGCAAGAAAATTTTGGAATATTTGATGGCCGCAAACGTGTGTTACTGCTATTCCAGCCCGTAAAACTAGTGTTTTATTAGAATTTGGGAACTTTATTTTGCCAAGTAGATGAAATAAAAATTTGTTCCTAGCGATTAAAATTATGGGGGGGACAGAGACATATTCGTCCCCCCCCTTCCGATTCTAAGGGGGGGGACCTGTCCCCCCCACCCCCGTCCCCCCCTAAATCCACGCCCATCGTTATAACCATGCATTTCAAGTTTTATCAAAATCAAATTAAAATTGGGACCTCTACAGGGTCCACAACCTTGATATACCATTTTTTAACAGTCGTCACATAAAAACGACGGCCATTTTGTATGGCAATTTTGGTCCGATTTCTCTAAAATTCGAACTCGACCTTCCTTTGGGTGTAACAGTGATATAATCAATCGGTTTTACAAATCAGATAATAATTGTGACCTCCAGAGGGATCACAAGCTAAAATAGGTGATTTATCGGACAATCAGGGGCCATAATTCAGGAAATTACGGTCCGATAGGCCCAGTTTTGAAAGGAACCAAGATCTTTTGGTTATAAACATGCATGTCAAGTTTCATCAAAATTGGTTCAAAATTGTGACCTCTATACAAGCTAAAAACATGATTTTTCATACAATCAGGGGCCATAATCCATGAAGTTTTGATCTGATACATGCCAATATCGAAAGCAGCTGAGATCTTTGGGGATTCACCTATATTTCAAGTTTCGTGAAAATGGGACAAGAATTGTGACCTGTAGAGAGTCCACAAACATGTGGGCGTATAAAAAGGCGATTTTTCGGAAAATCAGGGGCCATAATTCATGGAAGTCACGTTCCAATGAGTGCAAAAGAACTAAGATCTTTGGGTTATAAACATACATTTCAAGTTTCATCAAAATAGGTTCAAAATTGTGGCTTCTACAGTGTTCACAAGCTTAAAATGTGAATATTCGTACAATCAGGGGCCATACTCCATGAAATTACGGTCCGATATATGCCAATTTTGAAAAGAACCAAGATCTTATGGTGATAACCTATATTTCAAGTTTCATTGAAATCTTTTAAA
Source organism: Patella pellucida (assembly GCA_917208275.1). Taxonomy (NCBI): domain Eukaryota; kingdom Metazoa; phylum Mollusca; class Gastropoda; family Patellidae; genus Patella; species Patella pellucida. The sequence goes on along the minus strand of OU795037.1, from coordinate 37,492,072 downwards.
GATTGTGACCTTTGGTGTGTTCATAAACAATTGTGGACGGACAGACATCTTGATGGATGTCCAGACGGACGGAATGTGCGACGACTATACGTCCACATGAAAAGTTAATAAAAATACTGTATATATTTGGAATGTGTTTTAAAGTTATATCACATAGGTCTATGTGATAATGGCTAATAGCAACATTGTCAACAAATATCATTAAAGTTTGGTTATTCTATGACAGATAGTGAAGACTGGACAAATTAAAAAAAAAAAATTCTTTTTTAACCCTATAATATAGGCCCACTTTACCCGCATAGCAGCACTACAGCCTAATCTTGTATTGAATATCAACGGTCAGGGGTCTTTACGTGCACGCCAATATATAATTGTTGAATTGCTTTTTTGTCCCATCTGAACAACAAGGCCTATAGGGCCTACCTTATTCAGTGTCAGCCCCCCTCCACCTTTGCTCTGCACCAATGTCAAAGAGGAATCCGTAAATGTGGTTTAATCATTAACTTTTATAGTAGTTAGTGAGTAAGACGCTGGCTCGCTATCGTTGTGCACTCGTCTTCTGGCGTGATACCTTTAATTTACAGTGCTACAGGATGGAAGACCTAACAGGGGATGATAATGATTAATGTATAATCGTTTAACCCGACACTAGCCTACAACATTTTTACAACATTACGACATTTTTAATGTTGTGGTGTCAGGTGAAAATGTCGTAATGTCCGGATAAAAATGTTGTGATGTCGGGTTAAAATGTTGTGATATCGAACTCTTATTAGTATTATAGCCCTATGCAGCATGCTATAGTTATAAGTTATGAAGGGCGACACCACGCCATCCCGACATGATACCAATCAGCTACCATAGGTCTGGCATAAGGGCGTAGATTGTTCACCATTTCAAAATAAAGACAAAAATATTATTATTAGTAATAAGTAGTATAGGCCTACACTAAGTGTTATGTAAAAATTTGTTTGTTGGACTGTTTACATAACTCCCGCGGTTACTAAAGGCTTATCTCCCTTATTTCAAACTCTCTAGGTATCTTACTCCCGGAAGCAGAAATGGTAGTCTAGTCTCCGTATACCAGTCATTTATTGATATGTCCATTCGGCCACAAGGCTGGTTGAACAAATTCGAGTCAAAGGCGTCAACCATGAGCTCAACGATGGCGATATTACCTGCGACTTGGGATATGTACGATCTTGTTCAAAGTTTCTTACGGGTGATTATGCTTATATTCAACAATTAAATCGTTTTATGTTTGACACTAGATGTGTATATTTCAGCAAAAAACGGTGAAAAATACATGAAAAGTTAAAAAAAACCCCTCAAATCTAGTCTAGGAATGAACTCCAATAATGTCTTAATGAAGTTAATGACTCCAAAGTCTAAAATTAGTAAAATAAATTCATTCATTGATGATATCATTTACGGTACGTGAGGTTGACGGTATCACCAAAGAGTAAGAATAACTGGTTTTAGTTAGTCCCCGCGACCTTTGGACTCCACACAAACTAGGATTCGAACTCAAGTCTTATGACTTTTCGGGCTGAAGTGAATGTTACATGTAGAGAGAGTGTCGTACAACAAGAAAATTAATATGAGTCATGACCTCACCATATTCACATATTGAATATGGCCATCTGAAAAAAATTGTGTTTTAATATTTCTTGACATTTGCCCCCCCCCTCATCGTTTTCTCTAAAGTTTAAGAACCTGTCTGGGATTGTCTAGAGAGAAGTACTTTTATAAAGTGGAAAACATAGCTACCGGTACTAAGGACTAAGCTAGCATAAAACTATCAAATGTGAAATAAAGCAGGATCCACAACAGAGCCCCTCAGAAAACCCCTGTACTGAGAAGCATCAAAAAAATACACTTAGCCTATAAATAAACATACTCAGCGCAGCGTTTCGTTTGATTAGAGGTAATCCCACTACACTCTGCTATTCTGAGTGGATATTGTTGTTTTAAATTTTGATTGGTCAGTAGTGCGTCTACCAACCAATCACTAGCTGCCTTACAAAAGCCTAACATTTAAAACAAGTGCCAGTATTGGACCAAATATGTTTACATAACGTAACGTCATGGTTCATGATTTTATTATGACTAATTAACCTGTGCATAGCAGAATACTGCAGTAAAACTTATTGTGTGACAATCGAGGCTATCAAGTCTAATGAAATGTAAACAACACTGTTTGGAAACGAACATACTTTCACCGTTTTTAATACCTTAAATCAGTGTCCAAAGTTAAGGGAAGACCCAGAATAAACAAAGTACTGTCATGTTTCTGTCCTTAAGTGATAGCTTTCATTGAACGGTAAGAAAAGACACATTCCCGCATAAGTTCAAGAAACAGACGCTATTCCAGCAATGGCCAGAGAGGGATTTCTCTGGCTATTGCTTCAGGAATATGATAAACAAAGAGACAAGATCTGCAAATTTTATATGTTGGCTTATACATTTTTGTTGATTATTCAGGATTGCCACAGGAAAAAAGACATAATTTTGTGTTCAGAAAAATAAGACAAGAATTGTCTTCATTTCATAAAATCCAGATACCGTTAGTTCGCAATGGAGTAATAAGATCTTAAGCCAATACCGTGAACACATGGGCTTCCTGTTGCTCAAATACTTACCGTTATGCAATTTTAAAATGTATTAAATATTTGGGTTAGTTACTTGTAACAAATCTTTATAACCATGTACACTAAAATAACATACTTTACTTTTCAGACACCTACTTATCATTTAGTTGTTGAAGTATGTTTAGTTCTACTTATAATAAAATTGATATTCTCAAAGAGTTATAAACCAGAAAAAATGGTTCTTTCAGAAAAGGTAAGTTTGCACAAAGTACTGCCTAGGCTTGCCATGAAGAAAATGATGGCGAGCAGTTAACCACCCACACAAAATTAACCTTGCCACGAGTATGGCAAGTGGTTGAATTTACTCACGCAAATTTGCTTTACCTGAGCAATATAGCAATAAAGACAAAAAATCGTATGTGGAATAATATAGAGCTGCTTAATCAGTAACAATGTGAATGAGTGAAACACCATTACTACTGGACCGTATTAATGATAAGGACAATACACTAGGCATCTGGTATCCTTTAACTTGGTTGTTTTAGCTCTCTATTTAATATAATAGCCTTTAGTTTCAAAACGTCCGATGATAATTGATAATAACCCTTTAAATTTTAAAAATGGTTTAATTAGTACTATGGCTTAATTTAATGGTGCACCATTTAATTTCTGCTCAGCTAGTAATTAAAGGCTTTAGATAATTGAATGGGTCATCCATTTTTAAACCCCTCTATGAGAAATTAAATGTTGTACCATTAAATTAAGCCATAGTACTAATTAAACCATTTTTGAAATTTAAAGGGTTATTATCAATTATCATAAGACGTTTTGAAATTAAAGGCTATTATATTAAATAAAGAGCAAAACAACCAAGTTAAAGGATACCAGAGTCCTAGTGATATTACCATAACATAACAGTTAGACTGGTAGGTTTGAAATCACTCTTTAGCCTATGTCTTAAAATAAAACAGTGAAATCGCGTTTTGACATAATCTGATGTGTTTTCATTGGTCAATATATATTAGTAGAAGGTGACATAATATATACTAATTGTGACGTAAAACCGGTTGATTGACAGCATTAGATTCTCCTGCCAACGTGTGTACAGCGGCAGTAACAATGGAAGAACAGCATACCATTCAATTTCATGGCGTCTGGTTTGTAAAAACGATAAACATTGACCCAAAAAGCAACAAGTCTTGTAACAACTATCCATTGAATGATGTCCACAAGCAACTATCTACTCGCAAATTTTGCATATGTGTGAGTGATCTCTCGCATCTCTTGGCAAGCCCTGATTGTCATTTAAAAAGGACACATCTTAACTATAAAATTTATTTGATTTTCGAGATCTCCTAATGTCAGTCATCATGTACTGGTAGGTTACCAATTACCATTACTGAAAATGTGTAAATAAACTTTATTACTTACCTTGTGATGATATCGAATTCAACTCTGAATGAAATATATTAATTACAGGAGAAAGAGGAACTTATAGCAGAGTGGACACCAGAACCATTGGTACCAGATATACCAGAAGATCATCCTGTCATACAATTAATGGAAAAAAATATTGTTACTGGGTAAACACTAAACAAACATTTATCCTTCAAGCCAAGAGAAAACTTTTTTGAAATTTGTTAAATTTTGAAATGGTTGCAGTTATATGTAACACTAACACACTTGAAAGATGATGTCTATTGATAAGAATTTGAGTCTATATTATATACATGTTTTGTATTTATGTTTATTTTCAGTCCACCAGGTAAATATATCAATATTAGAAAGAAATCCTGTATCAACATGGCCACAATGAATTTTCTGGGTATGGTTGCCAATAAATCAATTGAGGTAAGTATGAATGAGTTATCATCTTTACAACTTGTACCAATTGGAATTACAGACCAAGTGAAAGCTTACCAAAGAAGAATCAGGAATTCCTACATTCACATTACCAATATGTTTATAAATTCAGACTGTTAAGTTTTAAAATATACTAGAAAGTAATGAATATGTCTTGTGAAAATTTATAACATAAAAGCAGAAGAAATGTTAATGTATGACAGAAGTCTGTAGCTTTAATTTTTATTAGTTTTAGAGATGAAATTCAGATGTTATTAAAGTCAGAATTAGAGATATTTCTATAGAATAATTATTGGAAATGTGGCATTATTCTTACAATAAGGATGATAAGAATATAAATATGATTATTGTATTTTTGCCACCAGTCTACTACAGACCGTTTATGTGTTTTCTTCAGGATGAAGCTGTACGATGTATAAAGAAATATGGTGTTGGTTCATGTGGACCAAGAGGATTCTATGGAACTATGGGTATGTCTACGTACAACTGTTCATTATTTCATTATAAAATGTCATCACAAATATAGATAAACATTAGATATTACAAACCTGATGAGCATCAACTGAAACTGTGACATGCATGTATATAATAATACTGACTGTAAATTATAATTATAAATCTGTCCAAAAAACATGCTTTTGTTAATTCGAATAAACACATTGCTGATAATTGACCTTGTATTTGCAGATGTTCATCTAGATTTAGAAAGTAAATTGGCAACATTTATGGATTGTGAAGAAGCTATAATATATTCCTATGGATTTGCTACTATATCTAGTGCTATACCTGCATATTCAAAGAGAGGAGATGTTATCTTTTGGTAAATAACTACTTTAAGATTTTACTTTTAACATTTTCACAATCTGATTAAAACACAGATCCTATTTCGATCTATTTTTTGTAGTTCAAAATTTCGTTTTACTTTCTTTACTACTCTAGGATCTGGAAGAGTTGTTATTTAACATGTGTTCTGCTTGAAGTGATAAAAACTTACAATCTCTTTGGTTGAATTTCGTGCTTTGACTTTCCTTCCAGCATGTTAAAATATATTTTGGTTTTTATTTTTGAGAAATTGTGGAAAAACTGATTAACAAATACATACATATCTTTAATTCTTCGGGAAGATAGCTTGAGTGAGCTTAATGTTAAATGTGAATTATACAATATTTATTGTAGTGATGAAGGTGTTAGTTTTGCTATACAGAAAGGTTTAGTAGCTTCTAGAAGTGAAATACAGTTCTTTAAACATAATGATATGGAAGATTTAGAACGATTACTGCAAGAACAAGCTGTTAAAGATAAGAAGGTAACATTTTGATAAACTTGAATAATATTTATGTACATCAAGGTCTTCTTGTGTCACCGGACTACACAAGTTTCATGTTGACATCCTTTTATAGCTATAATAGGGAGCCATAATGACCCTTCCAATTGCTATAAGATGAAGTCTCTGTGCATATCAGAAATTTAAAAGTCTGTATACATAATAAAGTTATCAACTAATCAATAATAATTTAAAACAATTATCCTAAAGTAATTTTTGATCAATGAATATTAGTGTATTGCTTTGTACATGTCACGTCATTTGTTTGTTCATGAGATGTGATATTTTTGTAAATTTCAGAATCCAAAGAAAGCTAAAGTAACAAGAAGATTTATTGTTGTAGAAGGCTTATATTTAAATTATGGTGATATTTGTCCTCTTCCTAAACTTGTGAGTAGACTTCATATATAGGGTAGTAATTTACAGATGTGTAACATAAGTGCTAAAAAATTAATTTAAATTTGAACAGAAAATTTATGTGAAATAATCTCCTGACGTTGATGTTACTGGATATAAGATTAACTGACGTGATCTCAGTGAAGCCACATAGATATGGAAGACAAACAAATCTAAATGCTGTATCCATAACTCTTTCTGTGTGAGACTAAAGCTTTTACAGATCTTATGCACACATTATTCTTTTCATTAGGTGGAATTAAAATGGAAATATAAAGTGAGAATATTCTTGGAAGAAAGTTTTTCTTTTGGTGTGTTAGGAGAGGCAGGTAAAGGGGTGACTGAATATTTTGGAATTGACGTAAGTTAAGATAATGTTACAGTTATAATCTCTTATCATACATGTACCTTATTTAACATTTTAGGGGGGTTGGAAGGCTGTATGGTTAGCGTGCCCGCGCTGTATCATAAAGCCCATCATTCAGTCAACTGGCATGGTTTCGAATCCTCGGTTGCCAATAAGCAAGGAGTAGGGACCCCTATCCACCGGTTTCCTCCCACTGCTAATGACCCCTACCCAAAAGCGATTTATTAAAATAAAATTAAATCATATGTTAGTCCCAAAATGACATAGTTTGTCGAGTGGATGTTAAACCCCATTTCTCTCTCCTTCTTTAACATCTTATGATTTTTACTTGCTTTTATAAAAATCAGTGTATAATGTGTCGGAAGTGGGTTGGGGGAACTGGTCTGATGTTAACAATGTTGCTGTTAGACATTATCACTAGGGGTGTAACGATACATTAAACAACCAATGCATCGCGATAGTTGGACTGCCGATAGTCTGTATCTATAGTAAAAAGAAGTTATCGTTAAAAATTATGATAGTCAACCAAACTATCGATTGTTTCCATAGTTTGTAATAGCGAAAGTTAAATGGCACAAATTCCTAAATAATTCTCTCGTATTTGTCGAATATTTACTTCCAAACTACGATTTCAAGAAAGCGTTTTTATTAGAGATTATAAATCGGTATTTGTTCTTGAACAGTCCAGTCCAGGCAGATCCTTTGTGTATGAGAAACGCAGAAATATGACTGGTTAATCGTGCATTCCGATTTGTCGAAAGGTCGTGGAATTTGAGCTTGTAAAAACGATAAAGCTAAATCAAAAGTATAGAATCATTTCAGCTTTCTCAAGACAGGTGAAATTATTGACAAGAAACATGTTTGTTTAATCTGCCAAATGTATAGGGTGACATGAAAAGCAAAAGTTTTCCCTACAGAAAATTGAACTCGACACAGCGAATGTTCACGTTGAAGATTCTGAATAGCAGTCATATTTAGCTTTTTAGTTATCATTTCAGCCTTAGAAATTACGTTTGTTTTATTTCTTGAATTGCATTTATTCATTATCATTAACTGGAATGCTAGGAGCGACATATTTTCCATTATTATTACAAAAAATATCTCTTAAACACTCGGCTTAGGCAAGTAGATGATACTAGCAGTAGTTTCATTTTACTTTTACACGGTTCTTAAAACAATTGTTGAGTTGCCTAACATGCGTGTTTCTAACTTCAATTACTGGTTCCAGCTTTCTGTTATGTTTCGTAAAAAGGTAATCTTAATTTATATTCTGCCTGTCAATCAGACATAGAATGGTTGTTAGAGTGGGTAAGCGAGACTAATTTCAAAACAAATCAAACTATCACAATTATAGTCCAATAGTATCGCAATATTTAATCCCCAATAGTAATAGTATTGCAATAGCTATTTACCCAATAGCAATACTATCGCAATAGTGAAAATTATCAACAATAGTCACCCCTAATTATCACATATGTGATAGAACTGGTTAAACACATTCCAAATATAATTTTAATCCAGAGATCATTGCTACCGTAGATGCATAAAGAAACCGGAACTTGGGAAGAGGGAACTCACAAACTAGGTCAATTCGTGACTAACATATGGTTCCTTTTTATCATGTGGACATATATTGTCGTCGCCCCTGTCTGTCTGTCTGTCCACAATTTGTTTGTGGACACTCTACAGGTCACAATTACATTAAATTACTGACATTATAAAGATTATCACAATATACAGATATTTGTTTTCAAGGATATCACCCAGCTTTACATAGTACCATAATCACTAATAGTTGCTTTTCTACAAAACGTATAAAGTACAGAATTTATAGTCTTTAGATATTGTTATTTCATATATTTATATGTATTATATAGGTCGATCAGATAGATTTGATAACTGCATCATTAGAAAACGCTATTAGTTCTATTGGTGGATTCTGTGTTGGTAAAAAATATGTTATAGATCATCAGGTTAGTAAATGAACATTATTTCTATAAGGATTACAAATTTAATAAGTAACATGTAGCTGTGTTCAATAAGTGATTTACCTACCACCATCACTGCCTGTATACTTTGTCACCCAATATTCTCATATTGAATTGATGGTCACTGTTTGTTGTTAAGTGAGAATAGAGAATGATAAACATAAAATATGTGCTTATATTACAGAGATTATCAGGTTTAGGATATTGTTTCTCAGCTTCTCAACCACCATTACTAGCTGCTGCTGCTGCTCAAGCTTTGATGTTAATGCAAGAAGATCCTGGTAGATATTATTATCCCTATTACAGTAGTTGTGCCTTTTGCTATTCAGGAATTTCTGGGATTTATCTATTTTGTGTTTCCATGGAAACAAATTTGACTTATTTTTTAGTGTATAATTTTGTTTCTGGAGCATATCTCATAAACAGTTCAAGATACATTTTGGAAACTTTGTACAGACATCTACCCATTACAGTAGTTGTGCCTTTTGCTATTTAGGAATTTCTGGGATATATTTTTTGTGTTCATGGAAACAAATTCGACTTAGTTTTTGGTGTACAATTTTGTTTCCGGATCATATCTCATAAACCTTTAAAGATATCTTTCTGAAACTTTGCACACACATCAACCTATTACAGTAGTTGTGCCTTTTGCTATTTAAAATTTTTGGGGATTTATAGTTTTTGTGTTTCCATGGAAACAAATTTACTTAGTTTTTGGTGTATAATTTTTTTTCAGAGCATATCTCATAAACCATTCAAGATATCTTTTTGAAACTTTGTACAGACAACTACCCATTACAGTAGTTGTGCCTTTACTGTTTAGGAATTTCTTGGTTTGATATATTGTGTGTTTCCATGGAAACAAATTTGACTTAGTTTTTGGTGTACAATTTTGTAGCGACCCTGCCTTGCCAAACTATTATGATCAGAGTATGAAATTCTGTGAATAATATTCCATGTGTCGGAATATGAGATTTGTCTAAAGATTTAGACTCTCGCCACAACTGATGGTGCAACCCAGACATGCTCTGCCAAACAGGGCAAAACTTTTAGGACCAGTAACACCGTTTGCGAAATCTGATATATTTTTATATAGATTACCAAAAGCATAAACAAGTTATTTTTCTTTATTTTTTCCAAACATGTGCAAGGGCGCAGGATATTGATGACTAGTCATCTTATTATTATTATTATTATTAGAAATAGTCGTCTGTTATCCCTCTATACAGATTATTAATCTGATTTTCATATTAAAATATAACCGGCCTCAACAGGCCTTTTACATATGAAATTAATGTAAGATTATTTAAAGATGTATGAAATTGCTAACTTAAAGTAATGGGTATTTTGGACAGATTTTAACAAAACAGAAACTTCAGCTGTTAGATTGTATGAAATTGTGTATAAATAAAGGATTATGTTTATTTTAGGTATGATGATCAAGTTAAGAGAAAACTGTATAAAACTTCATGACGAATTGACTAGGTAAGAATACATCTGAGTTACTTTGACTAAACTTTAAGCTAATAATTAATTTTTATATACACATTTAACCTGAGAATATTGTAAATATTGTATCGAACAGAAATAATAATTTCTTTGCAATTGGTTATTGTAGTTTACTCTATAAACTATTTATCATATTTTTTCATGATGTCTATTTCCTGAACATGACAACAGCTTTTTGTTATGGCCTCTGTAAACCACAAATTGAAATCATCTTCACATGACAATTTTAAAACCAAAAATTTAGTTTGTCACTATGTATTGTATTCATTTCAGTATAAATGGCATTAAGGTTGTAGGTTTACCAGAATCACCAGTCAAACATCTACGACTTGTTGAACCATCAGATGATAGAGATCTAGATAATCAAACATTACAACTAGTTGCTGATAGGGTGAGTCGTAGTCTTCTTTTTGGACAGTAAATCCTGTGTGTGGGTTACAATGGACAAATAGTTGTATGGTTTTACAATCAATTTTTAATCTAAACTAAATCCTAGCCTATCGACAATGTCAATGTTTCTTATTTATTTCTTACCTGTGTTGACCGTGGATTTGCTACGGCCCGGGAGTAGGGCTAAGAGGGCGAGAGCTTTCTCAGTTTCTGTCTGACCTGATTCTCCACCGTAATAATAATAAAACTCGTGAGACAGGCCTATATTAATTTAAGAATAGGCCTATATAAATTTGAATATATAAATGGAAATTTGATTTGCACTGAAGCAAATACAAAGGGCAGCAGATGCTCTAAAAATACACCAAGAAAAGTTGAATTTTCATTAAAAAATTTACTCGCTCTGCACGGAAGACATTTTTTCCTCCACTCGGCAAATCCTGGCTACATCCCTGTATATAATATATATGTTAATTGTATATTATTAGGCTATAGAGAATAATGTGGCATGTACTGTAGCCAGATATCTAGAAAAAGAAGAGAAATTTCTTCCACCTCCTAGGTATGTAGCAAATTTAAAGTTTATTTTATTTGCACAGGGTCTTCCTGAGCTAGCAAAAAGAAATTTCATGTATAAAGGTCTATAAAGAAGGGTTGAGGGGGTCAAGTGGTCTAAACCCTAAGGCCTGTCATCGAGTCTCGTTTATTTTCTCCAGGTCCTCCGGTTTCCTCTCACTGTTAAAGACCCCTATTTGCTAGCAAATTATTAGATTATAAAATTGTAGTGGTGAGAAATTGGTATAATATTTGGCCATTTATAGATTTTTCAAGCTGGGTTCTCTCTTGTCAGGAATCGTGCCTGTGTGACTAGCATGGAAAGTGTGCTTAATAATTAGGACAAATCAAAAAATAATCTGTATACGCGCATTGCCTTTCGTCTAGAAAAAAATAAAAATTTTCATTTGTATTACACATTCGCCATAGTCTCAATATGACTGTAGAATTGTTTTCACCAGATATAAAACCCCATTCCAATTAAACACAACGAATCTCAAGATAATTACTAACTTTTCAATACATTGTATTTTCAGTATTCGTATTGCTGTTAATTGTCAGTTAGACTCAAGTGAACTAGATACAGTTATCAGTGTTTTAACTACATCTTTTAATCACGTTTTTGCTTTATAAAATAATGGTAAGTTTTTTATTGTTTGACTTTTGAACTTTAAAAATAATTGAAATATCATATCATACTGTTTCGTCCCACATCAGACCACCTACAAAACTATTTGATTGCAATTCAAAATTTTAATAGGCCAGCTGTGTTCAGTCTATAATAAAGAAAATATTGAAATAGTCTTGGAAACCAATTTATAGGGTGCCGTCAAAAACGATGTATTTTAAAACTTTTTGTGGACGTATTCAAAGAATTAACCCAAAATCACAAAATCTCGTTTGAAGATAAATAATGAACAACGGTTTTTAAAATACTTTGCTTTGACATATTACAACGTTTTTGGTATCGAAATTTAGCTTATAACCTCTACTTTCCATCTATCGCAACTATCGGTGTGATTATCGATGAGTATCTTTTGGTTTCTTGAGAAATGGAATTGACACTGTCACTCTACCAGACGTTTTGACCTAATAAAAGCTGTTGGTAAATAATACATTTTGTGGTATGGAGATAGGGGCGCCTTCTCAACCTCGTGGGTTTCCTCCGGGCACTCCGGTTTCCTCCCACTGCTAAAGACCCCTACGTGCAAGCGAATTATTGAAATATAATTAAACCATGTGTTAGTCCTGAAATGACCTAGTTGTGTTGAGTGGACGTTAAACCCAATTTCTCTCTCTCTCTCTCTCACTGGACAAGAATAAAACTTGCTCACAAAAGTAGTGCAATAAAATACTTTTTTATAAAACTCAATGCCTGCCATGTTGGAGTATTATTACCTGTATGTGACATTATATTGAATTCAAAGCGAAACGTATTTTTTATATAATTTTATCTTGCATTATAATAATATTATATAATAAAAATAAATGGCCATTTCTTGAGTGCCACAACCATCCATAAGCATGCTCAAAGCGCTTTTAAGTTGCTTTAATCCCATTTCGTCGGCCTTCTGGCGAACCGACGAATCTGATATATATTTAAGTTTTGAGAATTACGTATTGAGAAATTTATACTTTGTTGTTATCTCTGTGGCCATAAATTAATAATATTTATTTAAATGACGTCTAGTGTCCTGATGTATATGTCTGAAATAATACATCATAAATATATATTGTATTTGATGGCCACAAAGATAACAACAAAGTATAAATTTCTCAATACGTAATTCTCAATACTTAAATATATATCAGATTCGTCGGTTCGCCAGAAGGCCGACGATTTGTTCCCTACATTATCTCCGGTGTGCAAGTGGCCAACTAACCCTTCCATGTAAATGAATAAATACTCAAATTTAGATATTTCATGCAATATTCATGTAAACATTCAAGAGAAACATTATAAGGGAAGTAACTCTCAACACTACATTCTACTAACCAGTTTTGCGGACAGTTGTTCACAAGGGTACTTGACAGCTGTAAAACAAAAGCCTTCTTTTAACCTTGTATGAGATTACCGACGTGTGACATTACATCATATTACATTGGTCGTAATAACACAAACTGGAACGGACATAATGGCACATTTTAATGCCTTCTCATACTATTTCATGTACCAATTCATTTTTTTTTTTTTAACAATTTAAAACATTATTATAGAATTTAATTTGTAGAAGAAAAAAAAGGAACTATTGAGATTTATAGTAACTTACATGATTTATGACAATGGTTCAAATCCTAACAATGTCATTATTTATATCCCATAGTTTTGTCATCTGAAATAATGTCAAATTCTCCCTAGTTATCAAAATGAAAGCATGAACTTGGTGTACATGTTCAATGTTGATTATAAATGTATTGATGGTTAAATAACAATAAACCAGATCAAAATCACATGCATCTCAAAAGTATACTGGGGCTTTAAAAATATGTATTTTTTTATTTCAGATTTCTCATATAAATACAGAGCTTGAAATTGTGTGTTCTACAGCATAATAATTATATCAACTACATTTAGAATGTCTATAGAATCATACTTTATATATACATTAATTGGCGACTTTATAGACTAAACTAACTAAAATATATTATATTATCTTGTTTTATGTTCTTAATATATTATATTGGCTTGTCATGTGCATAATATGAGACCCATGTGCTGAACATTGACACATAGTATGTGGCTATGCTGTATATATTTTGTAATAGGAGTACAATATATTATAATGCACTGTTCTATTATTTCATTTTGTTATTTTCTACATGTATATCACAAACAGAAACTTCAGCTAAGTAGTAGGATGGTACACGCAGGTATATTTGTTTATTCAGTAGATATCTGTTCATTTACTTACTTCAAATAACTAATTGCACCAAATATTTGTCACATGACCTCGAGTGATGTGTGACCTAATATTTCTGTATAAAATCTAATTGTTGAGAGGCATTTAGGTGTATAAATTGTGTTGTGCATCTAACCCTTTCCATCTTTAGCAGGAATAAGCTGCCAATAAAATTAATAAGATCATGATCAATGTTTTAATTTATGATTATTTTGTGTCTGTTTATATGCTTGTTAAAACTGATTTTCTTTTTATCCATTGCTTATTATTAATTTTATTCTTTAGAGTTTAACAAAGTTTAATATAGAAAAATCTAAGACATTATTCAATTCAATCATTTTGTTCTACTTCCATTAATTAATATAAAACCTGCTAGAATCACTTAACTGGCACTTAATAAATAAAGACTTAAACCATTTGTAATTTTTAAAGACCCAATAACACTCTTGTTGTTACTGAATAATATGTCCTCATCATTATTCCAATTAATTGATGAAACAAATTTCATTCTAACACACCGAAGTTAAAAAAATTGGAAAAATTCAACTACATGGTTTGAAAAGCTTGACGTAAACCTTTTCAAATGTAACTTGGATTTAAAAATATTTTCGAACCCTCTGGACAAGTAAAATAGGATGTAATGGATAATTTACACAAAAGGTAGGACACTTAAACATCTAGTAGTTAGAATAAGGCTAAAAAAATTCTGGCCCTGTCAATCCAGCAAGAGAGTTATTGTCCCTTTAACAAATTATTTGAATCATATATCTTTTAAAGTTGTATATTCTTAACTGTATTGCATTTATTATCATTCATGTCATTGTCCCCCGCCTTTCGAAGAAAGCAGGGGACTATTAAAATGGGTTCGTCTGTCTGTCTGTCTTTTCCGCTTAGGGTGAGCAGAGATAAGCAATTTGATTGGTTGATGTTTTGGGACACGATAACTTTAGTTCTAGTTAGGTGAGAGTGATGGAACTTGGTGTATAGTTTCATTACATCAATACCTTGACTAAGTTCGATAATGAACAATTTCTGCTCAGGGTAAGCAGAGCGATAAGCAATTTGATTGGTCGAGACTTTGGAACTGAATAACTCTCATTCTAATTGAGTTAGAATGTTCAAACTTAGTGTGAGTGTTTATTGGGTCAATGTCTTGATGGAATTTGAAGATGAGCATTTTTTGCTTAGTTGAAGCAGAGGCAAGCAATTTGATTAGTTGATGCTTTGGGGCACGATAACTTTAATTCTAATTAGGTGAAATAAAGAAACTTGGTGTGTAGTTTCATTACATCAATACCTTGACTGAGTTTGATAATGAGCATGTTCTGCTCTTGGTAAGATGGCTGATAAGCAATTTGATTGGTCGAGATTTTGGAACACAATAACTCTCGTTCTAATTGAGTTAGAATGTTCACACTTGGCATAGGTGTCTATTAGGTGAATACCTTGATGGGGTTCGAAGGTGAGCATTTTCTGCTTAGGGTAAGCAGAGAAAAGCAATTTGATTGGTTGATGCTTATTAAGTTCTGACTAGGTGAGAGTGAGGACACTTGGTGTATAGCTTTAGCTTTATAACACCGATATATTGACCAAGTTCGTTAATCAACTTTTTCTGCTGAGGGTAAGCAGAACGATAAGAAATCTGATTGGTTGATGCTTTGGGGCACGATAACTTTAGTTGTAATGAAGTGATAGCAATGTAACTCAGAACTCAGAGTATAGATTCATTTTATCATTACCTTGACTAAGTTCAATGTTGCAAATTTTCTGCTTTGGCTAAGGAGCAATAAGCACTTTTATTGGTCAAGACTTTGGAACATAACTCATTAGGCTAATGTCTTAACTAAGTCAATAATTAATATTTCGAGCTAAATCTAATATTTTGAAAAAAATGTTCGATTAATTAATATGTGTCATCTTATTATTTTGGGATTTCGGCGGGGGACAACAGCCTCACTGTTGGCTTGTTTTTAACATTGCAGCTTGATCAAAAACACTACTTCAAAACACTATGTATATAGTATGTTGTATTTATGTTTCTATTCTTTTTATACTTATGTTGTAATTGTCTATAATAATTTATATATTTTGAATGGATAGTAAATTACTCTTGGTTTGAATTCAGTATTCTGTGAGTGTTATTACCCAAAATTAGAGTTTCTAAAGATCAGACAGTAGGCCAAATATGACTACATATGACCTCAAATATCCTGTGGCATTATTTTCAAGAAAAGTTGTACTGATTATAGAGAACTTTTATATAAATTTATTACAAAACATAATTCTGCAAATCCTTTTAATTTTTGTTTATTAACAAAAATAGAATAAAGTATATAATAGATAGCCCTCAATGGGGAAGGGGTTTTTTAGTTGCCCTTATTGTGAAAAGTATCAGATATTTGATTATGCTGTACAAATTTTTGTAAAATGATGAGGTAACAAGGTAGTTGATGTCACATATGGTTGGTTTATGGCCTATTACTGTATTAAATTAAAAATATATGGCAATGATACTCATAGTATATCAATCCTTGTGTTGATGTTGAGTGGAGCTCATAGAGTATACATACAACTAACTCTTGTGTATATACAATTCTTTTTTATATCATTCAGATTCTAATAAATATAAAATGGATGTTTTATGAGAATTGTCTTTATTCATTTTTATGTGGACACCTATAATGTTGTCGCCCCTGTACACCCATTCACATTTTGTTTGTGGACATTCCACAAGTCACAATTTTTATCAGAGTTTGACAAAAACTTGAAATATAGGTTTATATCGCAAAGATAAAATCCTTGATTATGGTTCCTGATTGTACAAAAATTGTTGTTCTATCTTATTCCCTGTCCTCCTCTTGCAAAATGTGGCGTATCATGTTTGGCAACTGCTGTTTTGATTGAAGTAGAATTAAGATCTATATTATTTAAGATCTAAATTTGCATATTGCAGGTCTTTCTTTAGGCCTTAAATATTGTATAAATTATAATTAAACATTTATTAAAGTTACCTTCCCGCGTGTAAACTGGGAGGGTTGATAATATATTTGGAGTAAAAATATATTCGAAATTATGAAGCTGGCAATATTTTGCTTCAAATCCTTCTCAAAACATTGTATTCGGGAGGGAATATCCCTGCTTTAAAAAACCTATTAGCCATCTTTGTGTCACGTGACTTAGTTGAAACAGTACCTAGCAAGGGTGGGGGGGGGCAAATCAGAGGAGAACTCGTTGCACATACAAGACGATGTTATCTTTAATCGCTGTTAATTATCATATCACCTGCCACATTTCTTTTGTTGCACATTAAAAACAGCAATTATTTGGCAAGAATGTCTAGACAAGCTGCAAAACCAATGATCGAACAAGATGACCCTGGGATGCAAGGGATATTTGCGAGCTATTGATCAGCAACCAAGAAGATATTTATCTCTCCCATATTATGAACTTTGGTTCTGAATCTTCTCATGAAAATATGGACGTGAAATTAAATCGAGTTTAACATCCTACTGTTCTGATCCGAACTGGGCTAATGAAGACAGGCATAAACTATACAGTGTGCTTTAAGAGAAATTTTGCCTGGACAGCAGCCTACTCTTACATCGAATTCCAACGGCCTAGAGATCTTTTACGTGTACGCCAATGTGTACAAGGGACCTTAGTTTTCCGTTCCATCCAAACGACTAGACAGCTTTCCTTGTCATCTGGATGATTTTTTTTTTTGACCAATGCTGTGATCGAACACTGGACCTCCAGGCTAGCTAGCCAGCGTCTAACCCACTTAGCCACCGTGACACCACCCATCCTAGAACAGTAGAACGTTAAACCCCATTTCATTTCTTTTTGAGACTTAGTCACTGTGTGGGCGTATTTCTACGTTTTGCTTGGCTATCTTCTGATTTCTTTCGGACTCGAAAAGTGAAGCCATTCCAGTCGGGGCTTGTTTTATTAGTTAACATATACATGTATTTCCATTGAGGAAGACTCGAGATTGACGTTCATTTACCAGTCTTCTATTACACGTTTATGATGCATACTTATACTTTACATTTGAAAATTCGGAGATTTCAGGATCAAATGTATTTACATAATATCTTCTTGAACACAAAAACAGAATCTTTATAGTTCATTATATAAATTATTTAGAATATTTACAATTATATACACAACTCCATGCACTGACTCTCTATCACATATTTTACACGTGTTTAAACAGATATTTGAGATCTTGTAGGATAACCGGAACTATGAACACTATACATAACTGTAGACGATAAAACCAAAAAGGTTCCAATAAAAAACCAACTGAAAAAAATAAAATTTGGGATACTGTGATTATATGTTAACACCAATTAGATTGTCCTATTAGCTATTTATGTGTTAGAGATTTTAGGTTAACAATAGATCCAATCACCCTGTACTTAACACCATGGGTTCTTTTTATGGCTTCACATTTTTTTGTAACATATATAAATATTGCCTTTTAGTTTACTAATTATCATTTGTGCTTGATAACGACAAGAAGATACTTGTTGAAACGTTGTGCTATATGTATATAAACAGTGATTGTAATTTCCATAAAAATTGTGTTGTGTTTTCTTATAGATATTGTCTTGAACTTTACTTTCAAATAAATATTATAAACCAGACTAGGTAGATGATCAGTTATTGTATATCAACCATATATTGACATATTATAACATATTATACTTCTATCTTCATGGATATTCAACATACATGTGTAAAGTCGCATCTTGCAATGTCTCTTTTAACGGATAAACCCGAAGATAAGAAATGGCTTTTATGTTTTACTATAGTTGGAAATATTTTCTTTCTTTAATACAAGGTAGGGTAGCCAATATACATATACATACCTGGTAAGCATTAAATCATGTAGGAAAATAACAGTGACTAAACTAGAAAATATAATAGATATAGCTGCTGCAAACCCCTTTACTATATTATCAGCGTATTTTATAACCACAGATGTAACTAAACCTAAATATGCCTGGAAATAAAAATATTGAACACTTTTAATTTAGTGGTTTTCTATCTGAGAAATGTTATTGGGGTGTGATGTGAAGAGACGCAAATTGTCCGTTGCATGGGTTGTGGCCTAAAATACCCGTTAATTGAATGTTTCGAGCAGCGATTTTTATTGAAAGTGTCAAGTGTTATTGGAGATATACAAAGAGAAAAATTTCAGAATGTTTTTATCAAGATTAAATACTTCAAAAGAACGCTTGAGATTTGCACAATATCTTCAGGTTAGTTGTATTACTGTTGTTTAAAATGTATTGAGCCTATATTTTATTATTTGGCATCACAAAATATGTGTCTTACCTGTTGCAATACAACAAACCATGTAATTGTTGTATAACCCTGAAAAAAACCTTTCTCTATAATGCTACTACCGTCAACATATATAACACCTATCATGCCTAATATAATACTAGGTACAGCTGAAATATACAATATAATTATACATAATACAACACTCGGTAGAGCTGAAATATACAATGTAATTATACATAATATAACACTCGGCACAGCTGAAATATACAATGTAATTATACATAATACAACACTCGGCACAGCTGAAATATACAATATAATTATACCTTAATACAACACTAGGTACAGCTGAAATATATATAACATAAGCCTTATATCATACCAAATACATGTATACTACTAGGTAGGTAAAGATGCTACAATATATAGCTAGTATAATACTATAATTCTTGATTAATGCTTGATATAATGTGTCTTGTTATTAGTGTATATTTCTATACCTTGATCATACCCTAACAGTAACACTGACAAGTTATTTGCTAAATTTTATGTCTCACGCTGTATACGTGCCTGGGATATTTCGGATACCAAATAATGGTGAGTGTGAGACCTATAGAATAAAATGATCCATATTCCAAGAGAATGTTCCATACTGTAAATTATAACACATACTATTAGTTTATATTATATTGCGTTTGAACATCATTACCTAACTGTATATTTCTTGTCCAAAGTGACTGTTTGGAGCTTTTTAATATTTTTTCAAAATACACTCCAGCAAATCCGCTGCTCAGACACATTATAAGTACTGCTAACAGACCAATAAAAGCCGACCTGTCACTGTTTTCACCAATAGAAATGTCACTGTTATTACAAGTAGGGTCGTTATCATCTATGCAACTTTTTGATTTAGAGAGCTAAAATATTAAGAAAGAAAAAATTTGAGTAATAGGGTAAAATAGAGAGATTATCTTGAGTAAACCCACGAAGTTTTTTGGATGACAATACTCAAGATCGAATTAATGACGTGCGTTGATATCAACCTTTGAGGCCAACAGCCAAGGTTAAGCCACCGGGACATCGAATCATTTTTTTTTTAGCACGAATATAAGCTGTTATTTGAAAATAAAAACAACCTCAAGAATTCGTTTTACGAAGAAAGCTATACATGTAGAACTCTTCGGTGAGTGTTTTGGCTTGGCTTAGTTTGAGATAAAATTGTCTGCAGCAGAAAACGAGTTGCCGGTGCCAACGATTTAAACAAAATAACCCTTGATTTTATATATATATGGCAAATGTTTTAAAAACATTGTACCTGTAGACTTATTGTAAATACCTGCCTGTACTAATGCTATGCCTAATGTTAATATAATTAATGATATCCATTTTCTTCTCGTTATTCGTCGACTCAAAAACACAACAGAAAATAAAGCTGTAGTTAATATCTTTAATTGGTATGTGACCTGTTTAAATAGAAAATATATTTTTTTCAAATAATGATATTTGTTTGTAATGATACATCAGGGCAGTAACGCTTTTCAGTATTTTTATAAATATTATAGACAATGGAAGGAAGATCATTACTTCTCTGATACAACACTCTTCTCGCAGAATATACCCATGTTCAGGGGCGCCGGAACGACGCGAGGGCCAGGGTACCAAAACATAGGGAATGCCCCCCCCCCCGCCTCTAGAAAATTTTGAATTTTGTCAATTCCGAGCATGCTGTTAAGAGCGCCTCTAGCATTCCAAATTTCAACCTAAAACCCTTTAAAATAAATGATAGTGAAAGAGACAAATACCTGATTATTCACAATTTTCGTTTCATGAGTGCGAGATCCGGTTAAAATGGTTGAAAGATTTTATCGTTAGGGCATGGGTATACATACAAATGGTACCCTGCCCTTTTCATGTATACCCCAGAAAAGGGCAGGGTACCATTTGTAGGCTATACCCTGGTACCCGGGCTCCGGCGCCCCTGCCCATGTTGGTCCCAAAATGAAACAAATGTATATATAATGTAATGGGGTTTAACATCCCACTGTTCTGTTCCGACTGGGTTTATGAAGATGGGCATACGCCATACAGTGTGCTATGAGGGAAATCCTTCTCGCGGACAGTGACTGTGGCTTAATATTATACTCTTATATCGAATTCAAACTTTTACGTGCACGCCAATGTGTATACGAGCCCTATTGTTGTAGCACCATGGGTCTTTCTGTCTGACGCTGTGAGCGGAAATGGATAAACCGGTCGCCACATCTTACATTACGACCCATGCATATTGTTATTGCTACATAATTTGTTATGGGGGGGGGGGCTAGTGGTCTAGAGTGCCGCGCTTCGACCTCTAGCTGGACGGCCACCTCTGGCTTGCGGCTGTGGTTTCGAGCCCTGGTGTAAGCGTATGTGGTATGGAGATAGGGGCGCCTTCTCAACCTCATGGCTTTCCTCCGGGCCCCCCGGTTTCCTTCCACTACTAAAGACCCCTATGCGCAAGCGAATTATGGAAATTTCTTTTTAAAAAAACATGTGTTTGTCCCGAAATGACCTAGTTGTGTTGTGTGGTCGTTAAACCCCATTTTCTCTCTCTATATATATAATTCTGTTAGCCTAGTGATCGTCTAGAATTTGTCTTTGCTTCTACTTCACGTTGTGTATTTCCTTCTACTGTTTTCTTAAGACGTTTGTCTTCTTCAGTTATAACAAAGCAACAGTTCGCTTTTGCCTTTTGTGTCGCATAAGTATACATACAAGCATAGTTCATAATACAACATAGTCAAACTCTTCTCAAGGCTAGCCAGCTTCGCGGCTGTCTAGAATATCTTAGACCCCTCTTGAATCTAATCGAAGTCTGCCGAATTCTCACGAGTATCCTTATTTTGTATCAACTGGTTTTGGACATTCAATTGTCTAATTGGACAAATACGATGTAAATAAGTATAGAGATTGGTCAATTGAACAAAATGATGCAATCGTATCACGTGTATTTTGTTGAATATAGACCAGTTTGTTATGGCTTGTACAAGTGTTTTTATACCATAATATGTCATTCAAGCCCTTTTTTATATTTAGTACGTGTGAAAGTAGCAACTTATCAAATCAATAGTTAAAATAATATACAGACATCATTAATTTCCGCATTCCTTGCCCATAAATACAATGTCGTCACGACTATATTGCTACACTCTGTTTAACGGCCCATCCGAACGACTATACGTTGTCAGTTGTCATGCTATCTGTCCTGCATCACTGACAAGAGGGCACCACGTCGGAAAACTCGATAAACTTTCTTAGCTAACACCAACATCGAACACGTGACCTGCCTCTACATCTAGAGTAGCGAGCCAGCGACTTACGCACTGGGCCAACACGGCTCCCTCTCTAATATAGACCTATCGACCATGACACTGGCCTTCTATATATAAAGAACAATAACCAATACATTGGTCGCCTATATCCATATACCAATGGCCATTAGACTCATATGCACAGACCAGTGCATCGGCAGCCTGTGTATACACATTACACCTGTTAGCTCACTACATTTATTTTTTTTAGGGTTTTCCGAGTTTCTGTCCGGATTATCGCCCTTATTGTTAAAATTATTTGACGCTCTAACACCTGACGTCAATTAGCTAACTATCGCCATTGAAGTAACGACCACTTACAATATCGGTCGCATTTATTTTTGTTACATCTTTTATGTAAATCATTTTAGTGAAGCCTGTACCAAGACAGGCCCGGGACTGTACAGCGCAGTGGACGCTTACGGCTGGCCCCTGGATCCATTCACTTGATTTGATAATTGTTTAGTTCTTGCAATGTCTATTTTCTGTCTTGTCCGCAGGTTTATCTTGTAGATTTTTTTTTGTTTTTTTTTGTTTGTTTGTTTTGCGTGTAGTGCAGCCCTCCTGCATTTACTAATAGACCAATACGGGCCCGTATAGCAAGCTCGTAAAATTTGGTGGGGCTACGGATGTTTTTGGACGGGCTGGGGATGTGGCCCTATCTCCTCACATCTGAGTGCTCCCTCTCCTCGCATCGGAGTGTATTTGTGGGCATCAAACTGAAGTGTCTCAGACCCAGCGGCGGCGCCAGCCGGTGCTGGGTGGGGGGGGGGTAAAAGCTATGAGGGCATGGGGGCTTTGCCCCCAGAATTTTTTTTTTAGCCACGCCCTTTTTGCTTAGGGAAACGCCCTTCTCCAGCTAATGGACACATCCGTTTTAGGTCGAGAAAAGTTATGTGATGTTGCACTTTATTATAATATAATGCACAAAAAAGCGATGTTGTTATTTAACCATACCCCCCCGTGGCTCCGCCACTGCTCAGACCGGGTTTTATGGCTGAATTTTCTGAAATTTCCTTCTTCGACTCCTCCCGCCGATATCATCTTGAGGGTAGTAGGGAGTGTCTTTCGATTTACGCGGAGATCTCTAGGCCGGGTAGTACTGGTGTAATATCAAATTTTCAAGTGAACTATAAGTATTCTATTATTCTATCCATAGAATTACAGCATAGGCGGCACAATAGACACCTTGTGTTAGACACAATAGGCACCTACATAGGCGCCCGTAGGCAACCTACATCGGGTGTAGGCAAAATACAAACATTTGAACCGGCACCTTGTAGGAGGACAAATAAACCAGGACCTCTTTTATACCCGTACCAATTCTATATACATAACAACTATTGACCTTGGCCACCAGCATGTAATAATACCTGAAATGTAGCAGCATCTAGATTATATACAGCAACAAACTGTAGATTATTCTGTAATGTATATAAACCAGCAGGTACAGCTAACTTTATTAGTTCATTTGATTCATATAATACTTCCGACTCTATAGTATACCATGGTCTGTAATACATGTATATATAACATTACTATATAACAAAATGATAACACAGAGAAGTAACGGTGACAATTTCTTTGGCACGCCTTCCTTTCTGTAACGCGGGACACCGCGTTGGTTCCATGAAAACAGCAAACTAAATAGATATGTCACCAACAGAGGGTCACGATGGCTCAGTAAGTTGGGTATTGGCTCGCTAAGAAAGTTCAGAGGGGGTTTTTAACATGGTTTTCACTTATAATTTGTATGGGACATTGTGTCTAGCCGTTCGGATGGGACGAACAACCTAGACCCCGCGTACACATTGGCGTGCACGTAAAAGAATCATCGACAGCTGTGATTCGATGAAGACTATGTGTTTATAAATGATTTGAATTGTTTGTGAATATGGTAAATAGACATACCTTCTGTCTGTAAGTATTATAACAATAATACATGATATTAGTTTAATTATTTCAGATACAACAACCACAGTTGATGATAAATAACCACTACTTTCTGTCTCGATTGTTCGAGAATATCTCATAGTTAAAATTAATCCCGAGGTTTGGAAAACAAGACACAATAAACTGACCATTTTTCTCCTGTCCATCTCTAAAATGTTTCTCTGAAAATATAAACATATACAATTATCAATTTCGTGTTTAAAGAACAATTTAAGTTAGGTCAGCCGAACGTGATTTCTTTTCAACATTTGAACGGAAATCCTACCGAGCCATTAAAGATTGCTTCTCAAACGCGGCCTATTATTCTTAAAATTCATCGCAGCATCACAGAAGCTCAGCGAAGGGTGTGCATATCTCGTGGGTCAGATATACTATAAATGAACTTTAGAAGGTTCCACCACATATCCCCAAATGTATCGGTCAAGGCAAGACATAACTGTACAGGTCCTGCATTGCATCCCCATATTTTTTTAATGACACAATTACGTTACGGAATACAGTAGTAGTGTCCTGGTGTTTAACGTCTGCTTCCACACAAGTGATATCACAGACTACGGAATGCAACTCATCAATTAAGTTACTTATGTTTTTTTCCACACGGCAACTTGATTGGGTAGTCAAAGAACATTACATGGAATTCAATAGATGATGAGGAAAAATCTCACCACTGAATTATAAACAATATTCCTGATATACGTTATTGGTAATCGTATATCTACATCTGGTAATCTGTTTTTAGGTTTTAGGTCTTCTAACTTGGTAGAGGAATGATTTCTTAATAAACCAGTATGTGATACACTACCATATCTTGCAACGTGTATATAATCACTATCAATCCACATTCTTATGGTTTTAATCTCACTACAACTGGTAAACAATGAAAAGAATAAAGGTAAAACAAGCAAAGCGTAAGAGCGTAACGAAACAGCTGGTGCAAGAGGTGAGATGTTAATTATCTTTAGAGTATGTATAAATTATGTCTATATTATTTTGTCGTTGAACATGTTGACGACATTAATCTGATACTATATTATGACTGTTATGATTATATATTACATTATAATGGCTTCACATCCTCGTCATTTCCGCTATATAGTGACGTAAGAACACTTCATTAACTTCATAAACCCTTTAAATAATAGGACACGGCTCTTTGAACTTTCTAAATTTTAAAGTGAGCTATCGAGACTACAAGAGTAGGGACATTTGAAAAGGGGAATTGGCACCACTAATTGACAGATATTAATAGGCGCGTGTCCTTAGGGGGGGAGGTTTGGGTTGATATCTTGAATAAAACACAGTAGTCAGTGACTATGAAATATAGAAGTCGACCTTATCTTATATACAGATAACCATGCAAAGCGAGGAAAAAACACTCACACCAGAGTTGTCTCAATAGCATTAGCAGATTTTCCGAAAGGAAAACTTGGAATTTGAGATTTTTTTTAAGGATCTAGGATCCTTGAACAAAATATAATGTCTAGGGTTCATTCTCTTATGACCCCAATGCTTTCCATCAAATTTGCAAAACATGCGTTAAAACCTAAAATATCTATCTTGTTCACAAGGTTTTCGGGAAAAGGGAATAACTGCGGAACGAAAAGTCACGGTACACTGTATATCCATAGGGCGTGTCCTCTCATGACCACAATGATTCACACCAATCTGAAAAAATCTTCAAAAAAAACGCCTAATACTTTAGACTCTACCGCGTTCACAGGGGTTTCACGAGAAGGATAACACTGAAACGGAAAGTTACGTTTGAATGCTTCAAACCAAATTTGAAGAAAAACATGTTAATACCATAGCATATATTATTGTGTTCACAAGCTTTTCGAGAAAGGGGGAATTACTCCAGAACGGAAAGTTGTGGAAATATGATAATCGATAGGGTTCATTCCCTCATGACCCCAATGCTTACAACCAATGTTCGTTAGAAGATGTAGCCTCTATCGCGTTCACGAGGGGTTTTAGTTTTTTTTTTAGCAAAAGTGAGATAATTCCGGGGCGGAACTTTGTAGAGCGCTGAATATCGATACTGTTCGTCCTCTTGTGACCGCAATGATTCACACCAAATTTGAAAATAACCTTCTAAAACTGTATAGTAGCGTATATCGCCCCCCCCCCCGAGGGTTTAGGCAAAGGGGAGAATAGCGCTGCAGGAATATCGACTCAAAATTCATGTTCAGAACTCCTTTTATAACTGATTAGAAACATAATATGAAAATCTGTTTGTAAATGTAATTTTGAAACATATTTTACCCTGTTAAATAATCATTGCAGCCATGTCGTACATTAATGTAGGCCTATAAATTAACTTGAATTAAGTTTCCATATGGACAACTAGAGTAAAAAATAAAGATACGTGGGCGCTTTTTAAATACAGAACAGAACTTGTGCTTTATGTCGATTTACTTACCACAATATCTGTGCACTCGTATCTACATGATCAAACTGGTATATTTCCATAAATCAATAACTAATATATATAAGTATAAAAATATCTATGTTTCGTAGTGTACGTAGCCTACCTGTAGGCAAAGTATAGGATATCACCTGTCACTGTGTCAGCTGTAGAGACGATGATCTCAGCTACTAACAACTGACATCAATTACTTGACTGTCACTCAAAAGATGGCTTGTGTGTGTGTGTGTGTGTGAAATAGCTTTATTTTACGTCCGTAGAAGAAGTGATATCGCGTGCCTTCCATAATATTTAGATTTCTCCAACCAATCCTGTTTTATTATGAATGAGCGACAAATTGAAGACCATTGAGGAAATACACTGGTTTCTTTATACATTATCTGTAAAAATAATGGCACAACTAAAACATAAAACTGTCAATTGTCAATGGAAAATCGGAATACCTCGTCTATAAATAGAGCAAAAGGTGAATTTTCTCATTAAATTTTTAGGTGGATTACAATAGTTTAAATGACATATTTATTATTTGTATTGTATATTTACAGTACAGTACATTTAGTCCGGCAGCCGTTTACGAAATAGCAGGGGGACCCAAATTTTTCGAGATAAGTTTTTTTCTCGACGGTTTTATATGGAATCGGACCCGCTCAATCCATTTTTCACTACTGGATCACTGTCAGCCTGGAGGGTTTTGAGTAATTAGCGAATTACTAATTAAATAACTAATTAAAGTCCCAATTCGTTTAAAATGACACGTACAAGTCGAAATACGCCGCTGTTTGTAATGTCATTTATAGAATAGGACCCCTGAGTCTGTTTTAGATACTAGTTCACTATCAGCCAGATTGTATTTCAAATAATCCGGCTGCCGTTTACGAAATATCAGGGGGACCCAAATTTTTCGAGATAAGTTTTTTTCCAGATAAGCTTTTTTCTGGTCGGTTTTATATGGAATCGGACCCTCTGAATCCATTTTTTCGCTACTGGATCACTGTCAGCCTGGAGGGTTTTGAGTAATTAGCGAATGACTAATTAACTATCTAATTAAAATCCCCGTTCGTTTAAAATGACACATACAAGTCGAAATACGCCGCTGTTTGTAATGTTATTGATAAAATAGGACCCCTGAGTCTGTTTTAGATACTAGTTCACTATCAGCCAAAATGTATTTCAAATAATTCAGCAGCCGTTTACGAAATAACAAGGGAAGGAACCCACATTTTTCGAGATAAGTTTGTTTCTCGGCGGTTTTATATGGAATTGGACCCGCTGAATCCATTTTACGCTACATGATACCTGTCAGTCTGGAGGGGGGTAAGCAAGTCGCTTATGACTAATTAAATAATTACTAATTAAATAGTTAATCCCAATGATTTACCACCCCCTTTTGCAATGAACATAGGGATAATTCAGCACGAAGTAATAACCATTGTGGAAATGCGCCACTTATGTCACTTATGGAGATTGATCACACGAAGAGGGTGTGTCCACTTATTTGTGAGTGTGTCAGTCCAGCCACTGGAGCTTGGAGTCCAGTCTCCTACTCGTGGGACTACCGGCGGTGACTTGTAAGGAATGTCATCATTTTCATGCCGAAACCAGAACAGCCTCATCCCTATGCGGTCACAATAAATGCTGTAGTTTTGTGAAGCCCTCACCACTCACTCTGCATCGAAATGGCTGAAAATACATGTAATTCAAAAGGCTGTATGAATGTACAAGTAACAAGGCGTGGGGAGAGAATGTTAAAGCTATATCCAAAAGAATAGAAAACATATATATATATGCTTCCATCGTTTGATTCTAATTCATTCTTTAAATCTTCCTCAATCCCATCCTCATAAATTTTGCTACATCTAGCCATGTTTTCTATTCTTTTGGATTTAGCTTTAACATACTCTCCCAACGCATTGTTACTTGTACATTCACACACCCTTTGGAAATAACATGTGTTTTCAGCCATTTTGATGCAGAGTGAGCGATGAGGGCTTCACAAAATTACAGCATTTATTGTGACCGCATAGGGACGAAGTTGTTCTGGTTTCGACATCAAAATGATGACATTTCATACAAGTCAACGAGCACCACACACATAGATTGATATGGTTCACCCTGCAGCATGCACTTACCATACATAGATTAAAAATATCATCCTGGGCACAGCTTTCGATAATCCAATTGTTATAGATCTTTTTCGAACGTAAGTTGGAAAAGACCATTTTGTTTTCCCCGGTCACCGCTAGTAGTCCCACCAGTAGGAGACTGGACTCCAAGCTCCAGTCTCTGGACTCACACACCCACAAATAAGTGGACACAACCTGTTCGTGTGATCGATCTCCGTAGGTGACATAAGTGGGGCATTTCCACAATGTTTATCACTCGTGCTGAATAATCCCTATGCAAAAGGGGATGGTAAATCATTGGGATTAACTACAACTTTAATTATTTAATTAGTAATTAGCGACTTGCTTACCCTCCTTCCAGACTGACGGTGATCCTATAGCGAAAAATGGATTCAGCTGGTCTGATTCCATATAAAACCGTCGAGAAAAAAACTTGTCTCGAAAAATTTGGGTCCCCCTGTTATTTCGTAAACGGCCGCCAGATTATTTGAAATACAAACTGGATGATAGTGAACTAGTATCTAGAATAGACTAAGGGGTCATATTCTATTGAAAAACATTACAAACAGCGGCGTATTTCGACATGTATGTGTCATTTTAAACGAACAGGGATTTTAATTAGTTATTTAATTAGTAATTCGCTAATTACTCAAATCCCTCCAGGCTGACAGTGATCCAGTAGCGAAAAATGGATTCAGCGGCTCCGATTCCATATAAAACCGCCCAGAAAAAAACTTATCTCAAAAAATTTGGGTCCCAAGCTTCGGCTGCCGGACTAATTTAGTAGACCTATATTATAATTACCAAACATTCTTACATATTTGTGACAATCACAGTTTAATTATATATGTTTAACGACACAAAATGGTCGTCTGCAATTGAAGGTGGTTTGAGTAATAGTCTTATTTCCGTGTAGATTGGGTTGCAAAATTTAAGGTCAATCCGAAGATCGATTACAGTTTTTGGTTTTAAAAACACATAAAACACATAAGTCATTTAGATTTTCGATACAGTCATATGTAATCCGCTATGCACAAAATGTTTTGAATGTTGATATCGCTTAAGGCGGTTTAATTTTAATACATGTACTTAAACAATCAAAGGAGCTAAAGAGCTTTGATCTGTTTAAAATAAATTGGTGAATAAAGATGATCTGATGTTTTATTTTAAGATTGATGATTACATGTACATGTACTTACATTTTAAGCGGAAGTCAGTAAGTATATTTATTTTGTGTTTTGGCTTAAATTGTCGACAGTGATATACACAATCAGCTTTATCTCATCATTGCATCCATCTGTGGACCTTTAAAGACAGATACCCAACTTCACAAAACAAAGGAACACATTTATAATTAAATATGCATTAGATGATTTATACCCATATCAAGGAGGTTTATTCATTCAAGTTTATCGGCCATATGTAATAATGTATCTTTGAAATGATATATTCAGTATATTATGGTACATCATGATACATGGAATATGAACGCTTTTGTATTGATCGATATATGTTTTATGTAAACTATATAAAGTGAAAGCCAGATGTTAATACTGTAGTAACTACAGTCATAGTCAATAATATAGAAATTAACATAGTAATTATAGTCTTTCAACCACATCTTACTGTTGGTGACATGTTTAAATTCTTACCCACGTTGTAAACCTACGTGTACCGTTAATTAAAGATATCTTCACAGCTATAGAGAGCAACCGTTTTATTCTGTAAATCAGCCTTGTCTGTAATTTTGATGTTTGAAATCGAACTTTAAATTGTCAAGCACGAGCCACTCACATGGCAAGCATATGGACAAGACACAAACATGGGCGTTGTAAGCAATTTATTAAATAAATTGGATCCGGGCGGACGGTCGTCTCATTTCTTGTAATATATTTGAATTTATGGTTTTGTCTTTGTGTTGTGTTGGAAGAAGTGGGTGGGAATGGAGGGAGGGGATGGTGCCAAATGGAAATGAAATGAAATGGAGTTTAACGTCCTACTCTTCTGCACCTAACCTGGGCTAATTGAAGACGGACATAATATGCAATACATTGTGCTATGAGGGAAACTTTTGCCCGGAAAGCGGCGCTACAGCCTACTCTTATATCGAATTCTAACTGCCAGGGGATCTTTTACGTGCACGCCAATTTGCACACGGGAACTCGGTTTTTCGTCCCATCTGAACGACTAGGCAGCTGTCCTTGCCAGGCCCTCCGTTCTGCATCACTGACAGGGAAAAACCACGCCGGAAAATCGAGATGAACTTGCTCGGCCAATGCAGGGATCGAACACCCGACCTCCAGGCTAGTGAGCCAGCGCAGGGATCGAACACCCGACCTCCAGGCTAGCGAGCCAGTGCCTTACCCACTTAGCCACGTGATCCCCCGTGCCAAAAGGAATCCTTAAATAATTATGGGAGATTAGATAACGAGTTGGAAGTTTTCGTCATAATAGTTAAACATTAGCTATTGTTTAGGCAATTTGCTGGAAATTTCAGTCAAATTAATCCACTATGAACCGAGAATTAAGCGATAGAAATTTCCGCTTAGCCTTGATCATCATTACTAAATTCGGTACGATAAAAAGTATAGTCTCGATTATCCAGTTAATAATTAAATCGTGAAGGAAGGTTATGCAATAAATCGGATCATAATCCATTAAAGATTGCAGGCTATCGATGCCAACGAGAGTTGATTAAGGCTTTGTAAGTTAATTAATGTCTAATTAATAATTTATATTATATATTCCAGACCTAAAACAAGACCTGCAATAGGCAAATGTAGTTCTTGCATAATGTATGTTCAAACAATCAGTAAAATAATCATCGGGTCATTCTAATCATTTTTAAATTTTTCCACTCACTTCAAAAAGGTGGTAACTATTTTTCTGCATTTTAGAATCTATTAAGGTGTGTGTATGTATGTGTGTGTGTGTGGGGGGGGGGGCTTCCTGTATTATGTACAGTATACGAATAACAAACTACCAGCAGAGATTTTAGTGAAAACTGCACGTTTAGTGTATTTGTGACGCCGTGCTTTTTTCAACATACCACCATAGTTCAATGTAGACTTTTAATCAACATCTGTAAATAATCACGTGATGTTATGGTAAAGATGGGAATGTTGAAATAACATCTGGTTACATTTCCATTCGTGTGGTTCTGTTACTGCACCGACAATTCTCTGAAACTTTGCAAAAGCATGCACGGCAACCTGCTACTACTTACGGAGAATTTATGGATAAGTGTACTCAAACTTGGGTGTATGTAAACTATGTCGAACATTGCTGAGAAAGAGATATAATGTCGCTGCTCTGGTAATTTAATCCATAATTTCAACAACAGTTCAGTTCAAATTGTTCAAACAATCATAGAAAATAATAGATTAGATATAACATGCCCGCATTGTAGGTTTAATCATGTACGTTCAACCCCATAATATCAACCGTAAACGGAGACAGACCACCATTAAATTTCATATGGGTTACGGTGGCATGCACGGCGAACAGTTACATGTTTTTAGTGTGTTTCTTCAAGTGGGTATGTATCTCAAAATTTTGTGGTCAACCTCATATACAATTTTTATTGCAAATACATTACCATTCGTTACTCTGTCTGTGGTGAAAAGCATTCAGACCAACGAAAATTTGAGAAAAGTTGGATGTGGCCTAATAGGCCAGAATTAACATTCTGTCTTATGGTTTGGATTGTTCGTACTTGGTTTTTATTTTATTGAAGTCAATGGGGAAATTAATGGTGGTCTGTATCCAAATAGAGAAATTATAGTTACCCCCCTTTACCTTTTTTCATTTGAAACTAACCGCACCCAAGTTTTAATCAAGATAAAATATGTAATTTGTAATAACATAAATGTTTTCCTTTTGAATGTGTTAAATATTTTGTATTTTAGGCATACTTTAATAAAAGTAAAAAATAAAAGATTTTATAAGTCAGTGGTCTTGTAAAATTTGTCCAGGCCAAGATGTATTTTTTGTTGTGAAGGAAAATAAATTGTTTATATTTAGAACAAAATTTCCTCAAAAGCCTGCTGAAGATGTCAAGTTTATTCAAACAAATATAGTGTCCTATCTTAGCTCTTCGGAATGGAAGACAATATTTGATAACCTATATACAGTAATCCAACTTTAATCATTAAACATTCTCATTGCTATAATCTTTGAAAGGCATTTAGCGACTGAACATAATATAACACAACATGGATATAAACATCTCTAACGACGGTGGTAACCTCAAGACATCCGTGTTCCGTAAACCGACACATACCGACCAATATACTCATTTCAAATCGAACCAACCTACCAGCAACAAAATATCTACTATTTCCACTCTAACTAGACGCGCAATTAATATCTGTCATGAAGAAAACTTACCAGCTGAAATCCAACACCTTAAAACTGTATTTACCACTCTGAACGGATACCCTGGACAACTTGTCAACAACGTTATCAACAAAACCCTACATCAACAGGATAAACCAAATAAACCAAAACCAGATCAACTACCAATAAAAGTGTTTATCCCATTCAATGGTAAACTCACATACCAAATCCAGCGTTTATTGAAACAGGCTGGAATAGAAACCATATTTACTAAAAATGAAACGATTAAAGATCACCTACGGGCAAATGGCAAACTGAACCCCACATCCCCTATTCCACCAAAAGGTTGCGTCTATAAAATAGACTGCTCATGCGGAGAGACCTACGTCGGAGAAACGAAGATACCCCTGAATATAAGAATAGCTGAACACAAGTCTAAAGCTGTCTCGAATAAATCAGCCGTAGCCGCACACTTAAAAGCTAACAGACAACACAGCATTAACTGGTCAGATGTAAAAATTCTAGAGAGAAACCAATCCAACAAGAAGACAAGACGAATACTTGAAGCTATCCACATAAAGAAAAACCGGCCTGAGCTCAACCTAGATGTTGGTATCTACCTACCCAAAGCCTATGACCCCTTAATTTTGAACAATAACTAATTCCAAGAACTGTGACACATCATAAGAAAGACTATCTTTTAACAATATATAATTTACAATAAACTCAAAATAAGCTGTTATGTGTATACAATGTCTCTTGATTTATCAGTTTAATTTTTATGTATATTATGCTACAGTGTTTTCATGTCAAATAAGTCCCATATGAATATCAGAATAATTAATTTGTTTTTTTCACCATTTCCATTAAGATCTTTGATGTCCAGATACACATCTTATGGCTTCACCTGTTAGGTTTCAGTCTATCAACCATGTTTTCATTAATTCCTCTTTAATCCTTGACCCGCTGTTGTTACTACACCATGTAATATCATAATTAATTAATCTAAGTATACTTACTTTGATAACCAATTAAGCTAGGGTTTCATAATTGTTAACTTATGGTTTCCCTTATTATTGTTCCATGTACCTATATATAACACTGTCACAATTTCTTTCCACATTTGTAATTGTATGCTTGATAACGACCAGTGAATTCTTGTCGAAACGTCGTGTGTTTATAATATAGTGATTGTTATCCATAGAACTGTGTTGTGTTATATTATGTTCAGTCGCTAAATGCCTTTCAAAGATTATAAATAATCAATCAGATAGGAAAGTGTGAGGTGAAGTATATACGTTCATGCAACAGTATAACCTTCTTAATGAGATGTAGGGACAACCAAGTGATACCTAAAGGCTTAATAATCAAATCACCAGTTAATTCACCAGCTGCTACGAAAATTGGCTTGACTGCAAGCAAAAACCTGGTCCGAGAACGAATCCAACACCATCGGAATGAAAAACACCGTCTATTTAACAGATCTCAAGAACTTCGAGAACAAATCAGAAGCAAGTTATCCCATCGAGACTACACCTTGTTACGTGAGATACAGACAAGCCACAACAACCAACTAGACATCATCATAAAGAAGAAACAAACCAGAAAATTTGAAAGTTTGAAACCCGTGCAATACCATAAAACCAATAATAGCAACACCAAGACTGAATACCTAACCAAAACCGTGATTAACTTGAGTGACAAAATATTAACAGATGACCAGATCAATCTACTGTCCCGTGGCTTACAATTTGTACCATGTCGCAAACCAAACCATGACATCTACATTGCAAATATTGAAAGGGGCCTTCGTCAGTTAGCACCGGGTGGCAATGTTGATTATTTACGACACCAGATTACCCACCTACTCACCAAGAACCAACAACTGCCGAGTAACCTAAGTAAGAAAGAACAACAAGCCCTCAAAGAACTAAAAACAGACCGGTCTACTACCATAGTTCCCTCAGATAAAGGCAAAGCTACAGTCATCTTGAACACTCCAGAGTACCAAACTATGGTTTCCAACCTACTAAACGACACCAACACGTACAGACGCATACGCAAGGATACTACAGAAGCACATCTGAAGAAACATGAAGAACTCCTTAAGAAATTAAAAGAGCAAAACCAAATTAAAGCTGATGTTTATTACCAGTTGAGGCCTTACCACCCACGACCACCATATGCAAGAGCAACAATTAAAATCCATAAGAATCCCATGAAAGCGCGTCTACTAATATGTTCTAAAGATTCAGTATATTATAATACCGCAAAATACTTGTCAAAACTACTGTCACCATTAGGGAAATCATCTTCTTCATTTATCAAAGATTCGAGCGAGCTGTGTGAAAACCTGAAAACCATCCAGAAACCTGGCAAAATGATATCATATGATGTAGTTGATTTATTCACAAATGTTCATCGGAAAGAAGCCTTAGAAGCTATTCGGAATCAACTACAAAGTCTGGACTCTCCGATTCACCCAACCCTCACAACTGAAACCATCATACTTCTTATTGAAGAATGTATTAATTCTACATATTTTACTTGGGGAGACGACTACTACCAACAGTTATATGGCCTACCCATGGGCAGCCCATTATCCCCCTTGATAAGTGAAATCTTTATGTCCGCATTCGAAGAAACAGCACTAGAATCTTCCCCCACCAAACCTATATGTTGGTACAGGAAAGTTGATGATACGTTCGTTGTGATCAAGGAAGGTGACGACCCGGCCGCCCTTCTACAACACCTCAACAGTCAACACCAAAGAATCCAATTTACTATGGAAATTGAAGAAAAGAACAGCCTCCCATTTCTGGATATAAACATCTCTAACGACAATTAAAATCCATAAGAATCACATGAAAGCGCGTCTACTAATATGTTCTAAAGATTCAGTATATTATAATACCGCAAAATACTTGTCAAAACTACTGTCACCATTAGGGAAATCATCTTCTTCATTTATCAAAGATTCGAGCGAGCTGTGTGAAAACCTGAAAACCATCCAGAAACCTGGCAAAATGATATCATATGATGTAGTTGATTTATTCACAAATGTTCCTCGGAAAGAAGCCTTAGAAGCTATTCGGAATCAACTACAAAGTCTGGACTCTCCGATTCACCCAACCCTCACAACTGAAACCATCATACTTCTTATTGAAGAATGTATTAATTCTACATATTTTACTTGGGGAGACGACTACTACCAACAGTTATATGGCCTACCCATGGGCAGCCCATTATCCCCCTTGATAAGTGAAATCTTTATGTCCGCATTCGAAGAAATAGCACTAGAATCTTCCCCACCAAACCTATATGTTGGTACAGGAAAGTTGATGATACGTTCGTTGTGATCAAGGAAGGTGACGACCCGGCCGCCCTTCTACAACACCTCAACAGTCAACACCAAAGAATCCAATTTACTATGGAAATTGAAGAAAAGAACAGCCTCCCATTTCTGGATATAAACATCTCTAACGACGGTGGTAACCTCAAGACATCCGTGTTCCGTAAACCGACACATACCGACCAATATACTCATTTCAAATCGAACCAACCTACCAGCAACAAAATATCTACTATTTCCACTCTAACTAGACGCGCAATTAATATCTGTCATGAAGAAAACTTACCAGCTGAAATCCAACACCTTAAAACTGTATTTACCACTCTGAACGGATACCCTGAACAACTTGTCAACAACGTTATCAACAAAACCCTACATCAACAGGATAAACCAAATAAACCAAAACCAGATCAACTACCAATAAAAGTGTTTATCCCATTCAATGGTAAACTCACATACCAAATCCAGCGTTTATTGAAACAGGCTGGAATAGAAACCATATTTACTAAAAATGAAACGATAAAAGATCACCTACGGGCAAATGGCAAACTGAACCCCACATCCCCTGTTCCACCAAAAGGTTGCGTCTATAAAATAGACTGCTCATGCGGAGAGACCTACGTCGGAGAAACGAAGAAACACCCTGAATATAAGAATAGCTGAACACAAGTCTAAAGCTGTCTCGAATAAATCAGCCGTAGCCGCACACTTAAAAGCTAACAGACAACACAGCATTAACTGGTCAGATGTAAAAATTCTAGAGAGAAACCAATCCAACAAGAAGACAAGACGAATACTTGAAGCTATCCACATAAAGAAAAACCGGCCTGAGCTCAACCTAGATGTTGGTATCTACCTACCCAAAGCCTATGACCCCTTAATTTTGAACAATAACTAATTCCAAGAACTGTGACACATCATAAGAAAGACTATCTTTTAACAATATATAATTTACAATAAACTCAAAATAAGCTGTTATGTGTATACGATGTCTCTTGATTTATCAGTTTAATTTTTATGTATATTATGCTACACTGTTTTCATGTCAAATAAGTCCCATATGAATATCAGAATAATTAATTTGTTTTTTTCACCATTTCCATTAAGATCTTTGATGTCCAGATACACATCTTATGGCTTCACCTGTTAGGTTTCAGTCTATCAACCATGTTTTCATTAATTCCTCTTTAATCCTTGACCCGCTGTTGTTACTACACCATGTAATATCATAATTAATTAATCTAAGTATACTTACTTTGATAACCAATTAAGCTAGGGTTTCACAATTGTTAACTTATGGTTTCCCTTATTATTGTTCCATGTACCTATATATAACACTGTCACAATTTCTTTCCACATTTGTATTTGTATGCTTGATAACGACCAGTGAATTCTTGTCGAAACGTCGTGTGTTTATAATATAGTGATTGTTATCCATAGAACTGTGTTGTGTTATATTCTCATTGCTATATTTTCAAACACCATCTATTCATTCTTCTTGGTAATGATCCCTCATTGGATACCTTGAATGAATACCCGATATTTACTAAACAGTCAAGAGGATTAAAGGTAAACTATAATATATATCTCTATGTATATTGAATCCCTACTGCTGGAGTTAGTATTATCTACATTTTATTTACTAGTGTATAGAATCAAGGGTTTATAATGGTAACACGTGTCACTTCTTCTCACCATTTGAACAAAAATCAAAACTGAAATAGATACTTGATTTAAAATACATTTATTATCATGATTAAGGAAAGGTTATCTATTAAGGCTTATACAGATATATTTTATGTTGCATCAAAAAAAAAAACCAAACACTATTATTATTACAGCACATGTATATATAACATATTCAGAGGCACTTTACAAAGTGACAATGTAATCATAAATAATAAGATTATGGACGTGTGAACGGTTGTATACGAAGTCAGTTAAAAGCCTTATTAAATAAATGTGTTTAAATTGTTTTTAAAAGAATATGGAAATGCACAACATCTTAAACTAAATGGTATATTTTCCCATCAAACAGGTACTGACTATAAGAGACTAGTTGAACAGTTTTGGGCTTTAAAAGTAGTTTATCTGATGTACGTAATGTTCGGCCAGGTGTATAAAGTTCTAGAAAGGCGTCGCTTTTCGGGGCCAGCAGTACGCCTTGGAGGTATTATATCAAACCAATACCATCATGATCTGTCCGAGGCGTCATGACGTGAGCCTAAAAGCTTTTCTAGATGAGAAATCGGATGCGAATACATGCTTTATAAGCCAAATTATGTCACTAGAATGGGCTGAGTATTTCAAGGTGAATAACAGGTTTCATATGCCATGGTATCCTGACACTATATAGAAAACTCAACACCATACACGATTTCTAACCGATAAAACTACTGCCAATACAATAGCCTTTGTATCCAATTTATCATCCCCGAAATCCATTTTAATCTCATCGTACTTTTGTCGGAGTGTGCTATTCTGCCCCATTTTATAATTACATACCAAACCTTAAAATAGATGACGAACTTTTATCAAATCAACGGAATAAAGCTTGAGAAAGTCGTAGAAACTTTCTTGATTTTTGTCCACGACCAACTCTGGCTTTGCGCTGCATAATTGAACATGCTCGTATACATACATTACAACAATTTTTTGTTAACTAGATGCGATTCATGCGAACCCCTTGAATGAGAAGGGGTATCGGGTATTTTTGACGTATAACTATAAACTGCCCTATGCACGACACCTGTCTCTAAATGGTGCCATAGTTTTGACATAGATTTCACAATCCGGATTTACCATTAACGTAACAATTAAGTCGATAAAGCTTCGAAAACTGTCTAATTTCGAAACTGCTGATTTTATGTTTTATGTTACAGCTAAAAATGATACAGCTTAAATAGTGTGGCTAAAATAGTATCTATAGCTTAACACAAACGCTGAACAACCTTTCAACGATATTCCAAGCCAATTAGGGCTGTTCTGACAGATCATGTCAAATTGGAAATTATTATTTTATTAACATGCAAATAACTATGGCATAAGAAACTTCAAAACGCGCGTTTGGGGTTTATTTCGAATAGAGATTTTTAAATCCGTTTGTTTCGCCTGTATGTACAGTATGTGGAAGGTTGGCATACCTTTTCAGTAACACATATATAGGACAAAATAGTTTAATGACCTATATAGATAATATATATCTTATATATCTGTAGATCTAACCAGGGTTCGTTAATTATTCTTATGTCAATTAGCTATCCGTTGTCTTTGATGACATACATGTGACATCTATATTATGATATCTGTATCGGTCGACCTATATTCTTATATATACCTACACAATACAATACGTAGTAACTTAAATAGGTCACATTGGTGAGACTTGTCCTATATAATAATGAAATTCTTTTATGAACTATTTTTGTCTAAAACCCGTTCAAAGTCATCTGGAGATGGTCATTAATAAAAAAAAAGATGACAGAACGTATAATTTTATTTCAAAGATATAGAGTTCTTTGTATTACATTTTACTTACATGATATACCTCTGTAGGTAAATACAATATAGTTCATCGTTTTATAATATTATATAGAATATAGTACCTTTATTTAACACCTATATAATATATTGTTAAATAATTATACAGCTCACAGTTTTCATGAAATACAATAGGTATTTTATTGATATTAATATCGTTTTACTTATATATAATAATCCCTATCTTTAAACCACACTTTATAGTATACCTTAGTATGAGTACAATGTAAGCCCAAATCAGCGCGTATCGGCAAATTTGGGTTGAACGTCCACTCAATACAACTTTTATGGGTCATTTAATTCAATATTAGGCTAGAACGAGGGAGTTGTGGCTGTTGTCTAAAATCAGGGCCAGATTACCCATGGAGCAAAGGCTCCAGGGCCTCCCACACTAGAGGGCTCCCCACATTAGAGCCCCCCCCCCCACAAAAATCTCAGTTGCGTCCAGCCCCCTCCTCTACAAATGCCATCATTCCATAGCAAATAACGCCAGAATGCGCTTATTTTGTGACAGAATTTTATTTTTTTTTCTGGGGGAGGTACTTCTAAATGGCTCCGCACAAATGCCTGAAATGCCAGGAAATCACGTTTCCGGCCTCCAATTTCTGAAAATTTCCAGAGAGAATACCCACCCAGACAAGGGCCGTATCTAGCGGGGGTACAGAAATAGCGCCCCTTCAATAAATTGACAACCTTTTTCAGGTTTACCCCACTAGTAATACCGTGTACAGGTTAATTAATAAAAAGAACGATAGATATAACTAGGGGGGGGGGGGGCTTGAGATTAATCTCGCAACCTTTCAGAGAGAATGACTTTATTGCTAGTGGTTGGATACTAAAGACAGTGATTCTCAAAATGTTATTCTCAAAATAGCCGAAGTACTGTTTTAACGGAACTTTATACTTCACCCCTATCCTTATTAAATATTGTGATTCACGGTATGCAGAAGGGTGTGCATGTTGGTAGTGTATTTTAACTGACAAATTGTATTTGCATTATCGCATGAATAATTTATCGGGATTGTCTTTAGCTAGAATAATACTATTTTTTTTTATTATAGTTTTGTCAGTAGCTAGCTGAAATGACAGTGTATCCCGCAATAAAAGGACTGTCTGTTAATCCGTACCCAGGAAAATATGCCAAACTTTCAATGATCCGATCCTGAACCTCGCAATTTCGCGCCTTCGGTCATTCAAATCTTTTTCTGACTAAACCACCGATTTTATCAGGCGTTCTAATAACGCCGCCGATTTGAATTGAGACCGATAGACGTTCCAGATTATTAATTTATGCCAAATGGAAAGAGTTGTCAGTTGACGCCCTCCATAACTTGTCTTTCGTCTGGGGTTCATTCAACAGACTAGATAAGATAAAATTTAATTGTAAGATTACATCCACCCATGGGGTGGTTATTTATTAATGTACAATGTTGCGTCACTTTGTAAATATAATACACATATTGCATGTATATCGAATGTATTCCGAATAATAAATCAATTCATCCGCCCCTGCTAAATAAGGCACTGGTGTAGCTTTACTGGTCCAGACGAGCCGTTGATTTTGTACATGAGACAGTGTATTCATGTTCTTTTTTTTCTGTCACTAGCTCCTTTTTTTTTGGGGGGGGGGGGAAATTGACATCCTGAATTAATTCAAGATCTGTATCAACGTCTTCTAGTTGTCATCATATCAACGTCTCCTATTCGTCACCACAGTTTCAACGCAGTTCATTGGTTTCCAACCTGTTGCTTCAGCGCAGCTCAAAAAATAATACTTGATTCCAAACCTACCTCTTCACTAGTTACCATACCCACTCATTTCCTGTTGAGCATTTTGGATACTATTTTGCCAGTTCTGACTAAAATCGTCAATAAAAAACCTTCAATCGGGAACGGTACCACTTAGCTTCAAAATGACAGTTGTTAAGCAAGTCCTCGCTTGACCCACAACTGTTGAAAAACTACCGCCCTGTATCTAATCTAACACTCCCCTCAAAGATTCTAGAGAAAGTTGTCAAGCAGCAACTGACTGACTACCTATAGACCAATCCGGGCTTTTGGATGAGTTTCAGTCAGCTTAACGCTACGCACACAGCACTGAAACAG
Organism: Patella pellucida; assembly: GCA_917208275.1. Classification (NCBI taxonomy): domain Eukaryota; kingdom Metazoa; phylum Mollusca; class Gastropoda; family Patellidae; genus Patella; species Patella pellucida. The sequence continues at coordinate 37,449,707 of OU795037.1, read as the reverse complement.
CTTTGGTTTGGGTCGTCGACGCTTTGATATCATCCGTCCATTCAGGAAGTATCAGCGTGCTAGCCCTTCAGATTCGTCGGCTGCTTTCGCCAAAATCGACCACAGCAACCTACTTGACCGATTTCAGAATCACTGCGGAATAGCTGGACCTTCTCTACAGTGGTTCGGCTCATATCTAACTAGTCGATATCAGTCTGTTGCCATTAATAACTATTCGTCAAAGCAAGTGCAACTATCCCGTGGGGCACCTCAAGGTTCAGTGTTGGGTCCCTTTTATTTACACTGTAAACAAAATTCTTTGGAAACCACGTCGATAGTTATAACATTCAGCACCACTGTCATGCTGATGACACCAAGCTGGTCGATAAATTTGACCTCGACACTGTCAGCCAGCTCCCCACAATTGGAAATTTGGAAAGTCGTCTAAACGGTATTCAGAACTGGATGTCCGCCAACATGTTAAAGCTTAACGACGACAAAACTGAGCTTCTCCTTATTGGACCTGGCCACAGAATTAATACCTGCATTGTGAAATCACTCAAAATAGGCAATTCAGATATACAGATATCAAATGTTGTGAAAAATCTTGGCGTGTTCTTAGATTCAAACCTCAGTTTTAACTCTCATAAACAATATCTGCAAAATTTGCCATTTTCATCTTCGAAGAATAGTACCAATCCATCATCTTATACCTGAAAGTGTAGCTGCTGCTCTGGCCCGATCATCCGTGCTGTCCAGAATTGACTACTGCAATGCCGTATTTTCTGGAGTAACTGATGAACAAATTTCCAAGTTGCAAAGGATCAAAAATCGTGCTGTACGACGTGTGACTAAAGCTAGATCCCATTTTAAATAATCTTCACTGGCTCCGATCGCGCGAGAGAATTGACTTTAAAACTCAGACATACAAAACATTAAATAAAACAGCACCTAGATATCTTCCTCTTCTCTTGACACACTACCAAGCAAAAAGGTCCGAGAGTATAAATTATTGTTAGATGTACCGGTTTATAAGATGAAGAAATTCGGTTCAATCAGGGACTTTTTTTAAATCAAGTGTGAAAACCTGGCTATTTAGGCACTATATAAATAACTCATGTGAACACTTTGATGCGTCTGGAGCATTCCCTGGTGGGATGAACTGTTGCGCAACATAAATTTTCTTATTCTTATTATTTATATCTATAACACTGTCTAGTCAACTGACTGAGCGTTTAATTCTCAGAATTTCTTGTTCCATTCACACGAGATGTGTCACTACACGACCTCCTGACCCAATTCTGAGACGAAGGTTTTTTTTCTTGAGGATATAAACAGTGGTTATTCTAGTAATAACACGTGATAAGAGGTATCGTATTTACTTCTGAAACGCTTCTTAAAGTGAAGTTAAGATAAGTCTGCAAGATAAACATAATATAGAAGATAGTGAAGGTATCTGGTTCTGAAACAACTTCTGTTTTATATGATTATTCAGGTCAAAGATAGTTTACTGTTTCAAGGAATTTTATCCTATTCTATTATCACTATATGAAGATTGCTATGAAATTTTCTTTAGCCAAAGACTTACAAAATGAATATTCAACCAAAACAAAACAACGTTGTACTTTCATGCTTCCTTTCTTAATACATAGAGTATTGTGGATAAAACTTCGCGAATGCAATGGGGTGTTTCATTAAAACTGTCTTCGTTGATTCTGAGGCAAACATGTGGTAACTTTAATATTTGTTTATGGTCACGTATGCAACGTGCAGGCGCGGATCCAATGGGGGGAGGGGCGCACCCGGCGCACGCCTCTCCCACCCTTATTCCGGAAAGCTGTAAAAAAAAACATTGTACCAACTAAAAAAACTGTAAATAAGGTGGGAGTTGTGTTTAATATTTGAAAATCAGATGCCAGGAAATCGCATATATGGAGTCTTATCTTTTAAAAAATTCTGGAGGAGGCCCCTCAAACCCTCCGCAGTTACTTAAATACGTAGGCTAAATGGTACCAAATAAGACCGATCATGGATATGCATTCCCTCACAGAATTTTACCTGTCATCTAGCTGTCCCTTGATAAGTGAGCCCTTAGAATATATATGCATTCTAAAGGGCTCACTTACCAAGGGACAGGTAAAGTTATGTAAGCAGCATGATTTCTGAATCAGCATGACCAGATTCTAAAAAAAATCACGCTCATCTTGATGATTCTGTTCCTGATGATTTTGCAGACGAAAGCCTGAAAATAGGGTGGGAGTTGTGTTTAATATATGAAGATCAGATGCCAGAAAATCGCATATATGGAGTCTTATCTTAAAAAATATTATGTGGGAGGAACCCCAGACCCACCGCAGTTGTTTCGCACCCGCGGCGCTCATAATTCTGGCCTCGCCCTCAAATTACGCCCCCCCCCCCTTTCGTAATATCCTGGATCCGCCCCTGACTTGAGCTGATAATCTAGAAGGTATGGTCAGAAGTTGGGGGACTCTTCAAAGCAGATGACATATTCAGAGCCGTGTTAAGGCATGGGCAGAGTGGGCACGTGCCCAGGGCCCCGCGCTCTCAAGGGCCCCGCGCTTCGACCAACCACATTTTTTCTGACTTTTTGTAGTACTGAGATACTTGTGGTTTAAGACTTGCGACAACTCGCACAATATCAATCAATCATACTGTGATTGTATTTCCTATGCTACTGTATTGGAACGCTGCGGTCGCATGGATACCGTGTGACCGGGTTCGGCCAATCATGACGCTAACACTGGCTGGTGGCGGAGAACAGCGACTACAGGTACAGTGCTCGGTTGTGCTCGCTGGTCTGTATACGTCTGTGATCGGTCAGTGGCCTATGCCAGTCGTTCCATTCGCGTCAGAACTGCGAAACTCGAAGAATCAATCTAACGGTAACGACCAGCTACGCGTATTCGTAACCGTACACGTGCAACTGCGAAACCTCTCTGTCTCGACTATTATTACATCGCTCTGTGCAGCAGGTCGCGGTCCCAGCATTGACACAGCGACATCCTCTGTAGCGTGAGTGTCTGTTCGCCATCCAAAAAGCGAGGAAAGCTCGTTTTTAAAAATGTGATATCAGATGAATGCGATAAAAGTTCCATTTTTAAGGTGAAATAAAGGCGTTATTATTTCATTTCGGCGTGGCGCACACTTTCCCATCGGTTCGACTGTTCGACGCTTTAGCGACTAGATTGCGTGGCAGATTTACGTGGCTGGATGATGTCTTCAGATTTCGAGCGGTACCTCAGGACACGAAAAAGGCCCCGCGAAGTCCGAGTGCCCAGGGCCCCGCACTTCCTTAACACGGCTCTGGACATATTAATTTGTTTTAAAACATATTTTATTATATACTAGAACATAAATACAGTACCAGTACAAACGGGTTGGGACAAAAGTAACGAAAATTTACCGATACCCTCTCCACATGTACATGTAAATTTTAGCTGACAGTTATAATAATACAATTTCTAAGGAAAAAAGAAGAGAGAAAAATGGAAGATTTAAGTGTTATAATAAATAATTTAAAGGGGCTAAATAATTAACATTTGGGACCTAGAAATTCACAAAAGTGGGTCTCAACGCAAATAATACTGTAATATGAATGTATATAAACTGATTTACATTCAATGGTTTCCGTTTTTACTCCAATTTCAAATCAGTTATATTCGGCGAAATAAGCCAGCAATGTCAACCGAGTGCAAATTTCTAGTGTCTGGTTATTCTAGTCTACATACGGCCATTTGATTTGATGCAATGTATCTAACCTCGTCGCTCGAGTCTCTCATCACAACTGGGACTGTAGCGCATTATGGTACGGTACACCATTCGTGTACCAATGTTAAAAAAATTATTTTATCTTAAATATCGGATATCAGAAGCTCATCTTTTCCCGGTAAGTTTATATCGCCTAATGAAAGCTAAGTAATGTTTGTATATATCTAAGGAATCTCACTGAAGGCTATAGTGTCGTATTTTGAAATTCAATATGAGAACCTCAGCCTTACGAATAAAAATAGAAAGGGGGGTAAATGTTTTTTCGGGTGTCTCAATAATATCCTTAAATATTATTAGGAGCCACGGTGGCTAAGTGGGTAAGACACTGTCTCACTAGCCTGGGGTCGCGTGTTCCATCCCTGCATTGACCGAGGAAATCCGTCGGGATGCTTCCGACGCCGCTTCCTTTTGTCAGTGGTGCAGGACAGATCGGACGAAAAAAACCCGAGGTGCCTACTCTTATATACTGCACCACTGCACTGCACTGACGAGAAGAAACCACGCTGAAAAATCGGGAGGAACTTTCTCGGCCAACACCGGGATCGAAACCAGGACCTCCTGGTTAGCGAGCTAACGCCTTACTCACGGAGACACCGCGGCTCTCATGGTATAATTATCATTATTGGAATGAACAATTGGTCATGATTACCAAATAATGTACTATAAAGTAAGAGAAGCTGGTATTTGACTATAATATTGATAAGTAGCTTGGAATGAAAATAATGTAATGTTGTATTTTTGATTGTTCTTGACATCGTGGTTGTAATTCATAAAATACAAACATTACTCACAGAAAGACACACAAAAAAAATGTAATATCCGCACTGGTATCTGTTAGATTTTACGTGTTTAAACACCCTCGAATGTCGTAATATTGTAGATGTATGTTCTTCTGATATACCATTCTGTTCAATGCCAAGCTTTCAAATTACAATTTGTGAAAATTTAGTTTAATTAGATTATTGCTATTTTCCACAGGGGCCAAATTCCCCACAAGAAGTCTTATTCCTTCTGTAATCTACTCTTACCAATCACTTTCTTAATATATACAAATTGAAGTTAAAAAATTCTGTTCTTCGCGATCGATTTTCTAAATGTATATTAAGTTTTCTAAATTATCTTCATTATCCCGGAGGTGCAGAGTATTAGGACTATAAACCTCATTTCTAGTTTCATTCATTCATTTAAATAAGTAATTGAATCTCACTTGATTCGTAATTATTTTAGAATCCGATTTCAGTGTGAGCCGCGATGGGTCAGTGAGTAAAGCGCTGCAGACCCCGTGTTGCCAGAGAAATTCATTCGAGATATTCCAGCGTGGTTCCCCTTGTCAGTGGTGCAGGGTGGAGGGTTTCCACGACAAGGGACATCGTCTAGTCGTTCGGGTGGGAAGAAAAGCGAGGTGCCGTCTACACGTTGGAATGCACTTAAAATAACCTTAAAAGTTGGAATACGAATATAAGAGTTTACCGTAATACCGCTGTCCGAACAAATTCCCCACCCCCATAGCACACTGCATGTATGCGCGTCCGTCATTATCCCGGATGGAACAGACACGTAGGACGTTAAACCCCGTTTAAATTTCTGATTTCAGCATTGATTAGTTTAAATAAAGGGGAAGAGATTTTGCATGTTACAGAAAAGTGTGTTAAAGTGACATGAAATTGATTTAGAATGAAATGAGGATACCAATGAAATAATAATGAAACAAATGACCAGGTACAGACCTACAAGTATACGACCTTTAAATTAGTACGATATTGTTATAGAGGGGTTAACATCAAAGGTGGTGACATAACTATAAATGATGTAACACAAGTCTTCCAAATTTTACATATTACCCAGAATAAGTGGCAACCTAACCATAGTTATCCTTTGTTACTTGAAATCTCCTTAATCTTCTTCTTCTCTTATTTTACGCCATGACGATTCTTGAAAGAATGAGTTGAAAAACCCCTGTCTTTAAGTTTTGGGCAACTGGCCATTCTTGTTGTGCGGGGTAGGATGTCTCGACATGTTACATCACTCAACTCGGTCAATAAACTTAACCTTACTCTTCTAGTCATCCTTCCTCCATCTCTCTCCATTAAATGTCGCTTGGTTTCAATTTTTGTCAGTTTTTATATTCATTTTCCCCGAAAGCGCATGTGCTTGATCCCGAGTCAATGCCCGTGGAAATGCAGATCCAGGGGTCTTTTGTTCCATATCGAAATAAAGATAAAACGTCGAAATCCTAAATACAATATACATGTACTATAATATTAGGAGACATCGTTAAAATATTGTGCCTCCGGTCTAAAATTTTCCGTTGTAAGGCACTCTGTGGCATAAGGAAAGCATATTTAGGAAGATATATTTTAATGACGGATTAACTGACTGATACATTTCGAATAATATAGATTACATGTAGGATACCTGATGTCATGACGATTGTAAGCACTATTTGTAATTTAAGAATGAATCATCTTAACTATATTGTTGTATATTTGTAAGTAATTCATTTGACACCAATTTGCGTGAACAAATGTATAATCACACCTGTATTTTAACTCCCACGCAGTAACTAATACCTTCACTATCAATATTTATATTATTCATATCAGAGATCCTCTTAGCTGTCATAATACATTTACCACGTGAGACTGTTTATCTATTAGTATATATTAGTAGTCGTAACTCTCCGTTAGCAACCTCGCCCCCGTCGGAAAACTCCTTATATGGAAAACGATGACGAAAACTTCCTAATATGTAAAGCAATGGAGCGCAACTAAAATAATCGCCTTAATGAGGTTTACAGCAGTCGGGGAGCTAATGAATTGAACAAAGGCGGATAGAAGAATTATAAGTAAGTCTTTTGCAAGGTATTGCTTTATTTAAGCGTTAATTTAACTGGTATATGAAACAAAAGATTGTCAATAAAGGACAACAACAGCAGCCATGTTGTCAACCCATGCTTCTAAATATAAAACGTGTGAACTAATATAACTGGGCGTGACTTGTTTCGTATTCAGCCAAACGTAGCCAGATTGAAAAGAGAAGTCGGCTGACTGTGTTAAGTTTACAAAGACTGCCTTGTGACCAAACCAAGAGGGTATACACACTGAGTAGTCATTCTGAGCCTTTCAGTGTTGAGTTAGGATTGGACGGGGAAAGTTTACAGCTAAAGACGTTAGACGACAACCACGTTATTGATTTTCCCCAAGTTGTTAGGATTCAATGTACAGGTAAACCTTTACTTACATATTGATATATAAAATATTTATCGTATACTTACTGTAGTATTATTTAAACATTGAATTTAAATATTGTATTGCCACGTTTTGATTTGAAGTTAGACAGGTCTCGTTCCACTTCCAATGTCGTATAGGTGCAGACAGAACTATTATAAATCATGTAGGTCACCGGTCGTTCTCAGACACACAACATTCCGTGTATATAGGACAATCAGTGAGCCAAGTATAATATATAATTATCACTAGACATGTCTTTAGAATATACTATACTATTACCTATATTATATGTCATATAATACTTATATACACCTGTTTGACAGTATATCTAATAACTACCAAACATCAAAGAGAATAAAATCAATATTGATTATATCCCAATTCAGTATATAATTATACAATATCAACTAAATTTACCATGATTGTTAATACAAAAAAACTATTTAATAGTTTGTATTTCAACACCTTTTTGGCATCTGGGAGTTTATATGACGCTCATTGTTCAAACGTTCACAATATTGAATATATATTTAAACCCCCAAAACGATGTCGAGCTGCTGATAAAATTCAAAATGTTTAAATTCAAATAGTGTCTTTTAAACTGTGACAAGTCTGCAGCATGTTTGAATTATATTTATTCATAACTCAGTTTATAAAGTAAATGTACACGCTATTTTCTCTATGGGGTTATATATAGACGAAAAAATTGAAGATAAAATTTGCTAACAGCTGTGCAATATTTAGATAAAAACTCGATTATCACAACTGGGCCACTTTTGCAATCGGAGAGTTAATGTTTCCGGTAGCTGGTAGCTGTGAGGGAAGTATGACTTACAGTCTAATATAATATGACCTATCCCCTATACCTCAGCCATCATACAGTGTTAGTGACTGTCAACACTCGAACGTATTGTCATTTGGGCAGCTAACGTCTAGTTACAAATCATCGGCTTTTTGAGTTTGAATACGGATTGACAGTGACCGTTGGTAATTGATAAGGTATAGCTAAACTATAATTTAAAGTCTTCTTTCACTCAATACATGGTTATAAGAAATTAAAAGTATTTTCTAAAAGTTATTAGTTATCGCGTTGGGTAATTTTAATTTTGATTATTTGTCATATTGAAATTTCCATTTGGCACATCCCTCGGGGCTTTAAAAGTATTTATCGTATTTGAAACAAGAACTGGCCTTATTGTTTTGTTTAATTCCTATAGTATTTAGTGTGATTATGATATTTTGACTAGAGATGACTAATAATTGTAAACATGTCTGGTGACTTTCAATACACGATGTTAAACTTGCACGTGTTTCTCATTTCAGGTTTGTGTGACTGTCACCGTGTCACAGAGTTTGAGATAAATGTACACCGACCAGACATCAACACTCAAATCGGATTATTATTGTAATTGGTTTAGACGACCATAGCCGACTGGTTCAGACATTGAATAGACCTATCCATGACTATAGAAGTATAATATATATATAATAGGTATACGTATTGTATGGCCAAAATTTACAGTTCAATCTTCAAAACTTAGTACGTCAGTTGAAATTCGACTGACGATCGACCAAATAGTCTTGTCAACTCAAGAATTGTAGATGTCGGTTGGTTTGTTAGAACCAGCTATTTACAGTACAAGCCCAATGAAGGAATTACGTACCCGTGTGAATAAAAGTGACAATGCTCGTGGACCAACCGAGAGTGACCAGTTTGACCCCAACTTTATTATATATGATAATACTACCGATACAACATATCTACGTGGTAGATTATTAGGAAAGGTAAGTTATTTAAATAAAACTTCAACTTATAGTGGTAAATATGCACACTTTGACGTATTTTACTGATTTCGGTGATGACGTAACCGCCATAAAACACAGCCATGTCAACAGAGGCAAACACCATCTGGGAGTTTTCGAGCCACATCGGCGATGGTACAGAGACCAACATCCCCTGTATCTGTACCGGGACTGAACGCCCCCCCCCCCCCCGAGTTTTCTGTAATTGACTTCTGTGTTATTATTTAATTATTGCTTAACTGTGTCTCCATATATATCCCTATTTAAAACATTCAACTCTTAATTCATATATTAAAAAAGTACAAATCGTCTTTTAAGATTTTATAGTTCATAATTACAATACAGATGGGTTTATAAGTATGCTAATCTCTAGGGGGTTAGAAATACAAATTTCATTCTTTTTTATCTTTAAACATTATAATATTACATCAACTTTCATAATATATCATAATACTTATTAAACATGTGGCAATGTTACCAATAATATCATACTGCAGACAGGTTCAAAGACGGTGTTCAATCAAGCATAAAATCAAGTTTACGTGGGTATATCAACAAGCTTATGCTTATAACATCGGAAATACATACGTCAGTGATGCTTGATAGGAAACTATGTCCCTATTACTCATTCGTTAGAATAATTTGTGTATGTGACATGGTATATTATAGTAGACCTTGTACTTTGACAGTTTTAAGGAGAAAGTAATTGACACTTTTCGATGGTAGAGTGACTTGTCTCGATTTACATACGTACAAACCTCCCATTAGCAGACAAGTATCGGTTTAAAGCATTCACATGTGTAGGCATTGTCCATATGTCCCAATTAAAATTTCTGAAAACATTAACATGGTTCACGTAACAATTGAAACAAATATATTTTTTTAATTAATTAGTCTCCTTAAACAGAACAAGATCCACTTAAAACACCTGCTTTCCCCAATTGATATCAACAGTAGCAATTAAAAGCATTTTTTGAATTTTTTTTTTAACATTTTACAATAATAAAGTATCGATAAACGTTTTTGTTACAGAAATTATTGCCTTAGGACTTCAAAAGAAATGTTATGACGACATATGTATATCAAATTGAAATATTGCAGTTAATAGCTTGTTTGATTATATCGAATCCCGATCCTGTATTATACACGAATTTATCGAATTCCGTTCCTGTATTACACAAAATTGTGTTTGTTGATATTTTTTTAACCTGAATTATTAATATAACCAAAGTTCTACATATAGGGTTTGATTTGTGATATTATCAGGTTACTAAATTTTGAAAATATCCGGGTTCGGATTCACTACAATCAAACACATCCGACACGTAATCATGCGTAATACCCACAAAGTAATGAATCCAACATGACAAAACTCAAATAATTACAGGCTATCGTTGTGTAATATAAAATCGAGTAACTTTCTAAACGTGTTCATTTTAAACAGATAGACCGGTTATAACAATTATTGTCGTTAACTAGAAAATTGATTTCATTTATTATTCAAATTATGACAAATAGAAGAAAAATGAAATAATTCATGCCTGAGTTGGCAGATGTATGATTAGATTTCATATTGATATTTCCACTTAACCGTATTATCACAAAAGAACCAACAGTTACAGTTAGTTAACTCCCAGAAACAATTGATTTTCGTTTTGCATACTTAGCAAAGTTTAAATAATTCGTCTCCGACATAACACATTTCAATTTTCCGGCCCGAATTTATAGATCAAAAAGGTGAAAGCTATTTTAAATTGTGCTTTTGTCCCAAGTTGACCTCAAGTCATAGTTCGATATACACATTTCAATTTGACGTCTGATAAATGACTAAATGTCCTTGATGATATGTGTATCGGTTTTAATCAGTTGAAGTTTTGATTGATTGTGAACGCTATCAGAAAATCACATCTCATACTCTTTCATCTTTAAAGTCTGTGCGTCATATATATTTTCAGAACATATCAAATTTTCCATGGCTTAATCCAGTCCAAACTCTACTCAAATTTGTTATTTAGCATTAATTAATTAAAATAACAAAATCAAATGATCTAGCGAAAATGATTACCATATCCCGATACCGTTTATATTGTCTACAGACGATGCCGAATATTGACAAGTTTTCAATTTATCATAAATTATAATTGTAAGTAGTGTTCAAACAGAATTAAACGGCTTTTTGAGATTCAGCTTCTGCATTATTCTAGTTTGCAAATGATTACGCAATTCCTTAAATGACATTCCGAGAATTGAACCGTTCATCTCATATTCAAAATTAAAATCAAGAGTAAGCAACCAAATAAAATATATACGAAACTACAAAACGCCTTTTGAATTTTACCTGTCTACGATGATCATATATGTGAATAATACACAGGAAGGAATAAGGGGGTATTTATATGTTATATTGTATAACGTGGGTGATTGTTATTCCAGGTATGTATAGAATTACTCTAGGCCTTATGAAGTAGTATTATCTACAGGTGACTTTTATTTGTATAAGTAATTTGTATGTGTGAAAAGAAACACTGAGACACTGTATTCATAAATCAGAACACACACATCAATAATGTTTTATACTTTATATCTGAGGGGTCATAAGAATCTCAACTCCAGAACCCAATCTACACGAACTTGTGGCATTAAAAGTTTATGAAAGATAAACAGTTATGGAATAAATCACCCATGAACAAAATCTTCCGAATCTAGTTGATACACACCATTGTTGTTGCAATAGTTTACGTACATGCATAATACACATATATGTTAAGAAGATAATAACTTATATTATTACATGTATAACGTAATGAGATTAGTGAGGGTTTAGTGTCATGGTGATAGATCTTTAATATTTACACATAAGTACTTAAATCTAACAAGAGCTTAACAAAGTAACCAGTATAATGATAGATTCAAGACAATGACTTCAAATTAAACAATAACCCAATTGTACTTTAAGACTTTAATGATTCGACACTAAAATTCTTATACCAATATTCCAGTTTGAATTAAGATTTATTAATGAGCCGAAATATAGATAAAATATATAGTTGTTACTATTTGGTCTTAGTTATGTCTCGGTCGTCTTTAATAGAAAGGCCGACCATAGGGTTAATAGTTTACCAACGCAGACTTGGGGAACACTTAGTTCATCATAATGTATTAAATATCCCCATTTTATCATGTCTTATCACAGACATCAGTACATTCCCTCCACCCTTTAATTAACTTAAGCCGACATGGATGTGGTTTAACGTCCGGGTGGACGAAACAGCAACTAATGGCAGTCAAATTAGTACAAATACCCATCACTATCATTAATGGATACATTATCGGCATCAAGTATTTTAATGTAAATTAAGTGAACAGTGACGTATCTACACTTTGACTTAGCATAACTTCAACCATTCTACTGAAACCGGTTTAACTTTATAAAGTCAAGTATTACCAAGCTGGTATCAAAGTTAATAACACGCTTGCTTTTACATGTTATTAACTATTGCATAATGTAATAATTTATGTTTAACGAAGATGTCACGATTACGTCGTTATTATGCTACTGGTGTTTACTCTATCTACTTAAATTCCAATTCATCATTTCCATGTTAGAATTTATGGTCTTGAAATTGAAGGAAATAAATTGTCATGCAGAAATTGCTGGCCTTACTTCTCTGTATGAGACCGCATTAGTCGATTGGTGAAAATGAGAATTTAAATATCGTCTGTAAATGTTAACCTGTTTTGAAATGCATCATCACATACTAAACTTAGGCTGTCTGTCTACAGTAGCCCCGCTTGAGAAAGTACACTAAGCTGATTGGGCGACATTTTAAGTCCTAAACCGACGATTTTAGTCGAAAACACTAAGTATACTTAGATAATGTGTTAACTAGTGATTCTGTTGCAATTTGTGTATGACAAATTAAATGTGCAACGGAGAAGAACTGCATTACAAAACAGTATACTAGTTTGTATACGCCCACAGTGGAAATGTGGTCGTATGTTGCCGTCGCCCCGCCCGTCTGTCGTCCACAATTTCTTGTGAACGTTCTAGAGACTAAAGTTAATATACGATTGACTTTAAATTTCTACACTGTGTTTAAGGTCATGGGACAAAGACGTCTATTGATTTTCAGCGATATCTGATAATTACTGCCAGAGTTATGGTCCTTGCTCACTTCAAAAATGAATTATGATAACTAGAGCAGCTAAATCCATGATATTAAAAGTTTCGTATACTAAACGTTTGCATGGAGGAGAACTTTATGAAAGCCAAACAAATTCTAATGATTTTCTGATAATTACTTATTGAGTTGTTACTCTTAATTAGATTTTGGTGTATTATAAATGTTTCATTACCGAAAAAAGTAAAAATAGGCGACAACTCTTGACTGCCCGGACTATTTAACTGCTATGGGCGTATGTTTCGTTGCCTGGCAACTTATCTTTGGATATGTCGACCATTTAGGGCAGTGATCCATTCTCGAAATATGAAGTATATTGGAAATTTGTGTGCATCATCAGTGTCACTCACTTTGTGATAAATTGGCATGGACTTATCAGTTAATTAGTCAGATTGCCTTACAACTTCTAGATAAATTCTACCTCAAAACTACCACAGTGGCATGGTAGATCATTATCTTTAATAATCTGGAAGATTTTCCACGGTTGATTGGACGTCGTATCTACATGTAAGATTCTAGACAAAGTAGGGGCGTTTCTATATTTTCTGAAAATATAGCGCTGTTATTATATGGCTTGATTATGAAACCTAGACGCGCCGTTAGTCCATTCCTGGCCACGACTTTTCACGTCTTTTTGAACTGTATTAAAGGGTCACCATATCTAAACAGATTTTTGTGGCTTTACTTTATGTTCTTTTTTGTGTGCAATTGCTGTATTTGTTTGAAGACCGTATTCTATCCTTGTACGCACTATGGTACTTATATGAAGACTAAGACCCCCTTGCCCTTTCTGTCTGGATGGAATATGAACAAATTGTGGCGATATTATCTTGTAACAACATCAAATGGTCCAAATATATTAGCTTATCTTGTCACACCTTTTACTCATTACGGTAGTTTTAGCAAACATTAGCCAGTTTATATTAGAGACAGTTTTTTTTATATACCGTACTATGTTCAACGGGTACTCAAATACTCCTTGATACTTAGACCAACTTGACCCAGTTTGATTCAATGATCATCTTTTCATTACACGCAACTCACAATGCGCATTACTTACAGTAGTGTATTATTCATTTTTGTCCCTTCCCTTTTTAATTATACGCCCACATTGAAATGTGGTCGTATATTGCCGTCGCCCCCGTCCGTCCGTCCGTCGGTCCGTCCGTCGGTCCGTCCGTCCGTCGGTCCGGCGTCCACAATTGCTTGTGGACGCTCTAGAGGCCAAAGTTAATATTCGATTGACTTTAAATTTATACACAGTGTTTAAGGTCATGAGATGAAGAAGCCTATTGATTTTCAGCGATTTCCGATAATAACTATCAGAGTTATGGCCCTTGATCACTTAAAAAAATCTTGTGGACGCCCTAGAGGCCAAAGTTAATAATCGATTGACTTTAAATTTATACACAGTGTTTAAGGTCATGAGACGAACAAGCCTATTGATTTTCAGCGATTTCCGATAATAACTATCAGAGTTATGGCCCTTGATCACTTAAAAAAATCTTGTGGACGCCCTAGAGGCCAAAGTTAATAATCGATTGACTTTAAATTTATACACAGTGTTTAAGGTCATGAGACGAACAAGCCTATTGATTTTCAGAGATTTCCGATAATAACTATCAGAGTTATGGCCCTTGATCACTTAAAAAAATCTTGTGGACGCCCTAGAGGCCAAAGTTAATAATCGATTGACTTTAAATTTATACACAGTGTTTAAGGTCATGAGACGAACAAGCCTATTGATTTTCAGCGATTTCCGATAATAACTGTCAGAGTTATGGCCCTTGATCACTTAAAAAAATCTTGTGGAGGGTTTAGAGGCCACAGTTAATATCCGATTGACTTTAAATTTATACACAGTGTTTAAGGTTATAAAATGAAGAAGCCTATAGATTTTCAGCAATTTCTGATAATTACTGTCAGAGTTATGGCCCCTTATCACTTAAAAAAATCTTGTGGACGCTCTAGAGGCTAAAGTTAATAACCGATTGACTTAAGATTTATACACAGTGTTTAAGGTCATGAAACGAAGAAGCTTATTGATTTTCAGCAATTTCCAATAATTACTGTCAAAGTTATGGCCCTTGATCACTTCAAAAATTCTTGTGGATGCTCTAGAGGCCAAAGTTAATATCCGATTGACATAAAATTTATACACAGTGTTTAAGGTCATGAGACGAAGAGGCCTATTGATTTTCAGCATTTCCGATAATTACTGAGTTATGGCCCTTGATCACTTTCAAAAATCTTGTTGACGCTCTAGAGGCTAAAGTTAATAACCGATTGACTTTAAATTTATACACAGTGTTTAAGGTCATGAGACGAACAAGTATATTGAGTTTCAATGAATTTAGATAACTTGAACAGCATGGAGGAGAACTTTATCAAAGCCAAACAAATTCCAATGATTTTCTGATAATTACATAATGAGATGAGTTGTTATTTTTAATCAGATTTTAGTGTATTATAAATGTTTCATTACCGAAAAAAAGTAAAATATGCGACAACTCTTGTTGACTGCCCGGACGATTTAGCTGCTGTGGGCGTATGTTTCGTTGCCTGGCAACCTATGTTTCAATAAATGAGAAGACGCGTAAAGACTTTATTTTGTGGGTGTTTCTTAACTGAAGCATGAACATGGGATCATTCTCTGGACGAGGCAAAGAGATATGACCGATGGGTGCAGCGTTTCTTATAAACAATACTATTAAAGCTGAGTACACAAACCACTCAACCGAAACTTTGCTTGCGTGCTTTGTTTTGATTCTGTAATCAGTCACCCACGAAATTCACCGAAGAGGTTTGTCATTTTTTGACAATTAGTAATACTTCACGACAAACAATCCCACATATTGTCGCATATTCACTTCTCTAAAATGACCTTTGACAATCCTCTTATCGTCTTGGTATGTAATTAATGTGATGAAGGATAACACTTTGAACTAAATTACATTATTTTTTTTATCCCTTTAATGTTTGATTCGAAAGTATGTGCACCGACATGCGAGATGTAACACACAGGTACTGATGACGACACATACAACTATCCTCTGTCGATCAGTTAACAAACTATTGCAAGGGTAAAAAAAAAGCACCGTGAGAAAATATTACGGAAAGAATATGAAACCTCAAAATTTTCAACGATCAATATTAGTGAATATGTGATATGAAGAAAAGTGGCCATCTGTTGCAAGCCCCTTGAATATAAATTAAGACTTTGCAAACCATATGTTACAGCATAAACAGGAGTTAAGTCAGTGTGCTAGATTGGTTTTAGGTTTATTTTAGGACAAATAAAGTACCGTCATTCAAATCGACATTATAGCTTTCAAGGTCTGATTTGGACAATGAAATCAAAAGCTATTTCAGAGTCTCTACAGAACAGACTCAATACAAATATCAAGTGGTAGATAATTGTGTTGACTGTGACCAATTTGACATCAATAATAAAAGGTAGTCTTCTTCAGACTCTAAATGAATGTTAGTGTATGAATTACCTTTTACTCTCTCGAATTACTTACAATATCGTAAAAAGCTAATTAAACCCTATTGGTTTACAAATGCCGTACATTACCAACCGCTGTTGACGGTGGGAAAGTTATTTCGTTGCTCGAGGAAATGTGTTTTTCATTCACACACAGTCTAGCAGGAGAAGATATTAAAACATGTGTGCACGCCATTGGTTTTTCTGTTAAAGAGTTGTTGCGTTGTTGTCAGTCAATACTATTTAACATGTGTTTTCATTGCCTTGCAACAGCTGACAGAAACCGTAAACTATGAGCGTTTCGCATCACTTATTTTCTGTGCCGTTCCCATTGCACTTTGCAATGTTTTCTGTCTGTAATCGTTGTTTTAATAACCAGGTCAAATCATAGAAAAAAGACAAAGAAGTCCCGAACATATGAAAAACATGTACTGTTAGCTAGTTTTATTAAAAGTCTGCATAAAACCCAAGTGGTTTTTCGCGGAAATGGTGTTAGCGATATCACATCGGTGGAAACACTCAAATAAATTTTCATATTAATAATTATGTTAATATTCCAAAATAATCCATAGGTTTATAATATCCACTGCTTCTTGAAAATGACACAAGTTTAACACCCAACTGGGCTAATGAAGGCGGGTATACCTCATGCAGTGTGCTATTAGGGAAATTATTCCGGTACTATAGCGGTTCCGTCAACCCTTCATCGGATTACAGCTATCAAGGGTTCTTTTGTATGCATATTGACGATTACACGGGCATACCTTCGTCTTTCATACCATACGAAGGACTAGACACCCCTTTTTTGCACCACTAACGAAGGTGAAACTAGGCGAAAAGATCACGTTCTTGAACAACACCGGGATAGACCTCGGGATCACAACCCATAATCCAGACAATGATTAATTGACAACCCCACGAAAATTGATATGATAAAAATAAGACCACCAATATAACATTTTTAAATCCTAATAACCTAAATATCCTTGAGGGATTAAATTCGGTTTTCAGATGAATCCCAAATTCAATAGGTTTTTTTGTGGGGGTTGAGATAAAAACTAACGGATAGATTTGAATGTATGATGGATTAATCCACCTATAACCTCTTACACCCCAACAAAGGTCCTTGATTTTTGAACAGACCTCTTCCGGTGTTATGAGGACCTGCTCAAATTTTATGGTGTGTATAGTGTTGTTTGGTCGAGAAAAAAAATAAATTACTTCCGTTATAATAAATTAGTCTGTAGACGCCTTATCTCTTTGATATTAATACTACCTTGAACTTATTTATCTGTAAAACGATACGTTTTACCTTATCAACTTCTAAAAGCTCATAAACTGGTGTATTTATGGTTGCCCATGGCAGTACTATCAGTTTGGAAAGTCTACATCGTTATAAGTGTGATCGTCTGTTTGAGTTGCTGGGGTAGGATAATAAACAGAAGATCTTTGGACAGGAAAATCAAGTTGTCTTCGTGCTTAGCTATGAAGCGGAAATAATTTTACAAGAATTTTGTCTACACCTGTTGTTGTACATAAAGATTATCTTTTTTTGATATAAATATCAAATATTAACTTTATATGTATTTTAATTTCTTTCTTAAAAGTACTACAAAGATATCTTATCTTTTATATAGGCGCCACGGGGGAGAATCAAATCCATTTCAGAAAATGGTTTCTGAAATTGTATTTTGATCAATATTTGTCGGAATGATTTCGAATAAAATTAATATCTTCAGTTATAATGACAGAAACGGTAAAAGTAGAGTCACGAGAACTGTCCCAATATTAAGGTAATAGGGTAAAATGAAGACTAATTGTTACTATCAGAGGTCTGATGATTTTATCTGTTTCAAATGAAATCTATGGATGCAACTCCATTTAGTATCAATTGTAAACCATGATAAGGATGGGTCGTAGGCCCTACATTGATATACATTTAAGATAAAGTTAAACAATTTAATCGGGTGTGTCTGACATTGAAAGCATGTACCACTGTGTATATAATAATAAAGCACCTGGTTGGTACAAAAATTTACGGTGAACTCGCACTGCAGAAAATCTATGATGTAGAGAAAGCATATTCCCACCAACCCCGTACTTGATACTCGTTATTATTTAATATATTTGCTTTCGGAAGACGAGACCTCATGGCTCTTGACGAAGTTACCAAAGGGGATAATCCCGGAGCTAGAGATTTGGGTAGTTTATGAAAGTGCAACACAAATTCGTAAGCTTTAAGGAGTTGTACCAACTTGACGATACAAGCAGATAAATTCATTACACATGATTATATCGTTTAACTTGTTCCTTCCATGGTGATAAAGCGGAGTTTGTATAAATATAGGACATCAATGGCTGTGTATTTTAACCAGTAACCAACCTAATATAGACAAGATGAATAGTAAACCCGAGTTGATGTATCGAGTTATTAAGAGGGGATCGTGAATACGTTGAAAGCAATCGTATTAGAAAGTAAGACTGGTGAGTAAATAAGCTGATTGTCCTCGAGAGAGTTAACCACACCACACCTTGAACAACTCACAACTACACCGGATGTTCACTTGTAAACATTTAAGGCGACCCCCAGAAGACAGAAAATTAACCCTCATATGTCAGGTCATAGCTCAGCCCGTATCAACCATGGGCAATACTTCATCGATTAATTCTTTATTCTAGGAAACTAAATTGAGATGTAAATGCATTATTTATGGCCACATTAAGTCATGTATTCTCATGGTGATGATTTGGGGGTTTGTCTAGTACGATATATGGGGTGGAATTAGAAATCTGCGTTGTTAAGAAGAAAAAAATGAGCCCAAATAACTTTCAATAAAACTCAATGTTGTTTGTATCTTAAACGACGCGTTGGTGTAAGATTATAATCACTGATTAACTGTTGGAAGCTCAGGGGAGTCTTGTATTCATTCAAAAACTTTCACAATGCTACAAACACCGACGAGGTCTTTGTACTTTATGAATGGATTGCTTGGCACGGTGAAAACGGCACTGAGTGCGGTATGACTTAAAGCCCCAATAACACTCTTGTTGTAACTGAATAATATGCCCAAATCATTATTCTGGTCAACAAATTGTACAATTTTACAATATTCCAATTAATTGATGATACAAATGTCATCTTAACACACCGAAAAAAAAATTGGAAAAATTCAACTACATGGTTTTAAAAGCTTACGTAAACACTTTAAAATGCAACTAGGATTTAAACATATTTTCGAACCCTCTGGACAAGTAAAATAGGATGTAATGGATAATTTACACAAAAGGTAGGACACTTAAACATCTAGTAGTTAGAATAAGGCTAAAAAGAAATTCTGGACCTGTCAAGCCAGCAAGAGAGTTATTGTCCCTTTAAAAAAATTCATTTCATGCGCACTAACCAGATCGGTACGTTTGTTATACCCTATTACTCTATTGGCTTTTTTTTATCACCCTTATAATTGCGATCACTCATCATTCAATATCAGAATAAAATGTTTTATAATTGGAAAATTGGCTTATTGAAATAATGTTAAAACTGTCCAGTGGAATTGTATAAAACGAATTCGTATTTGTTAAGCCTCACAATACATTCTATTGCTCTATATTTCGTATCTACATATTTAATTATATATGTGTATATGGTAACATAGGATGTATTATAATTGATGACTGCATGATAAAGGTCACGGGTTATTAAAGTCTAAACTTGTTTTATAATATACACCAAGCAGTGTGTCATGAATAACCCCAATACAGCTCTGTCTTGCATCTGAGTTTCGTATCGTGGGAACCAAACAAAGACGACAGAAGTTGCATATGTATATTATCTACACATACAATTCCCTTCATGTGTCATGAAACATAATAGTGTTGAGAATTTGTATCGACAGAACATGTGTATATGTCACTAACTGACCCAGTAGTTTATCCTATCTTATATACAACTATTCTACCACTAGCTATAGTTTATCTAGATCAAATCCTGAGAAAACCATCATCAACTTCCGATACGTGTACCGTTTCCGTCACAACGGAAATGTTATTCTACTAAGATATGTGTTAAACAAAAAGCTGCCTTAATATACCATATTTCTTAATGCCATAATATGTAACGACTATCCCTAAACACGAGAGATGGCAATCCTATGACGGTAAAACTCCCTTGCGGTTGCAAACCCCATTCAAGTTTTTTTTAATTTCATAGGACCACCAGGAAACTTAAATTGTTGTAAGCGTGAAAACTCTTTAAGTATACCAATGTCAGCCATTGCATAGCTCCTAATAACTTAAAGATAAATGTTTGTGTGTATTTGTCATCCAGGTAAAGATACACAAAGGGTGCTAAAGTCTGTGATTTTTTTGTCTAGAAATCGGACGAAGGAAGAAAAATCCTCTAACTTCTTAAAAGGCACGAAATGTGGGAAAGATTTCTCATTTATCTATATGTTAAAGAAACAAGGAACAGCGAGAGTAGCTTTGTTTATTTGGTGAACAATTTACATGTCAGTTTGCCATTCTTTATGTTAAGTTTTCCTAACATTTTATCCTTGTGTCTTGGCTGATGTTTGTCTGATTTATTTGTCCGTGTGCGTTCCTCGACTTATCTAAACACGATAAAGATGGAGGAGTTTAGCCCAGGTTGGGACGTGAACAGCTAAACAATCTCATCTCGGCAACCAGGACAAACTTGTGCAAGCTCCCCTCTTTCTTAGATCATTGTCTACATGTTTTCAACATTTGGCGTCGACGTTGATCGCAGGCCTTCCTGGACTTGTTTAAATATTACCCTATCGTAATATAGTTTGTTTTACTAGCCACTATTTACATTTCTGTTCGCTGAGCTGAGTTTACTTTAGTCTTCCACTTGCATGTGTATTTTGGATTACATAACATTGGGTTCCTTTAAGGTTGTGTTTTATTATCAACACTTTTCTTTATCGCCGTTAATGAATTTTGATTATAGCTTTTCAAGATTCGCATTTTAACCACCACATGGTCATACACATTCATGTAAATCCACAAATATTATAATAATAATATTATGATCCTTGTGTTTGTACAACGAGTAATTTATATACCAGGTGCCGGTTGCTCAAAACTAAGTTATTTTAACTATCCGTTAAGAGTTAACAGAGCTTTGTGCAACCGGCCCCAGACCACTAGCTAACGGTTGATTGTAATTTCCCTGTACCAGTTCCTAACCAAGGTAGTGTTGTGCAGAGTGCAGTCGTTCGGTTGGAACAAGAAAGAAAGCGAGGAAGTCCACCCGTGTACATATTGGCGTGTACGTAAAAGAACCCGTAACAGTCGTAATTTGATCAAGAGTAGTGGAAAACGCCCCAGACATAGTGTTTGTTCGAGAGCTGGGGGCTCTTTAAAGTTTGTTAATAATTAATAATATTCTTTTGGTGGTTATTCTGTTTGGTGTATTAGTCGGGTCATGTCATTTAATCTTCTATTTAAACTAATTTCTTTGCATTGAATTATTCACACGATGAAAGAAGTCTGTTACAATGGTTCTATTTGGTTCACCCAGTACAGCAAATCCGATCTTTATTATTGCGGTGTTCATCATATGTAAACCTAGATAAATCAATACCTTGTTTCAACAGATCCCCCTTTTAAAATGGCTACCTGACCCAGATTACAACGTAATTATTGATCCGAGCGAGTTTTCTTTCAATATCAATTAGTATAGAGCGTTATATTTACAATGATGACTGTAAAACATAAAATGATTTGCTGAAATCATCTACTACGGAAACGGTTCAACTGAAATTAGTATTAGTCATATCAATGACATTTAACGATTAACGAACAAGTGATGCCATTGTCATTTACAAAATTATGATAAAATGAACTTGCCCTAGTGATATAGTTCTCTGCTCTAATAAGTTGTCGTATTCATAACTTATTTTTAAAAGTTAGATTATCGTTCACAGCTTTAAGGCACGCTTGTCCGAGCATGTATAATATTTATGACTATGTCCATTTATTAACCACAATAATACCCATTATCGTAAAAAAAAAAACACAAGGATATTTTTTATATTCGCAAACGTGTTCTGTTTAAGATTTGGTCAGTGTTTCTGACTATGTTGACAATGTCTGCTTTGATCCATGTAGACTATACATAATAGCCGACAGGTATATCTATAAATTCTTAGAATTTTACGAAACTAAAGACACCTTTATACTCTTTCGGTCATCAAAGTAAACAGAAAGTGATCTAGCGATTCGCCGACTGAAACCACATTCGTGGCTTTTAGGGATTTCATTAACCCACAAATAGTGCCCAGACAAGTCTTTATAACGAGTAATTAAAAATATAATGGGATGAAAATAGAAGGTTAGGGGTAATGTTCGTACCGCAAATCACCAGGTAGTCTGTGTGAAACTTGACTCACAGGTTTGCTGTCCATGGCCATAACATTCTTCGTCATAATAAACTGGCAAGGATTTGAGACTTCACGTGCTGATGAGATGACGCCAAACGTTTTAAAGAGCAGATGTCCTAAAATAGGTAATAAACACGAAATAATATTAATACAGTCTACATATCTGTCCCTTGACCTTTACATAAATCTACATATAAACTAATTGGAACAATTTACTGCTGACTAAACGACATTTTATACTGTAACTGACTCTTGATATTTAGGAGTAAAACACTCCATGTTACACACACAGGTGTCACTAATTTGAAACATTTGATACCAACCACATACACACCAGTCATTTGTTTGGGTTATTTTCAATATTTTTAACGATGCAGATTATTAAAACTAGTTGGTAAGGTGTCTCTATGTTAGAAGGTAATTTATGGAAAATTATTTAAAATAGTTACCCATGAACCTAGTATTGGAAACTTTCCAGTATAAATTGAACTTCAGTCTAAGTATCAGTAAGTTGATCGAATCGATATTTTTAAGCAAACCGAATTAAGTTCTTTGATCTTAAATTAAAACTTGTTACGGATGAGTAAAATGTGGCGGGAAGTGGTTTTAGCATGTTGGGCACCAATCTATACATAGGAGGCTATATCAGACTACCATGGTGTGTGTTACGGTCAGTTTAGTTTGTTGTATGTAACGTCCTTGGCGGGGACTATCGCCATGCAAATTTCTAAACTGGTCATTGTTGACCACCTGGGTAGTTAATAAGCTAGAAATCCTGACAATTACCGTCTCGTCACGTCGTGGATCGTCTGTTCAACTTTTACCTACCGTCGTCTTGTAATGACACAATGTGTACAAAGCCTTACTCACATAATACCTCATATACTCAATCTCTTTTACAGTAAGTGTTGACAGACTGTAGTAATGAGTAGACTGATCAAAGGCTGGTCAGATCTCTCATACGAATAGCCATGTCTTTCATTAAGACTTGAAACTTCTCTACACATTGTCAACAAGCCAGTTTGAAGAGCAGAACTGTCTTACTTAAGTCACGGTTTAAGAAAAATTACAGAATCTTTTAAAAGAAAACCCGGTTCTATTATACGCACCTATACAATTTACAGTTCTAAATCAGTATCTGAATCTGAACTACTAAATATGAATGTATACTGTGTCAGACCTAAATTAAATCATTTGATATAGTGATTGTGTAAGATGATTATGTATATGAGGTATGATAAGTATTGTTATCTATATACAGTATGTAGGGTATAGACGATTCACCAGTACACTTGCCCTAAAGCTATAATCTATATGTTAATGTCTTTGATTAATGTTGATATATCACGAGCGTCTGTCAATAAACTTGTCTGCTGCAGTTGGAAACTGTTGTTATTCCAGTAAATAAAAACTTCAAAATCGCATTCAGTGTTAACCCCCGAATGGGGACATCGGCATTATAAATGAAATGAAATGGCGTTTAAAATCCTACTTTTATGCACCATTCTGCTTAGTGAATACGTTCATACACCATGCAGTGTGCTATGTGAGAAATTCTGCACATACAGCAATGGTCGAACCG
The DNA here is from genome assembly GCA_917208275.1 of Patella pellucida. Lineage (NCBI taxonomy): Eukaryota > Metazoa > Mollusca > Gastropoda > Patellidae > Patella > Patella pellucida. The sequence goes on along the minus strand of OU795037.1, from coordinate 37,425,255 downwards.
GGGATCTGGTGGTCAGCGAGCTACTAGCGCCATGTACCCTTTGAGCCACAATGCTCCATTAAAAATAATATTGGAGTCTTGTAACTTCAGTGATGTGTGACAGACTTGGATATATAAACATGTATATATGATTCTTGTTGTTTACCATCGTTCGACATTTCTCTGATTTATAGTCAAACTCTTGAACCTCTATTTTACAATGTGTTCATTGACAACTAACTGTCCCATCTAGTGATCTTTTGTGTATCCCTAGGTTTAAACTATCCTTTAAGTTTTCTGACATCCCTGATTAGATCCCTTTGAATATGTTTCCGCCAGATTAAACAGTAAATGTAGCAATCCTTGTGTATCGTCCATTATTGCTCGTCGAAACAGGCAGTACGATTCAGCCCAGTTGCACATAAAGCGGCGTTTAACGGTAGTTGACGCCATTGAAATTAAAAAGCTATTATACGCGATTTAAAGATCTTGAAATTCCAAATTACAGATAATCTTTTTAATAGCTCAAGTGCATTACAAAATATTCAAATAATTTCCAAATGATTTCATGGTTTGTTATTATTTCTTTAAGTTCACAAACTTTCCCGTTAACAGACGAAGGCTTGTTCGGATTTATGCCCGTGCCTTTGTTTGTAATGAAAATAGGCCGTGTGGTGTTTTCTCTCCACGTAGTTGACAGGGGTCAGTGGTAAGATAGTTACCACTTGTAAGTGATGTTTCTACATGTGGCTGGCCAGATCATCACTATTGTGTTTAAGGACAACGATCAAACATGTCCAAACTACACAGAACTAAATACCAAAATGATTAAATTTCATTCTGTCTTTAGATCGCATGATTTGGTCAAAGGCTGGGGTCATGGTTTAAGGATTAACAAGGTTACTATCGCGAAGGATCGAGTCTCTTGGCAATTAAAAGTTTCTCTCCTAAACAAATCCGAAGATCATGGCTTTTATTTTCCACATCACTTCCATCGTTGAAAGAAGATAGTTTACAATTCTTGACAAGTTGACCAAATTTCCCATATCCCATATGTCGAGTCTTTAGAACAGATGGGAAGGTTCTTAGAACTCGTGCCCAAAGGGCCCTTGACTCTTACAAAATTCTATCAACTCATCATACCCATATATTTTATTGCATTAAAACGGCTCCATGGGTTATTTAATTCAACCAAGATAATGTTTTCATGCTTCGGTTTACAACCAGACTGTAATTATTACGCCTATTATTGGTAATTACTGTGGCTTTTATTTCTATATTACTGACAGTGATTTCATCCACGATATTCTGTTTCAAACTGCTTTAAGGTCTGTCTCCTGTTTTACGTTCACTTCCATATAAAAGAGTGTCGAAATTAAAGTATTTAATTTTGGAATCAAGTGTATTTTTTCTTTGACATATTACAAGCCAAATGTGCTGTATCTGTTGTGTTTATAATATGTTGACAGTCTTTCGGTTTAAACAATGACCCGACTACTTTCATATGATGTCTGGAATTTAACCGAATAAACATTTTTTTTCCTAAATTTTAGTCTGACTATTTTGGGGTAATCTTTTCGATACATACTCATCTTCTAATTTAAGACCTGATCAAATATGTATACGTCAAGATAAAAGTTAAAAGGGGTCGAACTTAGGTTGAGTGATATGCTCGGTAATAAATCAACACCTGTGAGAATATTCAGGTGATGAGTGTACAACTTGATTGCCCGATTCTGATATTCATCTGGTCGAGCTGTTTACACTAACAGGAATAAACGTTGACGAATCATCTTGTACGTGTCATTCTGTACGTTTCTGGTCAATGAAATATCAACGATGTAATATCCTACGACAATGACTGGTCGATTATGAGGGGGGTCGCTATGACATTTGAAGATAGAACATGCTACAAAAGTCATCAGCGACCTGTTCTACGACATAATGTATACAATTTTACTCAATATAGCTAAAGCAACCGACTGGCTAACCTCACTATTAATTGTGTGTGAATATTGATTTAAACAGGGTGTTATACCTGCTATTTTAATTGACATACTCACTGCATTCTAAATATGGCTACCTGTTCCATCACACTCATTTAACACTTAATCTTGACAAACTCGTCTTTTTTGTTTTCTATATTGGTTTGTGACTATGTACATAACGTACTTATTGTAAAGTAGTTTGGGGTTTTTAAAAACATTTTCATATATTTTTTTAAACATTTTCAGATATTTTTTAAAACATTTTCAGATATTTTTTAAAACATTTTCAGATATTTTTTAAAACATTTTCAGATATTTTTTAAAACATTTTCAGATATTTTTTAAAAACATTTTCCGAGTTGTTTTTAAAATATTGACGAGTTGAAACAAAACCGGCTCTCTTTAATCCATGATTCATGTTGCTTGCATTTTACTGATATTTTAATTGGCTGTATGACATCAGACGATTTAAGTGTTGGCTATATGCGAGAATGAATTTATATCGAAGTAAGTCCATTCGTGCAGGCCTGTAAACAAAAGAATGGAAAATAGTTCTAGAGATGTCAAATGTATGACACTACGTGTAAAAGGAGGTAATGTTCTCCTTCCCACGCAGTGTTTAATCAACAGTAGAAGCAAATAGGGCCTATTTTTCGGCTGACTTGCTCTTTGGTTTAGATAGATCTTTATATATGTATGTAAACGAAAATGTTAAGATAATTGAATGAATGAATGAGAACATGATGGCAAACAACAGCTATATGTGGTGCTGTGCTGTATTACCTTTCCTATTTCTATGGGTCGTTGCTTTACATAAATAGAGACGATTAAGTAGTTGTAACCCAAGGTAAGGGGTTTTGAATGTCGCCTGACAATAAAACTAAAGCATGCTTGAAATACTGAACCTGTTTCAAGCAGACGATGAACGTTTAGACGGGTATTGAGGTTATATTTGTTTGACAAGATGGTTGCTGTCGAACGTCAAAATAAATCCCTTGTTTATAGTTTATGATCTACTGTTACTCGGGATTTTATCTCTATGTAAAAGTTCCCACTGTATTCAGCAGACCACTTTCTCTATAGTTGTAGATAAAAGCTTGTGACGGTGTGTGCTTAATTAGTTCGGGTGAATTGGGTCTTATAAGAAACCAACTAATTTAAGGCTTTCTTTTGTACGACATCATTAACATGCCACTAAAGGGTCTATTTAAATACACTTCCCGAATACCGTCGAGGATATCTATATGGTTGGGTTTTTTTAGTTATCGAAGCAATAAACCTAAGCTTTCATTATTTCTGCAGATTTGGCATGTAAATTTTAAACCCTAATAATTTCTAGTATGACATTAAGATGTATCTTTGTTTGGATCAAGTGATAATGCGAGATGCTTTTAAGTTACATGTATTTTGGATGGTTCCCAGGACCACAAAATATGAATGTTGTTCATGGACTCCTCCCACTCCAATATAGAAAATCGTTACGTGCGTCTTTTCATTTCCTCAAACACCTGTAAGACGGGGTTATCAAGAAAACTCTGGGTTCTTTAGATATAACTTTACTGACACTGCTTAAATTCCGCGGTATCGGTAGTTTTATGCTAAAAGAAACATAGCAGACCTACTAGAAAACAGTGTTATCAATGAAAACGATTTATACAGTTTGATTGCCAAAAATCCAAATCTAGATTCTCTTTCTAGATTTTAGTCGAACAAAATTCTGAAATGAATAGACCACAGGACGAGTTGGATTCGCGTATCGTGATTTGTGATTACAATATGCAGACAAACGAAGGATTCTGTTCCTGTAATAATTTTGAATTCGAGTCAGATTTCGAATATCGGATTCATTTTATCTGAATCTGACATGCTGATTCATTGAAAGTAACCATAGTATTACAACTGTTGCCGTGTGAGACAAACACATGACATTACATATACATTAAACAATACACACCCTGTTTGATGTTAAAAAGTCTTGTATTGATATTGTTATTAATGACTAATGAATTATTAACCATAAAGGCTACATCATTTGCTTATACATGTTACAATTATTGATCCATTCTGATTTATACATTGTCTAATACCGAGTCATTGAAACTGTACTCGATCAGTTAACTGTAGGCGAACTTACATAACCTTACAACACTGACTATCTCTTGACATTTTCCTAAACAGTATTTTGTTCCATATATTTCGCGTAAGTCTTGATATTATCTAATTGTCCCTTTTGGTCGTTGGGAAGGGTGGTCTGCTCATGAATTATTTGTTCGTATGAACTTATAGATCCCAATTGATTAATCCCTTGATGGATAAATTTCTATTGTTGAGTTAATCATAAAAGTAAACTTGTGTGACCGTTACACCTTATTAAATGTTACTTAAATCGCCATAAGTCAATATCATTATAGTGATAACAACATGACTAGTAGCCTCGGTCTTTGGTGGTCAAGTTGTTGCCATTACATAACTCCATTATGGACAAATGACCCACTGGGTGTGAAAATGTTTATACGGTAATAGTTGAATGGGAAAGCTAACAGGTAAACTGTTTATTGTTGCGATTAGTAAGCTATATAAGTTCTTGTATATCCTACCCTTGAACACATTGCACAGAGTATATTGTGGTTTATCAAGATTTTCAAGATGAGTTAACTTATTTATAATTACAATCTTTGAAACATTGAAAAAATCTATAAATAAACCATATGAGGCCACCAGAATTTACAAGGGTGCACCAGGGATCCGTTTTATAAGCTGTTGAGTTTACTATTTACATTAATGATAAACAGTATAGATTTTTACTACCGTTATTCAGACATATACGAATGTTGATGCAGGAAACGACAATGTCAACAATGGGTGTATGTGTCTAGCCTACCAAACATTGCATAACCTGTTCCTAGTTTTATCTGATGCAATAATCAATATAAGTAATATTGATCTATGCCGCTGCCCGCCGGTGTCATCTTCTTTCAAGATTCTTGTTTTAGCGTGTGATTAAGCCAAACCGTCTTTAATTCAAACATTGTTTATATATTAACACAAAACAAGACAAACTGTGTCATTGTTATTGTTTTGTAGAAATATGAAAAACAAAATGGATATTTTGGGGTCATATTAACAGAAACGCTTAAAACAATTGCATTGGCAAAGCAATTGTTTGTGTATGTAATCGTGAAAATTATTGACGTAAGCTAGACTAATATGCCATGTCAGAATGTCTATAGTCTATGTGATATCCATTCGGAGCACAATGTTTTCCAATACAAAACTGTTTTTAAGAGAACATTGAACGTAACAACCGTACATATCTAATAGAATAACTATGCTTGTTTATTCACCCATTTCGTATGACCTGTCAATGTTCGTTTTGTTGAGTGTCGTTAGGGCACAGTAGGTGGTCTACAAGGGAGTGTGGACTTCAATAGACATATTTTATTGAATTGATACACCTATCAAAAGGCATTTTACCAGTGGATGGGATACGGAAACCTGCTATATTGCTCTCAGTGTGTATGCTATTGACAATTATATCCAAGTAATCCAATATGAATAAAAGTAATGGAATAGGTTAAACTTTATCACACATATGAAGCCCATCGTATTCTAATGCTGACCTTTCTAAACAGGAAAAATCATAACTCCCATTTATGCCCCCTGATAATGCTATATATATATGAACAGGAAATATTCATTAATATCAAAGATGTACCATGCATGTGTATGTATTCACCAAATTAGTAAATTTTCATCACATTAGTTGTTGTGGCTCATTTATACGGTAGTGTCACTTTTATGCCCTTTATGACGATAGGCGTGTAATTACAGATTTTTGTATGACATATGATAAAAAATATTTTGTTTTTTTGCAACCATCGCCGCTACAGTCGATGATATAAAAATAAAGTTCATGGCAGCTATTTTGTAAGATGATACGATAGCACTGCACCTGCTTACATAATCTGCTCTTTCAACTTAAAAAAAATAATGATATTGAGGTCCAGGGTTCGTGGGCAAAAACTTCAAGAATGCCGTTTATAGTTTTAAATTTTATCACAGCTCAAAGATGATTTAACATAGATTTTAATTGTATCCCGTGAAGCAAATTGACTAACAGACTATTTGTTATTAAAGTACATTACGTGTCGTTTAGACCTCGTTATCGTTTTCTATTTGTTCGGCTGCTGAGAGAAAAGATGACGTTGTGAGACGCATCTTGGGGCTAAATAAAACATGTTAAAATTTCGCTGTTGCCTAAAGCCTTGTGCAAAGATTGTCAAGAATTTGTTTATAAATAGACATTACGGTAGCTTGACGGAAACTTGTCCCAGTTTACTAAATTGTTCTATTTAGAAAAAAAACAACAAAGCTGTATAGCTTTCAACAAGGGCATAAAAACTTATTGAATTACACGTACATCGTGCCGGATATGCCGTTATGAAATAAGAAACATAAACGATATATAGCTTTGATATGAAATATACTAAAACTATGAAACATGCCATAGACAGTTAAACAAAGTAAATACTATTATAAATATGTAGTTACATTGCATTCCTCAAATTGCTTAGTTTCTTTGAAGTGGGAAAAATTAAATTATTCGTCTTCACAGATATGTCTAAAATACGTCAACTGCATGTCTACATTGGATAGGGGATTAATTTCTTTAGTGATGAAGTGGCCACCCATCATGACCTATTTAGACCTTTATCAATAAACAAGGCTTATAGAAATAATATATTATTGCTTGCCTTTGAAATAGATTAAATTCATATCATACTGATATATATTTTATCAACAAATTGGCGTTAAAAGACAAGAAAAATACATTAATTGCAAGTGGAAAGTAAATTGGTGTCCCGTTTTCCAGAAATATTGAACTGTACAAATGAATGAAATGATAATAATATTCTTTAATTTATTTGTTTTTGCTAAACTGTGTAATCTATGATTTCATAATTCAAGTATTCCATTTTGAATTTAAACTATAATGCCTCTACCATGGCGACCATAAATATCTTGGGTGTTATTTTGCATTAATTATTGACATTTTATCCATTTTTGTAATGTTGTGCATATTTTTTTTTTAAATTCATTTATTAAATCTCTATTTTTCAGGGAGGATTTGCTAGATGCTATGAATTACTTGATCTCAACTCCAACAAAATATATGCTGGAAAAATTATCTCAAAAACTAGAATAGCCAAACCTCATCAACGGCAGAAGGTTGGTATTATATACTATATAATTACTGTCAGATAAGATGCCCCAATATGATAATTACTTCACATTTAAATTTCATATTTTAAAATTCAAATTCAAATCACATATGGGACTAATATGAATTAGTCATATTTAAGTAAATTATGCATATCACGATATTTATGATTGATTGAATTTTTATGAGTTTTTTTTTTTAAAGTTCTTAGTCAGCTACATTATGTGTGATTTAATAGTCGAGAGCGAGATATTAAGTTATATTTTTAAACAGCACGAATTACACTTAAAATACAGACACTCGCACGTGCTTTGCAATAAAATACGTCACGCCCGTCTAAAATTTTAAATAGTACGCTTGCAATCTCGAACCAGAAAAATTTTGGAGAAAGAAATTTCTCTGGTGACACTGGGTAGCCATTTTCCCAGAGGGGACGAATCACACGACTGTCACGTGACATGTATTTATTTTAAGTGTCTGGATGACCGAATCACCTAAAAATATACACACGCGTAGAAAAATAGATCTTTACGAAAACTTAGATTTTTACATTTAGGATCCACTTTTGTTATGTCAGCGAGTTGACTTTGACTCAAGAATCATTTCACAACTAACAAAACGACGATCCGACATCTTGTTTTAGAGAAAAAGACCCACAAAAGATTGACCAATCAGAGGTCAGAATGGGCGGGGCTTAGCTGTAAAAACATTTGAAGATAATGGACGGTCTTTAGGCCTCCGGCCCCGCGGCTGACTCTGGGAACGAGATTGGTACGCTTGACACATTTCCCGTACCATTATTTGCAATGAAATACGTCACACGCGTCCAAAATTTTAACAAGTACGCTTGGCACATTGCCCGTACCATTATTTGCAATGAAATAGGCCTACGTCACGCGCGTCCAAAATTTTAACTAGCACGCTTGGCACTTTGCCCGTACCATTATTTGAAATAACTGTACGCCAACATCAAAGGATGACATCACATATTGTATTTTTAAACCGAATAAGTTACCGATTGATCAGTTCTGGAGTGTAAATGGGGAACCGCCTCAGTTGACTTGTGTATTGACGAAAGTAGCACAAGCAGAAGGATTTGTTGATAACTGACTAATTACCCCGATGAGGTCATATCCGGGGTCTTAATATGCAAATTAAAGTCGAAATTGTTGCGGTTTCAGGTTATGCAATATTAGATAATGCCATCCAACTCCCGTCATCCTTTATATCCCAAACAGAGACTGAATTTCACCTTAATGGTGTATGTGGAATATTTTATAATCTATGCTGAACCCCTGACTATCGATCATCGACAAAATTAAACAATATTTTGCTAATGATATGAAAGATGGGGATTTTATGACAACAGAGTTTAATAGGTTCATTTACATTAAATGGATAGCTATTGTTGTTAGATTTTATTACTTTAATAAGGTAAAAGGCGACCATAACCTCCATTATCACATTAATCAGGTATTATAGCCGTGCGACTCACCATAGGTAAAACTCTTGTCATCATAAATATGAAATACATCCATAATATTTAACAACTGATGAAAAGGTGATATCGGTGACTTTTATATAGGCTGTATTATAATTTCTGTTGGAAAGCATACCAAATTCACAAAGTTATAAAATAGTATTTGGCGAAATTACTGAAGTAAATAGAAAAGTTAATGGTGAATTCGTACATATATAAAATTAAATATCTAATGGGAGGGTAGCACTTGGCTTCAGTTTGTGGAGATTGGCGGGGGGGGGGGTGTTCACATTTGTCACTGATATAGCGAGGGTACCGAAATAACGGTTAGGTTTAATCCTGCCACGATGTTCTCGTGATTTATTCATTTGTTATTAGTATGTTTTAGAGTTAAACACTCACTTTTTATACGCCCACATTGAAATGTGTTCGTATATTGTCGTCGCCGCCGTCTGTCGTCCGTTAAATGGTTGGACGATTTAGCTGCTGTGGGCGAATGTTTCGTTGCCTGGCAACCTATCTTTAATTATCCCAATCGCGTCCAGGATATGTTCATTTTCACGTCATGCAGACAGTATTTACGTCAGCTATATTCTTCAATTTGAGTGGACGACGACAGTTCCGCCGTTACTCATGGCGGATTTGCCGGCTGTCAGTTGGTAACACGGAAACGTTATATTAGCTGTATCTATGCGTCGTATTGTAAACGAGTTTCATCCTAGCAAATACCGGTACTTTCCAAAAATAAATAATACACGAAATTGGTCTGATATTATTCTTCAAGGTCATTGACAAAGATACTCAATCCAGTTAATCTATTACGTTGTTTGACAATCTTTATCAATTGTTAATATCACTGTTGAGCTGGGGTACCTTTATCCAGCTTATTATTTTATAAAACAATTATAAATACTTAGTAGTAGAGTTGATCTTCTTACCCAGAGAAATATTAAATATTCCGCCCAGCCGAGATCAGTCTCGTATAAACATCGTTTAAAGAAAAACTAAAAAAAAGGTATTTTTATAAACAAGTTTATTTGATAAAAACTTTTATTCTTTTTTCAGATTATTAGAGAAGTAGACTTACAGAAAAATTTAAAACATCGAAATGTTGTTGAATTCCATAGTTTCTTTGAAGATGATGAAAACGTGTATATTATTTTAGAAAATTGTAGTAGAAAGGTGAGATTATGATTGACAGATGTATATATATATCTGTATATAATATGTAATAAAGGATGGTATATCAATCACAATACAATACAAACATCTTACATCTGTACATTTCACACTTCTCTTACCAGACTCCCAACTTAGTGTATAATGTTGTTTTAGTTACCTGACCACACAACCAGACCGACCCACAACTAAATAAATGTTGGTATCACAATTTCACAGCAGATACCCATCATTATATCCACAGCCTCTTATAATTTGTATGCAAATGGAGAACTGAACCTCAAGTTGGTTGGAAAACAGTGAAATAGTTTGTGGTTTGTCCGTCTGGTTTCACACAAAGACAGTCAGCCATTAATAACAAATAGTAGCAGCATTCCTAACAGTATTAAAGTGAGAAGAGCAACTAACTGCTGGAACTTGTTTCATTTCTAATAAATTTGGCAGATAAATGGAAAATAATTCAGTGCTGATGTACAGGAGTTTGGTGTTGACACAATCAAAGAAAACAAAACAACAAAAAGCAAAATATGACAGAATTTGAGACAGGCTATAATAACTTATATTGTTCTGTCTTTGTTGCTTTTATCAAGAACAAAGCAATTCCATCATTCATTGTATTATAACTTTGTTAACATTGAAATCTTTTGGATTTTTTCCAGTCCTTAGTTCATGTAATCAAACATAGAAAGACTTTGACAGAGCCTGAGGTTCGTTATTATCTGCAACAACTTGTGGAAGGTGCCAAATACACACACAACAACAATATCATCCATCGGGATTTAAAACTTGGAAATATGTTGCTTAATGAACAGATGGAACTGAAGATAGCTGACTTTGGTCTCGCTACCAGATTAGACTTTGAAGGCGAGAAAAAAATGTAAGATTTTGTGATGAAAACTTGTTTATAAAAAATCTGATAGGAGAAAACAAAATTGAATTGGTTTGGTAATCAAGTTATTTTGAGTCTTCTTTAAAGGGTTAATCCAAATACCACAAGTTGTGAATAATTATTTATACACTTTTTTAAGTAAATGTTTATATAAGTTGTATATGATGGGGTTGAAACATATAAACTGAAAAACACATTGGTATCTCATTCATATATATATATATGGAAGAAGTTTTAGGGATGACCTAGATTTGCAAGAATCACTGTGTTGGAATTCTGTTCAGTTCACCTGTTTTGATAAAGTAAACATATTAAAACTATGTATAAGTAAAAAGATGAATTATTTTGATAAAAGTTTAATTATATATCAACACTAGAGTCTTGCCGCATCCATCTCTATCACTTACACTCAATCTGAAATATGTCTACTTATCTTCAACTCTTAAAGATACCTACTCCTACCCACATACAAAGTGTTATTTGATGATATATTAAACTATAAACTTATTCAAACTAATTCCCCTCTCATATCTTGTAATAGTGAAGAGAGATCTGTCTACATCCCTCAATGTTCCCAAAACCGCCTAACCATTTAATCAAGTAATAACAACCACTCTTTATAGTGGTCAAGATGGCAGACAATAAGCCGTCAGTTTGCCAGTTAGTGATACCCAGACATTTTTGCCTAGTGCTTGCCCCATTGGTGTTTTTCTAGTATGATTTAGCATCTATACTTCCCATATATACCAAATATGTCATACTTAAATTGGAAATACCCGCCAGATAAATATTTTGGTGGAAATGTATCTTTAATGTCTCTACTGTTTTTTTCTATTATATTAAATCTGATTCCATTTACTGATATCTTATATATATTTTATGTTCCTTTATATGGATACAATTACAATGTTTACCTATTAACTTGTATCATGTTTTTCTTACCTTTCAAACTGTCTTCAAGTCAGCCTATTTATAATAAAATGCCCAGTATCTTGATAATGTTTGTTTTTTTTATGAAAGAGGTTAATTACAATGCTCAATTTATGTATTTCTGAGAAATTGTTGTCTTACCAACAATCTTTTGATTAAACTTTCTGTTTCATAGTGCTTTGAGGTATTGATTTGAAAAGATATTCTACCTTTTACATGGATGTTCTTGAAAATAAATGAGTTTTCATTCATGTAAGAACAAGAAATCAAAAGTAGGAGCATGCATTCAGTAAAAAAGTAAAGTGAACTTTAGATTGCCATACCTAACAAGTATGTATTTATTGTTTGGTGTGAAACATCGCACCTTTAAGATTTGGTCAGCAAGGAGGAGATATAGTATACTAGTTGCCTTGTTTGCTATATATATATATATCTGATATTAGAAACTTGTTCTTGCACTTAATCACTTCAACTTACAGTTCAAATTAGTTTCCTGTAAATATTTTAATAAATGTGTTTATTATTTCAGGACTGTTTGTGGTACACCTAATTACATAGCTCCTGAAGTCCTCCTCAAGAAAGGACATAGTTTTTCGGCTGATATATGGGCAATAGGTTGCATAATGTAAGAAATATGTACATTTTTTTGCTAAAATTTGAGCATTATGTGAAGAATTTGGAGATGGTCTTTGATTAAATGTAAATTTTGATAATGGAATCTGTATATTTTTTAAGATAAAAAAGTTATCAACTATTAGTTTGAAAAAATGTTTAAGAACAGACTTAAGTGCCTTCACTCAAGATTCAGAATGATTTATTACGATCAGATTACATACCACCATTTTTTAGAAAAAAATGTGTATTTTGTTTTATTTTTTATTATATAGGTATGCTTTATTAGTGGGTAGACCACCATTTGAAACAACAACATTAAAAGAGACATATCTTCGCATAACTGAAAATACCTATACATTACCCAACAGTCTTTCAACTCTGGCCAAAAATCTCATTCGAAAATGTTTGTCACCAATTCCTGAACAGAGGCCAAGCTTAGAAGAGATCATCCAAGATGATTTTTTTACCTGTGCTTATTTGCCAAAAGTTTTGTCCCCTGCCTGTTGTTTTTCTGTGCCAAAGTTTCCAGTTTATACAAAGTTTAACAGGTAACTAGAAATAAAAATTGATTTTATGAAAAAAATATCAAGTTGGAAATCCAGAAGAAAATGAAAATTCTGTTTTCTTGCTATGATACGTGTAGTTCTCATAATAAATGGTTCTAGTGTTGTGAAAGATTTAATATAATGTATGACAATGTCGCAGATGTCTTCATTCTATCCCACCTAGCCCTCTTTTATATTTTTGCCTAAATTTAAATTATTTCAAGAGTTTTTTTAAAGGAATCTCTCATGTATCAATTAAATTTACCATAAATTACTTCCCTGTACAGTGCAATGTTGTTCAGTGTAAGTTAAAATTATATGAAAGCTTCATTTTTTGTGAAGGTGAATGTGGTTACTGAGTGGTACTATTGATGTTAGTGAATTTCAATCCAACTTGTCTACATATATGTTACTTATATACACATTGTTTACATTGCAACCAAATCAAGACTGCTTGCTCTCTTTTTTACTAAAAATCAGTCAATATGCTCTCTTTAAATGTTTGTAGAGATAATTATATTTGTTGTATGTAAATAAGATAGGTAATTAGATGTTGTGAAAATAACACAAAGCTCTTAACTTCAAATAGGTTTCAGACAAGAATTAGCATAATTATGCAGCAATTAGTTTAATCTTTATGTCAATAGGCCCTACTATTAGGTAGTTGAAAGCCTGACCTAAGTTGACCCAGCCATAGAAATCCACTAATAATACCAAACTTTGCTGACTAGGCACGAAAGACTGTAAACGAGAAAAATCATCAATGTCCCCTGAACTATTATGTTTATTAACAGTCTGAAAAAAAAACACATCATGAATATTTATTCAAGAAAATGTCTTTATTCCTTTGTTGAGACCAAAATAAGATGGAGGTCCTATAGATGTATTGTGACTATAACTACCCCCATGTTTTTACGTATTGTTTACACAGGCCCAACACATCTACAAAATAAGACCTCCCTCTAACTTGACCTGCAGTGTAGAGGTCAGCATTTGACATCTGTTAAATTGAAATGATTTTTATCCAAATAATGTGTAAATTGATGAGCTGGTCTATAATTACTCCTGCTGGGATAGCAAGTATTCTAAGCAGACGTGATCAGATCATATTTCTGTGTAAATATAAAGATGACCACAGTTATTTATTTCATTTTTATGGATCAATTTGCTGACTGTAATTATAATCACACCAAGCTGATATCTATGAATATTATTGCAGATTAGTCTGATAATATTAATGTTAGAATAAAAAAAGTCTGATAATATTAATGTTAGAATAAAAAAAGTCTGATAATATTAATGTTAGAATAAAAAAAGTCTGATAATATTAAGGTTAGAATAAAAAAAGTCTGATAATATCAATTTTAGAATAAAAAAAGTCTGATAATATTAATGTTAGAATAAAAAAAGTCTGATAATATTAATGTTAGAATAAAAAAAGTCTGATAATATTAATGTTAGAATAAAAAAAGTCTGATAATATTAATGTTAGAATATAAAAAAGTCTGAGAATATAAAAAAGTCTGATAATATTAATGTTAAAATATAAAAGGACAAGTCATTGCATATTATTATTCTTTCAAAAAACTGTTTCTGTATCTCTCTATGGGTTTCTCCATTAGATATTTAATGTCATGGCTACTTATAAAATTAGAAATAGTAGTTTATTTCGTTTCATGTGGTTTACAATATTTCAACTGTAAGTAGGTGAAGTTATCGAAATAGGCTTTAATTGTGTCGGCAATCATTTAGCTAATGTTGAGTTTGTTGTATTGCAGGCCATTATCCTATGCAGATTGTAAAACTGATGCTATGGGTAAATTAAGTAATGCTTTAAATCAGATACAAATAGATAAAGAAATAGAGGTATGTGAAAACAGACTGTTAAATGGATATGAAAGGGGGATAACTCTTAATTTCAACCTTGTATTTACACACAATGATTTCCAATTGTATTGGGATGGTTTTTAATGTGATATTTCGGTAATCCAATTAAAAACGAATAGTGTTTTAATATCTGGGAGGGCCATACAGTCATAATTCATATTTTGTGTTTTATGGAATTCATAAAACTAACTTGTATTAAAATTAAAATGATAATTACTGATCAATCTTTATATATTTTATTTTTAGGTTGTAGATAAACGTCCACCCCTACATCCATCACGTGATAATACTGGTGATCTCAGTCCCGCCATTAAATCAGCTGTCAAGGATACCATTTCTGATGTCATTCCAATGGATAGATCCGATTCTCCACCTCAGAGAGGTAAACATTCCTCCAGATGTTTTCATTATTTGGAATTATTCTTTTATTTGTCAAAGACATATAAAGATGGCAGTATGAAATCAGTAAAACACAATGAAAATTTTAATTGTCTGGAACTTCATTAAAACTGGACCAAAATATTTCTAATACAGTAAAAAGAAATTTTGATTTTGTATGTATGTTTGGTATAATAGAGCTTTTGAAACCCCTTGTACATGTTGGACATAATATAATTTGATGAAAGTAGACAGACCAAATTTAGCTTGTTGCACACTGCATGACATATGCCTGTATTCACTGGCATTGTTGAGTTTTAAACTTATATATATATATTTTTTTATTTTTAAATGATTTTTTTATTTTCAGAGTCTTCACCTAAACCTCGATCTGCGGCCATGATGTTAGATGTTTTAACAACATGTCTAGAACACATGCCTAAAGGTATTTTACTTAAAAACAGTATCTTAATATCTGTTGTTTCTTTTGTTTATATCAGATTTGGCGCCATGGTTAGAAAGTATGATTTGTCACCAAAACGGTTGCATATTAATGTTGTGAATTGTGTGTCGAGTTATTGTGTCCTTATATTAAATAAGATACTTCAACTGGGTGTTGTTAGAATAGTGTATGGAAAGAGGCTAGGCTTAACCTAGAGACCAGGTGTCATGTATCATGCTTTGAAATCAACGCTTATGGATAAAGCACATTATAAATATACATATTATTATTATGGTGTTTTTTTATATGAAGAGTTTGACCATGAACTAAAAGTTACTTTTTTTTCTACAGATGTAGCTCAGAATCCCATTGCTATATCAGATAGTAGTTTAGTATGGGTGACCAAGTGGGTCGATTATTCCAATAAATATGGTTTTGGTTTCCAGTTATCAAGTGGATCTATGGGTGTTTTATTTAATGACACATCACGAATACTCTTATCACCAGACGGAAGGTATTTATAATCATAGTACTTTCCAGAATTTTGAAAAAATTCATTTCCTTGGTAAAAAAAACTTTTACACAAGAAACTATCAGTTGTATGCTTTTCCCAAAGAAATAGTATTAATTGAAAGAGTAACTACATCTTTTCAAAAATAGTAATATAACTTGTTTGATAAGCGTAAATGAACCTAGTATTTAATTTATTTATTTATAGATCTATGCAGTATTATGATTTAACTGGGAAATTATCAGCATATAAACAAGATTATATACCTGAAGATTTAAACCGTAAAACCACATTATTACAATATTTTGCTAGATATATGGATGAACATCTTATTCAGGTTGGTCATATCATCTTTGATTGGCATTTAGTGATTGAGGGGGGTTGGATGGCCGGATGGTTAGTACATACCCACTATATCATAAAGCCTGTCATTGAGTCAACTGGCATGGTTTTGATTCCCCAGTTGTACGTGACAAGGAGTAGGGTCACCTGTCAAACCTCATGGGTTTTCTCCGGGCCCTCCAGTTTACTCCCACTGCTAAAGACCCCCCCCCCCCTATGCGCAAGCAAATTATTGAATTAAAATTGAACCATGTGTTAGTCCCGCATGACCTACTAGTTTGTGACGAGTGGACGGTAAATCTCATTTCTCTCTCTACCTCATCTATTATGGGCAACCTTCGATTGGACCATCTTCTGTTTAAAGATGGCTGCCCACAAGTGTCTTGTCTTCACTTGGGAAAGAACTTATATAGGCTTAGGGTAGACAACTGTAAGACTGAAAAGAAAAGTATGCCTAGTTATTGAAATGGGAGAAAATACTGGGCTTACTGTGTACATCCACCCTTGACAGAATGAAATCAAAAAAGTATGTAGAAGTGCAGCGATGGGGACAACAATGGCCCCCTACTTTCATTACACATTTAACCATAGAATAGAATGAACAATGAACATATCTATGTTAAAAATGGCAGGAGGAGTTAAAGCCCTTTCCTTTATAAATGTATATTATACTATATCAATATATATGGTGTATGTTTTATAATTACAGGGAGGTGATTTAGGTTACCATTTTATAAATGAACCCTGGTCAGGCAGTTTATATTTAAAGAAATGGTTTCGTACAACAAAAGCTATAGTGCTATATTTGAGCGATGGAACCCTTCAGGTACATTATATTAAAACAACATTTTTGACTCGAGAAATGAGAAAAAACGAGAATAATTTTCTTCAGGTTACATTAAATTTGTGAAACCTTACAGTCTTTTCATTGTTACCATTATGAAACATAGGCAATATAACTTACTGTTAAAGCTTTTGTCCACTACGTGCCACCATGTTGATTTGTTATGGTTGAATATTAACTGATGGTTAATTGTAAGATGCTAACAAACTAGCATATTATTCAACTATTTCTGATTCAAGCTAAAATGTCATATTTTTTCTCTTTTTTTAGGTGAATTTTTTTGATGACCACACCAAAATAATTCTCAGCTACCATAAAAATGATTACCTGGTGACCTACATAGATTCTGAAAGATGTGCCAAAACATTTAACATTGTTCAAGTTATCCAAGATGGCTGCCGAGAAGACATATTTAATCGCATGTCCTTTGCTAAAACTATGTTGAAAAATTTAGTGGACATTGAAGGAGCTGATATATAAAAATTTTGGATTCACCATTGATACATGGAAACCATATTGATTGTTGGTGTTATAGTTGCTACAAGTCAAGCTCAAGTGATAAAATGGCTGACAATACAGCTGTGCGGACATTTTGAAATGTTGTGTAGGCCTACTTAACAAAATGAAAATGTTAAGAGAGTTAAAAAGTGACATGTCATTATCAATGAAATGTGATAATATAAATCACAAATGGATGACTTTAAGAATAAATTAAAATGAGTTTATTTATTAAAGAAATAATTGATGACCACCATATTGAATATATTTACCATCGAATACTATAAGCAGGTGATATTTTATACAATCATCTATACAATATCCTTTCCATTTTTGTTTTCGTATCCAAGCAATTAAAATATGATTAGAAAATCATTTAGACCATCAAGTCTGTTAATTAATTCAAGGGAAGGAAATTTTGGTTCATTCCTGGTAATGTGAATAATAATTTGGGCATTTAAACATTTGAGTGTGCTCATTAATTAACCGATATATCTTAGAATATATTAATATATAATCTAACTAAAGAGATTACATGTATAAATACTTAGAATAAGAGACAATAAATGATGTAACCTTGGTGAACTACTTAATAAAGAAGTACAGGCATATTATTTAATATTTAGTTATTCTTTTGACAAAAACTGAAACATAATTGCCTTTCACTGGTTATCACTGACAAGTATTGGAGTTAAAATAATATATATACTGATTATCACTATTGGAGTTAGAGTAATATATATGTGCCTTGTAAAACCTAGTCGTCCGGAACTCACTTTATGTTGATCTCCACACAAAACTGTAAACTTGATTGGCTCATAATATGATCATTTAAAGTGCAAAATATGGTCATGTGATCTCTATCAACAGCCAATGAAGTGTAGACAAAGAGATGTAAATAATTTCTATATATCACCGTGTTATTAGTCGTGTATAAAGTTTGGTTTGTTCAATGTTTTTAATACTATCTCATGTTTGTATGTCTCTTGTATATTTCTCTCTCTGTTTTTCTTGATCTAAATGACTATTGAATGAAAAATCATTATTATTAGTATTGTATAATTATTATTATTGTATTTTAATATATTAATAAATATAAAATCGGTAAATGATAAAAGACAGTTATGATTGAATAATTTATCCGGAACATTTTTCGTAGGTTTTGCACATGTCAACATATTAGACATTATCATCTTTGTGTGAGGTTACTTATAATACATCACTTTTAAAACCTTTATTTTATTTCTATCTGGTTATTACTGTCTAAAACTTTTATATGGAAGCAAATTTATTTGTTACCTTTCTTTTATTGTCTTTCAATATTTTATTGTCTTCCAGTCCTCTTCTTATCTATAATTGTGTCTAAAAATTTGTCCATTACAGGCTACAAGGGCATATGATTATGTTATCTCTGAGTACCGGTATACGCTTCTACCTTCTCAGTGTTTGGAAATTTTATTACTTATTTCTGAAATGAAATAGTTACATTTCTCATTAAGGCTTTGTTACATGGAATATGTCTCTCATATATCTTTCAAATGTCAGTCTTTATATCAACTTTTGGATTTTTTTAATGTAAATTGCAATGATTTTAAAACAATAATTAGAAACACCAAGAAGAATTGTTGTTTTTTTATGAGTTTATTTAATAGTATTGTACGCCAGTTATACAGTATTACTACTCTACAATATTTATATAAGAATAAATGGTAGTGTGTAGTAATTGTAAATAAATTCATAATTAGTTTGCTTGCATTTTGTGACTGAGTTTGTCCATTTATGTGCAAATTAAACTATAATAGTGTGTGTTATATTTTAGCTTATAATATCAAAGATTCAATTTAATTTCTTTTATAAAGTACCTACCGTATATGTTTGTCTCTTTATGCTGTTAGCTCTATCAGTCTCAGTAACCATGTCTCTGCATTTTGCAAAACACTTGAGTGTTCACAAATTTCAATTGGTATGCTGACTAATATATATACATTTTACAAATTGAATATATCAATTACAAGCTAATGTAAAAGCATAAATAACTATATGTGGGCATTCTTAAATTTTCTTGCAATTTTTGTTTCTCACCCTATGTTCCCTTAAGATCCATGTTAAAAGCTCAATTTAATCCTAATCTGTGATTTGATAAAAAAAAATGGGACCAGTAGTTAAAATCTTTGATGTGTTATAATATCAAGACTATAATATAGTTATATATATTATTTACACACATTAAAACAATAAGAAAGAATTTGCATTTAGCATGAGTTTTCATTATATACTTATTATATCATTGTCAAAAAACTAATTGATAATGGTATTGTTAATATCATCATATATTGTATGTTATTTATAAACAATATCAGAAGTGCCTTCATTATTGTCCATTTTTCATAATCATTTTTTAATGTTTCACATTATGCAAATTAAATAACATTCCAGAGCCATTGATGTAAAAAGAACACAAAATGGTACATTTTATTAAAATTACAAAATTAACTGGTATATAAAGAATAAAATTTCTATTAGAATGAAATATTTTATATTTATGAGGCCAAGAGAAAAATACCTGTGTTTACATCTTTAGTCTACTTAGACTCAAATTAGAGCCAGTCGAGGGAAAAATCGTTTTTTTTGTGGAGTTTGTTTTATCTATTTCCTAGATTTTCGAAGGAATGAGGAAAAAAGTTTAGGGTATTCAATTTTGGATCTAAAAAATAGGGTCGGTTGAGTAACCCTAAATACACGTATTTTTGTATTTTGGCCTAATTGTGTTCTATTTTAATTTAAACAGGATTTATCTTAACCAATTTATTGCTTTAAAATTTTTAAAGCAATAAATTGGTTAAGATAAATCCTGTTTATATTGAAATTTGGCCTTATCTATTTTTTTTAAAAAATTGTTATGAAATGTTATCAGAGGGGCCATCCAGCAGACTTTTTTTTAAGTTATGAAATAGAAACTAGTTTTATTTGTTGAATTCCTGAGTAACTTTGGTAGAGTTTAAAAATTACTATTTTGTAATAATTTTGTAATGAAGACTTTAAAAACAACACTTCTGTACATAGGGAAT
Source organism: Patella pellucida (assembly GCA_917208275.1). NCBI lineage: Eukaryota > Metazoa > Mollusca > Gastropoda > Patellidae > Patella > Patella pellucida. The sequence goes on along the minus strand of OU795037.1, from coordinate 37,404,459 downwards.
GGAAATTCTTGTCAGATAAATTCAGAAGCAATATATTTTAAGGCTTTGGAATAAAGAAGTTATATAAAATGTGGAGTGTTGAATTTTTTAAAAAATACCATACTCATTTCTTTTTACAGTACCAGTATTTTCATTTAACATAAGGTGTCTCCAAATTATCTCCAGTATAGACTATTGTAACAGATTGCTCTCTAGGTTTAATCATACCATTTCTACAAGCTATAGGGGCGCCTTCTCAACCTCGTGGGTTTCCTCCGGGTACTCCGGTTTCCTCCCACTGCTAAAGACCCCTGCGCGCAAGCGAATTATTGAAATAAAATTAAAACCATATGTTAGTCCCGAAATGACCTATTTGTGTTGAGTTGACGTTAAACCCCATTTCTCTCTCTCTCTCTACAAGCTATAAAATACAGCAGCCAGGTCACCAACTGTATTAACATGTTTCACATACCAGTTATCTAAAGAACATACAAATTGGCATCTTAAAATCAGAAATTTCAGCGTAGTAGCTCCTAATGATTTATCTCTGAACATTCAGACTGTAAAACTTTGGCTATTTTCAAATCCCAGTTGACACACCTATTTTGCTAATGTGCAAGAATTAAGATTAACTTATTTCTGGTATAAACCTAAAACGGTATATCTCTTTGATCTTTGGATTATATTCTATGCCCGGAATGATTTGCGGTCTGAAAGTCAGGACGGCATAGGATATATACAGAGGGATTTGAAGTTCCAGGGTAGGTTTCCCTTGTCAGTGATGCGGAACGGAGGGCCTGACAAGGACAGCTGTCGAGTTGTTTCGATGGGACGAAAAAAACGAGGTCTTGTGTGCATTTAAAGATCCCTTTCTAGTTGGAATTTGATATAAGAGTAGGCTATAGCACAGACAAAATTTCCCTCATAGCACACTGTATGGCGTATAGTATGCCTGTCTTCATTAGCCCAGTGTAGGAGTATGACGTTAAACCACATTTCATTTCTTTCAGGGTAATTTTTTTTCCATAATAAAACATGATATAAGGTTTTTCTTACAGGAATTCTGGGATATTCTCATTTTGGGTACCTGTAAACATAGACTGTTTATAAGCAGTCTTTCTTTTCCCAGCATAACCTCAACTTTATCCTACACTTAATTGACATCAATGCTATTGGATGAACTTCCAATTGAGCATATTCCAAGCTAATCAACCATTACCAAATTTAATTGCAACTAATTCCCCACCCCCACTACAACACCTATGTGCATGTTAGTCTAGAAATAATGACCCACTGACACTGTGTTGTTTGGAGTTAAATTGTATTTCTCTAACATAACTTCAGAAGAGCCAACAAACCTTAGTTAAATTTTTGACTAATCAAGTTGGTTATAACTGATTCATCTCTGGGTGTTAAGAGAGAGAGAGAAATGGGGTTTAACATCCACTTGACACAAACTAGATCATTTCGGGACTAAGATATGGTTTAATTTTATTTCAATAATGCGCTGGAGGACCTGGAGTAAACCCAAGAGGTTGGACAGGCAACAAGCTTTATGGTACAGCACTCACATGCTAACTGTTACCATTCGGCCATCCACCCCCCCTCTGGGTGTTAAGATAACCATGCAGAATTAATAAGTCAATCAACCATTTTGTATGCTATTAGCTGTGTACAAGGAAACTATGCAACCTAGCCCAAATAATCAAATACCTACACAGAAACCAATTCTAGTTACTCTAAAAAGAGTAAAGAACAAAATGGTGGAGTGGCATCATTAAGAACAATTATCAGAGTGTTATTTTCATCTTTTATTGAAAAACGTTTTGATAAATTAAAAACATTTAAAAGTTTTAATAATTAAATAAAATAAACACACATCATAATTAATCAAATGAAATATGAAGGCAACAGTTATTGATACACTGGTCATTGGTTTGATTATCATCATCATAATATTTCAAAAATATTTCTTTTAATTAATAACATCTATCAACCCTATTCCTGAACCTTGATAAACACTAAACAGGGTTGAACTTTGAAAGAGGTAAGAATGTTGAAACACAGTGCTGAAGACACAGGACAGGTACAAATGTCCAGGGTCAGGGATATGCATCTTTTTGTAAGGGAAAATAGAATTACTGCTGACTAGAATATATTGGGTAGAATATATTTCAGATTGGATCATAATTGTTGTGGGATTTCAAAAAAAAAAGGGTAACACCGCTATCATTAATATGACAATCATTGTATACTTTAACAGATATTTTGCATTCTACTGAAGTCAAGCATTAGAATTGTCTCAACATTTTGACTATGACTTCCTGATACCTATATAATGTATGTGTTTGAATTTTTCGAAAGTGCAGTACTTCAAAAAAATTTGATCACCAGTCTTTATATGTTAATGGCATGATCACAGTCATTGAAAGTAACATCTGATGTTCATCAGACTGAAAAATTAGTTATAAATGGAATCTCTATTTATAAGCTACAGCCAATATGAGTGTCAAGATGAAGGAATGGAATGGTTTATAGGTACAATGGTATGCCATTAGTTACAGTGAGGCCCAAACATATTATTAATATTAACATCTCCATGCATGTATTTATCTTTTATACAAAGAATAATTACCAATAATTGAAAATACATGTATATAAAATATCATTAATATCCTTTAAAATTGTAAATCATTTGCTATTATGATAAAAGCAACAATAAAATCAGTGCCGGATTTTGATGAAGGCCCTAGGATCAATCTGATTAAAACACAGATCCAATTTCGTTTCGTTTTTTATAGTTCATAATTTTGTTTTACCTGTCTTTACTACACTTTAGGATCTGGAAGGTTTATCATTTAACTCGTGTTCAGCTTCAAATAAGGGGTCAGCCAATCAAATTGTCTGTCGAATAGGGGGGTTGACCTCTCTTGCACGGAGCTGTGGGTAGACATGATCGAACTCCGACAGATATCAAAACAAAGCAAAAGTAGATCAAAACCATAGCCACTTGCAACAACGATTCTGATTGGTCAATCGAATGACTGACCGTATGGGGTCAAATGTCGTTTTCTGCGTCATAGAACGTGATCTCCCACTATAAGTTGTTAGATCTACATGTAGTGTAGGCCATCGAAAGTATAAAAAACGAAACGAAATATAGATCTGTATTTTAATTAGATTGGCCCTAGGATATTCCACTAATGAGGCACATCCTAATCACCTCCCCTCACTGCTAGAGGAAAATAAAAGTGTGTTTTAAACCCAGTGGTCTCATTTCGTTCTACTCCACTAACCCCTGGGTTCATCAAAGAGGGAGAGATGTATTCAAATTATCTGCCCTTGATGCTATTTTTATCGACCAATTAAAAAATCGTAAAATACAAAGGAAGTTGGCAAAGGGAGCCACCATATTATTGTTGGGAATGTAAGCAATGAGGCCAAGACTGGTTTGTAAACTGTTTTTTTTATTGGTTTGTAGAATCTAGCTATGATAAAGGGCAGAAAATTTTAATATGTGAATGCCCCATGGATGAACCCAGGGTTAGTGGAGTAGTACGGAATGAGACCACTGTGGATACCAAGACTGGTTTTAAACACAACTGATGATAACGGATAAGACAACTCTACAGGAAAGAAAGGCTTATGACATTGTCAAAAATATTATACACCTTGACAAATGGTCCCTAGATTATTCTTGAGGCCCTAGGCTTCAGTCAGCCTAGCCTATAGGTAATTTCAGCACTTATTAACATGTTTAAAATAACTGAACAGTTTCGGGGTTTTTTTTTTGGGGGGGGGGGGGAATGTTTGACTAAATAGAATATTAGATACAGAATATGACAATGGAATTAATATTTTGGGTATTTAAAATGAGAATTTCAAGACTACAGTTGAATATTATCCTACATATTCAGATGTAGATAATAAAATATGACATTGACACACCAACAGATCTTGCTTCTTGTATTCAATGAACAGATAGAGCTGGGTAAATTAAATTAACATCCACAAGTTCATTGTGTGTAACCAGTGATATACGGCGATATTTAATAACCAAATCAGTCAATGTTTTGAAAAAACAGAATTCCTTTGTAAAGCCATAAGTCTTCTTGTTTTTATTAAAATATATTATACAATGTTCTACCTTATCAACACATCTGAAATAAAAGATAATAATCAAAACATTTACTATAGACTTTACTTGGTTGAATTCGAGTCTTATGAAATTACTGAAAACAGTGAATTTAAAGCTTACCGGTAAGTAATTTAATAATCACACCACTGACCAGTGTATCAATAACATCTACTTTGATATTTCATTTGACTAATTATGATTATTATCCTCAATTTATAATGGTTCATAACCCCATCATTATGCCATTCAATTCAAATTTGAATCAGGAGTCAGTTATCGAAAAGTATAACAAAAATAAATCTGTTTGCAGAGTTTCTATAATACTGGTAATAACATTATAAAACATAGATAGAGAAAATTTATAATAAACAACTTACTTGACAGACAGAATATATGGAGTATTTGTGTCTTTAGGTCGAACTAAGAAACTACCATGTGGTTTATTTTCCAGTAAAAAATTGGCCTGTGTTCTGTCTTTCTGTAATAACCATAACCTTTTATCATAATGAGGTATATCTTCATCCTTCTCTTCTTCTAATAATCCATCAACATAATCATCTGATATACCAAGATTAATTACACGTCTATAAATATATATATTACCATTAATATAATTATCTGATATACCAAGATTAATTACACGTCTATAAATATATATATTTCCATTAATATAATTATCTGATATACCCAAATTAATTATACGACTATAAAGATATATATATTATCATTAATATAATTATCTGATATACCCAGATTAATTACACGTCTATAAATATATATATATATTACCATTAATATAATTATCTGATATACCCAGATTAATTACACGTCTATAAATATATATATATATTACCATTAATATAATTATCTGATATATCCAGATTAATACACGTCTAAATATATATATATATACATATTAACATTAATATAATTATCTGATATACCCAGTTTAATTACACGTCTATAAATATATATATATCCAAAATTATTAGTACAATCACAAAGCTGTACTAATATTACCATTAATACAATTATCTGATATATCTAGATTAATCACACATCTATAAATATATATATTTAGGATTGCATAAATTTGAATGTAATTTAGGGAAAACTCAGCAATATGAGATCATGATATTTTTTAAAACATTCAATGCTAATTCAAGAGAGAATTTCTTTAAAAAGATAAGGGCCCCTTGTCTCATGAAAATAAACTTCAAGTCAATTAGATAATAACTCATTACAAAATCCACAAACAATAGTGAAAACCAGACGAATGAACATGGGTGATACAATATATGTCCAGTCGGCCATAGTAAATACAAATGAAAACTTACCGTCTAATATTATTACGGAGTTGATTTGATCGCTTTATTTCTAGTTTTTTATTACATATATCAGCTGTTAATTGATGATACTGGTTGGTATAGTCGCGTATAACTATATATTGTTGTTGTAAGTTCCACTCTATTCCATGTAAACGACTTGTTAATCTTTCATTGTTGTTCGATATACTGAGGAAAAAAAATCAGATTAGTCAAAATTAAATGGAGAGAAGGAGGTAACAACTTACGCATCAGAGTCCGGGTTCGTATTCAAAGGTTTTCTAAAAGTTAAGTAAAAATACACTTATTATTTCAACTTAGCACATATTTTCAATTTATGCGCACCAATTTTGCCGATATTGCAGTTGCCGATATCTGTTCAAAATGACTCGTTGAATACTGAACAGCGCGTTCGTGTTTGATTCCCAAGGTAAAATATAACCGACTATGACATATATCGACATAGATTATCATACCATTCGAGGTATTTCAATGTGTAAAAATTTAATATTTATCCACGACTATCTGTATCGGCCGATATGTTTGGCTGGTAATATCTGATATCGGTAAAACCGTTAGGTGCCATATCGGTCCATCACTAATTACCATAAGTAGAGGTAGTAAAATGATGGATATTGTAAACTTTAATTGTATAACAATGTATCACAAATAGAAAATCAGCGGCTGCCATGCAGCATATGCCCAAATACAACAGTTGGATAGGGAACAAGCTAAAAAGAAATTGATTTTTTCTACAATCAGGGGCCATAATTCAGGAAGTTACGCTCCGATATGTGCAATTATTGAAACGAACCAATATCTTTGAGTTATAAACATGCATTTCATGTTTCATCAAAATCAGATTAAAATTGTGACTTCTACAGGGTCCCAAACCTTGATATACCATAATTTTACACTATTCGCGTACAAGCAGCAGACATTTTTTCAGCAATTTAGTTCCAATTTTAACCCATGACATGTTTCGGATCCAAGCCCCAATATAAAAACTACTTTTTTATTAAAATACACTCTAGTTAAGATCATTGCGTAGGGAAATTATTATATTTTCCTTTTATCCTCAACTGGTAACAGGGGAAATAACTCTGCATAAGTGACCCAGTATTTACAGTCTGATTCACACAGAAATAAATGTTCAACTCTGAATTTCAATAGGTTTCCTCCACCTGACTCACCAAACAATCCCAGTATGCTTACACGTTTTTTTAATTATAAGGTAAATAACTCTACATTAAATTGATGCATGTTTTTGAATTTCGGTTATGCCGGATGCATAACTCTGAATTTTGATAAGGTTTCTCTTTGCAACTGGCCAACCAATCCAAACAAGTGTTTAAAAGAATGATCAACATAGAGAGATGACATTATTAATGTGAGCACTTAAAAATTGATAACTACCATAAATTAATGCCATTTCTGTCTTCCCCTTTCATAAACATAAATAAACAATGGATCATGTGTGATTTCCTGTCTTCATCCTCCTAACAGTACCATTATGTGGTTTAATGGTTAGGAGCAAGACATTAATTATTATTATATTGAAACTGCATGAGGAAGTTAATATATTGCTTGCAACCATTCATACTCCCTGCAACGTTTTGTTTGATTGGACTGTTTTTAATATATTAAATCTCTGTCTAAAGTTTTAGGAAAGACCCAAGATTAAACGATGGGCTGTCATGTTGCTGTACTTTGGATAGATTTGATTGAACGGGAAGAATAGACATTCTCCCTCAAAATCTCAAGGATCAGACGCTAAAACCAGCATTGACCGGGGGGATTTCTCGGGCCATTGCTTCAGGAATATGGAGACCACTAAACAACTTAAAATACAACCAGCGGCTGCCAGGCAGGATATGCCCACATTTTCGGGAGATGGTTAGAGAACAAGCAAAACCGAAAGTGATTTTTCCTACAATCAAAGGCTATAATTCATTAAATTACAATTTGATATGCGCAAATATCGAAAAGAATCAAGGTTTTTAGGTTATAAACATGCATTTCAAGTTTCATCAAAATCGAATCAAAATTGTGACCTATACTGGGTCCACAACCTTGATATACCATATTTTAACACTATTAGCGTACAAACGGCGGCCATTATGTCTGGCAATTATGGTCCGATTTCCCTGAAATTCAAACTCAACCTTCCGTATGGTGTAACGGTGATAGAGTCAAGCGTTTTTTTAAATCGGTTAATAATCGTGACCTCCAGAGGGACCATAGGCGATTTTTCGGACAATCAGGGGCCATAATTCAGGAAGTTATGATCTGATATGTGAAAATAACGAAAGGAACCAAGATCTTTGGGTTATAACCATGCATTTCAAGTTTCATCAAAATTGAATCAAAATTGTGACCTATACTGGATCCACAACCTTGATATACCATTTTATAACAGTATTTGTGTACACGCGGCAGCCATTTTGTATGGCAATTTTGGTCCAATTTTTCCGAAATTCGAACTCAACCTTCCTTAGGGTGTAACGGTGATATAATCAAACGATTTTTTGAATCGGATAATTATTGTAACCTCCAGAGGGACCACAAGCTAAACCAAGACGATTTGGCGTATAATCAGGGGCCATAATTCAGGAAGTTACGATCCGATATGCGCAAATATTGAAAGGAACCAAGATCTTTGGGTTATAACAATGCATTTTAAGTTTCATCAAAATCGAATTAAAATTGTGACCTCTACAGGGTCCACAACCTTGATATACCATTTTTAAACAGTATTCGTGTACGAATAGTGGCCATTTTGTATGGTAATTTTGGTCCGATTTTTCCAAAATTTGAACTCAACCTTCCTTAGGGTGTTACGGTGATATAATCGTACGTTTTTTTAAATCAGATAATAATTGTGACCTCAAGAGGTACCACGAGCTAAAATAGGTGATTTTTCGGACAATCAGGGGCCATAATTCAGGAAATTACGTTCCGATAGGCACAAATATCGAAAGGAACCAAGATCTTTGGGTTATAAGCATGCATGTAAAGTTTCATCAAAATCGGTTCAAAATTGTGACCTCTATTGGGTCCACAAGCTAAAAATGTGATTTTTCGTACAATCAGGGGCCATAATCCATGAAGTTTTGATCCGATACATGCAAATATCGAAAGCAGCCGAGATCTTTTGGGGATAACCCTATATTTCAAGTTTCGTCAAAATCGGACAAGAATTGTCACCTGTAGAGAGTCCACAAACAATTGTGGACGGACATCCAGACGGACGGACAGGGGCGACGACATAATACGTCCACATGAAAATGTTGGCGTATAAAAACTGACTTATCAACGCACTTCAATGAAAACGTCAAGCGGGCTCAATATTTCATCTACTATTAGTAAATGCAGGAGGACTGCACTACACGCAAAACAAAAACTAAAAATCTACAAGATAAACCTGCGGACAAAGACAGAAAATAGACATTGCAGAAAGTAAACAATTATCAAATCAAGTGAATGGATCCGGGGGCCAGCCGTAAGCGTCCACTGCGCTGTACAGTCCCGGGCCTGTCTTGGTACAGGCTTCACTAAAATGATTCACATAAAAGACGTAACAAAAAAAAAATGCGACCGATCTTGTAAGTGGTCGTCTCTTCAATGGCGATAGTCAGCCAATTGACGTCAGGTGTAAGAACGTCAAATAATTTTAACAATAAGGGCGATAATCCGGACAGAAACTCGGAAAACGCTAAAAAATAAATGTAGTGAGCTAACAGGAGCAAAGCCCGACAACGAGAACATTCTGCAGTACGAAGGGCTACTATATAATAATGTACGGTCGGCCCATTGCCTGTACCCCCCCCCCCCATACCCTTTTTGAAATATTGGTATGCCTGTATTTCACAAATTAAAATTCAAATTGTATGTAGTACATTCCTGACTATGTTTATCAATAAAAAAATTATATTTACCACTCAACATCCTCTGCTTTGATTGAATTTTGATTATATTCTATCAATTTCTGTTGTTCTTGAAACATTCTTCGCATCATATCTAAAGCTTCTGTTGTTAAATGAGATCTCTTCATTTCCTGTGTTTACAAACATAACCAATTGAATATTATGTATCACAAGAGGCTCAAATACAACAAAAACCACAATCACTATTCTCCATACCTGATTCAGTTCTCCATGGATCATCAACCAAATATCTTACTTTCCACCATCAATAATTAGACAAGCAAACTAAGTGCAATTTAAATAGTTAAAATAATCGGAACATGTCTCATGAGTCACTCTGGCACAGGTATTGTAACCAGCAGCTGCTAGGCAGGATACGCTCACATTTCGCAAGAGATGGATAGACAACAAGCTAAATATAAAACAATTTTTTGTACAGTCAGGGGCCATAATCAAGAAAGTTAGTCTGAAATGCGCAAATATCAAAAGGGACTGAGATTCTTGGAATATAAAGATATGTTTTAAATTTAATGAAAATTGTATAAAAATTGTGACCACTAAAGGGTCCATAACCTTTGTATTACGAACTGTGGCCATTTTGTCAGGCACTTTCATTTAAATTTCCCTGAAAATTCCAATTCAACCTTCATTATGGTGGAATGGTGATATATCTAAATGGTTTTTAAAACCCGAAAAAAATTAAGACATCATGGAGAATCCACAAGCTACTCACCCCATTAACATAGTCAAATGTTCTATGATCTCTGTCAAATGATTTAACAAGGTCTAGATGTGATGTGTTGATTTCAACTAAATAATGCATGGCTTTTTCTATATCTTCAAATGATACAGCTAGCTGTAAATATACACATAAATATATATTATATGGAAAACAATCACTAGTTTATACACAATCCTAATGTAATGACCATCAGTCACTGCATTGAAGGGGCATAACTCATTTCTAAGCATGAACTTCAAGATCAAGATGGTAGGTCCTGATTGTTTTCATAACTTAATCTACTCCTGACAGGACACCCTTCAGTCCTTTTTATGTCAAATTTAGAAGAATGAAAGTATTTATTTGCCTTCTGTGACAAGCAATACTTTCTCAAAATTCAATATATTATCTCCGCTAGGAGATCCCTATAGTGAAAATAATTTACTTGAAAAATTGAATTCCAATCTCGATCCCATGTCGAAGACTTCGAAGACTGTTGTTGATAATACTGAGTTAAAGACTACTGATTGGCAGGATTTTACCAGAGATAAACCAAAGGTAAACTGATCTCTGGGATCAAGATTGATAGAAATCCTGAACGCTGAAATCCATGTATGTAAATTATACTATCTGAAAGTAAAATAAATCAATGAAGGTATATATTTACCTCATCATTGTTGTTACATATAGGATATAGTAGTTTAATATCTAATGCTGGGTTATACTGTTCTAAAGAATTCTTTGAAAAATAGTCAACAATCTCTGATATACTGTTAAATGTACATGGTTCCACAAAACCATATTTTCCTTGTTGATGTAATATCTTAATACACTTGTTTGTTCCATTTTTCCTGAAAAAAACATAACATGTTTTCAAAGATATTAAAATGTTAAAACTTCATAAGCCTGAATAACCTAGTTTACGAACTTGTTAAAGAATCACTCGGCAAATCTCGACAGATTACGGAACACTACATCAAATCTCGGCTGTATGACAGTAAGTGATATGTATCTACACCCATCATTTGCGATGCGGCTACCGGTTTACTTTAAAACAGGAAAACCTGTCGCGTTTACAATAAAAAGTCTCAAATTGCGTCTTTTGTAGAGTGTATTTACCTAAATGAACAGAGATATTGTCTCAAGGCTGCTGGTTTGATAAAATTCCCTGGTAATTCCCCAAACCCAATGCCAAACGTGACGATATTTGATATAATACACTCTCCACAGAAATCTCCATGGGGGCAGCCATTTTCATTCGGAACCTTTAAAAAAGTTCAAATATGGCGTAAATGGTCACACAGCCTAGATTAGATGTGCAGAATCTGTCAAAGTTTGCCGAATGGTTCAAGGATATTAGACCAAGTTATCCAGCCTTAAGTATCAATTTATGCCATACACGGAAGAATAATATAGATGACAAAACATCCTGTTTCAGAGTTTAAAGGATATTATTATTCATGGGTTTTGTGTTTATGAAGAAATACCTTTAAAGATACATTATGGGAGATTGTAACATGCTAAGAGTGAACCTCGCATTTTGATTGGTCAATTAGACACCATCTATTGGACACTAACACCCCTCTGTTTTAGTATTTTCTTTTAAAATCGTAAATAGCATGTTACAATGTCGATAAACACTTCATGTTTTGCATTTAGAGGGGTGTTATTGTCCAATAGACATGTCCTGAGATTTTACATTAGAACCCGCGACGCTACGCGTCTTGGGTCCTAATGATCTCAGGACATGTCTATTGGACAATAACACCCCTCTAAATGCAAAACATGAAGTGTTTATCTCCTAATTATTATAGATAGTTGGCCATTCTTGCTATAACAGACCAAGAGTAGATGATAAAAGAAGAATATATTGAAAATTTCAGTCAAATTACTTTATTCTGAACATAGTTAGCATCGTTGTAATATTTGACTAGAAATGGTAGTCAAATGTATCTTCACCTTGGCTGATCGTTTGATTGACAGGCATTAACTCCACCTACACCATCTTATCAAGTAAAGTTTTCAATGGCAGGCGTTAACGCTCAACAGCGGCCTCGCTGAGTAAACTCTATCATTTAGCCTCAATCTAACTGATGACGTGAATGTAACAGTTAATAATCTCATTACGGTGAGCCATATTTGATTTAATCAATTAGTGAAATCCTATTTAAATCCAAGCTGTAGCCGAGCCATCCGTCTTTACAAAAAAGTATAAACTGAAAATTGGTTAATTTTGCAATACTCAAATTTAGCTTTTGCATAATGTATCTTTAAAGCCCAAATATCACTCTTGTTGTAACTGAATAATATGTTCAAATCTTGATTTTGGTCAACAATTTGTACTATTTTACAATATTTCAATTAAAAAATGATACAAATTTTATCTTAACACACCTTGTTCTAAAAATTGGAAAAATTCAACCACATGCTTGCTGTAACATGGTTTGAAAAGCCTTACGTATACACTTTCAAATGCAACTTGGATTTAAACATATTTTAGAACCCTCTGGACAAGTAAGACAGGTTGTAATGGATAATTTACACAACAGGCAATTTACACAAACATCTTGTAGTTAGAATAAGGCTAATTATTTATCTGGACCTGTCAAGCCAGCAAGAGTGTAATTGTCCCTTTAAGGAAACATAATTAACTGATACAAGCACCTTTTTTAACTATTGTTTGTGTTCATTCACATTTCACATGGCTTCATATTTCTAGCCATAAAAGCAATTTAAAATCAATGCAATATTATTAACTATAACATTATTTTTAAAACAATGTTACAATAATTTACCTTAAGACAAGAGTATACTCTCCTTCGGCTGACGAATCACGAACAAGAAAACTTCCGTCAACAGCATCCAATAACTTTTCATTAGCTTCCACTCTAAAGAAAAAAATTTTTTCCCATTTTATACTACATCGTTAATGCATTATGGGGTGCTGATAATAGAAAATTTAACTTTTTACTGAGCTGTACTAATCAGCAATTACAGAATAACTTGAAATATTTGTAGGCCTATATATTATATCTGTTTACTATTTTGGTATTGAAAACTATATTATGCAAAGCTAAATTATGTTTGAATGTATCCATGTTTGTCAAAGAGGCTAAACCCCTAACTTAATATTAAAAACATAAGAATTGAATAGTGGTTCATTTCAATCAATAGTGATGTTGTTCAAAATATGGCATCCTAATATACAAACTTTAAGACAAATCATTGTACATGTTTTATTTAATATTCTCTTCTAAAATCTGTGATACACAACATTTTATAAATCACAGAAATAATCCCAGGTTAGGAATTATTAATCCTCCGATCTAAAGTGCATGCGGTTTATCTAATTGTTTATATAAGTCCAGAATTAAGGAATTCTCAGCTGCGGTCTGAAACACGTCCTGGAATAATTACTTTTAGTCAGTCTACACTTGTCAGTGTCTTGCTAGGGGATTTTATTTTGGTATATTTAAAGAAGCTAAATCGCTTTTCTTTGGCATCTAGAAATGGACACAAACGGGTGTTGCAATGCATATAAAAATGTACATGTAATATGAATGTATACAAACTGATTTACATTCCGTCGTTTACCATCAGCTATGTTTGGCGAAATTCAGGAAGAGTCTGAATTAACTGCCAGTCTTTGGCATCTTGTTATTTCAGTCTACACCGGTAGTAGTCTCCTAGATGGGATATTTTTAGCCTCATTCATAGTGTCACTTCATACAACTGGTGCAAATTAATTTGTGTGCCAGTTTTTCAAATTTTCATTTTGTCTAAAATATTGGATATTATTAGGAGCCCAACTTTTCATGTTGCAATGTCGAAGACTTTGGATGATATTAAGTTAAAGACTTGGCTCATTTAAGACATAATAAACATAATAATCTGTATACAACGGAATATAATCAATGGACATAGTGGTTACAAGCACCATTTGTAATGAACTATAACACATACTTATTGAAGAACAATTCCTTATTTATTTGGATGTTCCAATAAGTATTATCTCAACGTTTTCAAGCAAGTACAATAACAAATGTGAAGGTTAATTATATACAGACAAACAATAACAACAAATCAGTAACCATATAGGACAACAATAACAAACGTAATGACAAACAAAAGAGTAGGGAGAAGCCATGCATGTAGACTGTCGTCTGTCGATAGCTATCGTCTCAAAAAAAATCTATACACTGGGTCTAGTTGTTATTCACACATTAGTAATATGTGAATAAAATAAGGATAGGAAGCTTTATTCCCGCTTCTAGAATGTGCCAGTTTTTATAAACGAGTCCTCGCAAGTTTTTGAATTACTTTCTGTTCGCGCCATGGAGTTTATCAACCTGATGCATATCAATTAGCCAAACAACCAATCAAAACCACTCCTAATAATATTGCACCAATTTGACCTCAAGTTCACAGGTCAAAAGGCCAGTCTGAGCTGTAGTGTTTACTTTGAGACCATGAAGTGTCTTGTTCACCTCGTAGACAAAGATTGTGGAAAGCTGAATAAATTTACAGATACGAGTTGGAATAAGGTTGTATTAAGTTATAAAGAATGGGCTAATCTTGATGGAAACGAGCTAAAAGTGTGCCAACAGTATAAAGATGTATTTGAGGGTAAGTTTATCAACTAAATCAAACTAAAATTGACAGTACGAGTAGTCGAGTGACTCGAGTCGCCATTTTATTTTTCTGCGAAACACAATTTTTTGTTGTTTACATTTTAAATTAAATTCTTAGTGGTAGGCGGATTACAATTTATAGACACCTGTACCCATCACAAATGCTCGGGACTGTACAATGCAACGAGAGCTTACGTCCATATATAATATTTCTTGTTTGATGTCATTGCTGTGTGCAAGTTGTTACGATAAATAATAGGCCTAATATTGTAATAATAATGTTTGTTGACATTCATTCAATTCATATTGTATAGTCTCGTTAGTTCATAGAGTAGATTAGGTTTATTTTAAAATCGACAGCATTCACGCTAGCCTTTGGTTTTATTTTATTAACCCCAGATTGTTTAAGTGTCTTTTCACAAATCAAGTGCAAACATGTGGCAGTGTCTTACTTTTCATAAAAGAAAAGTAATTTTTATTATGGATATTTGTTGCCACCTAAATTCTTCTCAGTCTCAGGTTCTAATTTGCTTATTTTGTGTATGTGTGCAATAATATATGGAGTATGTTTGTATTTATAGGGAAAAAAGATGGTGCACTACCAGTTTATGGCTATCATTCCAAGTGTTATTCGAGATTCACAACAGACAGAACAAAGATTGATCGAGCTACTAAAAGAGTTGCATTACAGCCTGGTAATAATAAGCAAACAAGTGATAACAGTCAATCCACATCTAGGTCACAAGGTTTGCGATCAGCCGCAACTAAATCTTCAACCACCCAATGCAAGCTGTCAACCTGCGAGGGCATGTCTTGCCTCCTGTTTGCATTATCTGCAGGTGTCAAAAAAAGACTGTCTCTGATAAGCTGATTTTAGCAGAAACTAAAGATGAAGGTAATTTTTTATTATTTTTTCAATCGTTGTGATTAAAATTGTGGAATAGGTCCATCGCCCTTCCTCAGGGTGTCGTAAAAGGCATTTATTGCGGACAGTGGTCAGGTGGCTGATAGGTGTTATCTATCAATCTGCCATCAATAGAGTCAAGGGTTAGACTCTCTTTCTCTGCGATCTCAGTGACAAGGTGGGGGAGTAGCCCATCCAAACATGCAGGGTTATGTATTTACCCCTGCAGCGCAAGTACTCCCAGGCCAGGGTTAAAAATATTTCCGTTTGCCCAAACCCGACTCATGGTGACTGATAATGTATGGGTAGGTACATGTAGGTAGACAAAAAAAAATTTTGGGGGGGGGGGGGGGGGGGGGTAGGCCAGACTTTGGCGATAAATAACCAGATTTTACGAAATCACTTGTCGAGTTTGGTGTTACTATGTATAGACATGACAGTGGCTGTTCAATCTCTCAACCAATTATTTCGCATGTGGACTGGTGAAAATTGAATATGTAGTCTACTTCTAGTTGGTTTATGATATCCATAATATTTACAATTGTCCATATCTTTTTAGGTCGAGTTAGAGAAGCAGCAGTTATGAAAGCAGATGAAACCATTCTCAGGCACATCAGAGATAAAGACTGTGTTGCTATTGAAGTTAGGTACCATCTACGGTGCTACAAGGATTATGTTCGATTCCTGATAAGAAAACCCAAAATTTGGTCGTCAGGGTAAGTTTATTTCATACTTGTAGTAGTTGTTGTGTCCTTGTGGCTTGTTATATATCTATTTTATATCAAAGACAACTAGTGGGTGGGAAGGGATTTATATAGCCAAATGGTTGGTTAAAAAAAGGTCTGTCATCAGTTCGCATCCCATTATCAATGACCTCAATGACAAGGTGTGGGAGTGGCCGATTTACTCTATAGTAGTGCTGGTATCTTTGATGGCAAGTGGATTGGCACAAAATGACCAGATTGTGGTGTTCAAATGCACTAAAACAAAGTCCATCCGTTCTAAGAATGTGTGAACATTATTTACTAGCAATTTTGCGCGGTCAAGACTTGTTTGTGATATGATAAGTTTAAAGTGTATTAATATGTTTGTTTTACTTAATCGACCATCGACCAATACATCTTAAGTGGAAATATCACCAAACATGAATTCTTGCATCTACGATGAGATTTCCTTGTACGTGTAGTAACTATGAACATATATTTTTCAGCTCTTCTGAGATGTCTGCATATGAGACAACCTTTGATATTTTGTGAAGATGTGATTAGAAAAATAATTATTTTCCACTAAGAAATTCTGCGAATGGCCAAGTTATTAGATATTTCAAATTACCTGTAATAATTTGTTATTTCTGTACATTGGTTGTGTCCTTTATTATTGTTAAACTCCATTTATTTCAAGCATTAATTATTGCACAACTGTTACAGCAAGATTTAAATAAATTATTGATATAGCAGTTATTAAAAATTTAAAAAATGTTTTCTCTATTTTAAAAAAAATATTGATTGAAATGTTGTTGTAAATTGCAATACACAGGCCTAATTTATATATATTTAAACCTTTAATACTAGTAATTAAATATAAGAATAATGTTTTAAATTTGTTTTCATTCTTTGTCTGGGGATAGGGTGGGTTTTCAAGGGGGAAATTTGGTCTTTGTTCAATTTTTGTAGGACATTTATGATACGAGTTATCTCCCCTTATACCTTTTTACCTGGAACCCCTATTTGAAATATCACGTTTGTGCATTGTTTTTTGGTTGAAATCGAATATGTCTGTGCAATTATCAAATTTATGTATGATTTCTGATAATAAATTGAATTCAATATCAATTCAATGACGCTGTATTTTCATAAATAGACAAAAACATGCTACCATGCGCAACATTGCTGCTTGGTGGGCGCTTATTATTGGCCCTGTGCAAATGCAAATTGAGATATTTCCATAATCTTTTTTTTCAAATGTTGCTATGCATTTGGCAGTACACACGAAAAAAAATCATTCACCTGCCGTAATTTTATCACCCAAAATCACGTCCTCAAAGTCATGTTAGACTTGCATGATAAATTGACCGAGACCCTGGGTAAATAGGTAATATTTTAAAAACTGGCATTATCTGAAGGTGGGAATATAGATTTTCCATCACTAGAAACCTTGTACTATAAGAAAATGGCAAAATTTTTTAGACCCAGGGGGGGTGCAACAAAAATCGATTTCTAAGCACATTTTCCCTATACAGACGACAGTCTAATGGAAACAGGTGTGACTATTTGTAGAATTCAAGCGCCAGAACGGACAGCTCTTTATTTTATCCAAATCTTACATATTTAAATCATGTACATGTATATGATTGATAGATTGTTTTATCATGGCTCACAAATTTAACAAGTTTTCGTTTTACAGTACTTATATATATGGAGCATTGTCAACTTCTAATTTTAATATTTCAAATTGTACACAATTATAAATTGTGTCAAGTTGATGTACCTACCTGGTAATATCTTCCCAATAATAATTTAATTCACTTATACTTGAATTCCTTGTCGTTACATTTCTTAAAGATTCTACAGATCTATAATGTTGATAATTATCTCCTCCCTAAACAAAAAAGAAATTTAATGAATACAAAATTCATGCGGAAAAGCTGTTTGTATGTGCTAAAGGTAGGGTGACCACCTTTACTTTACCATATTGCAGGACATTTATGAAAAAATATATTTTGCTCATAAACCCTGTTATTGTCCACGGAGGCGTGCGTGACAGAGCCACCCAGCCGATCGTGCGAGACTGCAAGAAAATTTTTGAAAACTACAAACCCGGAAACGCCATTCCCAGCAATGGATTACTCTGATTTTGTAGTGATAACTTGTGATTTTCTCTTCAAAGCATAACAACTCAAGACAGTTTAATGAAATACTAAACGTAAAATAGACCATTGAGACGAGATTCACGCATATTACTGCATAGAAACCTTCCATGTGAGAAATTGCGGGACATCTTGACTGGGTTTGAGAATTTGCGGGACTGTCCCGCGAAATGAGGGACATGTGGTCACCCTAGCTAAAGGTCACAGGCTATAGGAATGGGTCGAAACACCAGACTATCTATTCAGTGAAATTGTAGATACTTTGGGGAAGCGGATGGGTAATAACTGCACACTTCAATGAATCGGATATTAGTTTACACAAATAATGTGACATGCATTTATCATGATTTTCAATGGTATGCACTCTGATGCCAACCCCTTACTCTTCAAAGTAGTGATCAATGCTGCTACATTATGTATGACATATGATATTTTATTTAATTTTAAACATTATTTTCCCCCTTTTACTTCTCTTATGAATGTAATATTGTATTCAATATCTCTATAAAGAAATACTTACTACAAGACACAATGAAAAGGTCATAGGTTACTAAAAGGTGATAAAAAAGAAGAAAAGAGGCTATAAGGAAATACAACTATAAAGGTTGTGTTTTTTATTCAGTTGACACACATTGTGAGTTGTGACACATTAGATCATATCACGAATATGGCTAGAAGAGAAGGGCTCCGACTATTTATAAAAATTAAAGATGGTAAACTTGACACATAAATTAAAATTTACTAGAAAATCGTATATATGATACGTGTTTATAATGTGACCATACAAATATTCATCACTAACCTCTGACATTGAAGTTTTTTCATCTGTGAGAAGCTGTCAACTTGCCTTCTATTTACTTTAAGAGAACTACGTAAACTAATTGTTCAACTTGTATAAAACTGTTCAATTATTACCGACACGAGGATGTCCAATATAAGGTTAATTTACAAATGGCTATACGTGTTATATGAAAGAAGGAAGTATTATCTTTTCATATCAACGATAGGTCCTATGAAATCATGGTTCACAGCTACAACATTTACTTGGATCATGACAAAATCAGGTCAACGGGATTTTTTACCTGTCAATCTTGACGGGAATGTTCACCAGTGTGCTATTATTAGTTAGTTAAATTCACGGATCAGTGATTCTTGATCGAGTTTTTCGCAGTTTGGCGGGAAAATAGGGAAGAAAAGCGAGTTTGTAGGGCTATCATTTCATAACCACGGAACAAGCTATATTAGTAGGGGAGCTAGGTTCAGGTTAATTCGAAAATCGCGTACAAAATTTCTACTATGCCAGATGTGTGGGCACCGGTGTCGGATACTTTGAACCTCGATTCTTAAGTTGTGGGTCCCCTTCCCGTGGGGGTGAGGGGCCCTACAAAACGTCGAAATTTTGCGTTTAATTCGACTTTTGCGTACAACGACCAACTTTCGTGTATAAGTCGACCAACCCCAGATGTCACCAAAAACATTACTTAACCCTTCCTTTGTCCCTTAAAGGGACAATAACACTCTTGCTGGCTTGACAGGTCCAGAATTTTTTTTTATCCTTATTCTAACTACAAGATGTTTAAGTGTCCTACCTGTTGTGTAAATTATCCACTACAACCTATCTTACTTGTCCAGAGGTTTCGAAAATATGTTTAAATCCAAGTTGCATTTTAAAGTGCTTACGTAAGGCTTTTGAAACCATGTTACGGCATGTAGTTGAATTTTTCCAATTTTTAAAATTTGGTGTGTTAAGATGAAATTTGTATCATTTTTTAATTGAAATATTGTAAAATAGTACAAATTGTTGACAAGAATAAAGATTGGAACATATTATTCAGTTACAACAAGAGTGGTATTGGGGCTTTAAGAACGCCCACTTTACCCCCCTCAGGGAGGAGTTAATTCGACTTCCGCGTACAACATTAATTTTTTCGTTAAAAGTTTCACTATTGGTCCACTAGAACGTAAAAGTAACTTAAGAACGCGAAATCCCCTTCTATCTCAGATAAGAACGACAAAAAGGGGGACCCAGGGGTGAAATGACGATTTAATTCGAATTTTGTGTACAACGATCAACTTTCGTACATAAGTCGACCAGCCTCAGAAGTCACCAAAAACATTACCTAAAAAGACCCCTGACCCTTCCTTCGTCCCTTAAGAACGCCCTCTTTACCCCCTCATGGAGGAGTTAATTCGACTTCCGCGTACAACATTAATTTTTTCGTTAAAAGTTTCACTATTGGTCCACTAATAAGTAAAACTAACTTAAAGCGCGAAATCCCCTTCTATCTCGGATAAGAACGACAAAAAGGGGGAACCAGGGGTGAAATGACGATTTAATTCGACTTTTGCGTACAACGATCAACTTTCGTACATAAGTCAAACAATCCCAGATGTCACCAAAAACATTACTTAAGAAGACCCCCGACCCTTCCTTCGTCCCTTAAGAACTGCCCCTTGCCCCACTCATGGATGAGTTAATTCGACTTCCGCGTACAACGACAAAAAGAAGACCCAGGGGTGAAATGACGATTTAATTCGACTTTTGCGTACAACGATCAACTTAGGTGCAGAAGTAGACCAGCCCCAGATGTCATCAAAAACATTACTTAAGAAGACCCCCGACCCTTACTTCGTCCCTTAAGAACGCCCACTTTACCCCACTCATGGGTGAGTTAATTCGACTTCCGCGTACAACATTACTCTTTTCGTTAAAGGTTTCACTATTGGTCAACGAAAACAAACCACTAACTTAAGAACGCGAAATCCCCCTCTATCTCGGATAAGGATGACAAATCGCTTGGGTGGGAGGGCGGACGAAAAATCGCTTGGGTGGGAGGGCACCGTTTTTTCGTTAAATATTTGATGGTTGTGTTTTTCCATTTCATTGTCATGCGACACCAACTCCGCTACCGCACTTCGTAATTTCATTTCTTTAGGATCAGTTGTGTGCGAGGTCTTTCAGTTGTTCCTTTTACCCACAATTTAAACCTATTACAGATGAATAGATGATGCCGTTTGGTCCTTCAATGTGTGACTGTGCTCTGCTACTACCAGGCTTAGATTGTATATCTGATCTCAATTTTAAGCTTTGAACATTCAGAGTTTTTTCAGTGGCCTTTATAGCGGTAAAGTTCTTGTAGCTCTTGACGTGATATCCATGATGGGCTTCATAGTTCTGGGGCAAATTATTAACAACGGCATCATATTTTGATGAATCCTATTTTGACGTATCCATTGCGCGCAAAACACCCACCGTTGGGATCTTTTTCGGAGTTAGGGCACAGGACTTTGATTCTGATCCGTATCATCCATATGAACTATACATGTCAGCTCATTCTCGGACACAGATAGTTCTGGTTCCGGTGCCGCTTGTTCTCAGGATGATGCCATTTTTAGTTTAGTCCGGGGGCTTTATCTACCTGAAAAATACAGATGATAATGCATTATACGTATCTCTTATGGAATTTTATGATAAGTACCTACGTATGGTAATTTTGAGACCTTGGATATTGCGTTTTTAGTAATAAAACGGTTTTTCTTTTGAATATTTATCGACAATACCATTTAATTTTATGAGCAATCATTCACCGACGATACCATTGACAAAATAAACTGACCACCCATCGGCAAGACCAAACATCGACGATACCATTTATCGGAGACTATTCATCGACGATACCATTTATCGCAGACTATTCATCGACGATACCATTTATCGGCGACCATCATAAGACTATACCATTCATAACAAAAACTGTCCAACCATCGGCAAGACCATGCATCAACGATTCCTTCTATCGACAAAATATTCATCGACGATACCAGCAGTGATTCAACACATCATCTATTAGTAGGCACCTAATACAACGATAAGTTAAATAAACGAATCCCGCACAAAGGAACTCAAGACACCAAAGTTAATAATTTCACAACATAATAAATTTACTCACCCAAGTACCCGGTGGCAGTATCGAGTCCTCCAACTGTCATAATCCATCTCTCAAACATGCATACAGGTAATAATGTTTCGGCATGCCACGGGGCAGAGTTTAGGCCACCGATAGATGTTAATGGAATATGACCGTTATACGCATATTTCTTTAACACATGACAATGTTGAATCCTGAAATGTTGGGTAATCACCCACACCGAATTTCGTGAAAATCGGAGCAGCCGTTTTTGCGGTATGAAGAGTTGGACGGACAAACATGTGGTGATTTATAATAATATAATATAATTATATAGAAAGAAAAATACAAACTGTGGGAACTAAAGGAACAAATAAGACTAAACATCCGTCTGAATAAGAATGGACATCGGGAGCTTTCAGGGCCATCAGATAAATCATCTCCAAGATCCGAGAGCAGCTTTATAACACCCTTGTCCCCCCTTCTTATCCGAGATAGAAGGGAATTTCGCGTTCTTAAGTTTCGTGGACCAATGGTGAAACCTTTAACGAAAAATTAATGTTGTACGCGGAAGTCGAATTAACTCCTTCCTTAGGGGGGTAAAGTGGGCGATCTTAAGGGACGAAGGAAAGGTCGGGGGTCTTTGTAATGTTTTTGGTGACATCTGGGGTCGGTCGACTTATGTACGAAAGTTGATCGTTGTACGCAAAAGTCAAATTAAATCGTCATTTCAGCCCTGGGTCCCCCTTTTTGTCGTACCTATCTGACATAGAAGGGGATTTCGCGTTCTTAAGTTAGTGTTATGTTGTAGTGGACCAATAGTGAAACTTTTAACGAAAAGAGTAATGTTGTACGCGGAAGTCGAATAACTCATCCATGAGTGGGGTAAAGTGGGCGTTCTTAAGGGACGAAGGAAGGGTCAGGGGTCTTCTTAAGTAATGTTTTTGGTGACATCTGGGGTTGGTCGACTTATGTACGAAAGTTGATCGTTGTACGCAAAAGTCGAATAAAACGCAAAATTCCGACGTTTTGTACGGCCCCTCAGCCCCAACGGGAAGGGGACCCGCAACTTAAGAATCGAGGTTCAAAGTATCCGATACCGCTGCCCACACATTTGGCATAGTAGAAATTTTGTACGCGATTTTCGAATTAACCTGAACCTAGCTCCCCTACTATATATACAACATTAGTAAAGTCTCATTACATTTAAAAGGCAAACCGTTTTTTCGTTTCGATCAAAAGAAGTCGACGGAACTAACTATATATACTGATATTATACTGGTGTTTTTATTTTGAAATCTGTTGAAAATCTCGAGCATCCGATAGCATCGAGAGTTGATTATGTCATGGCTAGTTAATAAATGTCTAATTAATAACTTATGTAACATTTAAGGCACAAAAGGGGCTTGCAATAGCTAATTCAGCCTCAAACTCAAAAGATCATCCGAAGTCTTCGACGATGAAAACACGAACTATTTAAATTTGTCGATTTAAATCACCATTGATTTTGCGATCTTACCGGTAAAAGATGGGCCCCTGATATTTAATATTTAAGACAAAATATACATTTTAGCATTGGTATACGAATCGTGTACCATAATGCGTTTCAGCGCCATTTGGAACAGTGACTCGAAGTACGAGGCTAGACATATTCCACAAGTCATGTCAAACGATGACGGCATAAATAAATAGAATGAAATGGGGTTTAAGTTTAACGTCCTACGCTTAAGCACCTAACCTGGGCTAATTGAAGACGGGCATACGCCATACAGTGTGTTATGAGGGAAATTTTGCCCGGGCAGCGGCGCTACGGCCTACTCTTATATCGAATTCCAACTGCCAAGGGATCTTTTACGTGCACTCCAATGTGTACACGGGACCTCGGTTTTTCGTCCCATCCGAACGACTAGGCAGCTGTCCTTGTCAGGCCCTCCATCTGCATCACTGACAAGGGGAAATCACGCCGGAAAATCGAGATGAACTTTCTCGGCCTATGCAGGGATCGAACACTCGACCTCCAGGTTAGCGAACCAGCGCCTTATCCACTTAGCCACCGTGATCGTTTATTCCAGTAAGTAGGTCGAGGACCCATAGTTACAAATTATAATTATATACAGCATTGATTTAACAAATACGAAAAAATAGTAGACATATAAATATATACAACATGCGGAGAATTCTAAAAGTAGTTTGATCTATAACTTAAAGCGACATTGATAAAGTTTGAAATTGAAATTAAAAGTGATTTACTTTGTGATTTACTTTTAGTTGTACATAAATCCTGGAACATATATATATTATTGTTCACATTATTAACAAATTTTACAGGTATATATTTACATCTAATATGACTTAATTTGTTACATACAAATAAAAAGTGAATATTATCTTCATCGCTTATCTTACATAATTGACACAAAGGATTATCTTTCATCTTCCTATTAAATAATGTTGTGGCTAATGGTAAAAGATTCAACCTTAGTTTTGTGATATTCCTTTTAACATTTAAATTCATCTCTAATGTTAAATATTCTTTAATGTACAGGATTACTCATAGTATTCAGTTCAATTTTATACCAGTGTTTTGTGGAAGTCTTCTATGGTCTCGTTGCTTCTACTGCTTTGTAGCAACGCCGGAAAATCTGGATGAACTTTCTCGGCCAATGCAGGGATCGAACACCCGACCTCCAGGCTAGCGAGCCAGTGTCCTTCCTACCCACTTAGCCACGTGATCCCCACCTGTCTTGAACAGGGTTTATACCATACATTCATGACTAAGTATGCCTGTCTTTGTAATCATCATAAAACTTTGATTGCTTTTATGTATATCTTTGGTCACTGCACTATTTCTATGTTTACCACGAAATAAGTACAACCTATGGTGGCTGATTGGTATCATGTCGTGATGTCGTGGTGTCGCCCTTCATAACGCGACAACCCGACAACCCGACACCACGACATTTTAACGCGACACCACGACACCACGACACCGCGACACCACGACATTTTTAACCCGACACTACGACATTTTCACCCGACACCGCGACATTAAAAATGTCGTGGTGTCGCGTAAAAATGTCGTAGTGTCGACTTTATTTATCAATGTTGAAGCGGCCAAGAAATCAAGTTAGCCCTCAATATCTCAACAATTACTAAGAATATCTACCCTCATAGAGTTATATATAGACACTATATAACTCTATGCCTACCCTTCACTAACTGCGAATCAAACTGGTCAACACTACCAAATTCGCTGGTTGACCAAACTTGAGTAAAATCATGTGCTCGGTGTGGGCTATTCCGAGCCGTCGATAAATAAAATGAATGGAAAGTAGTCTATTTTAGTAACCCATTTCTTTGCTCAAAATAAAAATGCTTTTATCTCTTCTAAAGTTTGTAATCATGAATGTGCCCGAAAATTACAAGTATATTTAAAGAGCCATAGAAACCTCCTTTCCGGTGATGTATGACAAAATAACGTATTTTGACATTAAATACTCGCCCCACCCTCATCACTCTCTCTAATTCGGGGTCCCGTGTACACTTTGGCGTGCATGTAAAAATCCCCTGGCAGTTGGAATTCGATATAAGAGTAGGCCTAGGCCGTAGCGCAGCTGCCGGGTCAAAATATCCCTCATAGCACACAGACACTGTATGGCGTATGTCAGTCTTCATTAGCCAAGTTTACCATCAGAACAGTATGACGTTAAACCCCATTCCATTTCAGGGGGGGGGGGCGAATGGTAAAGCCCGTGCGCGCGGTATCATAAAGCCTGTCATTGAGTCAGCTGGCGAGGTTTCGAGTCCCCAGTTGTACGTGACAAGGAGTAGGTTCGCCTGTCCAGCCTCGTTGGTTTTATCCGGGTCCTCGCCCCCCCCCCCCACTGCTGACACCTCGACGCGCAAGCGAATTAATGAGGTGGGGGGGGGGGTTATTCAAAGCAAAATACGGGTCTTAATACGAAATTTCAGATATCATGTTACATACCACTGAAGAGCACGTTCACTGTTGTTGTTTTTTCTTCAAATATATAAATAATTTTCTGGCACATTTATATTTACTTGCCTTGAAAAGTGAAGGGGGCGGGGGGTATTTGAAATAAAAATGCGAGGCTAAATTCAAAATTCTGTAGATCTATACTGAAAAGTAAAGTTAATCCTTTCTTGAAATGTATTTATTATATTTTCGGCGGAATGCATAATATATACTCTTTAAAATTAAAATTAAGTTTGGTAGCCTTCACTGGCTGAATTAAAGACAAATGAAATAAAATGAAATGGAGAGAGAGAAATAGAGAGGGGGGGGGGGTAATAAGCGTCCGCTTTACACAACCTTTTTCGAGACTAACATATGGCACGTAATTATTTTAATAAATCATTTACCTGTAGGAGTCATTGGCAGTTGGGGGAAACCGGAGGATCGGGTGTAAACCACGCCATTTGAATCAAAGACTGAGCGATCTGGACCATCCAATCAACCGAGCACCGGATTAATGGAACATGGGGGGGGGGCAATCGCCGACCGCGGAACTGTGGCCGGAATTTTCTGAAATTTGAGGCCGGAAACGAGATTTTCTGGCATTTCAGGCACTTGTGTGGAGCCATTTAGAAGTACCTCCCCCATAAAGAAAATTCTGCCACACAAACATAGCGCATTCTGGAGAGAGAGAGAGAGTGAGAGAGAGAGAGAGAGAGAGAGAGAGAGCGAGAGAGAGAGAGAGCGGAGGGAGAGAGAGAGAGAGAGAGAGAGAGAGACTTTATTTATCAATGTTGAAGCGGCCACGAGATCAAGTTAGCCGTTACTACAGGGGCGGATTTGGGCCGGGACGGTCCCATGTCGGAGCGGCTCCTTTATACGCCAATGTGTACACGGGACCCCGAATTAGAGAGAGTGATGAGGGTGGGGCGAGTATTTAATGTCAAAATACGTTATTTTGTCATACATCACCGGAAAGGAGGTTTATATGGCTCTTTAAATATACTTGTAATTTTCGGGCACATTCATGATTACAAACTTTTGAGCATTAATGGGTTACTAAAATAGACTACTTTCCATTCATTTTATTTATCGACGGCTCGGAATAGCCCATACCGAGCACATGATTTTACCCTAGAAATATATTTCTATGATTTTACTCAAGTCATGGTCAACCAGCGAATTTGGTAGTGTTGACCAGTTAGTGAAGGGTAGGTATTCTTAGTGATTGTTAAGATATTGAGGGCTAACTTGATTTCTTGGCCGCTTCAACATTGATAAATAAAGTCGACAACGCGACACCACGACACCGCGACACCACGACACCACGACACCGCGACACCACGACACCACGACACCACGACACCGCGGTGTCGCGGTGTCGTGGTGTCGCGTTAAAATGTCGTGGTGTCGTGGTGTCGGGTTGTCGGGTTGTCGCGTTATGAAGGGCGACACCACGACGTCACGACATGATACCAATCAGCCACCATAACAACCCTTTCGCCCTATTATAATATATATTATACCCTATAAGAATTCTAGTACACTCTTTTATTTTGAAAATTATGACTGGCCCTATGTCTTTGGTGACAGTGTTGATTTTCATTGGAATCTTGGTTGTTGCGCATAGTGGTTGGCACTGGCTAGGCTACTATGTGATCATACTACAGCCAGCGATCCATCTACGTCATACTTCGAGAATACATCACTGCCCCAAATGCCGTCCATTTAAAACGCTCACCTGATCATTTTGGGGTGGGACTTATCGACTGGCCTACTGCTTTGTGGAATATAAATGAAATGGGGTTTAACGTCCTACTCTTCTTCACCTAACCTGAGCTTATTGAAGACGGGCTTACGCCATATAGTGTGCTATGAGGGAAATTTTGCCCGGGTAGCGGCGCCACGGCCTACTATTATATATAATTCCAACTGCCAAGGCATTTTTTACGTGCACGCCAATGTGTACACGGGACCTCGGTGCAGGGATCAAACAACAGACCTCCAGGCTAGCGAACCAGAGCTTTACCCACTTAGTCACGTGATTCCCCTACTGCTGTGTATACACCACTCCTAAGTTTCTTAATTTGTTTGGCAAACAAAACGGTCCCTGTGAAATTATCTTTCATGGGGGCCGTATACAATTGCTTTCGGAATGAGGATGCGACGGAGACTCCTGGGACTACACTAAACCACTAATTCATGCGACACTCTGATGATTACCCTTTGTTCCAATGTATGCCCCCCCCCCCCGACAAAATCCTGGATCCGGGCCTCACGACGGCTAAATAAAGATATTTAATTTCATTCAATATGACAATAGAAGAAAAATAAATACCTCGTAAAATTTCTAAAAGCATACTCAGTGTTTCCGACTAAAATCGTCGATGTAAGAATAAAAATGTCGGTTAATTAAGTTAGGGCCTACTTTCAGGCGGAGCTAGCTGTAGACAGGCAGCCTAAGTTTGGGATGCTATGTTCAACTGGTAGGCCTGATAATTCCGAATCTTCTGTTGACTTTGACAAGGGGTTAACGTCTGAATTTGTTGCGTTAGAGAAGAGTGTTAAGTTAATTATTAATCTCATTAAGAGTGGCATAGTAGCTTTTGAAGATGGATTTTTGGAATGACTTCTCTGTCCTATTTAAAACAATAAAGAAACAGTGGGACAATACCGATTGAGACTCCCGTTTACGCCACATGTTCCTGAAGCAATTCCTGACATTATAGCCACATTATCTGCAGACACGTCAACAGTAGCATCCAGTCAGAGGTTGTGACATCGCGACCTCCGCGGAAACCTTAACATTGGACGAACATTGAACTTTGGAACTCGATTATCACAGGTATACATTTTAGCCGGGCCTATACTAGTTCCTTTATGAACTGTCCCTGAGCGAACGATGTCTCGCGAGACATCGTTCGCTCAGAGACAGTTCATGAAGGAACTAGGCCTATACTCAATCAAACTTAGTGTCGAAATATGCAGAGTGTTACATGAAGGGCTTGATAAGATGTATGTGGGTAAGGCGAAATCATTTTGAAGATACACTAAGACATGTTGAAGGACCTTTCACACGCGATGATTAAATGCTTCACCATTCCTTGAAAGTGAGTGTACACCTGTCTGTAGAATTATATCATTGAATACCATCAAACAGCCTTACATAAAACACATTGATATCTCCATATATTTTTGATATATATTTTATGATAAAACAAAACAATATACGTGTACACAAAATATTATATAATTGTATCCTTTAAAATTGTAATATCCATTTACTATCGGGACATAAGTATTAACAAAAATTATTACTTTGTATTAAAATTTTAAAAATAGTTTGGAATAAAGTTAATGTGTATGGAGGTGATATGAGGTGAATTAAAAATAATATTAAAGGTGAGTTTTATCCTTCATTTTCAGATGTTAATTATAAAATATACAAGCAGTTGTCACGTGGCATACGCCCACATTTTGCAAAAGATAGATGGGGAATTGTGAAATAGGGCTCATCCTCGAATAAATCTGTTAAAAGTGAAGCCTCTACCGCGTTCACGAGGTGTTAGGCTGTAACTTTCAACAGGAACAGAGACCACTGTGTCAAAATCGGATAAAAATTATGACCCGTAGAGCTCCCACAACCTTGGTATTACATACTTTTACATAATCCATGAAGTGCCATTGTCGAAAGGAACCGAGATCTTTGAGATATAAACCCATATTTGAAGTGTCTACATAATCGGATAACATGACATGAAACTAGGCTAATGAAGACGGGATAATATTGACAGGAAACAAAATCTTTGGGATGGGATATATTGTACGTTTCATTCGTGAAAATCGGATAAAACTCTAATCTCTAAAGTGTCAAGAAGCTAAAAAAAAAAGGGCGATTCTTTTAACAATCAGGGGTAATTCAAAATCCGATAAAAAAAATAAATAATTGTCAACTGTAGACTGTAGAGGGCCCACAAACAAATGTGAATGGACGGGCGGACGTACGGACACATGGGGTAATTCAAAATCCGATAAAAAAAATAAATAATTGTCAACTGTAGACTGTAGAGGGCCCACAAACAAATGTGAATGGACGGGCGGACGTACGGACACATGGACATACAGAGGCGACGACATAATACATCAACATGAAAGTGTGGACGTATAAAAATAGATAGAGACCACATACACTGACAGATCTTGCTTCTTGTATTCAGTGAACAGATAGAGCTGGGTAAATTAAATTAACATCCACAAGTTCATTGTGTGTAACCAGTGATATACGGCGATATTTAATAACCAAATCAGTCAATGTTTTGAAAAAACAGAATTCCTTTGTAAAACCATAAGTCTTCTTGTTTTTATTAAAATATATTATACAATGTTCTACTTTATCAACACACCTGAAAAAATAATTGAAATCAATACAAAGAGAGAGAAAGACAGACAGAGAGAGAGAGACAATACAGAGAGGGAGAGAGAGAGAGGGGGGGAGGGGGGGTTAGCGTCCACTCGACACAAACTAGATCATTTCGGGACTCACATAAGGTTCAAATTAATTTCAATAATTCGCTTACACGTAGGGGGAAAATCCATGCGCTAACCATTCGGCCATCCAGCACCCCCCCCCCCCTAAATTCAAACAAACCATAATAAGGGTAATTTTAAATTTGATCAAAATCTAATGACTAGAGGTAAAGTTATTGCGTTTCAAAATATCAAGAAGGTGGTATTTATGATCATGAGAGACGTGATCATAAAGTTTCACTAAAATCCATACATATGAAGCAAAATTATTACATCCTCTATTTCCCCTTTTGAAAGGGGCAGTCATTGTATGGCTACCCAAACTATTACCAAATGTCAAACCATTCGACAAGTTTAAAAAATAAATTTGGAAAACTTTCGAGCTGTAAACGGATTGCAGAGTTCTATAATACTGGCAATAATATTATGCAACATACATAGAGGAAATTTATAATAAACAACTTACTTGACAGACAGAATATATGGAGTATTTGTGTCTTTAGGTCGAACTAAGAAACTACCATGTGGTTTATTTTCCAGTAAAATATTGGCCTGTGTTCTGTCTTTCTGTAATAACCATAACCTTTTATCATAATGAGGTATATCTTCATCCTTCTCTTCTTCTAATAATCCATCAACATAATTATCTGATATACCCAGATTAATTACACGTCTATAAATATATATATATATTTCCATTAATATAATTATCTGATATACCCAAATTAATTACACGTCTATAAATATATATATTATCATTAATATAATTATCTGATATACCCAGATTAATTACACGACTATAAATATATATATTACCATTAATATAATTATCTGATATACCAAGATTAATTACACGTCTATATATATTATATATTACAATAAAAAAAGAAGCTAACGTGGCGAAATGACAATCTACTACATGTTGAACCATTATTGTCAAAGCAGGGATACTCGGTTGCACGTTCTGGAATTGAATTCTTCCAATCTTCCGAATGGCGTTATTTCGCGCGACAAGCGTTATATATATTTTATAGAAATGTTAATGTTATAGATAGATGTGTTATATATACATGTAGATGTGTTATAGATATGTTATAGATAGATGTGTTATATATACATGTAGATATGTTATAGATATGTTATAGATAGATGTGTTATATATACATGTAGATGTGTTATAGATATGTTATAGATAGATGTGTTATATATACATGTAGATGTGTTATAGATATGTTATAGATAGATGTGTTATATATACATGTAGATGTGTTACTGATATGATAGATGCGTTATATATATGTTATAGATGTATTATAGATATGTTATAGATAGATGTGTTATATATACATGTAGATGTGTTATAGATATGTTATAGATAGATGTGTTATATATACATGTAGATGTGTTATAGATACATGTATGTTATAGATAGATGTGTTATATATACATGTAGATGTGTTATAGATATGTTACAGATAGATGTGTTATATATACATGTAGATGTGTTATATATACATGTAGATGTGTTATAGATAGGATAGATGCGTTATATATATGTTATAGATGTATTATAGATATGTTATAGATGTATTATAGATATATTATAGATGTGTTATATATATGTTATAGATGTAGTATATTATATATATATATATATATATATATATATATATAATATATATATGTTAGAGATGTGTTTTAGATAGATGATTCGGTTAGCCACTGTACTCGTTTTTTCGGGAGCTCACTTTGAATATTTTGTATATAAAAAAAAATTACCGTCTAATATTATTACGGAGTTGATTTGATCGCTTTATTTCTAGTTTTTTATTACATATATCAGCTGTTAATTGATGATACTGGTTGGTATAGTCTTTTATAACTATATATTGTTCTTGTAAACTCTGCTCAATTTCATTTAAACGACTTGTTAATCTTACATTGTTGTTCGATATACTGAAATATGACCAGAAAAAAAAACCCTTCAAATTAAACAAGCATGTGAGAGGAATAAAAAAGGGTGGAATAACCATGTCTGCTATAGTGTTAATTTACTGTCACTAAGCACACAAAGCAAATTAAGCAAACGGCTCAATATTTTGATTTAGCGTTTGATATTCATTCTTTAACTTAGTTATTACGTATGGTTTTCTGTGGAATCTCATATTCCTGAAGCAATGGTCCGAGAAAACCCTCTCTGGCCATTGCTGATTGGCTTCTGATACTTGAACTTGAGCGAGTGTGTCTATTCTTCCCGTTCAATCAATCTATCACTTACATACAGCAACATGACAGTCCTTCGTTTAATCTGGACTCTTCCCTAAAACTGTTTACAGTTTTTTAAGGTATTACGCAATTAGTTTTACTGCTATGCGCTGGTTAATTGGGCATAATAAAATATTTGGTCCAATTTCACGCCCCGTTTTAAGGGTAATGCCTTTGTACCGAAGTCAGCCATCTTCAATTAACCGGACTATTGATTAATCATAATTTAGGACAAGATTTCCCTTCTTTCCAGCAGTGTTAAGTGGGATTAGCTCTAATCAAACGGAACACTGCGAGGAGTATGGTGGAATCTGGGATTTTCCCATCGATAAATTGTTAGGGAGAAAGAATATCAAAGAGCAGAGCGCCGTAAAAAAATTAACCTACATGTATATTATACTTATATCTGCACTTTTAAAGATGGGTTCCCAGCAAAGTATTTATCGGGTAGTTATTTCCAATAAAAGTATGGCAAATTTGGTATATATAGAAAGTATAGACACGCAATCTTACTAGAAAAATACTGGATTTCGCGAAAACGCCCACGGGGCAAGCACTGGACAATATTGTCAAGGAATCACTAACTGTCAACCCGACAGGTTTTGCTGGCTTATTGTCTGCTAGATTAGGTCAGGGAGCAGTTGTTATTTCTTGCCCGAATGGCCAGGCAGTTTGAGGAACATTGAGGGTTGTCAACGTACAAATGACTCTGCAATTAAACGTTGCAAAAAGATGACATAAATAATTAAGAATTTACCCAGGCCTCAATGAGTATGGTAAATGTATAGTTAGTAAAGATAGATACATTCTGAAAAATGAACCCTCCCACAGGGCCACAATGAAGCTAAGTTGGCAGACATTGTGCCTAACAACAGCTTACTTGTAGCTATAGGTATTTACCGCGAAAACGATGTTTTGAAAGGGAATTGAAGCAAAGTTTTGATAGATTGGTTACTTCGAATATGTTTTTAGTCCAAATATATTATCAAATCACAAAGTTTGTACCCGGGAATGCATTTTTAAATTCGAAGCCTTAAATACACAACATTCCATTGTTCAGCCAAGGGCCAAATCTAACAATATTCGTCCCAGTTTAGTAAATATATATTTACCATTCAAGGTCCTCTGGTTTTATCTTATTTTGATTATATTCTATAAATTTCTGTTGTTCTTGAAACATACGCCGCATCTCATCTAAAGCTTCTATTGTTAAATGTGATCTCTTCATTTCCTGCGTTTACCAAAAAAAAACAATTGAATATTATGCCTGAAAGGAGCATAAAAACAAGAATCCGATTTTAACAATTTCCTGAATTTTTCAGAAAAATCAGACATCAATTGTAGCCTATCGCTCGGACAAGATGTTGGGACAGTTCTAGACAAGAATGGGGCATAACTCTAAAAATATTAACACGATTTTGCAGAAACAATAGGTTTCAATGATTTTATGAGGTGTTTCGGGGACATCGGGTAATAAAAACGCCCCATCTCAATGTCCTGTTGCGTTCTCATAACGTCATTCAACCACAGACCGTTTTATCCTAAACGTCTATCTACCTTATAAGTCTCACCTTTTCAATGCAATTCGTGCAATCTCAACATTAAAGCATCATTTACCAGGATTCGATTCCTTGTGAACCCCCGAACCCCAGCTATTGCAGTAGCCACGAAATGGCTATAGGCGAATAGTCAAACACAGAGAGTTGTGACTTGGATTTTAAAATAGTGGAATCTACCACCATAATTACTATAATCACCTCGTAACCAGGACCACCATTCTATCAATTAGGAATAGGCCGATGTACGTATTCCCCCCATAGGTCAAAAATGGACAAATGAATCAATGAATGAATGAAATGGGGTTTAACGTCCTACTGTTTTGCTCCTAAACTGGGCCAATGAAGACGGGGACAAATGAATGCGAATCGTTTCAGTCTATATTTAAAAAATATGGCGAACTGTTTTAGTTACATACCCCATGCACATAGTCAAGTTTTGCTTTAGCTCTGTCAAATGGCTGAACCAGATCTAGAAGTGATGTGTTGATTTCAACTAAATAATGCATGGACCTTTCCATATCTTCATATGATACAGCTAGCTGTAAATATAAATACATCGTTTAAATGAATTTATATATTTTTTCACTGTGGTGATGTCAAACGAATGTACACAATTACGTAAGATTTAAAGGAGCTAAATCGCTAATATTCGGGACCTGGAAATTGACAAAAATGGGTGGCAACACGTATGATAATAAATGTTTATAAACTGATTTACATTCAATCGCTTCCGTTTTTACTGTAATTTCCAATCAGTTATGTACGGCAAAATACGCCAGAACCACAGAAGTCTCAATCGAATGGCAATCTCTAGCGTTTGGTTATTCCAGTCTACATAATATATCTATTGCGCACGGTCTACAGATAAATATGGCGTCGTCACTTGACATGACTTGTGGAATATGTCTAGCTTCGTTCTTCGAATCCCTTGTTACAAATATGGCACTGGAACGCATAATGATACAAGATTCGTGTACCAATGGTAATAAGGGAATTTTCTCTTAAATATTGGATATCAGAAGCCCACCTTTTCCAGGTAAGATCACAACAGGTATATATTTACCTCATCATTGTTGTTACATATAGGATATAGAAGTTTAATATCTAATGCTGGGTTATACTGTTCTAAAGAATTCTTTGAAAAATAGTCAACAATCTCTGATATACTGTTAAATGTGCATGGTTCAACAAAACCATATTTTCCTTGTTGATGTAATATCTTAATACACTTGTTTGTTCCATTTTTCCTGATAAATACAAAACATATTCAAAGATATTAAACAATAACGTGTTTTAATATAGGTCTGGATATCCTGGACTAATGCCTCAACCAAGGGTATCCAGCACATAGTCAGATCAAAATACAGTTTAACCCCCCAAAAAGTGCAACAAAGGGTTTTTCACCTGATTCTGGCAGGGTTTAGTGTACTTAATAACATACTGAAATTGTACCAAAGTAGGACCCACGGAAAAGTGTGTGTGGGGGGGGGGGTCAAGATGGCGTCAAAGATGACCCGAAACGTCTTAAAGATTATAATTATGTATCTATCAACTCAAATTTAATGATCTCGGGGTCTATTCCTATGTTTTGCGGGACAAAGAACTCATTAAGATCATGTCAAAAAAAGCCGCCAACACCTCGAAATGACCGCGAGTCCATAACTATGGAACCAATTTGATCATCTTGATGCCTATCCCCGGGTTTTTGGGGGCAAGGAACATATTAAGACACCTTTGGGTGTCACTGAGCTGTTTTATCTTTACGTCATTGAATTCATGGCGTTGAGCTGTCCAGTATCACCTAACGCACAAACACCCGTGTCCATAGAATAAGTTTCAGAGCGTTTAGTTCTGACCGTCATGTTCCACCTCAGTACCGACCTATTGAGTGATATTTGAATTGTCACAATTTGCAGTTTGACAGGGGACACATACAGTAGTGTAGGGGAGTCCATAGCGTCTGCAGCTGCATCGAGAGAACATGTACCCTCCGTGTTCCTTGTCACCCAAAAACAATGGGATAGACATGAAGATCGTCAAATTTTAGTCAATAATTACGGACTTGCGGTCATTTGGAAATGTTGGCGGCAATTTTTGACAAAGGCCACCATCATTTTTAATGATCTTAATGTGTTCTTTACCCTCAAAAACTTAGGGAAAGACACCAAAATCATTAAATTTGAGTTGATAGTTTCAAAGTTATGATCATTTTAAGACGTGTAAGTGGTCATTTTTGACGCCATCTTGAAAAATCATTTTTCCTAGTTTCAAAGTTATGATCATTTTAAGACGTGTAAGTGGTCATTTTTGACGCCATCTTGAAAAAATCACTTTTCCTGGGTTCCCACTTTGGTAAACTTTTAGTATTTTTTAAAGTACACCAAACCTTACCAGAATCAGTTGTGAAACTTTTGTTGCAAGTTTTTGGGGGTTGCGGAGATATTTTTCATATATTGACCTGACTAACAGATATTCAGAGTAATGTGTCTGATTTTTTAGCACCTAGAATGGTGTTTCAGGTTTTGAAGAAAAACATCTAGTGTATGTGTGCGATATAACTTTGGTATATACTTATACTATTCATAACGAGCAATCTGTTTAACACACAGATCTAATTTCGTTTCGTTTTTTATAGTTCCCAATTTCGTTTTACTTGTCTTTACTACTTTTGTAGTGTAGCATCGAAAGTATAAAAAAAAAAACGAAATAGAGAGAGATTTATATTTTAATTAGAATGCATAACGAGCAGTTGATACTAAATCTGCAAGTGTAATAATCACTTAAGAAAACTTTAAATGTAGACCACGTTTGTTGTAAGCTAACATTTTCTCATTATTTTACATTTTTAAATGGCTTATTCGTCGGTGTTTGACGGTCACTTTGATTTAAAAGCTATATTTAATATAATTATTCAATTTACCTTAAGACAAGAGTATACTCTCCCTCGACTGACGAATTACGAACAAGAAAACTTCCATCAACTGCATCCAATAACTTTTCATTAGCGTCCTCTCTAAATAAAATATATGTAAATCGGCTATGTAGCTAAATATATATTAATCGGCTATGTAGCTAAAGTTATAGTTATTTTAACTTTTTCTCAATCACACTGAATTTAACTGTCTGTCTACAGTTGAGAACAGACGCTAAGCTATAATAGTTGACAGACATTTAAAGGCCTAAATCCACGATTTTAGTTGAACACACAAAGTAAACTTCGAGAACTTTTCGGCAGTATTTATTCTGCTTCCATTTAATGGAATTAAATAGGTTAATTTAGTTTCTGTCCAGCTGTGAAACGGGGTAGAACCACATTCCAAAACAATATACTTATTTTTGAATATGAGGCCATTCACGACAGAGTGGATTATCATTAATATTATTAGATGGATCTCTGTGTGATAAATAGTGATCAACCGGGGTTTTTTTTCTCTTTTACTTTTCATTTTCTACTTTTTACTGTTATATCACATTTTGTACCTGATACTCTTCATAGATCTTCTCTGGTATAAATAGACAGTTTCTTTGTTTCCAAAAGCAATATACATTTGCTGAAAATAAGGCACCGGTCACACTGTCACAGACAATGTCAGACACAGATTCGGGCTTTGTAAGGCACATAACCGCTTGTGCCTGTCATTTTGTCCAACACTGGTTTGTCTTTTTTTATTTGTCACGTTTCCATTTCTTAATTTCACATACTTGTATATCGTGAAATTTCTACCTCTGTTTCAGTTATTGCAATGGCGGGCGATTAGAAACATGTTCGGCACTAAGTTGAAAATGTCAGGTACTATTTCATTAGTGCCTGACATTTTGTCAGGTACATCTAAAACCGTTATTTCCAGGCCTGAATATGTTAAACAGCAACCATAAAGACCACAGAGCATTGTCAACTTCTAATTTTAATGTTTCAAATTTTACACATGGCAAGTTTGATGAAATGAATATGTTTGTATAAATTGTGTCAAGTTGATGTACCTACCTGGTAATATCTTCCCAGTAATAATTTAATTCACTTATACTTGAATTCCTTGTCGCTACATTTCTTAAAGATTCTACAGATCTATAATGTTGATAAGTATCTCCTCCCTAAACAATAAAGAATTTATATTCTGTAAATTTCATTTAAATTGTTTAATAATTGAGGTCTGAAACCGAGGGTAGTGTGAAATTCACATCGTCACTATCTCGGTTGGTACAGAAAAGTAGGACATTAAACATGTTTTCATTTCCTTTCATGTCTATGATGAAAATAATGTCGGTCCGCCCTAGCACTTTCAATACC
This sequence comes from Patella pellucida, assembly GCA_917208275.1. NCBI lineage: Eukaryota > Metazoa > Mollusca > Gastropoda > Patellidae > Patella > Patella pellucida. The sequence goes on along the minus strand of OU795037.1, from coordinate 37,365,446 downwards.
CGTATAGAATTTAAACAACGACGATCATCGCATTCATAATATTTAAATGAATCGCTTATGTGGGTCAAAGTTAAAAAGTGTCTATTTCGTTGAATTATAAACGTTGATTTGTTTCCCGGATCTTTGTTAAAATAACGACTAAACCAAAAATGAAACTAAAATAAGTCAACATATTATTATAAAGTTTCTCGATTCATCCCTTACATCAACCCTGTTCTATACTTTATTTTTTTTATAATAGAGGTACGTCAACTTTAAACTAATGTGAGAGAGAGGGGGAGAAATGGGGTTTAACGTCCACTCAACACGACTAGGTCATTCCGGGACTGACATATGGTTTAATTTTTTTTCAATAATTCGCTTGCGCGTAGGGGTCTTTAACAATGGGAGGAAACCGGAGTGCCCAGAGGAAACCCACGAGGTTGAGAAAGTGCCACATACGCCCACACCAGGGCTCGAAACCACAGCCGCAAGCCAGAGGTGCACTGTAAATCCAACGGACGCCTGACGCGTCCAAATGTGTTCTTATTAGAACATTTCGCGTTGAAATATGAACACGTTAATGTCCACATATGAACACCGCAGTTCTAAAACGTACGCAAATCTTTAAAATCCGTTCAAAAATGAACACAATGTGTGCTTTCACCTTACAATGGTCTTTGAAATCATCCACTATTAGAACACATTGGACGCAGAAGACCAGTAAGGAACGCTTGGTGTCCAGTGGGTGTTCATACCGGACACATCAAGCTGGACACCAAGTGTTCAAGTTCGACATCGGACATGCACAAGGCGTATCACGTGATGCGGGTTATTTTCAAAATCGCCATTTGCAAGACGCTGGTTCGACTTAAGGCTCTGACTGTTTCAACAACTGTTATTTAAGGTAAAGTATTGTTTGGGTTTTTTTTCTAATGAGGTAGACAAGTTGTTTCAAGAGTAACAGGGAAACTTAGATGTAAATTTGAGAATAGACATGGAATTTAGGTTATGTTGCTAGATTAACTAAGGCCTGGCCCTAGACCCGTGTTTATTCCTTTCGAGTTTGGTTCCCAAATCAACTCTTAAACTCTCGTCAAGCATATTAATTTGTGTTAATAAATTATGCCCTCTTATCAAAAAGCGCATGTATTAGAGATTTTTGATCGAATTTGACAAATTATTTTCTTCTTCCATTTGTTTGAACACATGGTGTTACTTATAGAACATATTCAGTTATATAGGCCTACAGAACACATTCTGTTATGTATACATGTAGAGAACACCGTATGCAAAATTAATAATCATCTGACATTGGGGTTAACTTTCTACGTTTCTGCACAAACCGGGCCATGGAAGACGCAACAGATAAGGGAGGTATAAAAGACGCAATCGATTGTCCACGTCGATGGCTCTCAATATATTGATGTCTATATATCCAAGAATATTACTGTATTATTATTAAGCCATTTTTCGATACAATGTTTTTATTAAGAGTAGTAAAATGGTCGGGAACATCTCACTGTGCCCCCTGCTATTGTTCTCATGGGGGGATTAATCAAGCAAGGGGATTATTGAATACAATGGTGTTAAAGGTATAGTCTATTTTTAAAAACTACTAGCATTAAACTCATTAACAACTTTATTCACAATAAATGTAACAACAAATACATGTATCAAACATATTTCATAACCCTACTAAATGGGATATGGCGTCGGTGTATTCAATTGCACTTTTTACTCTGTACTTATACCCCAAATTTACTAAATTTTGACCGCTCTGAGAATTAGGAATAAACCGTACGCGAACTTGAGCCATTTTAAAAGATATAATGTAATTGGGGTCGACAACTATCCTTATATAATGATAGTGAGTTTCTAAAATATATACTTGATTGATTTATGATTACTGTCTGAATAGAAGGTAGGTAAATAATATTTAAGATACTCATTAACTGATGACACGTGAACTTAACTTATATATTTTAATCATTAAAAAAATTAAATCTTAACTAGATGAACAGTACTAATAAGGATACAGTCTATAATCCTTTGTTTACTTAAGATTTCACACCACTAGCCTATAACACCAGTTGATTAGGGGGCACAGTGAGATTAAACCAAATGGTCAATCTAACCGTCTTCATTAACCCAGTCGTGGCAGAACAATAGGCCGTTTAGACCCTATATTATAATAATTAGTCCTCTTGTTTTTTCCTTAATATAATAGTGCACGGTAACAGAAGATGACGAATAATTATAAATAAAATTGGTACAGGCCGCCGAATGGACTACACAGTCTTCTAGAAAAGAACGTTGTTTCAGATTTTTTCAAACGGTAAGTTTATATGCTTAGGTATTATACCATTTATCAGAATATATAAGTTTACACTTTCACACTTTAATTATACGCAATATATATTATATATATACATATATATCTTATACCAGTTTCCTGGGATTTAATTGATGTTAATATTTCTATTGCAGGTCGGTAAATGAAATGGAGTTTATCTTCCATGGCTCATGAAGACGAACAAGCATCACGTGTGCAGTGAGGGAAATTTTACCAAGACATTGAATTTTCCGCCTACTCTTGCCAAGAGTTATAGATGCGCGCCAAGGCCCATCATAACGACTAGATGGTGTAGGTCTACAGGCGAAGAGAGAATAACGAAAAGTAATCGTAGAGCTACATGTAGAAGACAGAATAAGTGTACCACAAATACATTTGTAGTTGCCAAAACTATTACATTCATATTAGGATATAATTATAATAATATGTGAATCTTTATAATTGGGCATAGTAGAATATCGACGTAAACAATGTTTTGTCACATTATCTCTGCCCATGTATTATAAAATTAAGGAAATACAATAAATTTGTAAACAGTGTTTAAATTGTTTTTTATTGTGCCATGCTTTTATCATTCGAAATATTGAGTCTATTTTAAACACTTTTTAAAGTATTTGTTAAAATTTCAGAGAGTCTATCACAACAGAACATCCGGTGTCTGCTTAGAACGCCTGGTTCCCTCTGTGTGTGAAATTCTGAACGAACGGTGTTCAAAATATGATCACCGAACACCTTTTGGTGTTCTATATCTGTTTCATGCAGTTGAACACCTTATTGTATTCTAAAAAGAACACGTATTACGTGTCCGATGTGTCAAAAGACCACGGGGGAAAAGTTGAACGTATAGTGTTCTTAAAACAGAACACATTTTACGCGTCACAAGTGTTCTAAAATCGAGAGGGAAAATCATTTAAAACTGAACACACAGTGTTCTGAAAGTAAACATATAGTGTTCTGATAGAAGAAAGACGCGTAAGAGTGTTCATTATATGTTTCAAAATAGTGTTCTAAAATGGCGTATTTGGTGTTCTAAAAGCGGACGCTGGGTTTACAGTGTGGCCGGTCAGCTAGAGGTCGAAGCGCGACATTCTAGACAACTAGGCCATCCCAACCCCCCTTAAACTTATGTAATGCTCATAATATTGGTGGTAGATATGGATGAATTACTGCGGTAGTTTATTTTATGAACACTATTGTCGTCGAATTACAGTAAAATAATACACGTCTCTTACAAATATAAAGGTTACAGTCTATAAAAAGTGATAAAACAAAAATCTCGAGGAAATATAGTCATACATAAATGGGATCATATAGTTATTATCAGCTTTTTTTTCCAATATCTTTTTTCAATCCATTAATACATGTTTATATAAGGTATGTTGCTCTCGCGACTTTACTATTTATAAAAAATGAAAAATAGTCATATATGGTACACTTGACACATCGACATAAATTAAAATTTACTAGAAAATCGTATATGTGATACGTGTTTATAATGTGACCATACAAATATTCATCACTAACCTCTGACATTGAAGTTTTTTCATCTGTGAGAAGCTGTCAACATGCCTTCTATTTACTTTAAGGGAACTACGTACACTAATTGTTCAACTTGTATAAAACTGTTCAATTATTACCGACACGAGGATGTCGAATGAGGATACTTTACAAATGGCTAACCGTGTTATATGAAAGAAGGAAGTATTTTGTTTGGTGAACAAAAAGCAGTTACTCGTCATATGAAATCATCGTTTAAAGCTCATGGCAATGGACCCTTTGTTCTTCAGCTTTATTTCTTTTTGAGCGAGCGTTACTTATTGTGATGTGATACACGCCGTTAAAAAGTTCGTGTACTAAATTTAGTGGTCCGCAACCATATCCCACTTGTGGACTCTTTGGGGGAATTCAAAAGTCTACATTGCGCATGTTCCGTCAGATTTTCCATATATATCCATCATAATAAACACACAATTGATGCTCATTTATATTACAAGAGCTAAATCACAAATATTTGGGATCCAGAAATTGACACAAATGGTTCGCAATGCATATAATAATGTAATATGAATGTATATAAACTGGTTCACATTAAATTGTTTCCGTTTTTATTCTAATTTAAAATTATTTCGGGGAAATATGCGAGAAGTCTCAATCGTATGACAATCTCTGGCGTCTGGTTATTCCAGTCTACGCCGATAGTATTTATTACGCATGTTCTCCAAAAAGAAATATGGCGTTTGACATGACTCGTGCAATATGTCCAACCTTGTTCTTCGATACCCTTGTTACAAATGGCGCTGAAACACATTTTGGTACACGATTTGTGTACCAATGGTACAATTCTTATTGTGTTTTTCCCGGTAAGATGACAATATCAATGTTCGTTTAAATTGACAAATAATTTGCGTTTTCAATATGGAACAAGCTGGATGATATTGAATTAGAGACTTGGCTACTTTAATGCACGTAACTGATATCACCTACTGAATCCATTGTCAGGCCTACTACTAGATTGATTGGAGCGGAATTCAGGACATAATTGTTACTATTGAACTAGAAATGGATACACGTTATTATGTTATATCACAATATAATCATATAACTTCGTATTTACATATTATAAATTGACTATTTAAACATGTAAAAATAATAATTTATATGACGCATTCTTTTTATTGTAGTTTCAATTTGTATTATATAGTGGGAATCAGGGGCGCCGGAACCCGGGTACCAGGGTTTACAAATGGTACCCTGCCCTTTTCTGGGGTATACATGTATACCCATGCCCTTTTTACTAGATTATTCATTTTTAAATGATAGATATATAATTGCTCTCTGGTTGGTCGAGAACCGGCTCTCGCACTCATGATACGAAAATTGTGCATAATTATCATGTTTTAGGTTGGAATTTGGAATTCTAGAGGCGCTCTAAACAGCGTTCTCGGAATTGACATACTTCAAAATTTTCTAGAGGCGGGGGGGGGGGGGATTCCCTATGTTTTGGTAGCCTGGTGGGAATGTAAAAACTCGTCCTGTTCATGACTCGGTATCACAGTATTCGAGCGAAAAAAGTGTCGTGAAGTATTTCTTGCGTGTCTTGTAAAACGAGAAAGACCTAAAATTACAGAAAGACACGTTCTCTAACAACCGAAGAAACATTGCCCCAAACTTCGTGTTTTCTCTTTGAATGCATACGTCACTAACCTTTTGTACAGTTACGTTGCTTACATTCTATCATTGCCTCCTCAAAATCTCGCCCCGAGTTTAGTCAACTTTCAATCACTGTTTATGAGAAATATCATTGATCCAGAAACACAAAAATTTGCACAAAGTTTCTTATTGATGTCACTTGATTTTGACATTGCGTCCATCTCTATTATTAATATGCAGTCAGTGTTCCACAACAACAGGGCTTTAATAAGGGATTAAGCTCATTTTAAAATAAAAATATCAGGACCAATTTATTTGTATGTACATATTTTATACAGGTAGTATTATACAGTTAAAATATAATACAACAGATAATTGTGACCTTTGATTGCAGGTTAACATCGTAAATTGACATTTTGTACATACGATGTTTTGTTTTGTCAACACGATACTAACGAATAGTTACAATTGTAGCACTATTTCAAAACAAAGAACAATTAATTTTACAAATATTGGGATGTGGTTGGTGGGGGGGGGGGGGGGCTGGGGGCTTTATTAGACAACTATGACTGGACAAATTAGATTAAGATCTGTAACTTGGAAATGTTCTGCCAATGAAATACGACGATATTTGATGATTAATTCTGTTAACGATTTAAACAAACACGTGTTTGGATTTAAACCATATGATTGATGAATAGGTGAATAGAAAATATGAAAATGTTTTACTTCCTCGTCGCACCTGAAATATAAAACATAGTTGAATTTAAACCCATCTGTAACATGAGATGATAATATAGGAATGTTTTAAAAGGGAGTCTTCCATATAAATAAAGAAGGAAGTGCCCCCCCCCCACAAAAGTGTATTGGTTACAGTTTACACATAGTAAATTGCCAGGACAGTTTCACGGGCATAGCATGTGAACTGGGAAACGAGCATGAGGTCATCACCGCCATCTCGGAGTTGTGGCTTCAAAACTTGTCAATCGACGCACCATCGTCCAAAGAATAAGCATGCCGGCCAAAAACAGGAAGATGGATAAGACTTAGATAAGCGGTTGGCTGCAGATCTCATTTGCCGTCGTGGTTTCCCCTTGTGAGTGGTGCAGAACAGAGGGTCTGACAAGGACACCTGTCTTGTTGTTCAGATTGGACAAAAACAAAAAAAACTAGGTCCCATGTATACAATGGCATGAACTTAAAAGATCCATTGGCAGTTGATATTCGATATAAGAGTATGTCATAGTGTACAATGCATAATGTATGCTAGTCTTCATTAGCCCAGTTAGAGCAGAACAGTAGTTCGTTAACCCCTCTCTCAGGGGGGGGGGGGGGTAAAGGGTGTGTTCTTAAGGGAGGAAGCCTCCCACCCCCTAATAATTTGGCCGCAAGTTACTTCTAGAACCATATGTAAAGGGTCGGTCCCAACGTGTTATTGTTAATAACAAACCAACAGCATCCATCCCACTATTATCAGGAGTTCCACAATGATCAGTTCTAGGCTCTATATTGTTAATAAATATGGAATCGTGGATTATCATACAACCTAATCAGAGCGACTTCGATGCGTCAAAACTAAGTATAGAAAGTTGCATTAAAGACATCAAACCCTGGGTGACCAACAACTTTTTAAAATTTAATGCTGATAATACGGAATATTTAGGGATAGGATCTAATGCTAACTTTACTAAATGAAGTGACTGTAATCTAACTCTTCAGATTGGTGATATCAATGTTTCTAATTCGGCATCAGCCAGAAACATTGGAGTTATATTAAAATTTGACTCTAACATGACAATGGGGAGGGGGGGTCACATAAATACAATTTGCAAAACTGCTTATTTTAACTTAAGAAACATCAGCAAAATACGAAAATACATAACAATCTCTGCCACACAAACTCGTGTCTGTTCACTAGTTGCAGCACATTTAGATTCATTTAATTCTCTTTTATATGGTATTCCCCTTCGCCATTTTAATAAATTACAAAAAATGCAAAATTCAGCCGCAAGACTTATAATCACTCTTATTCTTTTTACACTACACTGGCTCCCTGTTACCTTTAGAATATCGTACAAGATAATTTTTTTAACATTTAAATGTTTGAACAACCTTGAACCATCATACATTTCAAAGTTACTTACTCTGCATAAACCCAGTCAAAGTTTGCGCTCTACCCAAGATTATTTTCTACTAGTTCAGAAACATGCCAACCTTAAATCTTTTGGAGAGAGGGCTTTTGAAATTGTAGCCCCTAAATTTTGGAATAAACTACCACACAATATCCGCTGCATTTCATCTTTAGAATTTTTTTTAAACTAGTCTCAAAACTCATCTTTTCACAACAGCCTTTAATTATATTTATACATGTATATTTATCCATAGTTTATTATCTGTGATATATGTCTATTTTAAGTGTGTTTTTCTTTTCTTGTGTAATTTTTATGAAAATTTTGGTTTTGCCAGTATTTTGTTTTAAAGTGGTAACTATTCACGTTTGTGTTTTATATGCATTTAGTTTTGATATCTATATATTGTAAAGCGCTATTAAGCCCTATAGTGGAAATGGCGCTATAATAGTGTTCTTAGAATACTAATAAAAAAAGGTACACTTTTCTCGTTATTGCACGCGCGTAACTTTTTAATAAAAAAAACACCCAAAAAGGTTTGATTTCAATATGGAATCGGGTAGAAGTAAGAGTTCTAGAGAGTAGATTTTCAGAAGAAGAAAACCCTGCTATGTTCTATACTGATCTCTGGGTTAAGAGACCAATGGTTGTGAGGGACGCGATAAGTTAACTGAACGTCCGTTGTATCTATGACGTATTAGGTAATTAGAATAACGACAAGATAGGGTTTTATTTATACTCTTTTTCCTCGTGTCCCTTATCCATCAAATTAATCACTACTATCAGTTAAATAAGCGGTCGCCAAGCAAAGAAAGCCCACATTGTGCAAGAACGGGATGAGGAAGAGGTAAAATCAATACGACATATCCTCTCATTCGAGATCTTTTGATCCTTAACCTTAACATATTTAAGTTTCAACAGAATGGGATTACAATGGCAGCCTCCGACTCCGGAGGGTCTATAAAATCGGTACATGTCTCAAATTTTGCGTAAATAGCAGGGGCTATAGCTCTAGAATGTAAGATCTAGTGCTACCAAACGCGAACTCATCCAATAACTTTTGATCCTTAACACATAATTTAAGTTCCATCGTGAAAGGTCCACAAACTTCATTCATATAAAAGGAAGGGACAGATGAGCACGAACATTGAACTCACCCCAAAACTAGTGGTATAGACGGAGGGTCTATAAAATCGGTACATGTCTCAAATTTTGCGTAAATAGCAGGGGCTATAGCTCTAGAATGTAAGATCTGGTGCTACCAAACGCGAACTCATCCAAGAACTTTTGATCCTTAGCACACAATTTAAGTTTCATCGTGAAAGGTCCACAAACTTCATTCATATAAAAGGAAGGGACAGATGAGCACGAACATTGAACCCACCCCAAAACTAGTGGTACTTGTTTAAAGTTTCATCTAAATCGAGTATTGTGACCTCTAGATGGTCCACAACCTGGGTATGACACAATTTTGGTCCGATTTCGGGGAAATAATTATTGTTTAACGGTAATATAATTTGAACATTTTTGAAAATAAGATACAAATTGTAACCCCTAGATGGCCCATAAGCTAAAGACGTGATAATTCGTACACTCAGGGGGTCATAATCGAGAAAGTTACGACCCAATACGCGCCAATATCGAATTTTTTGGTTTGTAAAAAAAAATTTGTACTTTCATCAAAATTGTATAAAAAAAAAATTCGAACCGCTTGATTGTTCTCCAGCGTGGGTATTACGGTCAGATTTAATACATGTATTAAAGCCACGGTCAGATTTCGTCACGGTCACGAGAAGTAATCAGGCTAGGGCACGTTATTGTTGCTGAGGCTTAGGTAAGGGCGAACTCTTGGGTTAGGAATGGCGGTTACATCTTGTGACAGTGGCGAAATCTGTAGGGGGCCTTGAAATTAAGATCTAACCGGGGGATTTCATGCGTTTTAAATCGGATAAAGATTGAAACCGGTCGGGCCCGTAGTCAGCTTATAAATTGTTGGCGAAATATGGGGGGGGGGGGGGCTAATTCGATTTTATTAAAAAAAAAATTTTTTGGGGGGGGGGCGGTTTTTCGTACAACCAGGGGCTATAATCCAGGAAGTTACAATCAGATATGCGCAAATATGGAAAGGATGAAAATTGTGACCTCTAGAGTGTCTGTAAGTTAAAAACGTCATAATCGATTAAGTTATGGTCCGATGTATGCCAATATTTTAGGGAGATAGACCTATATTTCAAGTTTCGTCAATATCGGATAAAAATTGTGACCTGATAGAGTAAAACGGTTTTTTTTTACAATCAAATAAAAACTGTTTCTTCTACAGGGTCCACGAATTAAAATGTGATAATTCGTACAAACAGGAAGTGACGGTCCTATATGCGGCAACATCGAAGGGAATCGAGATCCCTTGCTCCAAACCTTGGTATTATTATGCATTTGTTGTCAAGTTCAGCATCACAGGATTAAACCACCATCGACTGAGTTTTTATGGTAAGGGAGTTAAAAAAGAAATAAAATTTCACATCATTGCTGAGTAGTTTTATTAGCTAGAAATCGCTCAGAAAGCATCTTCGACGATCTAGACCCCCAAGAGCTTCCGGGGGCCTAGGCGCCCCTGGACCCTCGCCTAAGCACCTACGATGGTAGCCCCCCACCCCAATTCAGAATTTATTCCGCCGTTCCTGGATTAGCCTATATACATGCAGTTACATCTAAACCCTACAATGCATGGTTACGCATATAATCCTACACCAAAAACAGCGAATTAAAAATAAATCACTTACATGACGGATAAAATATAGCGAACATCAACTTTACTGTATCTTACTAAAAATGTACCACGTGGTTTATCTGCTAAAATCTCGTCTGCTTGCTCCTTTGTTTTACCTTTCATCAACCAAAACTGTGGATTACGGTGCAATACATCGCCATCTTTATCATCGTCGACCATCACAGACAAGAAATTATCTGATACTAGTTTCAGGTTCTGTATATATCTACATTTAAAAGAAAAGGGCACAAGTGAAGAAATTTGTTTTTTTTTAAAGGAAACCAGCAAATACATAGTGGAATAACAGCCTTCTTGTTAAAGGAGCTATATCACTATTCTTTGGGACCTAGAAATTGTCCCAAATGACCGCAACATTCATATTACATTATTAATCTATTATGTCATATAGTATATTAATAATGTAATATGAATGTATATAAATAAACTGATTAACATTCAATCGTTTCTCTTGTGGTGTAATTTCTAATCAGCTATGTTCGGCGAAATACACGAAGAGTCCAAATTAAATGGCAATGAATTTAAAAAGGAAATGGGGTTTAACGTCCTACTGGACTAATGAAGACCATCATCGTTATCTCTAGTGTTCACATTCTGTTCTACCCCCACTAACCCCTGGCTTAATCCATAGGGTTTCCACAATTTCAAATTATCTACCCTGGCCTTGATTGTAGTTAAAGTCTACGAACCAATCAAAAACAATTTACAAACCAGTCTTACTAAAGAAACAGCCTTCGCTTGGCGTTCGTTCTATACACATATTCATACCCATTCACTGAATGATTTATGCAAATAATATATATATTTCTAATTCATTTATAATTAATTGATTTATCAAAATCTGTAGTATGTTTCGCTGGTTTTCAATATGTTTTATTATTGTTGAACTTCTCACAACTTAATTATGTTCTATTCTAGTCAAATCTCACGTGATAGTTAATTTTACCTTCTCATATGTACAACATGTTGTTTTAATCCTTTACATACAAATTTTTTACAACATAAATTTTCAGCAGCCTTTTCATAGAGCTTCTTATCATTATTATAGATTTCAAACTGCTTATAAACGTTTTTTTCAACATCTTCAACCCGATTCCTTAAACAACCACTGATCTTTGATATTCTGAAATAATTGGAAAAACAATCAATTTACTAGTATACGTGATTTAATTCAAGACAGCATGACTCCCAGAGTCGACGATCGGACATTTGGATAGCATCACAGTACTACCCTGAGACTGGCCAATCGATCTGCAGCCCACTAGAGACCGATCGACCAAGACCTCGACGACAACGACTCGACATTGGCACATGATACTGCATATTATATGATCATAAAATTGTGGTATTAGAGGACATTCTTTAAATTCGACTGGCTTCTTCATAACAATACTTCACACAGTGCATATCGATTTCCTGTAGATTGGTTAACAAACTGGGCATGGGGAATAATCCTGAAGATAATCATAGAAAATCGCTGAGATTTAACGCATGTAGTTAAAAAGGTTGTAAATGAGAGACCACGAAGTACGATCACAAATCAGGGGCTATAAACTGTAACTGTAAGAAGAAATGACTATAGCAGTACATGTAAATGAACCTTCCCACATAGTGATATCACCATTAGTTCATTGAATTCACTTACGATTCCGTGTCCGCTGCATCTATCGCCTCCATGTTATCTTGTAGAGTTATCAGTTGTTCATTAAATATTTCTATTGTTTGTTTTAAAGCGTCAAGTAATGTTACTGAAAGATTTATTTTCTGAAAAGATAGAATAGGAAAGAATTTAATGGAAACGGTACACCATTAATCTAGTAATTGGGTGGGGTTTTTTAAAGGTTTTTTTTCAGGTCATAGCATCTAGACATTTCTCTGACCATGCTATACAGGTAGCCATGCTGAACTTTCGCACTCTACATCTGTGGACTTCAAATTCCAATCTATTCCAATCTTGAATAAAAGCAAATCTCTTTCATAGTCACACGTCTGTCTTTTGAAGGGTTTACTGTGTAATTAAGCCTAATCTTGTCCAGAAAATATTCTTTGTAAGCAGAGTCGGAATAATATAGACTGGAATAATCGAGACTGAATTGTATGAGAATACAGTATAAAAGCCCGATTAAACAGACCATAACGCTGGCTAATCCGCTGCCCCTTTATTTTAATCTCTTTTGTATTACTATACATCACCTCTGATAATTTCATAATAATATCAAACTCGTTGTCTAAACATTTTCTTTGATGTTGATAATACTGGGCTAAATGTATAAAATAATGTAAAGAATCTGTTTCTGTGATACCATGTATCTCTACCATCTACAAAATAAGTCATTATAATAAACAAACTACATAGGCCTACTATATATAAATGTGATTTTCTGAAAATAATTACGATATCATGTCTAAACTTTAAACAGTCAGCTCATATTATGCTTGGTTAACAAACGCGGGCCCTGTGTTAGTATAGTATTATTATGTTTGTGATCCTTTTAAAGGAGCTAAATCGCTAACATTTAGGACCTAGAAATTTACAAAAGTCAGTCGCAACGCATATAATATTGTAATATGAATGTATAAACTGATATACATTCAATGATTTCCCTTTTACTCCAATTTCAAATCAGTTATGTTCGACGAAATAAGCCAGCAATGTCAATTGAGTGCACATTTCTAGCGTCTTGTTATTCCAGTCAACATAACTCCGTTTGATTTGGTGTAATGTGTCTAGCTTCGCCACCCAAGTCTCTCAATACAACTGGGGCTGAAGCGCATTATGGTACGCATTTCGTGTATTAATGTTAAAAATACTTTATTTTAAATATCGGATATTAGAAGCTCATCTTTTCCCGGTAAGTTTACATCATCAATGTTGATTTAAATTGACAAATAATTCGTGTTTTCGATGTCCAAAATTTGGGAGGATTTTGAGTTACGGACTTAGGTCCTTTAAATCAATCTTTACTTACAGTACAATCTAATTATGATAGTATCAGTCTACATCCTTATAATTATATTCACGACAACTTGTGATATAAATTAGTTAAGTTTTCCCTAAACATTGTTATGGAGAAGACATTTATCTAAAATAATATATGAGTGGGGTGGAGCCACAGTATATCTTACACCCCACACTCTTTGCGGGTTCTGTGGGCGGAAAACATGATTAAATAATAATTACCTCATCTATATTAAGACACAGCGGATATAGAAGCTTTGTGTCTAAGAAGTGACTGTGTTTGTGTAAAGATTCTTTGGAATAATGATCAATAACATCAGCAACACAGTTAAATGTAAATGGCTCCGCGAAGCCATATCTGCCATTCTTATAAAATATCTTTATATTGTTAGTTGTCCCTCTATCTCTGTAAAATATAGAAAAAATTTATAACAAAATATCTTTACATTGTTGGTCCCTCTATCTCTGTAGAATATAAACCAGCGGCTGCCAGGTAGATACGCCCACATACGAGAGATGGATAGAGAACATATTTTTAAAGTATTCGCGTACAAGTTGCGGCCATTTTTTCTGGCAGTTTTGGTCCGATTATCAAGAAATTCGTACTTAACCTTCATTACGGTGTAACGGTGATATAATCAAACGGTTTTTAAAATCAGATAATAATTGTGACCTTCAGAGGGACCACAAGCTAAAAATGGGATGTTCCGTGTCGTTTCGGATAAAATGCTAATAGTCATGGTTTTATTCGAATACATTTGACAATGGAGAGCGAGGAAGCAGTGAATACGGTTTGTTTTTGGGCCAGGAACGGGTCCCAATTCGTTATACTTCTTGTGGACGACGCTCTTCGAAAACAGTCTATGGCCCGCCATGTACGTTCATCATGAAATGGTCATAATTTCAAGATGGGTGCGATGATTTTATGGTCGGTTCCTAGTCCATGTGTTTGTTTTACAAACTTTTGGTTGATATTTTATACTGATTCTGTCCTTATACATAATGACTGACAATAAACTAGTGACGACTTTAGGCGACCTATACGCTTATTCGTAGCAATATTTATTTAAGGCAGCATATTTACCTTAGGACTAACACATACCCATCTTCTGTTGAACTATCTCGAATAAGGAAACTTCCGTTTGGAGAATATTTCAATTTTTCAATTGCTTCCTCCCTGTAAGTACAATAGAAGGAATTTTAATTGTTTTACTGGTAATATAAAACCCCCAAAACTGGGGTTGTTAAAATAGTATTGTAATTCTAACCCAGACTTGGGCCTAATATAACATGTTTAACAAAATACATTTACTGCTTGTTTGTTTTCAACCGTATTCAAAATGTCATAATGTCGCATAAAAATGTCGTATTGTCGGGTTGAAATGTTGTAACGTCGCATTGTAGTGGTGTCGTGATGTCGGGTTGCCGTGGTGCCGTGATGTCGGGTTATCGGCCATACTATGATTATCTGTATACATTGATAGTTCCCATGGATTTTGCAGCGTGGTTTCTCCATGTCGGTAGTTCAAAGCACAGTGTTTGGTGCTGTATATGGGACAAAAAAAACTCCTGTATGGTGTGCAAATAAAAGAATCCATCACAGTTGGAATTCGATGAAAAAATGCCACGGTCCATCAAAATTTTCGTCATACCACTTTACATAGCGTATTCCTATCTTCTGTCGTACGATTGGTTCGGAAAAGTAGCAAATTGAAATGAAAAGAAATGGGGTTTAACGTCCATCTGTTCTGCTTCGAGAGCCACAGTGGCTAAATGAGTATGACGCTGGCTCGCTAGCCTGACGGTCGCCCCCCCCCCCCGTGTTGACCGAAAAAGATCATCAATATTTTCCGGCATTGTTTCCTCTTATCAGGGGTGCACGAAGGAGGGTCTGACCTGTCTAGTCGTTTGGATGGGACGAAAAATGTAGATCCCATGTATACATTGACGTGTACGTAAAAGATCCTTTGAAAATTGGAATTCGATATAAGAGTATGCCGTATCGCCGCTGTCCGAGCAAAATGTCCCTCATAACACATTGAATGGCGTAAGCCCGTCTTCATTAGCCCAGTCGAAGCAGAACGATAGGGCGTTAAACTCCATTTCATTTCATTTGGCTCTGCTCCGAGTGGGCTAATGAAGACGGGCATACCCTATACAGTGGTCTTTGAGGGATAGTTTACCCGGATAGCGGCGCTACGGTCTACATTGGCGTATAAGAGTAGGTCGTAGCGCCGCTGCCCGGGCCAAAGTTCCCTCATAGCACACTCGCGTATTCCCGGCTTTATTATCCCAGTCAGAGCAGAACAGTAGGACGTTAAACACAATTTCATTTCATTCAATTTTCCTATTTTTCTGCACCGGTTTAGCTATCGAAGAGACGCATACATACGCTATGCAGGGTGCTACGACGGACATTTGGCAACGGACCGTGGCATTTTTAATCAGAATTGAACTGTGTTAAAATTTCTTTTATATACACGACAATGTGTACACAGGAGTTTGTTTTCCTGTCCCATCTACACAACTAGACACTGTACTTTGCCAGACCCCCTGCACTACCGACAGGGAGAAACCACGCTGTCAAATTCCGGGGAACTTTCTTGGCCATCACCAGGATCAGTGTATATCATCACGACAATTTAACCCGAGAATACGACATATTTACGCGACATTACGACATTTTTAATGTCGTGGTGTTGGGTTGAAATATTGTATTGTCGGGTTTAAAATGGCGTGATGTAGGGTTGTCGGGCTGTCGGGCTGTCGGGTTAAAATGTCAGGGCGACACAACGACATCACGACATGATACCAATTATAAGCCACCATAATATATGAAATTCTAATAAAACACTTGAGTAACACTTGTATTGACCGACGTTCATTAAATTTTTAAATCCAGAACTACAATTTGCGCCTACAATTAAAATACTGACAAATACATATAAGTTTCGTTTGGTTTTACTGGGGTTTTAAATTGCGGTAAGATAGAAATGACCTGTTTAAATGTTTCCAGTAATATCTTAGAAAGTCATATTGCTGTGTAGATCGTATTTCATCTTTGATTTGTTCCTCTGGTGATAAACTCTGTTTGACCTTAAATTAAAAACGAGACATATTACAAATAGTTCACCCGACACAAACTATGTCATTTCGGGACCAACGTGTGGTTCAATTTTATTTAGCAGTGGAAGGAAACCGGATTAAAGCTATACACTCTAAGTATATGTGTTCTATTACAGAACATACTTTACTGTTACTGAGAACACTAGTTATGTAACAGATTGAGAACACCAGGGACGCGTCCGTTTGGCAATGTGTTCTATGCAGAACACTTCGAGTTCATGTTAGAACACATAGTGTTCTTTGTTAGAACACGTACTGTTCTATGTTAGAACACATACCATTTTAGGTTTGAACACGTACTGTTCTAGTTTAGAACATAGTCAAAGTGTTCTGAGAGAGCCCGTGAGAACACCAAAATAGTGTGCGTTCAAATGTAACAGATTGAGAACACTTGACACGTGTTCAAGGTAAGAGAGTGTTCTATAGAAGAATACATGAAAATGAAAATTATAAATCTGATTTATTATCAATTATAATATTACAAAAATATTTAATTTTTAAAGTTTTAACGACTTAAAGCAGAATTTTATAGAATAAAAACATGCATTAGGTATGATAAAAAAATAAATGCAAAAATAATGTGCATGTTCACCCATGCATTGTTTTTTGAACCATCATTTTCGGGCATTATAGATTTGAAAGGTCTATATTTCATCAAATTCCTGCTGCAATGGCTTTACAAATGTCTTGTATCTAGTACTGCTTCCTCGAGTATTTTGTTCATCAATAATACAGTCTTGGGTAAACTAAATCAAAAACTAACAACATATCAGTTTCAATTTCAAATTTATACTTTTTTATGACTGCTTCTACTTATAAATATATTCCAGGTATATCCTCATTTGATGTTTCGACATTATTATGCTGAGCTCCTTTTCCTTGGTTGTCAAAATTTTATCTATTCGTACATCCTGCAAAGAGAAACGGATATTTCATGTAGTCAATAAAATATTCACAGATCCTTAGATCTCAATAAAATGTTGTATGTAATATAATGGACCGTACTGCAAAGGCAGCAACTTAGGATCGAAAATGTGGATGGAGTAAAGTCCACAAGGCCCTTATCGCTGCCCATAATTTAGTTTGTTTACGAATTTTCACCAAACCACAGCTTTAAACGGTGGCCTAAACACGAAATGTAACCTCGAGCCACGGATGCCGACAATATATTCCAACATTTGTTTGAATTTGGACATGTAAAATCTGAATACATTTTTGGAAACGAATTAGTAATATGAAATAATAATAACGGAGACATGAATTTGAAGGAAACGTCTTCTTTACATTTTCATTCGGCAAAGATTCTGATAATTCGGAAAAAGGCTTGAAAATGATTGATAAGATCAGTGATATTCAGTTCTAATTTCATCACAATCATATATAATGCCATGAATAACTGGTTTATTTATCAGCTTAATGAACTTGATCACTTACTTTTTTTATTCTCAATACTATTCTTCTTCGTGATTTCCTTCCCCTCGATGTAGTGCTTCGATATACTCATTTAAAATCTACCATTCCCAATGGGTCATATTTTGGAGATCATTTTAATATAAAACCTCATCATCGTTTCATTTTCTACATTGCAATTTTTCTGTTTTCTGTGTAAATGCTCCCGACAATTTACCGAGGAAGGAATATGGTCCTATTTTTAAGAGGCATACAAATTCGGATCAATTTCATGATATCTTATTTAATCATGTCTCCTGAAAGCAACAACATTTAACAGAATAATATAGATGCACAAGCTGAATAAAAAGTTGGAATTCAACGTGATTAGCCTAATTATCTGTCAGTCGGAGTTCAAACATATTTATGTTGTTGATTTACAACGAAGTAATAATGATTAGAATATTTTATTCACAGAATGGGGAGAAGAACACCACGTGTTCTCTGGAGAACATTGTGCGTTCATTGGGCTAGTAGACCACTGTGCGGTCTCAACAATACCTTCGGCTTCAGAATCAGACCAAGGCGACGTTTTTTAAAAATCCCCCAAAAAGACACACGATTTTCAATATTATATAGGCAGGAGGTATTTACAAGTAAGCGGCCATCAGTCTGGTTCAAACTAAAGTAAAGATGACCTAACACGAACCAAAATAAATAAGGACCACTGCATAAGCGACCAAGCCTAGACTTTGACTGTTGAGTTCGAACTTTGCAATTAGGTCTATGTATTATTTTATTTTATGTCAAAATTAAATTTCAATCAATTTGTAAACAATTCCATTCATTCTTTGATATACTTACCATTGAATTTTGTGGCTTTCTTACTTTCTTCGTCGGTGACAGTACACTTCAAAAAGAGCAGTTATGAAATGGCGTCCAATATCACAAATGACGTCAATGAGAATGAATGATGTCATTTGAATTATAAGGGAGATAACTGACATCTGCACAGAACATGGTATGTTCTAAATAAAACACCCCGTGTTCTGATTAGAACACTGTATGTTCAAAATGAACTCAATAGAACGCCAGGGCGTATTTTGTGAAACTTTAAGTGTTCTCTTTCACGGACAGTGTTCTATGATTCGTGTGTGCAATTTAGAACACGAGTGTTCTGAAAAGGACATACATGATCCAAATGATTAAAAACTACAAGATTCGTTCCATTAATTGTGCAGAAGTTTAATAAAAAGATAACATATGGGAGGTAAAATCATTTACTGAAAAGACCCTTCTCAAGAAAAACATTGCAAGTCATGTCATAATGAAACATAAAGTTAGAACAAGCAAACTCACTTTATTGTATTTCCACGTGATTTTTCATTAATAATTTTGGGTGATATATTTGTATCTTTGAAATATTATTGAATTATGCCCCAAACATTTGGCATTTATTTAGATCTAACACCTAGAACACATTCATAAAACATATTGTTCTGTTTAGAACACTCGAGTTATGGATATTAGAACACATTAGAGAATTTCAGAACACATTTTTAAAAAACAGAACGCACTCGACGCGTCCGGGACGCGTCCAGCTTTTAGAGTGTACATACACACCCATGGGCGTCAAATGATTTACAACAATTATTAGCATTAGTTAAGATTATATCTTTATTAAACCTGTTCATATTCCAATATGTTGGTGTGATGTTTTAGTTTAAACAGTAAAATATGCCAAAAGAGTGTTTACAGAAGACTGGAACTTTAAAAAATATTATGGGTGTGACCCTTCACCACTCTCCCTATCGCTCTACATCGCCTGCAGTGTAGCCTCGTGCCTCCGGCGTCACAAATTATCAACATTTTATATCATTTAATTTGCGCCCCCCCCCATATATTGTACGGCTACACCCATTATATAATATGATATTCAGAATAACCCAAACCCCGCAAAACCTGAACAACATTAATGTAACGCCCTGTAAACTGAAAACCTAGCTAAAACATCCCAATGATGGTTTAGTTGGTAGATTTTAATACACACGATATGAACTGCATAATTCAAATTACTGTTTACCAAGGGCGAATCCCGTTTTACTTTTATTATTATAAAGTATATTTATAGAATGATTGTATTCCTGCCAGATAAAATGTTTTAATTTGTTCGTACATTCAATATATGTCGTTTTTTTTTTGTTTGTGTAAAATGAACAGTCAAAGCAATAACAATGAATTCTTGTACAGCCAAAATATACAATACAAGCAAAATATAGAACAAAAGCACATGAACATACCTCAAACAATCCAAAATAGCAAAGTGAATGACAAAGCCATTTTAAAACGACATAAAGAGGGGGGACATGGAGCAAGTGCGCGCTATACGCGCTGCGAATTATTGAAATAAAATTGAACCATGTGTTAGTCCAGAAATGACCTAGTTTGTGTCGAGTGGGAGTTAAATCTCTTTCTCTCGCTATCTCCCTCTCTCTCTCTCTCTCTCTCTCTAGTGCTACAGTCCCGTGTAACTCACACCAAAAACTCTCCATAGCAGACCGTTTGATTGGCTAATCCCTCACCACACAATCCAGAATGCGATTCATATAACAACTCTTCCAGATGCTAGTGAGTGTAGTTTTATTTCTTCGACATCGACATTCATTTATCTTGTTGTCTTCTTGGTAGATATTGACCTGGGGCCTGTTTCACGAAATTTTAACTAAGATAAAATCCGATTTTAGTAATACGATTGGATAATATTAGATTGATTTTAGCGCTTAGCCAATCAGATTTGAGCATGTACTAAAATTTGGATTTTATCTTAAGTTAAAATTTCGTGAAACAGGCCCCAGGTTATGAAACGCGATTCGAATCATATCGCAGCCCCTGAATCGCAATACGTATCGTATCTTGACTGCAGTGACAATGCCCAGCACCACATAATGTACAACCTCATAAAGACAAGAAACCCTTGTCAGCTTACACCTGGACTGACGTAGCGTTACACAACTAAATATACATGAATACAATTCACGGGGCAAAAGTGGACAAAATGGCTGTTATTCAATATAACAGCCCACACATTTTTCGAACTACATGTAGTATCTTTTTGTTTACTCAAATTTTGTCCTCTCATACAATTAAAATTAACGAAATGTTTATTTAGATCATTGACTTACCTCATTCATTGTTGTACCTTTGATTTTACCTGATGTTATATCTATAATACATAGCCTACATCTATAGAGTGTGTTGTATTGTGTAGATAAAGATATATTATAAAACGGAAGTAAAACTGTGGCCAAGAATGATATAAATGTACCTAAAGCTTAAACAGCCCTTGTTATTGCCAGGCCCGTAGCCAGGGGGTGGCACGGGGGGGGGGGGCAACTGCCCTCCCAATACTAAGTCTTGCCCCCCCCCCCTATATCACAAGAAAAAAAAACGCGATTTTATTAGTATTTTCAATATTGTTTGGCAGAGCATCGGCACACTACCTGGCACAACTGGCACATTACTAGTGTTGACAATTGTGATTTTTGTGTGAATGTGAAAGCCGGGTTCATGTATTTTGTAATGTTTGATATCTATTATACAACAATACAAGATGTTTTACATTTTAACTAAAACAAAATTTATATTAATTTGTTAAAAATTCATATGACTAGTGTTTTAAATGTAATATTCTACGCTCCAATTGGCAGTAGCTGCGAAAAAATTCATGCAGATGCCCATAGTTTGCCCTACCGAAAACATCTATGCCCCCAAAAAACAACTTCCTGGCTACGGGCCTGGTTATTGCTGGAAATAACTGGTATTCCTTATCGTATATTTTTGACTGCCATGCTGATCAGGGGACGGTTGTTCAAAGCTATGGGGTTTTTTCTAACAATATTTATTTAGTAAATATTTACATAATATAAATATAATATATATAAATCTGGGATCTGAAAACTAGCCGGGGCTTATATAAATTCATCTCCTTATGTTAACTTTTGGTTTTTAAAAACAGTATTTATTTAACATATTATAATGACATAATTATTAACAATACATAATAAATTATATGGATTCGAAAACAAGCTATGGAGCTTATATTAATCCGTCTCCAATGGATTGTTAACTTTAACGGAGAGTTGCTGGAAACCCCGTTAACTTGCACGTGTCGTTAACTTGCCGTTATAGTTAAAGGGGATGTTGGGCTCCGTTATCTGTTTAGCGGTGGCATTAAAAGTCATACGTAGATTACAAGTGTTATTTTCTATAGAACATTCTAGAGGGTTTTGCGATGGAGTCCTTTCCAATTTCTATAGGATGAAATTCTAGAGTATTTTGGGGATCTGTAGTGCAAATCCCATATTTTTTCCTACATATTTATGCTAAAATTTCTAAAGGAAAAAGTAAAGTATTCTATAGTGTTTTCTGTAGTAAATTATCTTTTTGTCTTTAATACATTGAATTAAAAAATTCAAAATTCAGCCAATGAACAAACTGTCTTCTCTTGAATTTAATTTAATGAATCCGTTAACTAACGGATAATGAAATTGAATTTACAGCAACAGAAATTTAATGGACCGTTAACAAACGACACGTTAGCAAAGCAAAATTTAACGGATCGTTGAAATAACTTAGTTTTGATCAACCGGCCCCAGTTGGATTACTTTCTGGGTAAATTCTAACATTCGTTAACTTGCCAATATTATATTTAACAAACATGTGCCATGGGTTCCGTTATCCGTTTACATTGCTTACCAATAAGCGATTTGTAAAGTATATTTTCACAAAGTCTTAAAAGCAAAGCTAGTTTACACAAAATAATAGGTTTTTGGACTTGGTTCTATAGTCCCGCTGATGCACCTTTAAAGCACATGCATGTTCGTTTTACGAACTTTGGTACAAAGGCATATAACAAATTACTAAAACTATGATATTACAAATAACTTTATTGGTAGAACGTATTACAAGATCAGAAAGTATTTAGGGTTTAAACATGATAACCAGTAAACACTTTTTGGGCAATTTTTGATTATGTTTACCACATCGGTAATGTGTATTTTTGTAATAACAGGATCACATGTTCGTGGAACATTTTACCACTTCAGAAAGTATTTAAGGTTTAACGTGATAACCAGCAAAACACTATTACATATACCACATCGGCCATACGTATTTTTGTCACACGATCGACAACGACCTTCCTTTGGATCCTTTATAAATTCATGACTGGTTTTGTCAAGACGAATTTCATCAAGTTATGTGACATGACCATATTCTCAAGCTTTCAATTCAGCTTTTTCAATTTTCAACAGACACCTCACTGTCATTCTAAGAAACTCAAGCTGGCTATACTTTTGACCAATGGCACAGTTCAAACGCCAATCAGCAACAACATATATATTCATACCATTGTGTGAAGATAGGGAAATACCATTTTTTAACCTCTTATGGTTGGCCTGTATGAACTGAGGAATCTGTCACACAAATCAACTCCCCCCATGGTTTTATTATAACTGGCTATCATCTGTGAACATTCGATCTGAATGTGTTTTTCTCCTGTTTAGAATAACGACGTTTTTTCTCCGTTGGGGTTACACCAAGATAATATATCCAACAACATGCCACAATTAATCCAGTACTGCAAAACTATGTTGTCTCACGTGCCACACTTTTCGTCTTGGTGCTGGTAGATTTAGGTAAAATTGACCCCTTCGTTCTGTTTTTCTCGAACCGTATCCGTTGCTGCAAATCGTTTGTATGCCAGACTGAGCAAATCGTAATATGTGAAGAAATTGTCAAACGTAATGGTGTGTGCCTTGGGATTTTCAACAACGGTCAACAAATTGAAAATAACTGAAGCACCAACAGTACCAGTTTTTGATTTATTGGGGTCATTATCACAATAAAGACCAATCTTGTAAGGAAAACCTTGAGTGGATGCTAGGATCCAAAATGTGTACCCAAATTTGATAGGTTTGTTACGCATGAACATTTTCGCGCTATGTTTACCAAAATGTGGCACCATTTGTTCATATCCACTCAAATCTTTACTGAATACGCCAAACTGCACCAATCCCTGGTTGATTGTTTCAATGTATTAACATTTATACCTTCGTTATTAGATAAATGAATATACTTCTTTATTTCACAAAATTGGTTTCTCGACATGGCGTTAGCAACTGGTATTCTAGTGACATCTGCTGTTAGTTTCCAAGTATAACAAGTGTTGTTGAGGGAAAGAGTGATAGCCATTCAACAGTAAGATGCCAATAAAGCGCAAAAATTCGACATATTTTAACTCGAACAAATTATTGTTTTTCTGCTTCAAATTTATCACCCCGTCATTTAGAAACAACATGTGTTTCTTCAAGCGGGGCAATTTTATCTCGAGCATCAGCTATTAATATTTCTTCAGAATTCTTCCATTTAACAGGAGCTGATTTGGATTTATTCGCCATTTAAGCAACAGGTGGTGTTATCTCAGTTTCATCGTCCGAATTATTAGAGCCACTACTTGCATCGCTGGCACTGTATAGTCATACCCCACTTCCAATTCACCGGGTACTTCAGTTGGCATGACATCAGCATTTTAATCTTCATCTTCATCAGACAAGTTTCCTAAATTATTAGGTGGAACTATAACAACATTGTTGAAGCCAATGTCGTCATTATCTATATCGTCAAGGACAGCTTCTAAGTTGAATAACTTTCTAGTTGTGTGGGAAGGCATTTCGGCTATGCCTGAAAATTTAAACATTTTGGTGTTATTGTATGGGAATTACATCAGAACATGTTTATAACTTTGTTCACCTGGTACTGGTATTCTTGGTGGGGTATCATACTATCATATATATTAATTTTCAAAATAGGCAACCACAAATACAAATAATACCAGCACTGTATGATACCAGGTTCGTTTTATGAACATAAAACAGAAAGACTACTAAGTAACCATTTTTACCGGAGTTCGTAAAACGAACAAATTCCAAATATGGTGTGGTCTGTATGCCATGATCACTGTAGGCGGGATCAAATTCTAATAGGAGAACTAAATGTATACTAATCGTATAACTGAAATCCACAATGGGTCTCATTTATCATAAAACACGACTCTGCATTGCAATCAAACTTGTCATCAAAATGTTGTGAAAACAGCATGTTTTACATACCAAAGAAAGAAAATACCGTGATCATGTTGTTATATTTTAATGACGTAAAACATGGAATACATTTTTGGTCGCAACACGAACACTGGTAGGCCTACGTAATGGAAAACGGTGGCATAGAAATATGCAACAGTTTTATGAATTGGGAGAGAGATTTCAGCGCGGTGCGTAAAGGGAAGCAACTCCATTTATAAAATGTCTACGCACCTTCTGCATCCTGTGTGCCATTTTGGCTACCGTGAATAATAGCAAAGAGGGATTAGATTAGATGTCGGTTTCAGTTTAGTTGTTCAGGTGAAAATGAGACGATTTGTCTGAAAAATCAATTACAAATTTGTAAATCTGTTCCGTGGACATGTTTTACACGCGTAACAAAGTTTCTGCGGTTAACTCAAAGATGGCCACGAATCTACCAAGTTCTAACAACAATTTTCCCCGGTACAGCAGAACAAGAAAGTAACACAATATCAATGCACCCATAGTAACAATATATAGCTTTGCAAAATGCGTAGCCCAAATGTGCATATGACCAGCAAGTCATATTTCCAACGCCGGAACTACCATGGTGGGGGCCTTGGGACCTGGAACATGTGGGGGTCTCTGATCAGCAACTAAGAGCGCTGAAGGCGCGAAGCCCCGCAAGGGGGGGAGGGTCCTCTCTGGACATTTTTAGAAATTGCTGACCGGAAACCTGATTTCCTGGCATTTCAGGCTCTTGTGTGGAGCCATTTAGAAGTACCTCCCCCAGACAAAAATAGAATCTTGCCACAAAATTAGCGTATTCTGGCGTTATTTCGGTGGACCAATCCATGCGAGCTAGTGCTATGAATGATGGCATTTCTAGTGGGGTGGGCGGACGCTACTGCGATTTTTGTGGGGGTGGGTAGGCCTGTGCCCCATGGTTAATCCGACCCTGCATACTCCATTTTAAGAACTTATTTCGTTGTACGTGCAAGCACGGATACTCCGTGACATGGTAAATAAATGAAATCAAACGCATATATGACAATGCATTTTTAGGCAAAGTTTACCCGAACGACTTGATACTGTGTGTTGTATTGCCCTCTGAGACTCTGTCCTGCACCACTGGAAAATTTCGGGGATCTTCTACAGACCAACACCGAGATGAAACCCAGCCCTGCGTAGTGAGCCAGTGACTTGCACCGTAATGTAAGTGAACAAGAATAAATTACAAAAAAAAATATTCAAATTTTATCCAATGAAAATGAGATTTATATACATAATGAATATGAAATAACTATAAATAACGACGTATAATTACATAGCACGATATATATTTACATGAATGAACTAGTCTAGCACGATGATAATGAAATGATCAACTTTATCATATATATATCAAGTAGTCATGAAAATGTCCTAGTGAATGTTTCTATTTGAAACAAACAACGCTGCCTGATGAAGGTATGCACCAGAGATGAAAATAGAATAAAAACGTCAATGAAATTATGAACAACAAATTATCAAGAGTTAATTCCCTAGCATATGATGATGATTCACTCCGTATATTCACTCACGGTGTCTATCATAATTATGTTAGTCCTATAACACATCACATTCTATTTTGAAGTTTTCGCCTTCTTTGGTGATTTGACTTTCTTCGCTTTAGATGTGGTTGCCTTTTTGGGTTTAGCTGCCTTGGCGGGTGATTTTTTCGCCACTTTCGGTTTCTTGACTTTCTTCGGGCTCTTGACTTTCTTTTCTCCAGCTGGCTTCTTGGCTTTAACCTTCTTTGGACTTTTTGGTTTGTTAGCAGCTTTAGGTTTCTTGGTGCTTGTTTTTTTGACCTTGGGTTTCTTTTCAGCTTTATCTTCGCCGAGTTTGAATGAACCAGAAGCACCAGAGCCCTTGGATTGTTTCAATTTACCATTCTTCACACCAGCTCTTAATGCCAATTTAAGGTGATTGTTAACAGTTTTCTCGTCTTTTCCAACACTGTATGTACGAATAATATACTTCAAGATGGCTTGTCTGGATGAACCACCCCTTTCTTTTAGGGAAGCAACTGCTGCCTTGATCATCTCACTGTATTTCGGGTGACTCGATGGCTTCTTGACTCCTTTACTGGCAACCTTCTTTTTGGGTGTCTTTACCTTGCCAGCCTTAGCAGGTGCTGCGGTGGCAGCGACGGGAGCTTGTTCAACGTCAGCCATTGTAGTAATGTTTTGGTACTGTCCAATTCTATAAAACAACACTGAGTGTACGAAGTATGAATGACGCGAGCGATTCAATGGGCACTTGTTTATGTCTGTAGCGCGGACGTCAGTGAAAGCACTGCTCTAGTAAACCCTCACTGACAGCTGAAATTTGACATCGCAAATTTTCTTGTGCTTCCGTGGGTAGTTTGAGCAGTTAATAACCAATATTGGTCAATTGGCGAAGACCAAAATTGAATGGATATTGAAAGAATATACATTTTACCGTCACCATGTGAATTTGTATAAAAATCCTTTCCAGAATATCGCAGAATTTGTGATTCGAAGGCCACAAATGGTAGTATGTCAACCTATATACGTTCTTTTGGAAACTTAATATTACCAAAATGCAACATGGAGATGTGTTTATATCTATTTAAACTAAGCACCTAATATTTTCTCTAACCGCAACAAGGTTTTTCAAAGTCAATAAAACTCCCGAATTAATATAATTGGCGATTAAAACTGAACAAACTAACACAGAAAAACGATTGCTTCCGCCATTTTACTTTGTGTATGTATAATGATCGAGGTATAAATCATCAAAAATATCCCAAGATTTTAATCAAATGGTGATAAATTTCTGTATTTTGGAATCCATGAAAAACCAGGATTCGGAATATACCAAATTGTTACAATTTATAGTATATCTACTACGTACCAAGCGAAAATAGTAATGACCTTTTGGATAAGCAATACAGTAAAGGCGCCATGAAATCCAACCGATGGAAAAATACGAGTTAAATACTATTAGAATTAATAAAGACAAATTATTTTTTCTACGTTATTATCACCTGTAATCGCATCTTACGTAAAATTGATTGAATTCGTAAGTGTAAAGATATATATTTTTAATTCTAGATCCGAGTCTAAACCTGTAGTGTAGGACCTCCTAGTTACAATAGGCTACTGGTAATTACTAATAGGCTACATTGACTAGGAATTGCGTTGTTTAAAAAGCGGCAAATTCAGAGAACGTACGATGCCATTTCTCATTTCCATTTTTAATAATAAAAAAAGCATTTTATTGAGAATGAATGAATGAAATGGGGTTTAACGTCCTACTATTATTAATATAAACACCAACAAATAATAACAAATTAACAAATACAGAGTTATAAATTATGAATATTTTCAGCTAGGCCTATATGTATACAGAAACATATGTAGGCGTACCGATTGCCAATTTATTTGGTATAAAATATTAATTTTGATATAGTAGAAAATAGCTATCATACATAAAAATTGGGTGTTAAACATTATAAATGTAGACCCTATTGCATTTTGACAATGTTTAACAGATCACTTCATTTTGGAACAGTAAACATAGTCCTTCTAATTAACAGAGACTTCAAAATTTATAAGTCATGCGAAGCGCTTAATAAATGGGTAAATTTGACAAAATGGCCCTTTAAATAAAAGAAAAACAACACTGACTGTATTATCTTATTGGGTACTTGGCCTGGGGATGTACACTGTATCAGAAATAAGACTCAGTTTTCAGAATCTTTCAGAGTGTACAGGTTTTGGTCAAATTTAGATATAGTTGTCTCCCTTCCATCAAATCTATTGAAAAATACGTCCAGTTAAAAAATCAACCACTTTATCATAAGCTAGCTGTCCTCTCTTTCTTGAGGGTTATCAAAATGGTTTCTGAATAATATCAGGCCAAATACAACAAAAAAAAGTATATATAATACATAATTTACACAGTCCTCCTGATCAGTATAATCTAATGAAGGTTCATAGACCAATTAAGTAATCTGGCTATAAACCCAACTTTTAATTAGAATCTACTAGTATTAATCGTATTACTAACAAACCGATAATAATAATAGTAATAATAAATTGTACTCGCATAAATAAGGTAGTATTATGATATTCGAACACGAAAATTATTCGAATATTCGACGGGTCTTGAAATTTCGAATATTTTCAAAATATGTAAAGTGGTTTATATTCAATTTATTATAATTAATAATCTATTATTTAATATACGTGATATGTCTGTTAGACTCGTGAACAATGCAAAAGAAAATATTTTTTGCCATTGCCAGTGGATCTTTTACATAAACTGCCAATTTGTAGGCTACACAAGTCTGAAGAACTAGGCCTTCCACAACATCAAAACTAGTTTTTCGATCAACATGATCAACAGTGTTTACGAATTTTTCCGCGCTGCATCCGAAACGAAAGGCATCGCGCTTATTCGTGGGTATAGCACTGCAGCAATTTCCACCATTTCACGGAAATCATTGTCATCTAGTCGTATTTCTATATAAGCAGAAAACAGTCTCTTCATGCCGAATCCAAGTAAAATTCATCACAATGGCATATTACAGATGACGTCGTATAGTGAGTTTCGGTAAACATTTGTTCAGATATAATTTTATTTCAATAATTTGAAAGGCCTATTGCAGTGGGATGACTCGGAGAAAATCTTGTAACGTACAACCGACGAATCGACAGTTCACCCAATGACAAGATCTTAAGATACATCGCACACACGCCAACCATTCGGCCCACCCTTACATGCAAGCTGCAGTTAGGTTATCAAAATAAGCGTTGAATGTAACTGTTGCAAGGGAAGTCGCCTTTAATAATATTCGAACATGTGGTTTTATGGCACGTCAGCACCAACCGGGATACATGTACATGTATATTGCGCAAAACTATGGCCATGGCCGTTGTAAGGACGTATTACATATTGCATTAATTCGGCTGTACTTATTTATAAATTAGTAAATTATGACCAGAAGAGTTTTGAAGTAATTAAAAACAAACTACTAGAATGAATGAATGAAATGGGGTTTAACGTCCTACGCTTAAGCACCTAACCTGGGCCAATTGAAGACGGGCATACGCCATACAGTGTGCTGTGAGGGAAATTTTGCCCGGGCAGCGGCGCTACGTCCTACTCTTATATCGAATTCCAACTGCCAAGGGATCTTTTACGTGCACTCCAATTTGTACACGGAACCTCGGTTTTTTGTCCCATCCGAACGACTAGGCAGCTGTCCTTGTCAGGCCCTCCTTCTGCATCACTGACAAGGGGAAATCACGCCGGAAAATCGAGATGAACTTTCTCGGCCAATGCAGGGATCGAACACTCAACCTCCAGGCTAGCGAACCAGCGCCTTATCCACTTACCCACCGTGATCCCCTCAAACTACTAGAAACGGCAGAATGATTTTCGAATAAAGCGCTGCAGTGTATACATTTGTCTGCGTGTGTGTGTGAAAAATAAATTTGGGTAGGCCTATCCGTGTCTTAAAAAGTTAATGACAGATATTGGAATCCTAACGAAATCCTGGTCGTGCCTGCCTCCACGATAAAGTCATACCAGTATAATGTTTCCTTTAATTAAAACCGGAGACGCAATAAGTCGATTTGACCTATATGCTTTGAACGATAAGCCAATGAAAAGTATGTACACAAGGAAGATGGAATAGAATTAAAATTATTTTGAAGCGCGACTTAAATCTTAACTACAGTCATGTGTAGTTCAATAAACTTGTATTATATTTCAACAGCAAACAAATAATTTGGCGAAACCAAAGGTGGCAATGATTTTGAACGAAAACTAATTAGGCGCACGTGTATAATTTTAATGACAGAAAGAGAGAGACCCCCCCCCCCCCAACATAAATTAGATCTCTTCGGACCCAACAAAATTGTTTATTATTCCGTTTTACGCGTAGGCTCTTTAGAAGTGAGGGGATATTTCAGAACCCTGAGAAAACCATGGCCGAGGGGGGAAGCTTGGACGTCCAGGGACAGGAGGTGTACCGAGTAATGTTGTTTTTGTTTGTTTTTTTTTATTTTTAAAAAAAACAACATATTAATAAAAAAAAACAAAAAAAAAAACTTAATCGTAAAGTAGAAGAAATCCGTGTATGTGGGTAGTATATGATTTGGATACTGAATATAATATTGAAAATTTAATTCTATTCGAAATACCCTATTCTCGACGAAATTATCTCGGTTTGAAGATGCAGCGTAGATCTTTTATTATCATAGCAAAGGTACTTTACAACTCAGACTAAGTCTCGATTATCCATTTTATCGGGGTTTTTCGATTTCGCGGGTGTTCAAATCCGTTTAAATCTCGCCCATCCGGGGGGCTAAACAGTTGATTATAGGCTTGGCATATGAATAAAGGACCTGCAATAGGCCGATGTAGCTCTTGATAATACGTCTTAAATGACAACTTCTATTAAGTTGGTGTGTGTGTGTTGGTGGGGGGGGGGGTGCGTTTTAAGAGTGACAACATGTATCACTATTTTATTCATATTACATACATATTCATGGTACACTTATCATAGTTTGTCATTATTAATTTGTCAAGAATATGATAACTAATATTGGTTTCACCATATAGATGAAGGGGAACTTATTGACCACAGAATATACAGCGGTGATTAAAGGACAGATCTCCATATTATGAAATCCAATAGGATATTGTTCCTACATTATTCTGCAGCATACTATACTATAGTATTTCGAGGGCTGAAAGCCAAAACTGCCTATCTCCAAAATTGACGTTTTGAGAAAATGAAGATTTAAAGTTTGACTGAATTTTAAAAATCAGGTAATTGTTGAATTTAGATGATTTTTGGTAATTACGTGTGTATTAATTAACTGAAAACAAATGCTGAATAATCAATAGGTTTATTGCAGTAGTTTTCAATTTATTTCATAATAATGGATAATAGACACTTCTGGTCGATATAAATTCACCAAATATGGGAAGTCAACATTGGAGATATCCTGTTCTGGTACATTGACAAGGCAGTTTAGGCATCTTTTTATCAGCAAGAACTGTACAAATGGTATACATATCTTGCATTAAGTTCCATATGTAAATACATATCATTTAGCAAAAAAACTGACAGCAAGAACTGTCTATCTGGAGATACGATTTTTTGCTTCGAAAAAAAATAAGTGGTTCTGTACTTAACAATATATGACTTCTTTGTTGCGTCATTATTTATAAAGATAAGACTTTGATAATTTTTGCTGAGAAACTTCACGAAATTTCGAACTGTTTGGTGTATTTAACTCATTTTTGGCAATTTCAGCCCTCGATTTGTTAAATTGGTTTAAGTATACATACATGTATAAATTCCACAGAAAACTATATAATGTTCATCTGTTATATACTTTTCCAAAAAAGTAGGGGATACTTGATTTTTAAGTGTTATTAAGGTCACCTAATGAAACTGACGAAGAAACAAATGACAAAATGAAATGAATTTCACATTCATCGATTTATTCCAAATAATCGTTAGACTAAGTAAGGCACAGACTGACCATTATAAGGGTTAAATGATACCCGGGGTCAAACAGCAAAAATACCACAGCATCACAACAAAGTCAGTAACGGGTAAATCCTCCTCTGTTTGCCAAACAAGCATTGATCCGACGTGGCATACTCGTAATGAGACGTCTAGGGTCATTTTTGTCCAGATTGTCCCATTCCTGTTTCAACGCAGCAGTAAGTTCTTGGAAATTGGCAGGACGTTGTTGACGTTGACGTAACCTCTGTCCAAGCATGTCCCAGACATGCTCGATGGGGGAGAGGTTGGGACTCAGTGCTGGCCAAGGTGATGTGGTGATGTTCTGTTGTTGAAGTTAACCTGTAACGATCCTGGCCCTGTGACATCTTGCGTTGTCATCCTGGAAGATGGAACGGCGGCCATGACGTCGTGCGAACGGCACAACATGGACTGCCAAGATGTTGTCCCGGTAGTACTGGCCTGTAAAACGCCCTGCAACAACATGTAAACCCATTCTTCCAGTAACAGTGATGCCTCCCAAACCATAACAGAACCACCCCCAAATCAACCATTGTCTGATGACGTTAACGTCTTGGAAGCGCTCGTTTCGACGACGCCACACCCTCCTACGTCTGTCCAAAAAATCAACAGTGAACCTTGACTCATCTGTAAACTTCACATTGCTCCAGCGTCGATTATCCCAGTGTTGACACCAACGACGTCTTGCCTGAATGTGATGATCTCTCAAACACGGGATCACGCGAGGACGTCGGGCGCGAAGGTGACCCCTATGCAGTCGATTCCGAATGGTCTGGCAACTCACTCTCACACCAGTGTCTGTTTGAAGACGAGCGCTGATCTGATTTGCTGTGATGACACGATTTCTCAAGGCCAAGGTACGGATAAATCGATCCTGGGCTTGAGTTGTCGCCTTGGTCGACCTGGGCGTGGTCAGCTGTCCTGTACAGACTGTGTATCACAGTGTCTGGACAGCCTGCTTATGACAGACTGAGAAACATTCATCGTCCGCGCCACAACCGTCTGTGTTATGCCGATCTGTAGCATGCCAAGGGCACGTAACCTTTCATTTTTGGTAAGCCGACGCATAATCGAATTGTTTTCTGGTCACTTAAACAGTTAAACTGATGTTTCCACCCTGGAAATTCCACAATGACTGTAACATCACCTGCATTCCATGCGGTAGTTATTGGTGCGTTTGGGCGTCACATGTAACTGGAAATGTTTCTTCTGTTAGGTTCTATAGTGAATTTTTTCGTAGTCATTAATTGCATATTTTAGTAGTATGCCCCCAAAATCAAATATCCCCTACTTTTTTTGAATAGTATATGTTTCTATAAATAGTCTGTAGAATAAAATATCTTTTCTATAGTCTTTTTTTATAGAATATCATAGGAAAGTATAGGATTACACAACTGACTTATGAATACAGGGTAATTCTATGGTAAAAATATAGTTTTTACCACCAGGCGTAAACAAAACTACAAGATAATACCAACTGGCCCGAGGACACGAATTATAGTTCCATAAAGAGGTATAATTTTTACCACCAATTTTATAGCAGTACTGAAGAATCTATAAGCTAATATTTTTCTATGATGTCTTATTTGCATTCTAACACCTGACGCCAATTGGCTGACTATCGCCATTAAAGAGACGACCACTTACAAGATCGGTTGCATTTTTTTTGTTACGTCTTTTATGTAAATCATTTTAGTGAAGCCTGTACCAAGACGCAGGCCCGGGACTGTACAGCGCAGTGGACGCTTACGGCTGGCCCCCGGATCCATTCACTTGATTTGATAATTGTTTGGTTCTTGCAGTGTCTATTTTCTGTCTTGTCCGCAGGTTTATCTTGTAGATTTTTTTGTTATGTTTGTTTTGCGTGTAGTGCGGTCCTCCTGCATTTACTATTACAGTATTTTACAGAATTCTATGAGAAATTACACTTGGGAGAAACCCAATTATACAAACTATAGAAATTATTTCGAATTTATTGTCCTGATAAAAAATCTACAGAATAAATTGTTTTCCAGTAAGAATCCAACAAAATTCTATAGCGACCTACATCTTTTCCGGGTTAATCCGAAATTGTATGGATTAAATGATAGCTATTTTAAAATGAGATTTACATTTTTGAACCTTGTGTTGTAACAAAATGCGAACACCTTGGGGCTTGTTAAATCTGTATATTATTATTATTATTTTCCTTTATTAGGCCTCGAGCTTAACGATATGCAAGCACATTTGACGTTGGAGACAAGTTGTATACATAACATAACATCATGGAGATTGACCTTGGGTTTGCACTAGTCAATATGACATTTTCTGCTTTCAAAATTGAGCTGAGACATGAATTGGGCAGGTGCAAATAACATTAATCAAACAATGCTGCGTTACTTCACAGAATAAGCCTACATTTAGAGCGTACAATTACACTTCTACCAACAATACATCATAAGTTCCTAAAATAGATCTAATGTTGACAAAACCTAAGATGTGACTTAAAAATGAACCTTCAACACTCTCCCGTAAAGCTTTCACTTAGATTCCTTTCACTCAAGGTAAAGCTCGAAATAACTAGAAGATCAAAAATAAATACAATGTGCCCAGATTGTCATGACTTAACGCGAGTTCAAATATTTAGTTGTACTTTGTGAATATCGTTGTAAGTAGGTCAGTGGTGCGAGTAGATTACCTCTATTTTGTTTCTTGTAGGTCAAGAAAACCCACGATTCTCAGTATAAGTTACGCAATCCATGTACATGTACATTTATAAGCTATCGGTAACATTTCTAATATCTGAGGAGTGCGCCATTACATACTAAGTGATAGGTTGTCAGGCAACCAAACATAACATACGCCCACCGCAGCTAAATCGCCCGGGCAGTCAAAAAGAGTTGTCACATACTTTTACTCTTTTCGGTAATGAAACATTTATAATACACTAAAATCTGGTTAAGAGTAACGACTTAATAAGAAATTATTAGAAAATCAGTTATCAGTAACTATTGGAAATCGCTGAAAATCAATAGGATTCTTCTTCTCATGACCTTAAACACTGTGTAAAAAATTCAAGTCAACGGGTATTAACTTAAGCCTTTCTCAATTTATACCATTTAGGCGCTAACATATTTAAGAATCTACTACAAGAAACGGCATTCATTTGAAAACTTTTCAATCTTATTAAGCACATTTAGTACAAAATTTCCTGGTCTCTTGCACAGGTAATCTTTACCTATAATTTTCAAGGCAATCTGGATTTTGGAGATAATTTGCTAGCCAACAAGAAAGTTTCCAAACTTGTAAAGGGCCTCCATAAATTGATAGTAATTATCAACAATCGTTGAAAAACAACATGCTTCTATTTCTCACGGATACAAATAGACATTTAAAGTAATTCGGGTGTTGACATTAGCTTCCCGAGTGTCTTCGATGATTTGTAGCCGACAAGAGATGACCCACGACGGGCTGTATTTTAACAGTATTACCATTTTGGCGAGAGCTTTAGGCGATAATTTGGGTTTTGTAGTGGAATAATGCGAGATATCAGTTAGATTTAGATTCCTTGGCCTTCTTAATTAAACGTTTCTAATTATTTTGCGATTGGATCGTGGGTAACCTTGTGGTGGTGTATTTCAATTCATTTTTCGAATCCCCGGTTGTAGGCCTACGTGGCAAGGAGTAGGGTCGCCTGTCCAACCTCTTGGGGTTTCTCCGGGTCCTCCGCCCCCCCCCCCCCACTGCCAAAGACCCCTACGCGAAAGCAAAATATTTATAAAAAAAAATAAACCACATGTTATTCCCGAAATGTTCTAGTCTGTGTCGAGTGGGCGTTTAACCCCAATTTTCTCTCTCCCTCTCTCCCTCTCTGAACGATAGATTAGATTAAACCGGTTTTATTCATGCTTTTGTAAAAATATTAAAACGTTAGGGATAAGTTTGACAAAATGGTCATACTAATCACCGTCAAAAGCATGTTTAAGACAAGTTCTGTTTTCAATAGTCTTTGGATATGATGTGTAGAATATGCATATCTACGTGTATAACAAATGTATCTTCATTTGAATTATAGTAGAACCCGATTAAACTACCTGTGCTCGCATTTTTGTTGTACAGAAAAGCTATGGTTTTTAAGAAAAAATTGCATAAATATAATTATCACCAGGGGCCTGTTTCACGAAATTTTAACTTAAGATAAAATCCAAATTTTAGTACATACTTAAATCTGATTGGCTAAGCGCTAAAATCAATCTAATACTATCCAATCGAATTACTAAAATCGGATTTTATCTTAGTAAAAATTTCGTGAAACAGGCCCCAGGACGAAATGTGGTGATGATATATACTATTCAAAAAAAGTAGGGGATATTTGATTTTAGGGGCATAATACTAAAATATGCAAATGACTACGAAAAAAGTCACTATAGAACCTAGCAGAAGAAACATTTCCAGTTACATGTGACGCCCAAGCGCACCAATAGCTACCGCATGGAATGCAGGTGATGCTTGGGATCATCATGGGGGTCCAACCCAAGATTTGCACGACTCTGACTTTGAATGTTACAGTCATCGTGGCATTGAATTCCAGGGTGGAAACATCAGTTTAATTGTTTTAGTGACCAGAAAACAAATTTTGATATGCGTCGGCTTATCAAACATGAAAGGTTACATGCCCTTGGCATGCTACAGATCGGCACAACACAGGCGGTGAAGGCGCGGACGATGAATGTTTTTCAGTCTGTCATAAGCAGGCTATGGTCCAGATACCGTGATACACAATCTGTACAGGACAGACCACGCTCAGGTCGACCAAGGTCGACAACCCCAGCCCAGGATCGATTCATCCGTACCTTGGCCTTGAGAAATCGTGTCGTCACAGCAAATCAGATCAGCGCTCGTCTTCAAACAGACACTGGTGTGAGAGTGAGTGGCCAGACGATTCGAAATCGACTGCATACTATATAGGGGTCACCTTCGCGCCCGACGTCCTCGCGTGATCCCTTGTTTGAGAGATCATCACATTCAGGCAAGACGTCGTTAGTGTAGGGATCGTCAACACTGGAATAATCGACGCTGGAGCAATGTGATGTTTTCAGATGAGTCAAGGTTCACTGTTGATTATTTGGACAGACGTAGTAGGGTGTGGCGTCGTCGAAACGAGCGCTTCAAGACGTTAACGTCATCAGACATGATCGATTTTGGGGTGGTTCTGTTATGGTGTGGGGAGGCATCACTGTTGCTAGAAGAACGGCTTTACATGTTGTTGCAGAGCGTGTTACGGGCCAGTACTACCGGGACAACATCTTGGCAGTCCATGCTGTGCCGTTCGCAAGACGTCGTGCCGCCGTTTCATCTTCCAAGATGACAACGCGAGATGTCACAGGGCTAGGATCGTTACAGGTTACCTCCAACAACAGAACATCACCACACAATACCTTGGCCAGCACTGAGTCCCGACCTCTCCCCCATCGAGCATGTCTGGGACATGCTTGGACAGAGGTTACGTCAACGTCAACAATGTCCAAGAACTTGTTGCTGCGTTGCAACAGGAATGGGACAATCTGGACCAAAATGACCTTAGACGTCTCATTATAACTATGCCACGTCGGATCAATGCTTGTTTGGCAAACAGGGGAGGATTTACCCATTACTGACTGCGTTGTGATGCTGTGTTTGACCCCGGGTATCAATGATAAAGTATCATTTTACCCTTATAATGGTCAGTCTTTGCCTCACTTAGTCTAACGATCATTTGGAATAAATCGATGAATGTGAACTTCATTTCATTTTGTCATTTGTTTCTTCGTCAGTTTCATTAGGTGACTTTAATAACACTTAAAAATCAAATATCCCCTACTTTTTTTGAATAGTATATTAATGTGATTGGAGTAAGGAGGGGGGCACAATGATTTATTGACAGATTTTCACAAGATTTTTCAGCGTGGCTTGGCAAATCCAACGTTTAGTCGGATAGTCCAAAAAACATTTCCCTCCTAGTACACTACAGGTCTCTAGCTGCAATATTTGTAGCAGTTGTATACTTGTCATATCAACCGCTACAAACCTTTGCGCAAGTAATAACAGCTTCCGTTGCTATAATTTTTTTCACACATCATGGCAGCCATATTGTATCCAAGTTAGCAGCCATTGCCCAAAAAACGTTGGGAGTATAATTTTTGAACTCGGCATACCCGAAAACCTATTAAAAGATATTGGAACACATATCTCGACCATTCGAGGACAAAAATCTCGAAAATGCTAATTACCCCAGCGAATTGAGATAAAACATAATTTTTGCCAAAATCGACTAAGAAAAACAAGATCATGGACCTTATAATATAAGGTCCATGACAATATCCGTAATATCGGCCAAACGTTGACTATTAAAGCACATTTTCTTGATAAAAGAACTGTGTTAAATAAAAAAGGAACTCCTCTACTGATGTGATTGGGCATTGGGTTATTGCAGGAAATTTAACCCTTGTCTCAAGAATTGGAAGCATTCTACTTTATTCATTATCATTCATGTCCACCATGACAAAGAGAGAGAGAAATGGGGTTTAACGTCCACTCAACACAACTAGGTCATTTCGGGACTAACACATGGTTTAATTTTATTTCATTGATTCGCTTGCGCGTAGGGGTCTTTAGCAGTGGGAGGAAACTGGAGTGCCCGGAGGAAACCCACGAGGTTGAGAAGGCGGCTCTATCTCCATGCCACATACGCTCACACCAGGGCTCAAAACCACAGCAGCAAGCCAGAGGTAGCCGGCCCGCTAGAGGTCGAAGCGCAGCACTCTAGACCACTAGGCCATCCCAACCCCCCACCATGAC
Source organism: Patella pellucida (assembly GCA_917208275.1). Classification (NCBI taxonomy): domain Eukaryota; kingdom Metazoa; phylum Mollusca; class Gastropoda; family Patellidae; genus Patella; species Patella pellucida. The sequence continues at coordinate 37,326,057 of OU795037.1, read as the reverse complement.
AAAGAGAAATGGGGTTTAACATTCACATGACAATAACAAAGCCATGTCAGAACTAACCTGGGGCAAATTTTTATTGTGGGTGTGGGATTGTCATGTAATGTACGGATTGAACCCACTTGCATAGATATTATGCATTTTAAAAACATATAATCTACTTATTACATCACAAAGAATGAGACAAAGAATTATATCCGGTGTATTTTTTGAAAAAAAATATTTGCTCAAGATCAAAATCAGGATTAAATCCATAGCAAGCTTTAACTGGACACTTTTTTCGACTACGGTGTTGACAGGGCCATATTTAAGACTACACAATCAATGTGACTGCACAGGAGTCCAAGACCCACATATTTTAGAGCCCCTCCACCCCTCACCTCAAACTATATGTCAATTTGTTTAAGAATTTATTATGTTCCATGCAGATGTGTCTGAAAATAAATGTTGAATTGGGATCTGTGTGTGACTGGGATTATAAAATTTCTCATAGAGCACTAAACAAAACAAACACATTACATAAAGTCAACATTTTTAATGTACTTCGTTCAATTAATTGTACACTATTATCATGTACAAGAATTGTGTATGGAGGCACAATGATTACACATAATATTGTTGTTCATATCACATTGTTATGCCACATATTGTGTATGTACACTTCTTTCATAAAATAATTATATATAATGTACAGAAAATGGAGATGTGTTTTATTTTAGACTGTATTCTGAACATGATTTAATTTGTTATTAAGTAAATTATAATAAAGAAAAAGAGTAGAAAACATGGTGTTTAATGTAATTACCCATTTAACCAAATGTATGATTATTTAATAAACATATTCTATGTATTCTCAAATATCATTAAGCAATGTTATATAAAACATTATCCTTCAAGCAACAAAAAAAATATAATGAATTGCACCATATTGAATTTAAAATTATATTAGTAATTGTAATAAAAACTTGACAATCAAATGAGAGATGAAATGCTATTAAAATATAATCTCTAAGAGTACTAAAATGATGTTGTTGATCATATACATGTTCTAATGATAGTCATAATTGCCATTTTAATTTATGTAACCCTTTGGTATCGTATTACACTGCCATTCATACAAAGTAAAAATGAGTTGATAGTACACAAAACACACTATTTAAATCACATTGCCATTCAGTTGAAAATACTGGCCAAATCATAGTTTTACTATATGTCAGATATTTTATCTAAATGTCAATTTATTGTTGATGGAAGTGTGTAAAAAATTTCAATTTTCAAAATGTTAAGCTTCGACGTCAGCATTAAATAATGTAGCCTGTATATTTATTTTGGGGTTTGAATATTTTAAAGTAAAAACCTAATGAAGATAAACTATTGGCAATCTGAATAGTAGTGACACAATCTTGAATTCAAATTTCTTATAAACATGCATCATTGAAATATTAAATTATAATCCCTGAAAGTAGCATGACTTTTATTGTTATCAACATAAAATTATGATGCTGGTCCATTGAAAATCATCAATTATTATTGAAACTATCACAATCAACATATTAGACTATATATTCATAAAGTTTTCCATTCTTCTTATTTTAACAAGAAATCATGCCATCTCTCTAGTTTTACATCAAGATTTTTCATAAAGCACTTGATATTAACACTTTTATAAAATAATGTAGCAATAATAATAGTACAATATAACATTGTCTTGATTCATTACCTCTCATAATACACTCATACACACACACTCACACACATTAATATATGGTGTCTCTCTCACATTGAAATTTATGAACACTTTGTAGAGTTTGTTTTATTTAATATTATAATAATATAAAGATCACAGCAGTTTCTATCAAAAAACGTCATTATAACAGTTTGATAGTTTGTTTTATACAGAAAACCTGAATACACTTTAATTAATAGTCACTGGTGTAACCAACATGTCTAATACTCCTTATTAAGAAGCTAGCTGTTGTCAAGTTTTTTTCATAATTTATGAGGACAAGTTCCACCGAACAAGGAAATGGGTATCCTCATTAATCGCCTCTGTTGTCTCTCTATCAAATGAACACCATATTACATTCGCCAAAAAGTGTTGTGAAGTTCTTAAAGTATTGTTATTGCAATACATGTAGATGTATGTATTATATAAAACACCTGGTATAATAACATAGACTTTCTATACGAATATAGCACTTAATTAGAACATCATTAGTTCCACGATATCCATATACTACACAAGGCTTTATTCTTACACATAATAATCCATAACACATTCTATGATTATGCTAACTGAGGTGAATGCTTGGCTCCTTCCAAATCCTCCTTCTTTTCTCAACATACATAGTAACAACATGAACACATATCCTGGCCAATAACTGGCCTCCTCACCTTGTCTGTAGTCATCAGTTGGTATTGTTGATCTTATTTTTAAGGTGTATTCATTCGCAGATAAACAGCCTCTGCCGGGGGAGCACGCACAGGTATCATTAATCTAACGTCTAATTCGTTATTATGCTCTGCTAGAGAGGTTTTGTGATAATGGACAACCAAGTCTTTTAATGTTCGAAATATAAAGTATGGATCTGCAAAACCGTAACCTGTGTCTTTATGGAAGATTTTACAATGGCCAACAGCTCCACGATACCTAAAATAATAGAAATGTTACACTATTAATCATCAATTTTAGACTTGCTGTTGAAGAAACTACCTCTATTCAGTATAACTGCAATACGCCATGGGGACAACTCATTTTCCTTATATAAATATAACGACTCAAATTTCTTGGAAAAATAGTAATTTAAAGCTCAGAGTTTAAGAATAATATAACCTGTAAATTTATTGTCTATATATACTTACACAATAGATAAAACATGGCAATCAGGTTTAGGTCGTATTAAAAATGTACTATCAGGTCTATCCCGTAACATCTCTTCGGCTCTCTCACGCTCACAGTTGACTAACCAATAGGATTCATTTAAATGAGGTAAATTATGGTCACTTTCTGCATGTGTTTCAGCCATACTGAAAATATAAACATTCGTCAGTTATTGATTTAAATTAGGAAGTATTGTGAATGACAAGTTGGATTATATTTGTGAAGAACATCCTTCAAGATAATGTTTATTATTTCTGTTTTAAGATGATTGAGTCACATTTTGTCACAATTTCTACAGTGATCAACAGAAACCATATACATATATATCATTGACATTTTAATGTATCATATATCACTGACATTTTCTTGAATCAACACAGAATTGTGAAACCCTTAAAGATTATTCTATATTCAACCCTTTCAGTGAAATACAGTATTTCAATTTTTCCATATTTAACCTAACTGACAGATCTATTGTGATTAACAGAAATCTTGACAAATATGTTTCTTTACCTTACTGAAAATCATATATATTATGACTTAAATGTACTGAATATACCTACATATACAGTAGAAACTTGGCAAGTAAATTATATTAACTTACCTTTCACATTTGTTTTCTAGTAAGTTATCTAACATATCACCAGTTTTACCTCGATCAATCAGCCATCTGTAATAAACAAGAGACTTATGTATTCTTGTCTACATGCTCTAATATCCAGTAGTAGTAGTAGTAGATTGGGTATATCAAATTTAAGTATGTTATAAAAGAGTTATTGTATCACAAAATGTATCCATGTATACACAGATATAACTGTATTATCTATGATATAACAGTAATATTGAACTCATTTCTATTACATGTATATTCATGACAAAATTTCTGTTAAAAGTACAAACATATTATAGTCCAAAAATCAAAATCTGTAGTGTTTTATTATGTAATGTTTGTGTATTAAAATAGAATATTTGAATTACTTTTTAAGTTGTTCTCTTTGTTTATAAAGGCGTTTTATCTCTGGTTTCATACTGTTCATCTCACTAATCAAACCACGATTATGGCTCGACTTTCTATTGATGTCCACTTCTAAAGCACTTTTACTCTCCTGTATACTGAGGTAGCGGGACTTTAATAATTCATAATTCTCATGTAGCCTGCAAAATATAAACAAATGTTAATATAGAGACTGCATCTAGGCCATACCATTATATATATATATATATATATATATTATATATATATATATATATATAAGAAAAAAATATATAAAACGATCTAACTCTCAGTTCATCATATAAATAAAATTAAAATATTAGAGAAAAAACACTAAAAATTCAAATTTTGGCTAGTACTTTCATCGTTATCAAACGAATCATCAGGCCATTTTTAATGCGTTACTATGCTGTTACAATAACGTTACGTCATAACAGAGGAAAATGACTATGTAAGATATAAAACTAAAATGAAATAACACTAATTAATCATCAAACATAATTAAAATAATCACCCCTTAGCATTCAAAACTGGGTTATATTTAGCGATAAAGTTGCTCTCTTTTGTTTCTAAGAGATCATTGTCATTAATATTGAGCTTGTACAATGGGAAAATCTTGAATTGACCTTTACCACAAATATCCAAATGTTCGCTCACCGGCAAGACTCTATTTCTTGCGAGTTTTATATTGGAGCGATGTTGGTTAATTCGTAAATTCAGCTGATCAGTAGTTTTTCCAATGTACGTGCCATCACAACCATTGCATATTAATAGGTAAATTACATATTTAGATTTACAATTCGTGTTTTGTTTTACATAGAATTTAACATCTTTATTAATTTGGACAAATGTTCCTTCTAATATATCGGAACATGTCATACATCGCAGGTCCCCACACTTGGATACACGGGGTACCGAAATATCAAAATCAAATTTTGACGATGTTAACATTCTTCTAAGATTTTGAGGTTGTTTTAGACTATTTACAATTTTTGAATTATTTAGGATGTATTTTAATTTACGACTATTCTTTAAATTATCTAACCGCCCCTTTACAATGGACAACCCTCTTTCTTGCGTAGGATTAAATGTTGTGACAAGAGTTATATTATTAGAATTGTTCTCTTTTATTTTTGGTTTTCTGAGATCATGAATGTTGAGTTTAGCGGCGTTTTCTATACCAATATTTATCAATTGTAAAGGATAATGTTGTTTTGTAAGGAATCCCCTTAGCTCTTTAAGACGTTTAGATTTATCTTCTTCCGAAGATACTATCGTACAAATCCGTCTTGCAAGATTATAAGGAATATTCCTTTTGGTATGCGCTGGATGACATGAACGAAAGTCTAAATACTGATGTGTATCCGTGGTTTTATAAAATAAGTCGGTTCTTATTTCTCCAGTGGATAAAAGTCTTACTGACACATCTAGAAAGTTGAGAGTTGTTGTGCTTTTTTCGATCGTGAAATTTAAACTTTTGTTCATCGAATTAAGCAGGGAATGGAGTTGAATAATGAGTTTTGGATTATTTGTTAATATTATAAAACAATCATCCAGAAATCTCCTCCATGCTGCTTCAATGATTAATTGTGTTTTTTCTCTAATATTTTAATTTTATTTATATATATATATATATAGCCGCTTTCTACAGAACTATAAATCATGGGGAAAAAAACTTGTTCTAGATCTGCAAACACGTGATGAATAACAAAATGTTTTAAACAAATTAAGGTCAAACCCTGCTTTCAACTATTCACATTGGCAAAATATCATACTGTGTAATCATATATTTATCATAAACATACCAGCCTCGACTATATTTGACATAACAAATAACTTACTTTTGGACTTCGTGAGGAGCTGCATCTTTATGGTTGCGTTTGTGAAGATCCATTTGTTCTTCAAACACGACAAGAGTTTCCTTAAAGGCATCTAAGGCTTGGTGTTTTAGTTGAAGTTCCAATGATGTCTTGGAATGTTTTTCATATAACCGATCATAAAGTCCAGTTTTTTCCACATATTCATGATTGATTTTAATAAGATTATTGACTTCTTCAGTAACATCTTCAGCTGTTCCATTATCCTAAAAAAACAGAATTTCAATTTCCCATATTGATTTAGCTATTTATGTCTGTGAACAAATTCCTGTTAAGTCAATCTCTTATGGGAAACCACCATCCCCTTTTCAAATGTATACTCTTGTTAGATGTCAATTAAATATAGCTTGCCCACATATTTTAAATTATGAAATATATATGATATCAGACTATAATATATAAAATATTCCATATCTAAACAAATATGCAAATTATAAGATTCCACTTACCATGCCCATATTTTTGCCAACAGCATACAGAAGTTTAATATCTAATGTTTTGTTGTAAATAGCTAAAGAGTTGTGTTGATAATAAGATATTAATTCTACCACAGAGTTAAACTCCAATGGTTCCACAAAACCATACTTGTGATCTTTATGATAAATCTTGATAAGTTTATTACTGCCCCCTTTCCTATAATAAATATATAGAAGACACAGTTGTTAATACTGTCACTCTATAATAACTAATGAACACTATTAACAGTTAAATCATGTACTTTTCATAGTTATGTTACCTACTTAGTACTCTATAAACTTGGTGCAAATATAAGCAAGTGTTTTTGAAGTTAGAACTTGATGTTTTAATGTGTTTCCCTGTTCTCCTCATTCTATGACGGAAATAGGAAGGTAAAAATTGTTCTGTAATTTATGTATTTATATTTATTTTGAAGAGCAATAAGGATGTAGTATTCATATGTTTAATTTTTATACATACCTTAATGTAAGTGTATAATCACCCGGACTTGTGGCATTACGAACTAAAAAGGTACCATCAGGTGTATCTCGTAGTTTCTCGTTGACTTCTTCCCTTGATAAATCACCCCAGTACCATTCATAGTTCTCTAATTTATCTTCTACAGTTGGGGATGTCACTGCTGTCGAATGGGTGTGACGTGCTGGTCCTTGAGGAGAGAAAAAGAAATATAGGTGGATATTTAAAATTTAATGACTATATACCTCTACCTTACACAGACAAATAATTGAGTATGTTTACATTTAGTTAAAAACTTAATCTCCAAGTACAATAAGTAAAATTAACCTCAATGCTACATCACTAATAAAATATCTTGTCAAATTTAATCAGAGGTACGTTAACAATACAAGCTGACATTTTGTATGTATCTCAGTGCTACATTTCCTGTCCTGTCCAATAAGTTTATACTATTTGAAATTCATTTTGATTGTTTATAATTTAAAACAAAGGTGTTTATTGTATTAGTCATTTTAGACTGACAATATAAAAAAAAGTAGGTTAATGTCATGTTTATTGTGAAGGTGAAGGTAACTTACTAGGTGGTAAAACTGGTGGTGATGGAATAGGTGGGATAACTTCACCCCATGAACCATTACGCATTAATTCTTCAAATATTTCTATGTGTAGTTTGGTATTTTCAACTATTTCGCTGAAATAAATGTAATACAAATTCATTAATACATTTAATATAAATCTGGTGATATAAATGTAACACAAATATAAATTAATACAAATTCATTAACCTAGATATTAGCTATTTATTTTTAGTCTAGACTCGATCATCATTACTACAGTTGTTGCAATAATAAACAAAGTCTTGACTGTCCATTTTTATAGTAACTGCATCCATCAGAAAACGAATTTAAATCTAGTAAATATTGTAGCCATCTGATGGTATCAACAGTTGATTATAGTCTGGATAAGTTAATTAATGTCTAATTAATAACTTTGATAACATATAAGGCCTAAAGAAATCCCTACAATAGGCAGATTTAGCTCTTAACGTATGTTCAACAAATTTTACTTGTCAAATAGGTAACAACAGAAAATATTTAAATATAAATTATTTACTTACATGATATTTTCCCATGGAGGCCGTAAGAGAACATGACAAAATACATGTGAGAGCTTATCGAGACCATCTGTGACTCCTGATTCATGCTGATGTCGCCACAGCCGGCAAAAGTGAGCCATTAAATACTGAAGAGTGCTTTTGTGAGGGGCAGGTATTTCTTCCATTAAATCCAGCAATGACTTAGAACTAGAGGCTTTGTTTTCTGTAGAGAAAAAGATCAAATTAATCATTTATAAAATTGAAATCCCAAAATTTTGAATATCATAAGAATTATGGATATCTCAATTCTTATATATTTGTATCCTTAAAATGAACAGAATAAGTTAGACATGATTTATGTCAACAATTTATTTTGACCTAACCCGCAGAGGTTAGCCTCCTTTATGATAGAAAATTGAAAATACCCCATTTGTGTAAATGTTAATAAGGAAGTAGAAGAACTTACTGGCTATATCAATAAAACGACTGTACATATCAACAGGTATAACAGGATCAGGTAATTCACGTAAATACTTTTTCAGTGCACCAGCAACACAATGAACACTAAAAGATGAGAGATTAACTTGGCTTGGATCCCCTACAAAAATAGATATCTATCATAAATATACACATTTTGATACATTTACTTAATTTATAAAAATAAACTCAGGATTTTACTCTGTGGTTGTCTCTGTCACATTATCTGAACCTCTGATGTATTCTTTGCTGTTGGAAAAATGGAAATTAATTACCCTAGTGCCTCGAGAGCCAGGTCTACATATTTGTCGGGGTATAGTTGCAAGTGATTGCCAAGATTATCCGGTGCCTCACACAATTGAACATTGAGTTCAGTAATCATGTTAACCAAATCTAGTGACACAGCTGATTTTATTTTGAGTTATAAACTTTGTTAATATTTTAGAATGTAATTTGTAAAATTAAACCTACTCTTATCAACAGATACCCTGTGAAATCTGTAAATGATACTAATGATGATCAAAGCCACAGCAAAATATTTCTTATATTATATAATATTAATTAACGGTACCTTGATTAAAGACTGCCTTGACTTCATTGATTTCTTCTGCTTTTGATGATATTCTATAAACACTTAAAGCTTCTGCATCTAGAAAATAATGAATTAATGTACTTAAAATACCGATTAATTAAAATACCAACACTTGGAAGTATGGAACACTAAATAACTATGTCTAGTAAGGAAAACTAAAGTTAGAGCTTTGACAAATAAATGATCAACAATCCATTAGGCAAGTTTATTTTTAAGCAAGAATCAGATGACTTACTATGCTCCTGACACCACTGTTCAATTTCCTGAACACACATCATTAAAACAAGGGGTGCTTCTTTCCCAGATTTGTTTACTTCATCAGACAATTCTAAACCAAAGACTGAATCTGTAAAATAACACACAACAGTGAAAATACTTTAGTCGCATTTAAAGACAAAATCTATCCCCCACCTGTAGAATTTATGAAGCTTCACTTTTCACATGTTAATTCATCTCTTTTCCCCAGATATTGACTGCCTATAAATATTTATTTTTTCTAGACTTAATTTAAAATTCTTGAAGAATACTAGTGACGTAAATACAACTCTTTGGTTAACACCCATTATTTTCAAATGTACATATTTATGATGTAGTATATAGTATAAATGTCAAAATATTGTGTCATACTGTCTACAAATAAGAAGAATAGGTCTTGTAGTCTCAATATAATTAGTTTTATTTCTTTAACTACACATGTACTCAATTCAGACGATATACAAAACATCTAAAAAAGCTATAAAATATAGCCACAGACATTTCGTAAACGACCAGTGAATTTTGGTCCCGAAACATATATGTAAAGATCTAAGTTCATAAATGAAATTACTTACTTTGTGTAAAACTTGGTCTTCGTATACGTTCTAATTTTGGGACATTACATTCTGTGGGCTGCGTTGTTGAACAGAATCTATGACAACATAATCCACACTCTGCACATAAAAAAGATATTTATCATAATTAAAATTTCACAAAATGTACATTTTCAACATTTCATGAATTAATTAAAACAACTGAAGAAAATTGCTGTCTGTATTGCCTACGAACTAGGTGAAGATATTAAAATACAGAATTTCATAAATAAATTATATCATATAATTTTTTTTTTCAATGGAAAATGCACACAACATCCTAACTGACCTCGACATTGAAGACCTTGATGAACTAAACCATACAAAAATTTATCACAAAGATGACAGCGCTGCATTGAGGAGAAATTATACTCTGCAAATCTATGCTCTGTGGCTGCTGAACACCCAGAGGCTGAAATAAAGAATATCATTATCAATTAGTGATTTAAAAAAATAAAACAGACATACATGTAATTAGAGATTCAAACTGTTCGAAATTTATTTTATATTAAATTTTGGCATGTTTAATGAAGAATGAAAATACCTTCCATATCAGCACACTGTACTGGTGGTAATCTTGAAGCATACGGTTGCTGAAAATATATCACAGAAAATCAATACAACTTCACATATATTTTTTGAAGCATTAAAAGTATTCAATTCCATTGTTCTTTCATTGTTAATCAATTCATCACTGTAGTATGGTGAAAAAAAAAGGCAAGTTTTAGTCCAATTAAATCTAACCACAAAACTATCGAACTACATTCGGTAGCCAACTTGACTCATTAAGTGGAAGTACTTTATAATTAGAAAATTAAAATAAATGAGTTTAAGTTTGGTATCCTGTATATAAGAAGAAAAAGGATCGGAAACCGGTAGTTCAACTTGAATTAACTTTCACCAATACTAAGATATAAAAAGTAGATACGTACAATGAATGTAAAAGATGTTTTTAAACACATAATGAGCTACTTAAAACAAGTCTTACAATATTTTCAGTAAGTACTTTTGAGTTAGTTAGGTTAGAAGAAAATGGGGGTGGGGATTTTTTAACTTAGTTATAAGTTATTATGCAAATTTGATGTCACAGTTCTTATATAATAGTAAGAAATAATGGGTGTAGGAATATAATAATATATGGGTGTTTAAAAAAAGCATATAAGAATCTATATTCTGTCTGCTGACATCTGACACGTAGTCTTACAACTGAAAGTCATAAAGACGCCATATTAATATTATGAAGCACTTGATTTCCTTTTCAAAGTTAATTATTTCTGAACACAACAGCTTTTAAAAAAACACGACATTTCCTATAATTGAGACCGATATTTGGTGTAATTATGTAATACATGTTAATATGCTGCACTGAGTGACATTGTTCACAAAGGAATATTTGAATATAGAACAGTTCAATAATCCTACTAGAAATGGTGGTAATATTTAAATATGACTTAACACCCCAGGCAGCAATGAGCAATTTACCCTAAATTTCCTTTTATGAGAATCAGTAGGCTACATGATAAGAATGCATGTGTTCCAATAGGCTTTGATGTTTCTGGGTTAATATATGAGTTACGCTTCAGTGAAAAGTCCACTGTGCTGTGACCTTTTAAGCTTTATTCTTTGTAACTACATATTAACTACTACAGTTATGAGCGATCCATCTTTTATACTTTCTTTCTCTTGCTTTTCAAATACTGTCCTGTCACATTTAACACAATTTTAATGTGTCAGTAACTGTATGTAGCCTTGATATATAGCTAAGTTTACATGCTGCCTTTAGAATTCAGCAGACATTTAAGCCTACTCTTACCTCAGAAAAAGCTACTTTAACCCACATACCCGACACATTTAATAAAGAGTCGGATAGGAAAAGATAGAAATTTCTAAGACTTACCGCGTCTGAGTTCTGCCCACACAATTCGTCAATGCAAACTAGAATAGATTTCTGATGGAATTCGTCTTTTATTCCCATTTCCTGAAACAAAATATATTAATTACTACTAGTACGGTAGGCCTACTAATTATGAAAATAATATAGAACTACATTTTAACTTTTGTGAGGTAAAAATAGGTAAATTATTCATCCTGATAAACCCAACTTTTAAATAATATAGCCTTCGTGTTTTAAACATTGAGTCTTTAGGTTAAAAAAGTTGTCGACTGCCCACTAGCTACCAGTTATTATACAGAAACAACCTTTTCTTTCAAATAATATATATCCCAGAGTAATGCACCATCCAAAACACAGATAAAATCATCTTAACAGTAATTTAATAGTAAAACTAAGCCACTTTTTCACCAACATACCAGTAATTTACAATTTCTATCCAGTGGTACTTGCAGGCATATTTCTTTGTTCAATAGACATTCTTAAGAAATAAGCCGGTAAATGAACTATATGTACTATATTATGTCGATTTGCATTGATCATAATTCATAGAGCAGACGAATGAAAGGAAAAATATCGCTTGCGAAGAAGTAACGGCCAGTCAGTAGCACAAAAACCAAAAATAAAGTAGGTTAGCCTACCTGATTATATTTATGAGCTTGTGTGAAGCCATAACCACAATTTCCATAATATAAAGCCATGAAAATAGTTCACATTTACAAATTAAAACTACAAATATATTGTATTTTTAACTGTTAGCGTCTTTCCTTGCACAATGCACATGTGTCTCCAGCAAATCGAACGGTAAATGTTGAACAGCACATTAACATTCGACCATACAGTAAGCTGTCTACTGGTTAACTGAGTAATTGTATGACGACTTGCCTGCGCCAGCTCTGTGCTAGCTGGCTTTCGTCATGATTCTATTTTTAACTTGTCAAGCATTTCACCGATTCAGTAGGTCACAACTGCTGCTGCAACAAGGGATGTAGGGCACAGGCAGATCACATGTCACACGGTGACCTGAATTAGTTGGAAACTTGCCAAGTAGAGGCTTTAGGACAATTTTAGTAAATCACCTTGAAATTTGACTACTTCAAATGGTAATAACTTACAAACATGTATATATTTTTTAACACAAAATATCAAATAAAATATTTACTGAATACAATGAAACAAAACTCTTAAGACCATAAATTTAAAGGAGCTAAATCTTTATTCTTTGGCACCTAGATATGGACACAAATGGTTTTCTGTTTTTAGTTTAATTTCTTATCAGCTACTTTTTGGTGAAAAACCAAGGGGTCCCAATTGAATGGCAGTCTTTGACATACCATATATTTACACTATTTGTGTACAAGGAACGGCCGTTTGTCAGGCAGTTTTGGTACGATTCTTACAAAATTTTAACTCAACCATTAGGGTGTAACCGTGACATATTCAAATCACTGATCGATCAGTTCAAACAATACTTTTCCAAGCTCAACGTCCAGACTTTCACCGTGGTCCGAGACCCATACAGTGCACAATTAGACATCATCACCGACGATGATATCGCTCAAGAGGAGCTTGTGAGACTGCAGCTGGATTCTGGAGCTAAATCACTGTACAGTTACTGGTGAAAAATGCTTGAATCATATCCACATCTATCCAAGAATGCAATATGGCTCTTCATGCTGTACCTGTCGTCATACCTATGCGTACAGTCGTTTTCTACAATGGTTATGATAAAAACAAAATTTAGGAACCAGCTTGAAATAGAAAAGAACATGAGCCATGCATTCAAAACCTGGTTGCTGAAAAACAGGCGTAACCTTCACACTTATTAAAAAAATCAATAATTTGTTATCAGTCTTTTAATAAGTGAACAATAATAAAAGTGACTTTGTTCTTCAAGTGGTCGCGATCTGATCCTGGGTCTGGAATTGGGTTGCCACCCAAAAAGGTTGGGAAAGTATCCTCTAGAGGATCCGCACCTTGATATACTATTACTTTGTTTTTACAGGGGCGTCCATTTTGTACGGCAGTTTTGGTCTGATTTTCACCCAAATTCAAATAAATTATTTAATCTACATTGATAATACATATATAAAGACACATATATAACCTCAAAATGCAGATTAAAGAAATAAGATGTGTTCACAACCTTTGGATCTGATTCCTATTGTTTACCTAAAGAAAATTATCTGTGTTCATATGCCCATAAAGTAAATAGATTGATATAAAAACATAATAATAACAAGAAAACTTGATTAATCATCCATAAGAAAAATGGACAATTATTTGATAACATATCACTTGTAGAAAGGTTGTGTTACATATGTATACAAACTAGTGATTGTTTTTCATAATTATAAATTGTATTGTGTTTTTAATGTGTTCAATGACTAAATGCCACTCAAGGATTCAATTTTATAATAATAATAATAATAATAATCACGTCATTTTACAAGGGTAGCAAATTAGGCCTGAGGCCTTTTTCCAATTTGGCCCTTGGCACAGATCGTGCGAATGATTTCGATCATTACTGCAGGAAGAAACCGAAGAACTCGGGGGAAACCTGCCTGATCGGACGTGAGACCGAATATCCCTTATACTCTTATAGCCTAGTTTTTTTTATTAGGACACAACTAGTGCTCTTTTCAACAATTTCTACTGTAATACAACTGACCTATTACACACTCCTTTTTACCTTATAATAAAAAGCTATTAATATTCCACTTTTTTCTTTCCTGTTCAACAGTGTTCATTGAATAGTAACCATGGTAAAATCTATGTTAAGAAGAGAGATATGACCTAAATCTGTGTGACCACCTACATTTATATATACACATATTCCCATGGGCTATCCAATATTGATTTTTGTCTAGCTGACTTTCTCCATAATATGTTATTATTCTTTATTATACAGGCGACTATATTATAATACATCACTCAACAACTTATATAGCAACAGTTAATCTATACAGTATAATATTATTATACTCATTACTAAAATAACTTGTATTTTATATCAGTATCATTTAGGGGGGTATTCGAAACAGTGTTCTGGTGCAGAGAACAAATGTTCCTGTTCTCAAATTCCACACTGCCTGTATGAGGTGAGAACAAACATGGTCAACACATCGACACCTGTCAACAACTGCCGAGAAAAAGCATCATAATTGCATCTATTTAAAACTTTGAAAACTGCATGTAGTATGTGGCCATCAAGTAAATGTCGATGTGATCATGACCGAAAGAATTAAAAAGGAGTAAAATAAAGTCATTAATCAAAATTATGCTTAACAGCGAAGCCATTTATGTGTAATTCAGTATTTATCAAGTTATGTTTTAGTAAAAGATTGCATAAATTTAATTTAGCGTATTACCATGACTTTCCTTCGCTCATGTTTGAGACTTGTAAACGAACCTGCACAAACACTGTTTTGAATACACCCTACAATTATTGTATTAATCAATCAATTATACATCCTTTTTGTTTAGATAAAATGTATGAATTTGGATCCCGCCTGTTGTATGAAGATGGTTCTCTAATGATATTTATAGTATTACCTGAATAATTGTATTAGTTATACAAATCTCATTAAACATGACCAAGCTTTACTAATTAATCAAAAAGGGTTGGTTTTTTTTCTGAAAACAATTTGTGGGGGAATATCACTGACATAACACTGTGTCGGTGAAATCAGATTAATACCCTTTCCTAAGCCTAACATATTCAATAATATCAGTAAAAGTGTTCATAAATTTACTTAAAAGTAAAAGATTTTTATGAGTACCAGGAGGGATGTTTGACCTGTTGTACTTTATATCATCTAAATACTGTATTTTCTAATATTTAAGACAAACAAATGAACAAAATATGTGAAAAGTTTGTCAACCACAGATGATCTAGGGTTTTATAAATATACATTATTATTATTATGATCTTTGATTTTATAAATTTATTACCTATATATAAGTAATACATATATATAACATAAATTCAGTAAATATATACAGAGTTAGACACATAATTTTGGGAGTAGGTGTAAAGGGAAGAATAAAGAAATGTGAACAGGATACTATATATATGTTAGCGGGGCCAAGGTTATGTGCTATTTATTTACAAGTAAAATTGTAGATCAAGGCATTATATTGTTTCAAAAAATTATAAATGGTTAGAGTGCCCTAGTTTAGACTTGTTGCTGATTCCATAAAGTAGTTAGGTTTTAAAACGTTAAATATACAATCAACTACAAATCTAAACTTGGGCACTCCAACTCTCCCACCAATGTTTTACAATGCTCTACCCCTGCGTCTTCAATCTAAACAATCAGTTGTCAAACCTCTGTACAAGCATGTAAGCTAGCTACCTACGCGGTAACAAATACACAAAGCTTGCCAAGTTGTGAAACCTCTCTAAAACCCCAGTGAGCGAGCTATCGACTCTGGTAACAAATTTACAAACCCTGCCAAGAGGCTGTGAAACCTTTGTAAAACCCTGGTAAGCGTGCAACCGACCCAGGTAATAAATTTGCAAACCCTGCCAAGAGGTCAATTCCGGTAACCCCGCCTTAGTAAACATAACCCCACCTGGGCTTTGGAATAGTATAAATATAACAGCCGTCAGGTGAGTCCAATCAGTCTGAAGAGTTCAACACGAAAGAAACATTCACTGACACTCGAGATGACAAGGTCTTCATAGCCACTCTTAACTCTTAGCATTATATTGTTCATTGAGAACAAAATAAATTTAACTTGATTTCAAGTTAAATCTGTGCATGATATTGTGTATGACACTAATATATCGAACCAAAACATCCAACAAAATTGTCCATTTCAAATTTGGATAAAACTAACACAGAATAATTTAACTACCCAACCCATAATCTAATACGATAAAGACGATAAAATATATAAATCCTGAATTTAAACATACACGAAATACATGAAAACAAACGTTGCCTCGGTAACCATGCATACCGTACTAAATATTTTGACAGGCTCTAATAATTTCAAAGATAGGTTGGAACACAACAAAACATACGCCCCTCAGTAGCTAAGTCGACCGGGCAGTCAACAAGGGTTGTTGCAGGCCTTCATGTTTAAAGTGCACATAAGATCATAATTTTCTATTACATATTATAATAAACAATGATTACTAAATCCATATTACGGAAAGTTCAAATCAATCTGTTTAAATTAACTGAGCTATTTACGTTTTAGTATGGGACAGCCAAAAACGGTTTTCAAATTTTCATGAACGACCCTAATCCGGTTGATTGGCTGATGACGTCACAGGCACTACACATACTATACACATTATCTATCCAATATATCACTGCCTGTATAATATATCACTGTATCAACATACCAACAGTTAACAAGTGTGTATTGTCGGTAATCATTAGCTCGTAATTATGTAAGCTACACATCACTATATAATTCAAAGCATTTTCAAACGCAGACCTTTCTCGTCTTGAATTGTAATAGATTTTATTTGTTACTATAATATTTCCGAGTGTATTTCACGATGCCGAATTATCGTTGTATTATTGAGAGTTGTGGAAATTCCAGCAGAGAAAAGGGGAATAATGTACCGACGTTTCATAAATTTCCCAAAGACGAAATATTACGGAAAGAGTGGATTGCGTTTGTCAACAATTTAATTACGGATTGGCGGATGTGGGTCGTTTTATCCCACGACTGGTTCACCCCGGGCTGTTTCATCCCACACCTGATTTGCTATCGGGCTGTTTCATCCCACTTGTTATTATAGAAGCAGTTAATTAACCGAGTTGTACTTATTGTCGAATAAACTTCATTGTTTATTATGAAATAAACACACCATTAATTGTTATGGAGTAGTAAAAAAAACATGACGCGAGAGTTGATATCTGTCGTTTGGGTCTCGGATATACGAAGTTTGGGACTCTGGTATACGACGTTTGGGAAATATATATATATTCAAAACACGAAAGAAAAAATCAAGAACCACGTGGTTAGTAAAAGGCTCAACCAAACGATAAAACATTAGTTGCACCTACGGTTCTTTGATAATCATCGTTTCTCATGAAATTATATAATATTTATTTAAAACGAATAATATGCTGATGACCTACACAAAAACAAAATAAATATTTACACGACATGCAATCTTTTTTTTTTACAAGCCCCTACAAATTGTTAATAATCAGTGAGCTACACCTTGACGACATGCTTGTCGTAGATGTCAATACCAATCGATAAATTGGTGCGAACAAGCCACTGGTAAGTGGAAGGTCAATCAAGTTCGTTACCGTAACTATTTGATAAAAGAAAAACAACAAAGTATGACTAAATATGCACAAATTTTCAACAATACATTTTGGCAAGTTTTATACTCGCAGATAAAACAAAACAAAGGAGAACTAGCAGTGTTAATCGCGGTCTCAACAACCGCCAATCACCTAATTAAATAAATGCCAATTAAATTCCCAATTGAAATAATAAACGATAACCTGCCTTTTTTTAAATCTGGTGTTGATTATCGAACCCATTCTGCTCAGCGAGTTAAGATTATTGACGACAATTGATCGGTGAATCTGATTGTTAAAGCGCTTAAAAACATTGAATTAATTTAGAATTGCAAAATGCAAAACGTAATTTATTATTCGTTACATATAAAAAAAATCGTTAGTCATTTATTATTATTCGTGCACATTTTCTGATATGGTCTGGTTATTTGAGCCTAAAAATAGAACACATCCCAATTGGTGCATGCACGCTTCCCTTTGATGACAGTTATATCATGGCATCTCATGGGTCGTATAAACGATTATTTCACCGTGCAAGGTGCAAATGCATGCTTTCTGATATGGTCGGATTATTTGAACCTAAAAATAGAACACAGCAAGTCTTCTTTGAGGTGTTGTATCATGGACATATACGATTATATCACGAGGTAATTCTGTTATTGAAACCCAAACTGAACGAAAACGGCTCTCGATTATAACGGATGTAAATTTTGTGGAATGCTGAAGCAATTTTAGTTAAAATATCCTTTGTGTGTAAATTACTACTATAGGGCAAGCTGTGTACATGTAATATCAATTCTTTTATTTATAAAAGCTGTAAATAGATAATTTAATGAAATCAATTTATTTACAGCTAAAAAGATAATTTAATGAAATCAATTTATTTATAAAAGCTGTAAATAGATAATTTAATGAAATCAATGAATCTAGTCTCGCAACAATCGGATGGTTTTCATTATTATATCCGGTATCATCTACATCGCCATCCTCTATGGAGCCACAGTCAGATAGATACGGCTCAAACATAATATATGGCGCTATAGTTATCATTTCTCGCGACGTATCTGTATCCGAAGCCAATTGTTAGTTTACGGTCGGCTTATTCTGATTAAAAAGACAATGCTACAGCAATCGGCTTTATAAAACAAATTCTAAATTAAAAAAACAGATTATTCCGTAGTCAGTTGTTTTATTTAATTAGGGGATTAAGGAACCAGTCAGGCGTTAATGAATACACACGCCGGCTGTATATAGGTAATTAAGGAATAAACATTCCGAATATGCATTTGTACACTGTGACGTCACTAGGGACCGAGGGGATTAAGAGTGTTTTCGATAATTGGCCAAGTCGTTTTTACGGGAGGTCTATATTTGCGACTTTGAGTGAAGATAGCTGATTTATTTTTAATCAGATTGATGTTAACTTTCCGTAATGTGCATATAATAACCACTGTCCATCACTACGCCGAGTTTCAGTTTGTCGTCTTATGAGCACTTTAAGGCAAGCTTTCGCTCCTGCTCCCCTGGACGTACCTCAACCTTCCTTTGCAGGAGTCATTAAAGACTCCTGAAAATTAGCTAAATCGCTCTCCTAAATATTGAGATTATTAAACTACTTTCAGTTTTTATTTATTTATAAACTGCATAAATTTCAGTTATCAGTTTCCATGATAATAATTCTGATGCTACCATATTCACCAAACATATTCACAAAACTTTAAACATGATTAAAGTATAAATACAAATTGGCTCTCCTTAATAATAAAGAAGAGTTTTTTTTACAGGAGCTGTATCTCATTTTTGAAATTTGCAGGAACTTTTTATGGCTCTTGCATGATTTTATAAATGTGAAAGCCTGTTGTTGCATATTTTTCTATTGTAAGTAATTAAACTTTTACCAAAAACTAAAATCTGATTAAGAATCACAACTCAATAAGTATTATCAGAAATCAGTATAATTTTTTGGGTTTCTAGTTCTGCCCTATGCCAAGAAAACATTTAATATCATGGATAAAGAAATAGTCGTCTGACCTTAAACAGGGTGTATAAATTTAAAATTAATCGAACGATAACTTTGGCCTGTAGAGCATCCACCAGTAATTATCAGAAATCCTTGAAAACAATTCAGGCTTCTTTGTCTCATGACCTTAAACACTGTATAAATCGGATATTAGCTTTAGCCTCTAGAGTGACAACCAGATTTTGCATTGTGATCTATGTCCATAACTCTGGCAGTAATTATCAGAAGCTGTTAAAAATCAATAGGCTTCATCTCATAACCTTAAAAACCGTGTATAAAACTACAGTTAATTGGATATTTACTTTAGCTGCTCGAGTGTCCACAAGAATTTTCAAATTGGATATTAGCTTTAGCCTCTAGAGTGACAACCAGATTTTGCATTGTGATCTATGTCCATAACTCTGGCAGTACTTATCGAAATTCCTTGAAAATCAATAGGCTTCTGCGTCTTATTAGCTTAAACACTGTGTATAAAACTACAGTTAATTGGATATTATCTTTAGCTGCTAGAGCGTCCACAATAATTTTCAAAGTGACAGAACCCTGGCAGTAATTATCGGAAATCCTTGTTTATCAATAGACTTCATTGTCTCATGACCTTAAACACCGTGTATCAATTAAAGTCAATGCGATATTAACTTTAGCCTCCAGAGCTGGACGCTTGACCGATGGGCTGGAGAGGGGCAATGACAATATATGACGTGTGGGTATTAAAGGAAGAAAACTTACCCTTAATTTTTCTTCATCCATGTTATTCAGGTCTCGGCCTGTGACGTTTGCTTCTCGAAACGTTTCAGCGTATCGATAGAGGTTCAAAGCAGCCATCCAGTCAATCACATTATTAACTGTCCAATTTTCCAATGGCTATAATAAAACAATGGACTAAATTATTTTACTTACTAATAACTTCCTTACCATACATTTGTTGGGGTTTTTTGCACATTTTGATGGACCACCCACCACTACTAACTATATATTTTAACCTCTGTCCGGAGCCAATTTTCCCAAACAATACCATATTTAATTTTAACAATGGTTTTTATAGCTTTTAATACAACTGCTGCGTAGCGAATAATATTTTCTTTTAAACTGATGATTGTCTGCCCTTTTTCAAAATAACTTATCTTTTCAAAATTAAAATTATTTTTTCAACTTTATTTTCATTTGGGGGATTGTTTCTTTTGACAGGATGTGATCAAAAATTTAAGAAAAGTTATTTATTTAGTGATGTATTAAAATATATATCTAAGCTTAGAGGTGACATGATTTAAAACAGGATGTAAATTTTCCAAGTGAAATGTTTCAGTTAATGCTGTACATACTGAAGTATTTCTTAAATAAAACATGGTTCGTGCTTGCTTAATCTACTTTTAATATCATTATGTGAAATTACATAAAGAAAATAGGACTTATTTTGGATTTTAAAAAAAAACATGTTAATTAATTCCTAATAATAAATATGTGGAAATATTTCAATGTCAAAAATTAAATACAGTTATTTCATACCAGGCAATGAACTCGATTCATATTTCCAATAGTATATGGTTAATCATGTAAATGTAGGTTATTCTTTCATATAATAACTCCACAGGACAAAACCTATATATGGGATCATTGATTTTTTTTTTCTTAATTGAAAACTCAATATAATCATTGTAACCTATTTAATGATATAATTCCCATCGCAGTCCTATAAATCTTATAATCCAAACTTTATTATACATGGACTATTTTTATAAGATTTTCTATATGGTTGCAAATTTATAATAATATGGTATTGGCAGCTTCTATTACTTTTTTTGGACTTCTTCAAATCACAAAAATAAATCGGCTAAATAATGCAATAGTACAAGCTGAATATACCATACTCTTTATACCAGTACAAAGCACAGAAAAGTCAACCGCCAGATGTTAAAAGTGAAGGCTTGTTCTCATTGGTTGAGATATGGGTTAATGTTAGGTTGCGGCCTTATTGGTATTTGGCACTGTTGTACCTCCTGTAGTTGGCCAATAGGTTATGAGAGATTTAACATCATCAGTAATACAAGATGATAAAAATATAGCCCATTATCAGTAAAATCTCTCAGCCTTAATGTCACTGCAATATCTAATTTGCCAGAAATTATGAAAATAAAACCACATTAGTAGTAATATACAAACAAGTTAAAAGCACAGAATGCAATAAATATAGCTATAGGTTAAAGCTTATAGGTTAAATCCATTGTATGTCAGTGGTAAATTGTCATAGATTACCACTGGATATTTTATTGCAAAACTAATTGCCTAAATGGACCCCAAAACTAATTATTAATGTAATGTTATCCATTTTATTATAAGCTGACTAGCGACATGTTTACTTTAACAAGTTGTTTTTATTTTAAATCAACTGTTTTAATTGTAAAAGTTACAGTTACTACACCATTAACATGAAGTACCTTTAAATTTAACTATTCACTCTGTTGTGTTAATGAGATGATTAAAACTTATTTGTCATTTTATTCACTTAGCTACAAAGTACATTAACCTGAACTGTCCAGGTCAACCTCATAATTTAATTTGAACATTAATGTTAATATGTCAACTGTAGCTCATAAAACAGTTGGTTACAGCCAAACCATGATACAAAATACAACTGTTACTTTTGTTATTATATTCATGCATGGTAAGAGTAAAAATCTTTTAATTGTTATTGTAAAATTGTATAAATTGAACATTTGATAGAGGAGATGTCTGAGTGTCACTGACATTTAAAACAGAAATGTATTTTGCAAATTATAGAGATCATTTAACACTAATTATCAGAAGTCTACAGGTCTTGTTAAAAAATCTCTGGTACAAATAAACATGTTTCTTATTTCGCAAGTATTGCCTAGTATAGTGATAATGAAGGTCTATTTAGCATCAAAGTGACAAAGTTTATAACAGCATGACCTTAAACACTCTGACCTTAAACAATCAGATATTAACTATTGTCCTCTAGAGCATCCACAAGATTTTTTGAAGTGATCAAGGGCCATAACTCTGACAGTCTGAAAACGCTGAAAATCAATAGGCCTCTTTGTCTCATGACACTGTGTATACATTTGAAGTCAACCAGATATTAACTTTGACTTCTATAGCGTCCACAAGGTTTTTTGAAGTGATCAAGGGCCATCATTCTGGGAATAGGATTCTTCGTCTCATGTGTATAAAATTTAAAGTCAATCGAATATTAACTTTAGCCTCTAGAGCGTTCACTGACGGGGGCGAAGAAGACGACATTTCAATGTGGGCCTTTAAAAACAAAATGAAATATAGATCTTTTTTTTTTTTTGATTGACAGTAGATTTTAATTTTTTAAAGTAAAATTTAAATTTTTTTTAAGGAAAGACATTGTTTAAATTCCAATAGTTATTTCGGCCAGCCAACAGCACTTTGTTCCTTCTAAATCATGCAATTGTAATTGAATTCTTAGAAAATCATAGATAAATAAGGATTCCAGAGGTTCTACTTCTCTCATATTATTTTTCTGAATAGTGATAACTATAATAATGTTTTATGTGTAGTATTTCATTTAGCCTTAGGAGACAAACTTCATCTATTAATTTCTGGAGACTAGCTTGGAAAAGGATGTATACCTGCCAAGTCTTGTCACCGAGGGGTTAACCAAAGGTCACATGTGATGTTTAGATTCTATTTAATGTGTAAATCAATCACACTATCTGCTATATTATAAGGTAAATAAATGTTTTTGGGAAAGATTTTATGAACGGCCCTAAGATAAATAATAATCTATGTGTGTATGTGTAACATGTACTCAACATTAGTGAAAAATAAAACTGCTACAGACAGTATTAATAAAAGCTTAATATCAAATCTATAACTTATAGCATTTCAAACAGAAAACAACATCCGTGTCAGAATCAAAACATTTTATAGTTACATTTTCAGTTTGCATTTTCCAAAATACTATAACTAACATTTGACATGCTTCTTCATCCCACAAATGTTAATACTGGGCATAAATTTCACCCAGGCTGGATGATAAGTTGACTTGCTGAGGGGAGAGAGAGAGTGAAATGGGGTTTAACGTCCACTTGACACAAACTAAGTCATTTTGGGACTAACATATGTTTTTTAATTTTATTTCAATAATTCGTTTGCAGTGGGAGGAAACCGGAGGACCCAGAAAAACCCACAAGGTTGGACAGGCGACCATACTCCTTGCCACAACTGGGGATTCGAAACCACGCCAGTTGACTCAATGACAGGCTTTATGATACAGCACGCACACGCTTACCATTTCAGCCATCCAACCTCCCACTAGCTAAAGGGTGCACAAGGTTTTACAAGGAAAGAAAGAGGAATAAGTTTAAATTCAATGGGCTTCTTTGTATCACAAATTTCAGATAGATCAAGATGGACAGTGTCTGTGTAGGGGCTGAACAGTTATATCATGTAAAACATGGTATGTATAAATTAATCTTAAACTAGGTCATCCTGGAACTTAGCATGGTATTTCAATTTAATCTACTTGAAACAGTCTTTAGTAATGGGATGAGTACCCACCAGGCTAGACAGGCAACGCTAATGAACCTGGATTCGACACCCCATCCACTTCCAAACGATGATTAGTGCATAATCTGTAGTGTATGCTTTTACACCACGTGGCAGCGAACCACTGCTGTATACCCTCCAATCTAACAAATAATTTTAAACAAACGTGGACTACACTTGTGTGGATTGGTTCTTAAAAATATTATTTAAGTATTTGAAAGATGAGAACTTACAACTGGGTTTGGAATATAATCAGGTTTTAGACTAGTACGTTCTTGAGTTGTACACTGAGTTGTTGATGTTCTCCCAGAACACTCGCTATGGTAACATTTGCCACACCCTGAAATAAAACACATCAAAACTTATTAACTTTTTAACTCCATGGCACAAACTCTAGGTATTCTTACTACTTATTGGCATTTAAATATTTTGCTATTGGAAAATTCTGATTTCTTTATGCACATGTTTTATTTCTCAAAAAAGTTTTTTATAATATGAGTAATGATATGGACTGCCATGTAATACATTATTTGTTCACTATTTCAGGTTTTGAATTTAGTTTTCAATTTTTTATTTAGGCCACTTGATTTGATAGTGCATTCTTGTTTATTAATAACAATGTGTGTATTTTGTGTACTGTCTGTGGTTTTGTCTTTTAGGTTTATGTTTGCATTTGTGTGGTGAAATTCTCCAACACTTTCTATTATGTAAGGCTAATCAAATACAGTTTAATCTAAAGTCATCTATAGGGGACTAAAATAGAGATTTTGTAAGTGAACTACTTAACTGCTCCCCTCCCCACTTGAAATCTTTTCAGACAGCCAGGCACCTTTTTCGGTTTACATTATATAAGTACCCGGTAAAAGAAAAGTATAATAGAAGAAGTAATAGTTAATAAGGTGAGAGACAGAAGTGTAGAATAAAACATTAATACAATGACTAACCTTCACATTCACGTACTATTTTATCTATACCCCATATATAGTCACCACCTGAAATAATATAATACAAAATCTTTATAATAAGTGTCTTGCATTAAAGGATTAAAGAATTGTATTGAGATTATCTTTCTGCACTCCCCATTCACCTCTCCTTAAGGTGCATTTAAGTAGGCTAATCTTTTTTATCTAAGCTGCAACACAAGTCAAGTATAGAGACACCATCACACAATAAGCTGGTGGTTAATCTACAAATTCAAATTAAAAGAATAAGTATAAGAGATAGACACATGCCAACTGTAAAATTCTTCCATTTAATTTGTACAAAATCTAGTTTTCTGTTTAAACATCAGTAAGTAAATGTCCTTTCCGTGTTTGTTTATTGATGCAGTGAAAGTGTTGCCATAAACACCAGAAACATTTCCAAGTGGATGCATTGATGATAAATACAAATTTTATACACAAAAATCTCTCTGCATTGAACTGTTTATTACTAATATTAGATTTAACATTTGTTTGTGTTTGACCAAGGGAACAATTCTATATTCAACTCATATCTTTCAAAAAATTGCAGAAAATATAATGATTTAAGAATAATTAATTTAAGAGCTACACAATAGAACAATGATCACTGACAAATTGAATTCAAATGCAGATGTTATTACTTGCTAAAGTTGCTGTGTATTTGGATATTTTTAATCCTAATCTATCAGAAATGTGAATACATTCAGGAAAATTATTATTTCTGAACCTAAAACTATCAAATCAATTATTAAAAGCAATCTACATTATACAAGTTCAGTTAATCTATAATACTGCTGATCTAGTTTTAATAATAATGAACTGTGCCAAAATAAAACTATAGTTAAAAAAATAACATAACTTCATATACCGGTAATATGTTGTTTTTTAAAATTAAATTGATGAAATGATTACTGTAGCATTTTAACACACCTATATGGTCATATAATACCAAAAATCTAAATATTTAATTCTATGTATATGCTAATATTTTCTTTTACAAGAAAATTGTGATAACAAAAATTACAAGAACAATTACCACCTTTTACGTTACAGTATTTTCCCACAGCAA
This sequence comes from Patella pellucida, assembly GCA_917208275.1. Taxonomy (NCBI): domain Eukaryota; kingdom Metazoa; phylum Mollusca; class Gastropoda; family Patellidae; genus Patella; species Patella pellucida. Next base: position 37,299,606 of record OU795037.1, on the reverse strand, counting down.
AAAACCAATTTTTTTTTTTAAATATTTAGTCGGTAAATTGTCTTTGTGGATGGAAAAAAACACCATTCCATGATATTCAAACAATATCATAAACAGATCAAAGTTGATAAAAACATTTATTTTAAAATCTTTATATTTTATTACTCTAAAAATAATAATACGCCACATAAATATATATTTTACTATCTAGTAAAATCTGACTGACGTCAAAAAAAATAAAGCAGTAGTTTTCAAGATTCATACACATCAAATATTAATCATTTTCTTCTTAAATGATAAATCTAACCAAATATATTTATTAAAAAAATATCATATTTTAAATTAAAGAACCCTAATAAGTGTAGATTTAGCATTATTTTAATAAGTAACCTCTCTACAAAACATTTTATTACTCTGGTTTTTTTTTACGATGGACTTCAATTTAAAACACAGAGGAAAGGAATGGCATAAAAGAATTTTACTGATTGCCTTGGAAACTTAAGACGTCATACTGATATTATTTCCCTATTTTAATAAACCAATTCAATCTTATTTTAATAAATAAAAAGAAGGTATAAATGTTGGAATATTGTTTTTCGGTAAAATTTACAATGATGGGTTCCCAGGTAATAAACAGAAGCCTATTTCTAGGAGAAGTCTATAAAAGTGTCATATTCTGATTCTTTTGTCTTTATATGGGATGAATATAAAAAAAAAAATTGGTTGCCAGTCAAGACATTCACCTACTGCACAACTACACTAAGTTTGAACAGTTTACCTCATTTTAGAAAAAAGAGTTATTGAGCTCCAAAATGTGATAGACAGACATAAGGACAAACCCATTTCAATAGCTGGAGAGAATAAAAGATAAAATATGTACACCATACTGTATAATATCATTGATGCATTGACAACACTCTATGTCACAATCAAGGACAATATCTTTAAAAGTTATTGTCAGGAACTGAAATTGAAAGTAGATCGGCTGATGACTTTGCAACCTGCCACAAGTTTCTACAAAGTAGGCAATAATTCTAGAAATAATAAAGATTGATAGTTGTTGTTATGGGTTTCGTCTACATTTCAGGAATATAAACAATGCATATAAATTTAAACAGACTGAAGGATAACTTTTGCCTTTAGAACATTTGCAAAGTTATTATCAGAAATTTTTGAAATCGGCTTCTTATGAAAACAACATATATTTATTTTAAAAAGATCAAATTGTTAATGTTCACAGCGGCAGTGACACAATCTAACCATGTACAGATAACATCTACTAGATTTTTCAAAAATGACCAAGGGTGACTGTAAGAATAATAACTTGATCCTATAGAGCGTCCAAATGCAATTGTGGAGGGTGGATAAATAATTCACTTGCATGTACGGGTCTTTTTCAGTTGGAGGAAACCGGAGGATTCAAAGCAAAAATCCCACAAGGTTGGACAAGCAACCCAACTCCTTGTCATGTACAAGTGGAAAATCGAAACCATGACAGACCTTACAATGCAACGCGCACAGCGCACAGGTTACGTATTCAGCCACCCAAAACCATTATTTTGAGAGGATTAGTATTGGTGATATATATACTTGACGGTTTGTCTATCCCGTTACTATTATAAAATACCTCAATCCTTTCAACACATGCCAATGACTTTTAGTTAGGTCAGTATGGTGGTATTAAGGTTAAGACGTCATAGGATTAATTATGTATATAATGCTATTATCACTTATTATTAGAACCAGGTGGCAGCTTTTTATAGAATAAGTAGAATATATTGTTCATCTATGACACAATTTAAATGGAATTATCATTAGTATATATACATGTTATTGAAGCTGCAATGGCTCTACACAAACCAGAATAATTTGTTGTCATCAGATTTTAGTCGCACTAAATTTTGAATATAAAGCTAAGGCACTTTCAATATTTATGAATAATGCAGATTGATGCCTTCAACAGAAGTGAGATCATTTTGTATTGTGATAATACTCCAAATGACATTTAATTCCTCACAACTTTATTCTAAAGTTGATAATAATTTCATTAAGTTTTGAGCAAAATTAAAGCCCATCCCCCTTCCCCAAATCAACTTTGAGAAAATGGCTTAATCCCATATAATACGAAATACTAGCACAAACTATTGCATATTTCAATGATAAATGGGGTAAATTAACATCTTACTGTTGTGTACCAACCTGATTAATATAATATGGGGGTTATAATTAAATCTGAAAAAAGAAATATGCAGGAAACTAATCTCGGCATTTAGTATTATGTTTTAGGAAATTAACTTAATTGTAATAATGGTATAACACTTTTCATACCAATATGCATGTTTGAGTTTTTAAATCAAAATATTTGATTTGGCACAACTTAAATGTTTCATTGTAACAATATTACTGCCATCAACAATGCTATATCGGTATATCATACGATGGAATAGATTAAAGATTAACATTTCACCCAAACTGAATGTCATTTTTGAACTAACATGGCTCATTTTAATTACAATTATATCAATTATATCTTTATTTAATATTATTTTTTAAAGGGGGGGTAGGGTATGGGTTGTTCTACCCAGCATGGCCGGCGAAAGCAATTCTTGATTGGGGGAGGGGGGCTTTAATCCTAGGTCTCTATAGGCGAGGGTCCAGGGGCTGAAATAACCTGGAGAAAAGAGTACTTGTGGCCAAATTATAAGGGGGGGGGGGCTTAAAAGAAAGGGTAAAAGAAAATGTAAAAGATATGAAATTATACAGATTGAACATGGAGTTTACAAAATGTGCAATGGCAGGAATGTACTGCAATAATTAGGACCAACATGATTTCCACTTTTACTAAACTAACACTTTAACCCGATCGGAATCAATCAAGTCCACCTCTCACCTCCCTTTGAAGTGCGAGGTTCCATATTTTCTAACATAAATTAGAGGTGCGAGGTTCCATATTTTAGGGGATTAAAAAAATGGTGTATAATTATCCCCATTAAGTGAGTGTGGGGGGGGATGCAGATGGGGATGGAGTGTCCGTTCTTGGCTTCGTAAAACTATGGTCATTGGTCATTATTACTAATTATTAGTGGGACTCCCTAATATTTACTGAGAAAATCAACTAAAATGCAACCTCCCTAAATATTTCACATGACTGCAGGTAAATTATAACAAATATATGTAGATGGTTTAGATTGAAAAATAATATGATTATAAAAAATGATTTTCCAATTACCAGAAGAGCTATATTTAGATCTTGACAAACAAGCTGTTAACACACTTTTGAAATTAGCTTTAACCTAGTTTTTTTTATAAGATGGCTTAAAAATTACCTTGATGAAAAAAAATATCCATTCTGCTAACCGACACAGTCAACCATTTTTGTCAGCTACTTAAAATAATCTGGTCTATTAAACAACAGATTTTGGGATGATTTTTTTCACTTAAAATCAAACACTTTGCAATAACTGATCTTCTTAGCTGGACACTAAATTATAATGAACTGCCTGAAGACATATTTGATACTTGTCTAGAAGAGATGAAAGTCTTGGCTAAATTCACACAAAATAAGCTTTAAATCTATTCCTACTAACACTAAGTATGTCACCTTTTAGTCAGCTCTACCTGGCTCTAACCTTTCATTATAATAAAGGCAAATTGCCAGCAGTGGTGTTAGCTGGATGATTAGAGATTGACCTGTCCTACTTTTTTTTTTAATAAAGCTCTACACAGCTACAGATACATTATACATGGAGAAGTTAACCGCAACCACATAACACTACATTATATACATAAGTCACATTCTTAATACCCATTGGTTGAGAAGAATGTACAGCAATTTATTATTTATGAGCTCTGGTTTAGCTGTCAGACTATGGAGGTGTAGCTTAATATTTCGAGGCTTAGCGTAGCACACATTTTGCAAGAGAGGTTAACAGGATTTAATAAAAGGTAGAAGCTACTCAACCAGCTCACAGAATATAGTCAATTAAGATGATTTTAGATCCTGTTTACTAAAGCAGTTAGTAACAAGTGTTTTTGACCTTTGGCAATACTAATATATATTTTATGTTAGTAAAAATTTCAAAGACTGTAAAATTTATATGATCAATTCACTTATAATGTGGCTTCAAATAATGTGATGTATTGATTCAAGGTTATATCTAATTTCTATTACAATCAGTGCTATTTCTTAAAAAATATGAAAGTCTCAATTATCCATTTTAATGGTTAATCATTAACTGGCATTGAACCGCAGATCAGATTTAAATCTGTTGAAACTCCAATCTGATTACAATACAAATATTTAATTTCGTTTTTTTTAACTTACGATGGCCTACACTACATGAAGATCTGACCAGTTGTAGTGGAATGTCATGTCAGAGGTCATACAAACGGCTTATAACTCTATGACATCCAACGTTTAATTAACCAATCAGAGTTAATGTTTCTAGTCAAAAACACAGCATAACATGGGTTATATAACAACTCTTCCAGATCCTAGTTAATAGTAAAGACAAGTAAAACGATATCTTAAACTATAAAAATTGTTGAAAGTTGGACCCATCAGATGAAACTGAGAGTTGTTTATGGTTTGGATAAGGTAATTAATAAAATTAGAAATCTATGAGTGGCGAGGAGCCGTCCAAGATTTCTCTCAAGAAGCTACTAGTTTTGTTCATTTTAAACTCATTAGACTTGAATGAAATTATGCGGATGTTCCCTTTATATAGTCCCCGGGGATCGGAGCACAAAACAGATCTTGGACAGACCTGCGTAGTGCTGTATCACTGGAGCAACTGCTTCTGTGTGATAGTAAAGAGAGAGCAAAATCAAATCATTTAGAAGGCTGATATGTAGGTGATGTTACAATACAAATAATTGGGCTTTCAATGACTGATCTTGACCGAGACATAAATCATATGTCACATGGCAGGATGTTCTTTGAACCATTTTTAATCAAAATGGATTCTCATAAGAACGTTTCCATCGGACGGCTATACAATTTTACAAGATTTAGTCTCGAAGGGTCCCCTAATACTTTATATTTATAAGTTATTAATTAATGTCTAATTAATAGCTTTTGCATAATGCCTGTTTATGTAATTATCAGAAATCATTAAAATTTGATTGGCTTCAGGTACTTAGTGATGATAATCTTTATTACATAAAACATTAAATATGATGATGAATTTAGCTGTTTGAGTTATCAGAAATCATGTAAGATTCAAATGCATCTTGATCTTATGAACACACCGTGTATAAATGACCAATAAATTATATATTGGATATATGATTTTGAATGACTGACCTTTTTATTCTTTAGCCTTGTCATACTATTTCATTGAACATGCTAACATTCAAATATACAATGAACAAAAATGTTCCTGAATAATACCATGCACAGTGAAGATTTTCTTTCAAATAGGAATATGCTATAGTATATTATCACAGCTAAGTTTTACTTACAACTACAAATATACTAGTATACCTTATATACATCATTTTCTATCTACAATAACCTTTTCACATAATATTACTTGATATTACCTTATACTATAATCATATAGAGAACAAAGAACTCCGCCTTCTTATAAGAATTTAATATATCAAGCTTGAATAATTCTTATACTGAATTATTAAGTGAATATATAGGTAATAAGAGTTGAACAATCGATGCCCCACTAACCTAGAGTCTGACATTTAAAACAAATAAATCATACAATCTGATACATATAACATACGGGATATATATTATTATATATAGATGTTTATATGTATAGATGTCTTGTAGAATTATATTATATTTATTTGTGCAGACATATTGTAGTTTGTGCATCAAAACTAAAAGGTTAAAAATAATTTGGCAATATTGTCTTTATTTGTCTTGAGAGATGGACATCCTTCTAAACTGCAAAAAATCAACCTGCAGCATCTTATATATTATATTTATTAAAAACAAGAAACTTTATGAGATAATATGAAATCTGTTTTTTAATGGGTTGAAAATCAGAATAAAGCAACTTTAAAGCAAACATTTCTGGTCAGATGAAAATGTTTCAATATTTGCTTCTTCAGCCAGAATCATGTTCCTATGAGACTAAGCAAATTAATTTTAACAAATTTAACAAGTAACATATCTACCAAAGTTGCTAGCCCCTTTTGCCTACGGATCAGAACAACTTAATTTTACCACGGCTTAATTTTTCCAACGGAATTTAGTTGAAATCCATCAAGTGGCTACGTAGAGATAAATGTTAAAAAAATAAAAGGATCTAAATTTTTCCGATTCCACTTTTAATAAATAGATGACATAATTAATTGCCCAGTTATCTTTTTCAAGCGTATGGAGCAATCAAACAGATTATCTATAAATAGTCAAACCCTATCAAAGGATTCACCTAATAAACACCTACACAAATTTTCAACATTCTACCTCAATTAGGAGGGAGTTATTGTGTCCTAAAAAGTGTGATGGAAGGGCACACAGACCTTTTTTAATAGTCCCCTGTTCTCTTCGAAAGGCAGGGTTGTGGGCGGGGACAATAATCTACATATGGACTCTATATATTCAGGCTTACAATAAACACTACTGACCAGTACGACCTACTGGCTATTATTGTTTCCCATTATATCATATTAAACTGTTAAAATCTCACACAAAAATATGGATGGCCATAAGGATTATTGTTATCAAGGACTCTTGCGATAAATGAGTTAATTAGCCCACATTCTTCCTGCCAAAATCCTGTGAGGTCATGACCCCATCTAGATAGTTCACTGGGCAATGGAGTGCTTCAGTAAACATAATAGTATATATCTGGTAGTATATATATATTTGTTGAAAGGTTAACAAAAGGTCAAGGGAATTGTAACATCCATTTGATTAATGATTAATCTAGTTTCTGTCTGTTTTCAGTTTTATTAGCAGTGGTCTCTGCTTAGTTACCTACTGGTAAACAAATTTAATTTTATATCCATTTTATTTTGTAAGATTTAAATTAGATATTATAATGCATCACACTGTGAAATGTCTTACATTTGTAATGTTTGATGTCTTCTTTCTGTTTCGAGATGTCAAATTCATTTGTACATAGGCTGATTATGCACCATTTTCTTTGATACATGTACATGCTGCTCAAACTTAACAAGACGCCAGGCCAACATCTTTTATCGGTAGCAGAGACACCTAAAGGTCCCAGTTTGAGTTTAATTGAAACCAAGTGTTCATATTTTGATTTTCTTTTTTATTAAATGAGTACATATTTAGCGAGTATTAAACCATGAGAAATTCAATATATTAGAAAAAATGTAAATGGCGCATCGAGAAAATGTTACTAAATATTTTGTTTAAATTGTTTTCAACTTTGGACATGGAAAAAAATGTGAAGGTCAAGTGGTTAGTTGTTTTCTTGTCTTTTTTTGTTATGAAGGAAACTAGTCCCTGTAGTACTTTAGTTAAATCAACACATAGTTTAACTAACTTCACTGACAGGTGATCCATGATACCTGATATCAACAGTTAATACAAAAGGAAACAGGGGGAGGGGGTGTCAAAATAAACTGTGGTTCATAATTATGTACAGGAGTTCAATTCAGTAGAAATCTTCTTCCTCAAAACATTGAAAGAACCATTTTGCCAATATGAATATTAAAGGCCCACGCCCAGTTTGCTTGAGGAAATATAAAATATCTGATTAAAGGAGTTTTGATGCATTTGTGTATTCATGTATTAACAATAATTATGATTTTAAATTCATCCAGTATTCAGAGTCGTGTTATTGTGCAATAGATCATTAGGATTTAAGCCGTGTAAGCACAATATATACCACTCCTTGATTTTGTTGGCCTTTAAGTAAAATCAACATTATTAATTTTAGATTCAGTAATTATTTAAATTATTGACAGTAGCCCTGTGAGTGCGTTTTTAAAGTCATTACTATAGGCCGTTTAACAAATTCTTTGTTCAATGACGTCTTACCAACATGTACACCACTAGGCCTAGTCCAAGCATTATAGATGGTGCCTTCGTTTGATTTCATTTCATTTATTCAGGTATAACGTTATACTCATTGAACTAAGCATAGTAATCCTAATGAATGTTTTAATGAATTATCTAGTTTATGATTATTAATCCTGGCTATTAATTGACCGGGACTGGATAAAATTTCCATTATAACCGTTATAAGGACACCGGTTGAGTTTGAAAACTCATATCAATTGATTATAGAAGAACCCCAAAGTTTTGTTGATACAAAATCATTAAAAATTGATAAATTATTTTGTCTTATGGACACAAACATTGTGAATAAATTTTAAAATCAATCAAATTTTGATGTAAACTCACTATAAATGAACATACGTTAGATCTAGGTAGAGTAGAAAATAAAAACCATAGAAGAAAACCACATTAATATAATTATATTAAATAGGGCCTCAACAACATTTAAATTACCTTGAACTGGAAACAAAATGCAAGTAAAAACTCAATATCTATTTCCAATTTTCATTTTTGAACTGTACTATGTGTAAATACCATGTCATTCTATTTTCAGGTATTTTCAGATAAAATCACCCATTTAAGATCAGATATCACGTAATGTCAATGTGAGGTAATATAAATGAATACTGGCAGATTCAGTCTGATTATTTATTTTACTTTGTATAACCTGTATATGTTAAGTAGAGTGTGAATTTAAAAGTAATGTACATGTATGGTTGGTGGTCTGATCATATTCATAAGATTGTTATGACAAAGGACTTATGGTATATGCTGATGAAAATGCACCACTGATTTGATTAGAAACATTGGCATGACATAATGCAGCTGAAATTTGATTCTTGTCATGACTGTACATGTAGACTTGACATTTACAATTTCCATTCTGGTTGTAATGCTGCTTCCAGGGACTTTGGTACTCTTAACAAACAGTGTTGTATTAAAAAGATTTACCACCATCAAAATGGTGCATTTTCATATTAACAAGGACAGCAAATTAAGTGAAGAGAGTAGGCTATTTTAAGGTGCATTCCTTTTACATCTCAGCAACAGCTCGGCAAATTTATAAATATAACTTGAACAACCCCTATTTGAGTTAAATTCCATTATATCAGAAATTATTTATTACCAACCCCTGACGACCTCAAAAATAACTAATCATTTAAAACCAGTGCTTGGAGCTTGAATAACTAGATGACATGTCTACATTAAGGTTAATTAAAAGATAGGTTGCCAGGCAATGAAACACACACCCACAGCAACTAAATCATCCTGGCAGTCAAGAAGAGTTGTCGCATATTTTCACTTTTCTTGGTAATGAAACATTTATAATACACAGAAATCTGATTATGAGTAACAACTCATTAAGTAATTATCAGAAAATCATTAGAATTTGTTTGGTTTTGATAAAGTTTCCCTCCATACTAACGTTTGGGATATGAAACATTTAATATCATGGATTTAGCTGTTCAAGTTATCAAAATTCATACTTAATCGTCTTAAGACCTCAAACTCTGTGTATCAATCTAAAGTCAATCGGATGAAAACTTAACTTAAGCCTCTAGAGCGTCCACAAGTTTTTTTGAAGTGATCAACGGCTAAACACTGATAGTAATTATCGAAAATTGCTGCAAATCAATAGACTTCTTCGTCTCATGACCTTAAACACCGTGTATAAATTTAAAGTCAATTGGATCTTACCTTTGGCCTCAAGAGCGTCCACAAGCAATTTTGGACGCCAGACCGAGGTGCAAACGGCCGGGGGCTATGACAATATATGACCACATTTCAATGTTGGCGTATAAAAATGAATTTAATTTAAGTTTTAGTGGTAAGAGTGATAATGCTAAGATTCAAGAAGCTTCTTCATCTCATAATTGTAAACCACTTACATATGAATTTCAAAAGAATTGGATGATAACTGTCGTCACTAGATTAGAGCTAATCCCACTACTCAATGCTTGACTGAGTGGGTTTTATTGTCGCTAATTATGACTGTTCAGTGATCCCATTAACAACCAATCGCTGACTGAGTTACAAAGGCAATACTTTTAAAACAGGGCGTCTAATAAGGCCAACTGTGTTTACATAACGTAACGTCATGGCTGCATGTTTTTTTTATGCTAAATTAACCAGCACATAGCAGGATATCACTGTGAAACTAATTGCGTGACAAACAAGGCTATCGTTATTGACGTAAAGTAAACACTACTGTATGGAATAGAACAGACTTTCACTGTTTTTAATACCTTAAATCTTTGTCCAAAGTTTTAGGGAAGACCCAAGATTACACGAAGGACTGTCATGTTACTGTACGTAAGTGGTAGATTTAATTGAATGACACATTTCCTGAAAAGTTCAAGTATCAGAAGCAAATCTAGCAATGGCCGGAGAGGGATTTTTCGGGCCATTGCTTCAGGAATATGGTGATTAACAGACTTTACAATGGCAATATGTGACCATATCTAAAAACAAGTAGGAACCAGGATCTAAGTATTACATCATCGCAGCCTTCTTGGAATTGTGACATCCGAAATCAAATGCACAAATGTCCAAAGAACAAGCAAGCAAAGTTGTAGGTTTAATGATTTCAACCTAATGGAGCCTTAAGCTTCTTTTTTTAAAGAGTGTCATCCCAAGAAGAAGTAGAATACCAAATTTCAATAAAGAATAATGCTTGTTATGAATATCGTTGTATCAACTACAAGTAAGTGTTATTAATGTGTTTTGATAGAATTATTCTATTTATTATAGAATAGACATCCTGGATCCTCCATCTGGATTGTTCTATTGTGTCCTTGAACTCCATGACAACAATCAATAATTTGCACACTGGTCATTTACTAGGGTCATATCTCTTTATTAATCAGCTGACCAAATACAAAAAAATCAATAATACATTCCATGTTCTGTCATGAAATCTCTTTTAAAAACAATTTATTCTCTATAAATAAATTAATCAAAGCCGATGGGCTATCTCATATCAAATAGGATTGTCTGTAACTGGACAAATGTTTTTCTTCATTAATCTATTTCAATAAGATTGACTACAGAGAAAGAGAGAGAGAGAAAAATGGGGTTTAACGTCATTTCAGGACTAACATATGGTCTCAACTTTATTTCAATAATTTGCTTGTGCGTAGGGGCCTTTAGCAGTGGGAGGAAACCGGAGTGCCTGGAGGAAACCCACGAGGTTGAGAAGGCGCCCTTATCTCCATGCCACATACGCTGACACCAGGGCTTGAAACCACAGCCGCAAGCCAGAGGTGGCCGGCCAGCAAGAGGTCGAAAAGCGGCACTCTAGACCACTAGGCCATCCCAACCCCCCAAGATTGACTACAATATAATATTATGATCATGATTATTAAAATAGATAAATGAAGGAAACACAGATATATTTTACTGTTTCCATTGAAAATTGAAGAAAATATTGAAAGATCAATCAAGCTTTGTAATAGCTCCATTGCCAACTGACTTGAATTTTCACTACGATTTTTTGTTCTAAACCAAAGATATCTAATAGACCTTTAATTTAGATAATAATTAAAAAGTAATATGATACATGTTAAAGTTTCACTGTTTTCACTGATAATTTTGCTCTTGTCCAAAGAACTTTCAAAACATGTTTGCCAAATGTTTGGAGTTGGCTTGGAGTTACTCATGGGCATGTGACAGATACTCATGTCTCATTTCATCATGGATTTGTAACTATCTAACACTACCCTTCTCATTTGAATATTGTGAAAACAAAACAAATGAATAAATATGTTGTATAAAATAAGCTTAAGGAACATAAGAATAATAGTCTGAAGAATATTCTTTTTAATAAAATTCACTAAATCATGTCTAAAGAAAATATTCCTTACTTCAACATGCAGCTATAATGTTGTATCATTTATACCAAAGTGTTATAATATGGTTACATCTCGTCAATCCACAGATTTGAGTTTTCAAAAAAATGATCCAGACTACTGAAATTCCCGAGAATGTTGGCATATGAAAGTAGAGGATCTGCAATCCCCAACAACTGAATTAAATAAGGTTGTATCTATGTAATATTAATTCAATGTAAAAATGAATATAGTTTAGACCCAGGTCTATAGCTTTATGGTTCACCTAAGAGTAAGAATCAACATAAATTAGATATTTTATTTACAAAAACATAAGTGTGAGAAAAACAAATAAAACAATGAATCAATATATAATTGATCATAATTACTGTCTCTTTGTTATGTATTGACAGTTTATCTATTACTGCACCTGCTAAAGCCTTTCTGATAGAAAGTTAAAATACAGGGACATCTACCTCTGTTGAACTCTTAATAATAGATGTTACGGGTGGTCATTGAACTGACCACTGGTCTGTGTACTGACCTGTGTATGTTCTATTGGGAGCTGTTATAAAAAATAAAATCAGCTGGAGGCCAAACCTACTAACACTGATGGATTACAAGAATTGGGGGTCAATGAAAGGCCAGTAGGTTTGTAGACTGAAAATCTCTCTACTCCTTTCAGATGTTTGATCATCTGAAAATCTTTATAATGCACATGTTGAAAGAAGGGCGTGGTTGCAAGTAGATTAATGTGACTTGAACTTTGTTATAGGAGATTCCGCTTATAGTTTTTGTGTGGGTTTTTTGAAAATTCCTACAGTGCATAATGTTTTTAAAATCAACAATCTTTAACCAATATAAAAAATATTTGGTGTACAAATTTACACTAAACTAAGAAACCAGGGGTCATTTTTGGATATCAAACATTCCCATTACATCTTAAAGTCACTTAAAATACAGGATTTCAAATGTGATTATTAAACGAACCACATTGGTATCTAAATCTGCCCATATTTGATAATATGTATAATATGTCATATGATATTTAGAAAAAAAGATAGTAAGCTGGCACTGCCAGGCAGGTTACGCCCACATTTTCGAGAGATGGTTAGAGAATAAGCAAAATCGAAAGTGATTTTTCTACAATCAAAGGCTATAATTCATTAAATTACAATTTGATATGCGCAAATATCGAAAAAGAATCAAGATCTTTAGTTTATAAACATGCATTTCAAGTTTCATCAAAATCAAATTGAAATTGTGACCTATACTGGGTCCACAACCTTGATATACCATATTTTAACACTATTAGCGTACAAACGGTGGCCATTTTGTCTGGCAATTATGGTCCGATTTCCCTGAAATTCAAACTCAACCTTCCGTATGGTGAAACGGTGATAGAGTCAAGTTTTTTTAAATCGGATAATAATCGTGACCTCCAGAGGGACCATAGGCGATTTTTCGGACAATCAGGGGCCATAATTCAGGAAGTTATGATCTGATATGTGAAAATAACGAAAGGAACAGTATTCGCGTACAAACGGCAGCCCTTTTGTATGGCAATTTTGTTCCGAATTTTCCCGAAATTCGAACTCAACATTCCTTAGGGTGTAACGGTGATATAATCAAACGATTTTTTAAATCGGATAATTATTGTAACCTCCAGAGGGACCACAGGCTAAACCAAGACAATTTTGCGTATAATCAGGGGCCATAATTCAGGAAGTTACGATCCGATATGCGCAAATATCGAAAGGAACCAAGATCTTTGGGTTATAACCATGCATTTCAAGTTACATCAAAATCGAATTAAAATTGTGATCTCTACAGGGTCCACAACCTTGATATACCATTTTTTAACAGTATTTGCATACGAACGGCGGCCATTTTGTATGGTAATTTTGGTCCGATTTTTCCAAAATTTGAACTCGACCTTCCTTAGGGTGTAACGGTGATATATTCAAATGATTTTTTAAATCGGTTAATTATTGTAACCTCCAGAGGGACCACAGGCTAAACCAAGACAATTTTGCGTATAACCAGGGGCCATAATTCAGGAAGTTACGATCCGATATGCGCAAATATCGAAAGGAACCAAGATCTTTGGGTTATAACCATGCATTTCAAGTTACATCAAAATCGAATTAAAATTGTGATCTCTACAGGGTCCACAACCTTGATATACCATTGTTTAACAGTATTTGCGTACGAACGGTGGCCATTTTGTATGGTAATTTTGGTCCGATTTTCCCCAAATTTGAACTCAACCTTCCTTAGAGTGTAACGGTGATATAATCAAACGGTTTTTCAAATCGGATAATAATTGTAACCTCCAGAGGTACCACGAGCTAAAATAGGTGAATTTTCGGGCAATCAGGGGCCATAATTCAGGAATTTACGTTCCGATAGGTGCAAATATCGAAAGGAACCAAGATCTTTGGGTTATAAACATGCATGTTAAGTTTCATCAAAATCGGTTAAAAATTGTGACCTCTATAGGGTCCACAAGCTAAAAACGTGATTTTTCGTACAATCAGGGGCCATAATCCATGAAGTTTAGATCCGATACATGCCAATAACGAAAGCAGCCGAGATCTTTTGGGGATAAACCTATATTTTAAGTTTCGTCAAAATCGGACAAGAATTGTGACCTGTAGAGAGTCCACAAACAATTGTGGACGGACGGACGTCCGGACGGACAGGGGCGACGACATAATACGTCCACATGAAAATGTGGGCGTATAAAAACAAAGATAATGATTGAAAGGGTAAATGGGAATACAGGGAGTGTGTAGATATATTTCATTATGGATACACATACACATTTATTTCTTACTATTTATCAAATATTAACAACAATAATAATCCATACATAAAGACTATTTATTCAGGTGAGGACACCTTTACAGAAGAAACATCTAGAAGATCTGACCAATTATTATCAACCTACAACTACATCAAGAGCCAGTTGAGACATTAAAAATATGAAATGTATTCAATTCACATTGCATGCTTATCAAAAATTGATAAATTTGGTCAATAAATCTATTTTCTTCCATTGTCCAAATTTAATTCTTCATTATGTGAAGACAATTTGCTTAAGACCTGAACATGTGAGCCACACCAAATGGCACTCTTCAAGAACTGGTAAATGGAAGGTTGAACTTTTGAACCCCTTACTAAAAGCAGTGTTCTGACTACATACATGTTTAATATGTTGAACATGGTCTGTCTATTGATCTTGTATTTATTTGACTGTAAGGTGTTCATTGTGGTATTGGTTGCTAAGGTGTATGGGAAAATGTTGGCTAGTTTAGTTTGCCTATAGGTCATATACTGGTCAGTAGATGGGCAGGTCAAACAGTCAGTTGGAATTCCATTAATACAGAATCAATACTTGGGTCATAATGATACTTACAGTAATCAAATACTTCTACACATGGTACTAGTAGATTCATCAAAACCAAACATAGGTTTCCAGAAAATGAATTATAAGCCAACAGCATCTATTAGTATGTGTAGCATTAACTGCATCACACATAAATAAATCATAACAAGAACCCTACTGCCTTCCAATAATTTTTACAAGAAGCTTATATTGCGAATACATTTCTGTGAATATATAATCCAAAAGCACATAGATGGAATAAATACTGCCAAATAGGATTTTTATTGAATTGGTCTGTAACACTACTTTGTAAAACAGTCTACTAAATTTCCCTTCTGGGAACAGAATTTTCACTGATTTTTTTAAGTCAGCAATGGGCCATAATTCATTAAAATTTTAATCAAATTCTGAGAAAAAACCCACTCTAGTTTTTAACCTACAGCCATATACAGCAGTGTACCAAACTTTAATAAAAAACCTCAAAGTTTATCCTAAAATACTTCTGAAAAATAATGGAATTCCAGCAAAACAAGAACTTAATCTGTAAATCTCCTATACCAGTGTACCAAATTTCAATCAATTATGACAAAGATAAAAATGACAGACGGACAGAGAGAAATTCTATTTTTTCTACTATGGACATTTTTACTGGATCCCAACTTAGTATTGTACTTGGTTGGGGTATTAATAAATATTTATCTCTGTGTATTTAATAATAATACTTATCTCATCTAGACAATGATATGAACTATATTAGTTACAAAGATAAGATATTACCATATTTACATCAGATTAGATTATTATAGATTAGACCAAATGAAGGCAAAGTTTAAAGGAGCGAAATCGCTAATATTTGGGACCTACAATTTGACACAAATGGGTCACAAGGAATATAATAATTTAATATGAATGTATATAAACTGATTTACATTCAATCATTTCCTTCTTTACTAATTTCAAATCAGCTATGTTTCGGTGAAATACATCTTAGGTCTCAATTAAATGAAAATCTCTAGCATCTGGTTATTCCAGTCTACATAGTATTCATTGTGTATGCTCCCCAGATAAGAATAATTATGCAACACCGTCTAGTCTCGTTCTTCAAGTCCCTTGTTAAAAATGGACCTGAAACGCATTTAATCGCATTATGGTACAAATTTAATTCGTCTTAAATATTGAATATTAGAAACCCATCTTTACCCTGGTAAGATCACTACATCAATGTTGGTTTTAATTGACAAATAATTGGTGTTTTCAATGTCAAAGTCTTTGGATAATATTGAGTTAGAGACTTAGCTACTATAGTTTTAACATATGACCAAAATATCAAATAAAGTAAAAAAAAACAACCCAAGGCCAGAATGATGACATTACCTCCCTTGCAATTGCAAATTGTGATTTCTAACTGACAAAATTAGATTTTTCTATTGCACCAGTGATTAATTGTGGAGGGTTTGTATCACAGTAGAGTGGGAGGGTGATAACCTATAGAAGGCTTGGGGTCAGCCATCAGTTGGTCAGCAACCAGACTTAAACTAATGAACTGTTAGAGTAAACATTGAAGGAAGGTAATTATGGAGATTGAGCCAAGTGTCAGTAGAATACAAGTAGAATAAAACTGACAGGTAGAGCTATACTTGTCTTCTATAAATTACATTCTCTACATACAGGTTGTACTACTGGAATCTCTATAATCTACCTTTAACCTTACCATAGTCACTGCAGCCAATCTAATAAAACATATATATACGCCACAAAACTGTCTAATGTATAGCTTAGCAATACTAGCTATTACTGGTCTATCAGACAATGATGAATGAAGAACAAATGCACAATAAGATAAAAGTAAAAGACAATATAATAAATGTTTTTTATCAATAGCGGATCTAGAAGCTGAGTATATAGGGGGATGGGGACAGTTCCAAATCTAGGGCACCATCCACAATCCCACCCCACAATGAATATTTGTAGTGACAGTCTGTCAAGCTACGACCCACTCACTAGGTGTATTAGTAACCGGACAATTCACTATATTGACCCAATGTTTCCATCAAGGTCAATTAAAAAAAAATTCCTTTTTAATAAGAAAAAAGTTATTTTCAACAAAAAATGAACTGTTCTTTGAAAAAAAAAAAGTAGTTCTTTTTTGATTGACCAATCAAATTCATGTAAAGCGATATCTCCTAAGGAGATATTGCAGTAGATTATGAAATTTATCACACAAGCGATATCTACTGTAGATTGTATTATTGGGTGATAAAATGTTTTCATTCAAACACTTTTCCAAAATTGTGGTTCAAATTATTTCTAAATGTATGGTTTCATATAATAATATCTTTAAAATTGAGAATAAGAATCATTTGTACTTACAATCACTGCATAATACTGGTTTGATAGTGTATGTTTCTACCCAACGATGTGGCCGTGGGGGTCCTGAATAATAGAAAAGGTAATAACATAAACATCTTCTTTAGAAAAAAAGGAGCAGATACTGTATCTTTAAATAATAATATTTGGGAGTTCAGTCTATCTGTCACAAATCTTATAGAATTATGACAAGAAGAATCATACATGGTTATATATAATAACATGTTACAGACTAGACAATTATATATACTAATAGGATACTAATATTAGTTTGCCAACCAACCCTATGATATGGTCATTAATTAGAATAATTTACAATGTATTTGTTTGAAAGCCACGGGCATCTCAGCCTTTTATAACAATACGTTATTCATTCTGTCTGCTAGATTGAACCTATAAGGGTTCCAATAAGAATACATAGACGTCAACAAGTATTTTCAGGTGCTTTCCTTTTTTTCTCTCTTTATAGTGAGAGGGTAAGGTGACCAAAAATAAAATATAATTTTATCTGTAAAAGTATATCCTCATCAAATCTATTTGTTTGCTTATAAATAAGAAATTAATTTCATAATACAATCTATTTATTGGTAGCAAATAAATTAAAACTTCTACATTATTATCAATATAGGTATTTTATTTTATCAAAAATATATTACTCATTATATCAATAATATCTTTTTCAAATTTAAAATTCTGTAACCAATTGCAAACTGGTTTTTATTGTCTTTAAAGATATATTCCTTCTGCAGACTAGAACTGTAATTATAAACTACTGTATAATTAAGGAATGCGAAGTAATTTCATCTGTGGTTGAATTACAGTGCCGAAAGAGAAGCTACATCTGCATTTATGTTTGAGTTAAAATATAAAATCCAGAACAGAGTAGTCTCCTCTTAGGCTCTTACTATAGGTGGTGACTGGTGTGTATCAATATGAAAATCAATGACCAGAAACCATGAATTAGGTGTATATTAACAATGTGTAAATAATATCATGAGTGGCACTTATCAATATGACAATTAAACTGTCTTTAGTTTTAAGTTAGGTCTTTAAAAAAAAGAATTTACAACCTCTTCCACAATTTTGGCAGCCATTTATTGAATAAACACAGCGATTGTTCAATAATAAAAATAGGTTGCTGCACAACAAAACCTAAGCCAACAGCAGCTATATCACCTGTGTAGTCAACAAGGGTTGTTTGAGCGTTCATAAGTTTCTACTAAGTGAAACAAGGGCCATAAGCCCAGAAGTTATTAATGTAAATTGTTGAAATACAACAGACTTCTCCGTTTTACTAATTTAAATAAGGCACATCGTAGTGGAATTTGCCATAGTTGAATGAAACAGTACAAATTAATATTCTTTGTGAGATTAAAACAGTTACAGGGCTTTACATTGGTCTATTGGAGGCAAAAGATTATTGATATTTAAAAAGATCCATGTCGATTCAAATCCAAAGATCTTTTAAATGCATATCCAAAATACGTAGAGAACTCTTGTAAATTCCAAATTACAATAAAAATAGGTTGCAAGGCAAGATTTCAAGGGCCATAACAACAGGCTTCTTCATCTCATGACCTTAAACATCATGTATAAATTTAAAGTCAACCAAATATTAATTTTTGCATCTAGAGTGTCCACAAGATATTTTAAAGTAATCAAGGGCAATAACTCTGACAGTAATTACCAGAAATCCTTAAAAAACAATAGGGTTCTTTGTCTGATGGCTTTAAAAACTGTGTTTTTAATGTCAATTGGATGTAAACTTTTGCCTGTAGAGCGTCCACAAAATGTTTCAAAGTGATCAGGGGCCATAACTCTGGCCGTAATTATCGGAAATCAGTGAAAATCAATAGGATTTTTTCATTTGTCTCATGGCTTTAAACACTGTGTACAAATTTAAGTGTACAAATTTAAAGTCATTCGTCTAGAGCGTTCACAATCAATTGTGGAAATCAGATGATTAGACGGGGGCGACAACAATTTTTCAATGTCGGCTTATAAAAATTTAATCGCAATAGCATCCTATTAAATCCTGTTCAACATCTCATAGGACAAAGTCAAAGGAAGAATTCCTTCATCTCAAACTTTCATGGATCAAGGTCCATGTTTACAAAGTAAGTAAATTTCCTAGAAAAGAAATAAGTTGGAACCGTTAATATATGGATTCTCTAAATTCATTTTATGGGTATCGCTCTTTTATACAGAAACCCACTATAATTGATCAATTAAAATATCGGAGCTCAAAAGAACTCTTGAATATATTCTTGCTTGTTTCAGGTTAAAACATCATACTGGCAAAAGAATTATAAAACCAGCCAACATTGAGGCTGATGTCCCCTGCCAAAATCCCAAAATAAATAGATGACACATATTAATAAATCGCACATTTATTTTTTTCAAAAGCATTGAGCAATCACACTATACACAAAGTTTCATCACTCTCTATCAGTTTGAACATCCTACCTCAATTAAAAGGAGAGTTATTGTGCTCAAAAGTCTCGACTTATCAAATTGCTTATCGCTTTGGTCACCCTGAGCAGAACATGCTCATTATCAAACTTAGACAAGGTATTGATGTAATGAAACTATACACCAAGTTTAAACACTCTCACTTAATAAGAACTAAAGTTACGTGTCCAAAAGCATCAACCAATCAAATTGCTTATCTCTGCTTATCCAAAGCAGAAAATACTCATTTTCGAACTCCATCAAGGCATTGACCTAAAAAACACCTACACCAAGTTTAAACATTCTAGCTCAATTAGGAAGGGAGTTATTGTGTCCCAAAAAGTGTGACAGAGGGACAGACAGAAGGACAGATGGACAGATAGACTGACGAACCCATTTTAACAGTCTCCTGCTTTCTTCGAAAGGCGGGGGACAATAAAAGTAACATTATGAAATACGAAAGTTGGCCTATGTAGTTACATTCATATATTGTCTTGTGTCAGGTCTTGAGATGGAAGGGTTTGTAATCTCATGATCCACTACAGTAGCTAATTATGTTTAGGAGAGACATTTAGACTTTAGGTGGTAGATGTCCTCCGATTTTTTAATGTAAAGGTTTTTCTTACATTTACATAGTCATCTGTATGCCATAAATCATGACATGTTAAGAGTCATCGCATTTTTCAGATTACATATACCAGTACATATCACATCATAAATCAAACTAAGTATGATGCTTAAATAGTACTAAAATAAAACAAAACCATTAGGCTATATACAGTAGTATTTTCTTTGATGGGTTCATAGCAGTTATATTATTAACCTGTCATGACGTCATCATAGGTTGATATATTCGGTTCATATCAACCGATGATAACATTGATGATTGAAATAATACAAAGAACACAGAAATAAACTTTTATTCTTTTGGCAATTAATTTTTTTTATGGTACAGCTTGTAACGTTCAGCACCGAATTAGGCAGCGTACTTATCTACATATTTAGATCGGTTATCTATATCTAAGAAAGATATCTTTCAGAATTTTCTTTTCGTCCACATTTTGATTAGTTCTCCACAGTCACAGACTTGAAATTAATTATAGCCAAAGAGTTCCATCATATAGTTTTTTGGGGTACAGTCCACTTAACACAGTTGATCAAATCTGAACACACCAAAAACCTTTAAGGTTCATTGTCAGAACTATTGGAAAAGATTGCATTTTGATCCAATTTTTCTACAGCCTTTGACTAGCAACTAGTAGATCCTGGTGGAAATTTGCATTTATATCTATCCCACCGTCAATCAGTTGGCTAAACGATTTGATTATTTGTCTGAGAATGTATTACTATCCATTTTGTTTTGCTTCCAATACAATTGAACTTATATTTACTCAAAAATGGCGACAGTTATAAACAATGCACTCACATGATTAATTTGGTAATTTTTGTTATTTCTGGTGAAAACTATAGAGCAATTATCCAATCATTGTTGTCTTTTAATTAACAGGTGATTAAAACTACGACTTTGTATATGTTGGATATAAACCTTCTCTCCCTTGGATTGATATGAAAAGAACACTTGTGCTTTGCCCGCGTGTTCTCTATCATATCAACCTCAGGTTGGTTAATATCCTATACATATCCTAACTCTTTATAAATATATTAAACGAGTAACTCCCCTTCCATACATTTCAACTCATTTATTCTTAAGATTCAACCCTTTTAAATTAAACCATTTTCTTTAAAAGAAAATAGACTTCCAATCTCTTTGAATACTGTGCTATATTAATGAAGGCTTTCTTGAGAAGGTGCTTCAATAGAATAGTCTGGAGTGACGTGTATCTCCTATTTACCTTGTGTAATTGGGTTCTATTAAAAAACAAGTTCTGAGACATAAGTCTACATGCACTCGTCTACTTAGCAAATGTAGTAACAACCCACTTTCTTTGTAAAGAAACCAGACTTGCTCATTAGCCCCCCCCCCCTACCCAGTGGCCAGTACCCCAGAATTACCATTTACTAAATTTAAGTCACTCAGCATGTGTAATTAAAATTACGTTTTATATTTTGTAAGTTTACTCTACCTCTACTTGACCTAAAGATAGGTTGCCAGGCAATGAAACATACGTCCACAGAGACTAAGTTGTCTGGCAGTCAACAAGGCTTATCACATGGTTTTTCATTTGTTAGAAATGAAAACATTAACAACACCATAAAATTAAAATCTGATTATGAGTAACAACCTATAAAGTAATTATCAGAAATCATTAGAATATGTCTGTTTTCTAGTTCTTCTGTCCTATACTAAAATTTAGAATATAAAACATTTAATTTCAATGGCCATAAACCTGGAAAAAATTATCGGAAAACACTGAAAATCAATAGTATTTTTCTTCTCATCACCTAAAACACTGCTTTGAAAGTGATAAAGGGTCGTAAAGCAGTGTTTACAATAAACAACCAATCAGTACAATCGTTAAATGCAACAGTCGCATCGAATCAACTAATCCGACAAATGGTCACAGACTGATGCAATAACCAATCAAATTGCGTTATATCAGAAACAATTTCATACAGTGTACAACCTCATAACTGACATGGAAACCAGAATTCCTGCCAATATTTATTGAACATGTCATCTTATGACCGTAAACACTATGTTTAAATTGTAAGTCAATCGGATATTAACTTTAGCCTCTAGAGCGTCCACAAGATTTTTCAAAGTGATCAAGGGCCATAACTTTGGCAGTAATTATCAGAAATTGTTGAAAATCACTAGGCTTCTTCTTCTCATGACCATAGCCTCTAGAGTGCCCACAAGATGTTTCAAATTGATCAATGGCCATAAAATAAATAAAATTCTGCATCTCATGATCTTAGACTCTGTATCAATTTAAAGTCAATCAGATATTAACTTTAGCGACTAGAGTGTCCAAAATATTTTCCATAGTGATTAAGGGCAATGACTCTGGAAGTAATCTTCGAAAATTGCTGTAAATAAACAGGCATCTTCGTCTCAATAGACAATGTATAAATTTGAAGTAAATTGGATATTAACTTTAACCTCTTAGTGGGGCGGATATGTGAAATGGGCGTGAACTTCCGGAAAGAAACATGAAAATTGGGCCATAGGGTTTTTTGGGTATGCTGTTTAAAAAATCACGGGAACCACGACGTCACTCCAGCCGTTCCCGCCAAAAATGGGGAAATTCAAAATGGCATCCATAAAACACGTTCTCGTTCGTAAAATGTCTGTAAGTGCCCCGATTTCAATGATCTTGATGTCTATACCTATGTTATGTAGGTCCGGGAACCAATTAGGATACATATCAAGACTCATAACGTACACTTTAATGTTAAAAATGGTAAAATGGGCCAAAAATGTCATTACCCAAAATGTCAAATTGTTTCATAGGGTCAGACTGATTACTATCTTAGTAATGCAGTAAACACACACGAAGACTCGTAGCGTTTTCTATAAATTATCACCTTCTCCTTCGCTAAATGGATATCAAGAATTCACCATGTTCCATTTCAGTGTAAACTAGCTATTACTGAGCTTTCTTCCTCGATATATTCAGTGAAATAAAATAAAACCAAGTACGAACAATCCAAACAAAATTTGAAGAGCTAAGAAAACGGTACAGGCAAAATAGTGTAATCTGGCAAAATAGAGTAATCAGCAAATACATTTAACAAGGTATAAGTATCGTTCACCTACCATGTCCAAAAGACTTAAACTCGCTCCTAGGGCATGTGCTACAATTACATATGTTCAGTCGACCAACTGGGACATTTGTGTTCTGTTACTGTGTCAAGAACATGGTGGAACACTTATAAACCCACCAGCAACAGGTTTCTCGTCTCTTGCCACTAATTTACCTGCCTTTCGCGAAATGAACAAAGTGCCCTTACATATCAACATTTCCCGATTAGATGATGGCATAAAAGTTGTTACGTCCTGTTTAATGCAGCAAAAGTGGAGAGAGCCAGGAAGTTATTTTGTGTGTAATTATAGTGTTCTTCCTATATTCTATTTGTACAACGTATATGTTTTGTAGTTTAGGAGTGACTCCCAAAGTTCTCACTTTTAAATGCTATTATATTGCTTTTTAGTGATGTTACATGTGCATTAATATATGTCTTTGTAGCTTAGGACGGACTTATGGAATATTAGTTTGTTTGCAAACTAAATAAGTTGCCTCATTAAATAATGTTATTGTTATTAGGCTTTCAGACTTTCGTCTGAAAGCCTATTGTGATTACTAAAATTATTATTATTTATTATTATTTTTTTTTTTCGGGGGAGCCTATTTCTCAATGCCTGTCCCAGATACCGATCTAGAACCTCATTTTCTATCATTAAACCGTGTGTTTGCAACATATGGACTATATTTGAAACTTCTGCGCAGACCGGAAGTGGCCGAATTTCGTACGGTGTCAAAAAATCAAAAAACGGCCGTAGATTCGTCAATTCTGTACTTATTTTCATACAAATGTCATTTTCGGCAACACCAAATCTTTTCTCGAATGATAGCAGTTAAAAATTTCGAAATTTCGAAACTTGTCGCTGACTTCTAGCGTTCGAAAAATGAAAAAAAATTTTTTATTACAGATAACATGAACAGCAAGTAAAATATGGCACGCTGAAAATCAAGTATTTTCTGATTTGGAGCGTTTTTGAACGCCTGTATCTCGAAAACTGCTCCAATGATTTTTCTTAAACTTTCTCTATCAAGATACCTTTTGGTAGTCTTGTGTATGAAACAGTCCGTTTAGACTTTGAAATATCCGTAATAGGTCAAATAAAGAACTGAAAATCGAAAAAAGTCGAAAAATCGTGAAATTTTGGAAAATACTCTATTTTATTTTCATTTTTACTGATTTTCAAAAAACTTTATGATATTTAGATATCTGATCTAATGTCGAATCCAAAAATGTATAATATGTATTCAGTTATTGAAATTTAATTTTTGATATTTTGACATTTTTGCATTTTTGGCACTTTTAAACATAGGATTTCTCAGGGGCATTTTATTTGATCATATATTGTAATATATCATTACAGAACTCTGTCGCTATTTAATTGCCTAAACCGGTTTTTAAAACTATCTCGATAATAATAACCATACCGGAAGTATTCAAAAAATGAAAAAAAAAAGGTATAAAAATGTCGTTCTTGCAAAAAGCTGGATTTCTCCAACAGATATTACCGGCCCAAAAGAAATAAAGTGTCTTTATATGGCCCTATTAATGGACTATCATATGGCATCTCAATGGTACGATTTCGATGGTTGGTAAATAAATGATGTTACGCCGAAAATCTAGTATTTTTCGTTTTTGGAGCCTTTTGAGACCCCCTTTTCTCGAAAACGACTACTGCGATTTTTTTAAAACCTTTTTTACTCAGCCTCCTATCTATTGTCTGTGGCGTGAATCCAAAAGGAAAAGGTTTGAAATAATTTAAGGTGTCATAAAATGGCCTCAATCTTTGATAAAAGTAGAAAAATCGTTAAATTATCGAAAATGTTCTTTTATTTATCTTTTTTACAAACAACTACTGAATAGATGTTTCTAACATTTCTGGTACAGAAAGATATCTATCCAAACAACTTGTTAAAACTATTCCGACAATAATCCAAAATCCAGAAGTAGTCGAAAAAATATCAGATATTTAGGAAAAAACCGAAAAAAAATTTAAAAAAAAGAAAATACAGTAAAAAAATGGTACTCTTGCAAAAATCGGCATTTCTCAGCCAGGTGTCACTGAATCAAAACAATTAAAGTATCGTTTTGTAGCTGGGCTATTTTATGACATACTTCCTGTCTGATTCCTGAAAGCCGATTCAGTGCTGCTTGCAGGTCTAGTTATTATTATTAAGCTTTCATATATTCATATATGAAAGCTTATTGTTTCTGTTAAGATTATTATTCTTCTTATTATTTTTTTTTTTTGTGTTTTATTCACAAATCGGATTTCTCAGAATCTACTCATAGGATCTTTTTGAAACTTTTACCTACCCCCCCAAAAATGGGTGGTGGCTGTTGGATAAATATATTTTTAAAACGTTTTTCGCATTCGAAATCACCGAATTTTACGAACAAATGCATTTGACCTACTTTGCTGTAACTTTGTGACTATTTCACCTATTTTACTAATTCTTTTTTCTTTGAAAACATTGACTCCTTTACTTCAAATCTGCAATTTCGGATTTTCGAATTTCGAAAATTCGTCGCTGTGATTTCGAACCGGAAGTTTACACCAACTCGACAACTTCTTTAGTAGTTGTACGATTTTCATGAAATTTAATATGTAAGTACACCTTAATGATGCGACTCGAAAAATGACTTTAGAAATTTTCTAACTTATCTCCCCTTGGTGAAATTAAGGATCAAAGTTTTCAAAAAAATCTTCGAAATATAGGTCAGAATGACCTAGTTTTTGTTTTCTATACTAGACAAGGAATTACTGATTCGTACACAAAATATGGAGTTTGTCAATCGAACCGGAAGTGCCACCATCTTAAAACGTGAAAATCAATAAGGCTTTTTTGCTATTTTACTTACAGACTCGGGAGTTATATTTTATGAATCCTTGTAGGAAGGCCTAAAAAATGTCGCAATAGAATTCTGATTTAGGTCAACCGAGAGTCACCATGTTGAATTGAAAATGAAAAATAGAAGCAATTTGAAAGGCCGAGACTTTGGAGCACTATAACTCTCATTCTGATTAAGCTAGAATGTTCAAACTTGTTGTAGACGTTCACTAGGTCAATGTTATGATTGAGTTCAAAGATGAGCATTTTCTGCTTAGGGTAAGCAGAGATAAGCATGCTGATTTGTTGATTCTTTAGGGCACGATAACTTCGGTTATAATGAAGGGAGGGCGGTGAAACTTTTGTTAATAGAGAGTCTAATAGCTAGCCTGTTGTGTGAAATCATTTTATCATTTTTTTTAAATATCAGGGATAGCCGTAAAAAAGAGATTGAAAATCCAAAAAGTCGTATTTTTACAATTTGGAGCATGTTTAGAGGTCTTTCTCGTAAAGTCAACATACTATTTTTTGGGAATTTCTTCTACAAAGAGTCTTATTGGTAGTCTTTTATATGAAACCATCGATCAACAGTCCAACATATCAGGAGTAGAAGAACAAAAGGATCGAACATTGAAAACGGCACCCTTTCATTGTTAAGCGAAACATGCAGTGTGGGTGACTACAATCTACGCATTTAGTCATCGTATAGAGTTTATTCAACAGTATCGAATTCCAACTGCTTAGGGATATTTTACGTGCACTCCAATGTGTACACGGGACCTTGGTTTTTCGTCCCATCCGAAGGACTAGACAGCTGTGCTTGTCAGGCCCTGCGTTCTGCCTCACTGACAAGGGGAACCACGCCGGGAAATCGAGATGAACTTTTTCCGTGCAGAACTTTCAATTCAGGCCAAACGTTTATTGCATACGATTAAGCTGGTCAGTTGGAGCTTATTTTCAAAAGTTTTGTAATAATCGGTTGGTAATTATTAAAGTACCGTGCACATTAAACTGTTAAAACAGAAAATTTCGCCCGGTTGAAATGTTTCTTGCTATAAGTCAGCAATTTTCCGAATTCAGGGAGGCTGGATGGCTGAATGGTTAGCATGTGCTCGCTGTATCGTAACGTTTGTCACTGAGTCAAAGGGCGTCGTTTCGATCTCCAGGTTGCACGTGACATGGTGTATGATGTCCAATCTCGTGGGTTTTCTCCGTGTTCTTCGGTTTCCTCCCAACGGCTAAAGACCAGTAAGCGCAAGGGGAGTTTTTAAATAAAATTAAAAAACATACGTTAGTCCCGAAATGACCTAGTTTGTGTCGAATGGACATTAGGCCGCATTTCTCTCTTTCTCTTTTATTTTTAAAGTTTTGTAATAATCGGTTGGTAATTAAAGGTACTGTAAAAGTGATAAAACAGAAAATTTCGTCCGGTTGTAATGTGTCTCAATTTAAAGTCAGCAATTTGCCGATTTTAAGGGGCAAACGTTTATTACGAACGATTAAGCTGGTCAGGGGGAGCTTATTTTTAAAAGTTTTGTAATATTCGTTTGATAACTAAAGGTACCGTGCAAATTAAACTGTTAAAATAGAAAAGTTGGCCCGGTTGAAATATTTCTCGCTGTAGATCAGCAATTTGCCGATTTTAGGGAGGTTGCGTGGCTGAATGGTTAGCACGTGCGCTCTGTATCATAACGTCTGTCACTGAGTCAACTGGCGTTGTTTCGATTTCTTGGTTGTACGTGACAAGGAGTATGGTCGCATGTCAAACCTTGTAGGTCGTAACGCCGCTGCCCGGGTAAAATTTCCCTCATTGCACACTTTATGGCGTATGCCCGTCTTCAGTAGCCCATTTTAGGAGCAGCACAGTAGGACGTTAAACCCATTCAATTTCATTTCATTTTCTCTATGTTGCTTATTTATTATAGTGGATAAATATTTTTCTGGTTCTAGCAATTATTTAATTTCTGCATAGAAATCTTGCTTTGGCCAGTTTTTTTATTGCAGAGTGCCATTCTTGTATATTGCAGTCTATGACCCTTTGTTTAAAACATGCTTAAGATCACGATTTCCTACTTATAACCAAACATATTGGAAATATTAGTCTGGCATTATTAAATTCTAATTTTATTGGTCTAATTTAAAATTAAACTTTAATTTAACTATGAACAACTCTTAGCGTGTCTCTTTAAAACTATTAAATACTCTAAAACAGTAGCTCAACCTTTTGACCTAAACTCATTAATTTACCATTTTGTTGTGAGCGACTTCTTATTCTTCCTATATGACATATTGCACGTGTCTGATTTCAAAGGGGGGTTGGGTGGCTGAATGGTTAGCACGCGCGCCTGTCATTGAGTTAACTAGCGTGTTTTCGAATGCTCGGTTGTACGTGACAAGAAGTAAGGTCGCCTGTCCAACCTGCCATTTTTAATTTTTTTCCCCGCCATTTTCATTTCATTTTCTCATCCGTCTCATTACAGTAATACAAGTTTCAGTTATTTCCCTTTAGTTTTCAGATTACTGTTATGCCTGGGTGCAATGATTCATACTATATTAGACTCGTAACTTCGCGAGTTTCTTCTTATCCTTTTATTTAGGATACTTGATACAATCAATGACACGTGACGATAAATATGAAAGCTTTCATATCTGCATGGGACAGTAGCAGATCTAGTTATTATTGTTATTATTATTAGGCTTTCAGACTTTCGTCTGAAAGACTATTGTTTTTACTAAAATTATTATTATTATTATTATTTATTATTATTTATTTTTTTCGGGGGAGCCTATTTCTCAGTGCCTGTAACAGATATCGATCTAGAACCTCATTATCTATCATTAAACCATGTGTTCGCAACATGTGGGCTATATTTGAAACTTCTGCGCGGACCGTAAGTGGCCGAATTTCGTACGGTGTCATAAAATCAAAAAACAGCTGTAGATTCGTTAATTCTGTACCTATTTTCATACAAATGACATTTTTGTAAACCCCGAATCTTTCCCAAGGAAATGGCTATCTCACATTTTTCAATTTCGAAAATTCCTATGGGACTATTGTTGTTCGAAAATTAAAAAAACAAAATTTAAGAGACAATTTTTGTCATTTTTCAAAATTTTCAAATTTGACCTACATTTTTGGATACCTGAAGACCATCCGATTCCAGAAATATAAGTTTCATTTCGAGTTATCACCCTTTATTTTTCGATTTTTTTCGAATTTTCTGCCCATTTTGTGAGCTCGAGTTTCGTATTACGGCCGAATCAACGTTTCTGAAACTCCTGGAACATGCACTTATAGTTCAAAACTAACGTATAAAGCTATTTCGACAAACATCTATAAACCGGAAGTAGTCGAAATAATGGCCGATATTTTGAAAAAAACGCAAAAAATGAATGCTTTTGGGAAAAACATGAATTCTCTGTCCGATATCAACGGATAAAAACGATTAAGATATCGTTGGTTTGCCCGAGTATTGCAGTATCATATGATATCCTATTATTACAGATAACATGAACAGCAAGTAAAATATGGCACGCTGAAAATCAAGTATTTTCTGATTTGGAGCGTTTTTGAACGCCTGTATCTCGAAAACGCTGCCACAGATTTTTCTTCAACTTTCTCTATCAAGATACCTTTTGGCAGTCTTGTGTATGAAACAGTCCGTTTAGACTTTGAAATATCCGTAATAGGTCAAATAACGAACTGAAAATCAAAAAAAGTCGTGAAATTTTGGAAAATACTTTATTTTTTTTTTATTTTTACTGATTTTCAAAAAACTTTATATTTAGATATCTGATCTAATGTCCAATCCAAAAATGTATAATATGTATTCAGTTATTGAAATTTAATTTTTGATATTTTGACATTTTTGCATTTTTGGCACTTTTAAACATAGGATTTCTCAGGGGCATTTTATCTGATCATATATTGTAATATATCATTACAGAACTCTGTCGCTATTTAATTGCCTAAACCTGTTTTTAAAACTATCTCAATAATAATCACCATACCGGAAGTATTCAAAAAAAGAAAAAAAAAGGTATAAAAATGTCGTTCTTGCAAAAAAGCTGGATTTCTCCATCAGATATTACCGGCCCAAAAGAAATAAAGTGTCTTTGGATGGCCCCAGTAATGGACTATCATATGGTATCTCAATGGTACGATTTCGATGGTTAGTAAATAAATGATGTTACGCCGAAAATCTAGTATTTTTCGTTTTTTGAGCCTTTTGAAACACCCTTTTCTCGAAAACGACTACTGCGATTTTTTTAAAACATTTTTTACTTAGACTCCTATCTGTGATCTGTGGCGTGAATCCAAAAGGAAAAGGTTTGAAATAATTTAAGGTGTCAAAAAATGGCCTCAATCTTTGATAAAAGTAGAAAAATCGTTAAATTATCGAAAATGTTCTTTTATTTAGCTTTTTTACAAACAACTACTGAATAGATGTTTCTAACATTTCTGGTACAAAAAGACAACAACTTGTTAAAACTATTCCGACAATAATCCAAAATCCAGAAGTAGTCGAAAAAATATCAGATATTTGGGAAAAAACAGAAAAAAAAATTTAAAAAAAGAAAATACAGTAAAAAATTGGTACTCTTGCAAAAATCGGCATTTCTCAGCCAGGTGTCATTGAATCAAAACAATTAAAGTATCGTTTTGTAGCTGGGCTATTTTATGACATACTTCCTGTCTGATTCCTGAAAGCCGATTCAGTGCTGCTTGCAGGTCTAGTTATTATTATTATTATTATTATAATTATTATTATTATAATTATTATTATTATAATTATTATTATTATTGTTATTGAAGCCCTTTCTAGTTTTGATAGTTGTTCCTCAACAATAATGATACTAAGATGGTAATCAGTCTGCCCCTATGCAACAATTAGACATTCTGAGGTAATAACATTTTTGGGCCTTTTTTACCATTTTTAAGATTAAGGTGTACGTTATGAGTCTTGATATGTATCTTAATAGCTTCCTGGACCTCCAGAACATAGGTATAGACATCAAGATCATAGAAATCGGGGCACTTACAGACATTTTATAGACAAGAACGTGTTTAATGGATGGCATTTTGAATTTTTCCATTTTGGGCGGGAACGGCTGGAGTGACGTCGTGGTTCCCGCGATTTTTGAAATCAGCATACCCAAAACCCCCCTAGGGCAAATTTTCATACTTCTTTCCGGAAACGCACAACTCGACCAAAACATGTTACATATCTGCCCCACTATCTAGAACAGACAGATAGGAGAGAGAGAGAGAGAGAGAGAGAGAGAGAGAGAGAGAGAGAGAGAGAGCAATGAGGTTTAACATCCAGTAGACACAAACTAGGTCATTATGGGACTAACATATGGTTTAATTTTATTTCAATAATTCACTTGCATGTAGGGGTATTTAGCAGTGGGAGGAAACCGGAAGGACCAGTTAGAAAAACCCACTAGGTTAGACAGGCGACCCTACTCCTTGTCACATACAACCAGGGATTCAAAACCACGCAGGTTGACTCAATGACAGGCTTTATGATACAGCATGCACGTGTTAACCATTCGGCCATCCAACCCCCATAAATTGTACAAACAACCTCTGTATTTGTGAATACTTGAGGTGACTGAACTGAAGTATCACCTATAATCTATTTACATGAATGAAATTTTTTGGATAAATTAATAATTGGTTATTTCTTTGTGAATGGGATGATGGGAGGCTAATTAAACAATTAGTTTCAAGTTTAATATAGAATACAATAATGAGAATTGTACAACAGTGACACTTTGTCCAATATTATGCATTGATTTCCGATTCCATTCAACAGGACAGTTGCATTGATTTCCGATTCCATTCAACAGGACGATGACCTAATCTTTTATTAGTGGAAATACGTAAAGAGATGAAATCTGAAGCCTTCAACAAGTTTCTTGTATAAAGATTTTCATGTTAATTATGTCCTCAAGATGAAAATTCTGCTATATATAGAACTGTGTGTCCAATCAATGTAGAATCAGGAACATACTTTAAAGAGACAAAATGATGATAAAGATGGAAGGAATCAATTTTTTTGCTCGACTAATACAACATTCAAGTTGTTTTACCACAAGATGAAAATAGTGATGAGAAATAAATATACCAGGAGAATTATCTAGGGTGGGTATTTTGATTTTTGAATTAAATGTTAAATAATCAAGAGGAGGAAACATTAGCGTGAATTAAAGGAGCTAAATCGCTAATATTTGGGACCTAGAAATTGACACAAATGGGTTGCAACGCATATAATAATGTAATATGAATGTATATAAACTGATTAATTACATTTTAAATCGCGTTGTTTAATGAAATATGCCAGAAGTTTCAAGCGAATGGCAATATCTAGCGTCTGGTTATTTCAGACTACTAAAAGTATTTATAGCGCATGCTCTCCAGATAAGAATATGACGTCACCGTTTGACATGCCTTGTGGAAAATGTCTAGCCTCATTGAAATGGCGCTGAGGCGCATTATGGTAAAATGTTTATTATGTCTTACATATTGTATATCAGACGCCCATCTCACCCCCACCCCCCGGAAAGATGACAACATCAATGTTGATTCAAATTGACAATTCATGTTTTCAACATCAAAGACTTTGGATGATATTGAGTTAAAGACTTAGCTACTTTCAGCTGTGATAATTTTGATATTTTAGCGAAAATGCAAATGATGTATTGTTACTTTAAATGACAGTTACTGAAATATAGTATGATGATGAGATCAATCTGTGTTGATGTATATATTATTATAGCAATCGCAATTGCTTTCATTTTATTTTGCAGTTGTGGCAATAGTCAACTAAAGCACATCCTTTTTCCTCCTTAGACATTTTCTGCTATCCACTTTATTATGCATAAAAAATATAGCTTTAGGTATTCTGTTTCAATTTTTTAATGAAAATGCAATGTAATTTCCGATACTTCATCTAAAAAAAAGTTTAAGCAGATAACTTGTTAAAAATATGGACAATAAATTGCAGAATTTTTATGGAACTAAGTCACATTTAAAGTTAAAGTACAAGTACACTAAAAGTACACTAATTTGTGAGATTAGCCTAGTAGTCTTTCTTCTTTAAGAGTACATCAACGATTTTCTTCTTCAGGGATAATTTCATCAGTAAAGCATAAATGGTTTGGAAAAAATCAATATAGAATCATGAGTATAATTTACAAATTTAACAGAGATTCAATATAGAAAACTACTAGGTCACACAACCCATTTAAAAGATATTACACACAGAAAAGATAGGTTCCCATGCAACAAAACATTACACGGCCACAGAAGCTTATGTTTGTAGTCCTATGACTTAAACATGCATTATGCAAGAGCTAAATCTGCCTATGGCGGGTCTTTCTTTAGGCCTGAAATGTTATATATATAAACTATTAATCAGACATTAAATAACAAAACATAACCTTTATCTATTTTTAAACTCTTATAGCGAGAACTGTCAGCCATTAATCTTATCTTTCCATAACCCTGCTTTAAAGTAGATCTGATTTTGAGTTTTGTGTTTAAAACATTCACAAGTTTCTGCAAAGGAGCAGGAGGGGCTCTAGTTATACTTAACAAAACTTTGATATTGTCCTTAACTCCACATTTATACGTTTTAAAAACAGGATAAAAAGAAATCCTGATAAAGCATTCAGAAGATTGTACAAAGGAAACAAGGGCCATAACTCTAAGACTCTGAAATTCAAAAGAATTCTTCGTTTCCCTAATTTTAACAATCGTATAAATTCCAAGTTAGATTTTATGAAGTGAAAACGGTTCATAATTAATGGCAACTGTTCAAAATAACAAGTCTTCTTAGTTTCACTAATTTGAAATTTCATGCAGATTTCATTACAACTTTTGTCGAAACAAAAACAAATTTGGCCTACAACAAAAACAATTTATACAAAAAGTGTATCTAAAATTATTCTCAAGTTTATTGGTGATATCAGTTTTAATGTAAACTAAATACCATTTGAAACAATGGACAAGAAACACATACATTTATTTTGGAATGGATTATTTCCACCATTAACTCTCAATGAATATATAAATAGGCAATTTTTTAATGAAAGTCTTAAAAAATATAGCTATACTGGTAGTTATCTTCAGATTCATTAAAACTGAAACAATACCGGAATTCCAAGAGTTGGGTTTGAGTTAGTTATTCCAATATTATGCTACATTATGACCTAAACAAAACATAACTTCAAGTGTTGTTTACAAGTACAATATCCAATTTCCCTCAATTATTTTCATACTGATATCCAATTCTGGAAGCTGTGAAAGACATAACTAAGCAATGATATTTCAAGCTTTAGTAAATTCCATGTAAAATTCATTTCTACAACTTGTTCAATATTGTAACAATACAAGGTTCAAATCCAAACATAATGAACAGCTGATCATAACATAAATACTGCAAATAAATTTGAAGGCAATTGAGAGACAAACTTTTAGCATCTACAAGTTTTTTAAAAAAAGATGTGAAGGGCAATAATTTAATTAATTATGATAGTTGTTAGTTACAATTAAACATGGAAATAAAAAAGTTGTGAAGGGCAATAATTTTATGATAGTTATTAGTTGAAATTAAACATGGAAATATAAAAAAAAGAAAATTGTGTATATATTTTATGTCAATCAGTTGATAACTTTAACCTCTAGAGCATGCACAAGATATTTCATATTGATAAAGGACCACAACTCTGAAAGTGCTTAAAGTCAACTGTATGGTAACTTTAACCTCTAGAACCTTCAGAACGAAGGACCGACTTGATGACAATATACAACCACATTTCAGTGACGATGTACTAAAGGTAAATAGTCACAATATAAAGAGTTAAATGAGTAAAATGGTCCATTAGTGTTTAAGATCTTGAATATGATGATAATTTCTCTAAAGTACTGTTGAAATCCTCAATGTATGGTAGTTTAGAAGATGACTAGGCACAACAGTACAGAATTTCATTGAAATCCTTGAATGAGAACACTTCAAATGAAATAATCCTATCCTACCCAGTTGTCTTGAATTGTTATAGAAGATTTAGAATACTTGTTTCTGAATGCAGGACTGTTACTCTAATCTAACAATGACAATTTGAACACTAATATCTATAGACAATTTTGTTTTATCTGTTCTCATGTCATTGAACCTTAAAGATGATCAATAATAGGGAACTACTGAAAGGTTTATTAGGTGTTATATATGAAAGATTTGAGACTGGTGGAAACAGCTGATATTTAAGAAGAAGAAACCTTATCAGATAAATCGATTGAAGAACGTGACAGATAAGACCAATCACACTGGTCAGTCTGCTAGTATGGTTACCAAGATCATTATCTCTAAGGTAACACTAAATTGATTTCTATTTCCATAAAATGCTTAGTCGACAATTTGATCTTGGAAAGGCTTCGTTCTTATCACAAATGATGACTATCTTGTTGAAGTGACAATCTCAACTAAAAGTGTAATATAATAAAGATAAGTTGCCAAGCAACAAAACATATGGCCACAGCAGCTAAGTTATTAGGGATTGTTTTATATGTAACCAGAGCCTTCACATAATATTCAAATGTAATTATCAAACATCGTTAACATTTGGTAGGAAAACAATAGATAAATTTGAAACCAATCAACTTCTACAGCATTTATCAGAATTTTCAAAGTAAATAAGAGAACTATCCCTGAATAATATTAAAAGAATTCGTTATCTGACTATATTAACTACATATAGTAACCAAAGCGGTTGAACATTAAAAAACATTCAAAGGTGATCTTGGGCAATAATTTTCAAAGTTACTATGGAGATCTTTAGACTTTTTTCTCTTATGAATATACATATTGTTTACAAGTTAATTTGATGATAAATTTTGCTTGTAGAGCTACTTATGTACAATGGGTAAACACTGGTAATGACATTATACCACCACATTTAAACCTAAGTCTAAGCATATGATAAAACCCTTCTTTCATTTTCTATAAAGAATACTGTGACTGTTGACTATGTACAGTTTTGTATGGATATTATTAGGATCTCATTTAACAAGAAAATCCACAGGGTCACACACAAAGAGTATTTTTGAAAATATGATGATTATCTTTCTAAATGCTACCATTGACAAGTTTGTACTCTTACTGCACTGTTTGGGTATCTGTCATTTGAAAAGGTTTTGATCAAAAGAAAGGTTAAAAGTAGTAAGCTGATAAATTGATTAATGAAAGTAGAAATGATGATAATCAATGTATAGACCTCGGTGCTACCAAGGTAACTATCAGGTATATTACTCTTCCAGTAAATCATCTATCACTTGCATTGCACAATAATAGAAACTCTAACACAGTAACTATGCACTGAGATATAGAGCAAATATTTTCACCTACATTACCATGACCTTACACCATACTTAACAGCTGCACGCTTTCCTAGCTATAAAATAAGAACGTTTTTCTGAGGTTTTTTTTTTTCCTGCCAGTTATCTATCCTCAAAGTACAACTTGTTTTATATTTGGCAAGGTTGGGTAACTAAGGTGTGTGGGAAAGTGATATTTACAATTCTGCCAAAAAAATGACCCCTTCTTATGAACCTGTATGTTAAAAAGTAGGCCTACACTACTTTAGTACAACAGTGTAACTTGATTATTTGGAAACTATAATACAAAGGTAAAACAATTAGAACTTTGGTGAAAGAACTGAACTATTTAGAGGTAATGTTTAACCCATCACAACCAGCTTAAAATAAATCCAGATTTCAAAATATTGGTTCTCTATTCATGGAAACATATCACCTAATAATGTAATCAGTTAATAAAGATCTATCCTAAATACGCTAACTCATTATTAGAGGCACAATCTAAGAAAAAAATTTCAATAGAAATTGGATTATTTTAAGTCTCCATTAAAACTCCTACTTGACAACCAAGAATGACTATACATGTAGAATCTGAAATTCTTCCTTGGCCTCAGTTTTGAATGTACAATCAAATTGATATTGTTATCTTACTGTGAAAATATGGGATTCTAATATTTTAAGACACCATGCACATTTTGAAATTAAGTACATGAGTCATGTATTCTATGAATTTGGGCTGCAGTTGTAATGAACAAAGGAAAACATATCCTGCAAGACAATTCAGAAGATAAATTAGTAATGACTGATTCACAAACGACTAAATAAAAATAAGAAAAATGTGAAGAATGGACAAAGCAGGCGTAAATGATCTGTCAATTTAGACTTTTCATGTATTTCACAAACATAGTTGATTAGAAGTTACAATTATTTTTTTAAAATTGAATATAAATCACTTCATATACATTCATTAATCATATTACATTAATATGTGCTTTTAGACCCCTTTTCGTCTATTTTAAGGTTCCAAAGAATAGAGCAATATGCCCTTTAACAATAAATAAAAACATGTATGATCTGTTTTAAGATGAGGTTAAACAAACATACAATAATTATATCTGCGTATACTATTGCATGGCTTTCTTTAGGCCTAGAATATTATATAAACTATTAATTAGCATGACAAGATCATAATTAACTCTTGATGCCATCTGATGAAACTGAATTTCATTAGATTTGAATCTGATCTGATGTTCAATGACTGTTGATGATTAACCGTAAAGAAGTATATGCGAGACTTTGCTTATTATCGTAACAACAGTAACAATGATAATCAAGGTTACAGTGTTATTAATATGAGTATTTCTTGGCTCAAATTTTCGGCATATTCCCGTTACATTTTTTCTAACTGTCAGCCCTTTATCTTATCTTCCATAATGCTTCTTTAATATTTAACAATTTTTGATCATATTCGCTATTTTACTTTACCTATACTTTTATGTCAGCAAAAGAAATGAATACAATCAGTAGAGTGCCGACACAAATATTTGAATAGTCTTTTCAAATGAAGTTTGATATTCATTATTCATCGTGAATTTGAATTAATTCTGGCTAAAGGATTTTTATAAGAGTTATATTTACAACTGGAAATATTTAACAGGACTCATTTGAATCAACCAACATTCCAAAATAAATAAAGATATGGAAAAAAAATTGATTTAAAAAGGGTCACAATTTCTAGAATTCTGAAAATGGACGAAAAATAGATTAAAACTACGGTAAGTATTTTTTCTTGAATTGAACATTTAAAAAATAACTTAGATTTGAAGATTAAGTTAAAACAGCACTGGATGTAATCACTATATTTATTACAGGAGAGACGTTGAGAACATACACTACACTTTAGAGTTTGCTTACAAAAAAAAAAATATATGTTTCACCTATTACAATCATATGATCTGTACCAACAATTCTTCCCCAAAGTAATAATGTTAAAAATAAACGATGCCAAAGCGGGCATTAAACTAATTTTCAGAAGTGTCTGATATATTCTTCTGAAATATGGTAAAAACAGACAGAGTACCAGTCAACCTCTAGTTGTACTGTATAACCTTAAAACAAACCTCATTTAGTACCAGTATATAGTTGACAGATAAAGAGTTATTCTTAGTTACTGGTAATTAAAACTTTGCAATTAGCCACAGGTACATTTGAAATGAAATAATAAATTTCTACATTCTTTATAATTACCGGTATATTCCATATTAGAACTACCGCGTACAAGTATTTAACATGCAACATTTACGAGAGATTACTGAATTATTTAAAAGGGAAACAAAAATATCAAACAATATGTATGGTAAACTTATTATAACTGAAATATCTCTACAAGAGCAAAAATATAGGATGGCAGAGTGAAATGAATAGACATTATATACACTTCAAATGGATTTTTTTTTAATAATTGCCTTAAAATCATATTATACATATGCCTATTATTGCTTCAGTAACAATGTAAATTTAAAATATTTACTAATTTAGTGGACAGAGAGTTATCAACCAACATGATGCCATATATTGAAAATTTGTTACATGTATGTTAATTAATTCTGATTGTAAAGTACTGAATGTGAAGATTGTAAGAAGATTTAGTTTGTACATTCTAGCTCAATTAGAAGAACAGTCATTGTGTCCTAAAAAGGATTGTCGATCTCCTAAGTCTCGAACCATCAAATTGCTTATTGTTCTATGTACCGGTACCTGAAAATGCTCCTTATCAAACCAACACCAAGTTGCACCACTTTCACTTTATTAGAACTAAAGTTATAGTGTTCCAAAGCATAAACCAATCAAATAGCTTATCTCTGCTTACCCCAAGCAAAAAATGCTCATCTTTGAACTCCATCAAGGTATTGACCTAATAAACACCTAGTGTACCTACTGTAGGTAATTTTACAATGATTAAATGACGTGTAGACTAGTATAATAATACATTTAATAACAGTCACTTAACTGGATTTATGTTATGAAACATGGTATTTGGCTGCTCCTCATCAATATTTCAATATCTTAATTGGCAAAGACACCAAGTCATGTACTGTGGAAAACAAAATTATTGCAATTGTCAGGGAGGTCATAGTAAAATAGGATATTATAAAAAGTCCTTTGCAATAATATAGTTTACTGTATCTTACTAATTTGTTTGTACTTCATATAAAAAGACGCATTTAAGAAAAACCACGAAAATATCTTGATAATCAAGAAATTTTAAAAGATTTCACACTACATGTATCTGTATCACAGGTTTTGGTTAGTAAGTTGGAAATAACCAATCAAATCTGCACATTACAGAACACACCTAATACAGAAATGTCTTTTGTCCAAGATGAAGTGGAATAATCAGTCCAAAAATCATTGAGAAGAAACTGTTGGGTATTTTTAATTGGACTGGATGAATGTAAATGTTGTAGTTTCACCAGTAGATCAACAACCAATAACACAATCACACACTCTTTATTTTTTTTTAAAATTTTTATCCCGACACCCTTACTCCTTTTTAAAATTGGTTCCACCAATCTCTTGTTCCACCCCTAATTAAATCTTGTCTCTCTATCTCTCAGCTTATATAATATGGTTAGAATGACTAGACCACTTTGATTTCAGTTAAAAGAATAAAAGTGAATAAGCTTATAATTGAAATTCATGTGACCTCTTATGGAATATGGGTATTCCTTTTAAAATTGGGTTCCACAGATAAATCCATGTTTTCATAACTGATATGTTCAACGGTCTATAATTTAACTTAAAAAGAAATGTAAGCGCAGATCTTTGCCCATTACTTTTTAACATAACACATCAAATCAACCCAATTCCCCATTTATCTTAAAACCTAAATTAAAGAGACTTAAAATTCAGAAGTTGCAAATTAAACAAAAGCTGCAGAAGTATTACATAACAGTATATTGTAACAAGAACCCTATATAATACTGCAGCAGGACTTTATATCTAACAATGTAAACCTAAATAAGAAAAAAAATCTTGTTAGCTCAAGTTCTAAAGATAAAAGTTGATCATGTGTTTCTTTTTTGGTAGAAATATTATACCACCATCCCACACTTATTTCACTCCTTGGCGTAATGCCAATTTGGTTGAATTGGTAGCAGTTCCTGAGAACTAATATGATGTACTTCTGCAATGTATATATGGCAAACAAAACCACCAAAAATGTTTGTATTTTACAGCAAGCTAATATGTGTACAGAATGTCAAAGACAAAGTTAAAACAAAACAACAGTGCACTAGACAGTGACTCTTGTTTTAATTTAAATATAATTGTGCACCAGTATGGACCTTGGTCAATCATGAAGATGTATCAAGTGTAGTTTTTCTTTTATTGTCTGAAGCTGAAGCAAGTGAAAGGTAGAGAGACTAAATTAGTTACGGGTAATAAAGAGCACAAATACTACACCGGTAACAGGTTGATGTGTGTTCAATGTTTAATAAAGAATTTTTGAATAGCAACTTAAAATTGTTATATCCAAAACATTTCTTATTAACAAAAGGCATGAGTCCTATATCTATAATAGTTTGAGATATGATCAAGAAACACAACTGGGGTGGATGGACAGAAAGATCCCATTTTAATAATTGTATAAAAGTATAA
The DNA here is from genome assembly GCA_917208275.1 of Patella pellucida. Lineage (NCBI taxonomy): Eukaryota > Metazoa > Mollusca > Gastropoda > Patellidae > Patella > Patella pellucida. The sequence continues at coordinate 37,258,019 of OU795037.1, read as the reverse complement.
ATGTTTTGATGGGTTAGTATTTTTGATTGATTCAGTATACCACAATATCAGTATACAGCATGTCGGCCACGCTGGCATGAAATATCTATATAACACAGATTTCTAGCTAACATACTAATGCAGCCAAAATGTCGGTTAATGGAATTATTTTTAAATGCAGCGTGAAAATATACCTGCTTTCTCTTCCATCAATCAGTTAAGTCAGTCAGTTGGTCGCTACTTAAGTAGCTCATGTAAAAGTCTGTATGCTATTATTTAAATTATGGCATGTAGTATTATATTTTACGGGCTATAAAAGTACATTACATTATTAGCCTACATTTGAAAGACAATTGTAAAAAAATTATTGATAAAGCTAGATCGATACATAAAAATTACAATTATCCTAGTTAATGTATTATTCATATCATAAGTCTTAATTTATTTTTTTGTTCATTATTAAGCAAAGAATAAAGATTTATTGATTTGTGAAGCGAAATTTGATATTTTTTGATCTGACAATAAATCGCATAAAAGATGATAAAAAAAAGCTTTTACCCATACACCAACCTTACAGATTGTAACAGTTTGTATGTAGTTAAAACGTGCTAAATTCAGAATTTCAATCAACAGATTTATGGACAAGAATTCGAATTCATCAGGCTGACAATATGCCCATCAACTAAAAAAATAGCCATTGCTACCCCAAAAATTATTGGCAATTTTTTTTACGAAACAAGTTTTAAAAAAATCAAGCTTTCAAAATAAAAAAGGTTGGGTGCATAACAGTAGGAATTAAACCCCATTTCATTTCAAAATTTCTGAACTGACAATTTCAAAATTAACAGGGTTCTTCCTTATCTACTAAACAATCCCATTTTTGGTTGTTTTACACATATAGAAAGCTATGATACTGGTATTGTTCAGTCCAAAAAATTTCTGACAACAAACCTTGCAAGTATTGTAATTATAATTTTGATCTAAATAATTGAAAAAAATCTTGTGCACTTTGCAAGAGAAATATCACTCAACAACACAAAGTCCATAAGTTTGAAAGTTAGTATTACCTTATAATATGCACCATACTTATTCTTAGATTTCAAAATAATTGCTATTAAAATATCTTATACCAGGAACTGTGCTATACTGATAAAAGTGCAAGCTTGTCATATGTATTTCAAGTTGCATGTACCTGGTGTAGAACTGCTGATGTAACATTAAATCAATAGTTTGAATTTGTGTCATGATAAGAAGAAAGATTAGTCATAGCAACAGTTGAGTCATGGGGTTACCACCATCTTACTCATTGATTGACATGACATAAGCCTGCCACCAAGTAATCTTCTCCAGCAACTTCCAATCACAAATCAACTGTCTTTTAATTAATTATTACATTTTTGCCTTTTAGCTAAAAAATATGCACCGATAAAAAGTGGAAAATAATATAAGTTTAGCTAATAAATCAATGTTCACGATGATAGTTTACCATCAAAATCTAGCAAACAATGTAGAGGATTTCATGTCATTCTCTGCCATTCAATTCATTTAGTGCATAAGTTTAGCTCTGGCTCTCAAAGTGGAAACAGTTGATTCAACAAATAAATACTGGTATACACTATTAGAATTTTTTAAGCAGAAGTTTATAAAGGGCACAATTAGGGCATAATTCTGGAAGTTATTATCAAATATAGCTGAAAATTGTTACTAGTTACACAAATTCTATGGTGTATAGTGTTCACTGTTAATAAAAAAAAAGTATGACTATAATTGGGTGCAATTAAACATAATATAATGAAGAAAAATCAAAATAATTTTTTCTCTCACAATTTACACCAAATAATGTGTAAAAGGGTGACTCAGCAAAATGCTGGATAGACCATGACTGTAGGAATGTAAACAAATAATTAAAAGAATATTCATTTCAGCATTATTGAATTAATCAAATTTTGTGAATAGAAATACAAACATATAATTGACTAACTTATGTGCCAACTATTGAGAATTGAGTATAATTATAATATATTCTGTTTGAAACACAGACATCTCTAATGTCATAAAAAATAACATCAATATTCAAATATTTATCATTTTCAATATAAAAAAGACAAGACCTATATCTACAGTAATTCTATGCTTTCCATATTACTTTTTTGTGCTGAATAAACCAGAAAAAAATAATTAGATAGGCTGCCAGGCAACGAAACATACACCCACAGCAGCTAAATCGTCCGGGCAGTCAACAAGAGTTGTCGCATATTTTACTTTTTTTGGTAATGAAACATTTATAATACACTAAAATCTGATTAAAAGTAACAACTCATTATGTAATTATCAGAAAATCATTCGAATTTGTTTGGCTTTGATAAAGTTCTCTTCAATGCTGTTCAAGTTTTCAAAATTCATTAAAACTCAATATACTTGTTCGTCTCATGATCTTCAACACTCTGTATAAATTTAAAGTCAATTGGATATTAACTTTAGCGCATCCACAAGATTTTTTGAAGTGTTCAAGGGCCATAACTCTGGCAGTAATTATCAGAAATCGCTGGAAATCAATAGGCTTCTTCGTCTTATGACCTTAAACACTATGTATAAATTTAAAGCCAATCGGATATTAACTTTGGCCTCTACAGCATCCACAAGAATTTTTGAAGTGATCAAGGGCCATAACTCTGACAGTAATTATCTGAAATTGCTAAAAATCAAAAGGCTTCTTCGCTTTTTGACCTTAAAGACTGTATATAAATTTAAAGTCAATAGGTTATTAACTTTAGCCTCTAGAGCTATGGAAGACCAAACAGCTCTTTATTCATAGTCCTTAATTCTTATTTCTTCATTTGTTGTAGTATTTCGACATATGTAGATCAAAACCAATTTTTGTAGACTAAAACTAACATTTGTAGACTAAAACCAGCATTTGTATCCTAAAATCAACATTTGTTTTACAAATCTTGAACAACAAATCTCCAAAAACAAATCTCCAAAAACATTTCTTGAAATACAAATCTCGAAAAACATTTCTTGAAATACAAATCTCAAAAAACATTTCTTGAAATACATTTCTCGGAAAAACATTTCTTAGGAAAACATTTCTCGAAAAACATTTCTCGGAAAACATTTCTAGAAAAACATTTCTTGAAATACATTTCTCGAAAAACATCAAACCGGAACCCTTCGGGTGGGGTGACAACATAGATATATCTAGAGTCCACACTGATCACGTGATAGCGTGCTGACATGAGGCCTTGTCCGCCATGTTAGTTCTGGGGATTATGATCGTAAAAACCATGTCATCGCATCAATCAATCTGTGTCAAACTGTTTTAAAACATGCACAAATATTAAATTTTTTCACTCAAATATTTGTTGTTAGAAAAAAAGAGGACCATGTGGTTAAGTGTATAAGGTGCTGGCTCGCTAGCCTGGAAGTAGGGCCTGACACGGACAGCTGCCTAGTCGTTCGGATGGGACGAAAAACCGAGGTCACGTGTAGGCTACACATAAGGAACATAAAAGGTTCCTTGGCAATTCGAATTCAGTTGCTGCCCTGGCAAACATTTCCCTCATAAGTCATAGCACACTGTATGGTGTATGCCCGTCTTCAATTAGCCCAGGTTAAGTGCAGAAGTGTAGGGAAGTTAAACCCAATTTCATTCATTGTTTAATAAAAAAAAATAATTAAGTTCGATGGACCTACTTATCTCAGGGCACCTCTTTCCACGTAGGCGTAAAGGTTGTTATAGAGGCACATTCGCACGATACTAGATCTTGTTTAACCCTTGTGCGTATACAAGGGGTTTTTCGGGACCCCACGACCATATCATTAACATTTGTGAGGAACTGATTCATAATTGTCTGGAGAGAATTCTATACATTGTCAACTACCTAATGTCGAGTATTATGCTGTAAATAGAATGGACGTGAGGCAGTGGCAAGATTTATCATTTTATAAAAAACTTGAATATTACTTGCCGTATACAAGGGGTCTTGTGGACCCTGCTCCCCTTTCCTTTTAATTTTTTCTGGTTAAAAGTGTCTAATCTATTCTGACCTCGGTGCTATCTTACATATATTTTTTTGGTCATTCTAGTAATCTAGACTTGATAGCAAATTTGGGTACTCTACCAACCCCATCAAAAGCTGGATTCTACATGGAAATTGATATCAATATTGTTTATTAAGGATTTCGGTCAAAGACCCATAGATCCAAATCATAATGACAGTTACGTTATGTTCAGATTTGTATGGCTTCAAAAATACCTTATAATTCATATCGTCACTGTTAATACATCAAATATTTTTTTCTCTCAGGTTGATTATTATTCAGACTTGATATGAAGCTGTAATTTGATCGTATTTGAATAAAATCATGCATTTAAAAACCTATTTTTGTCTGGGGTCTTAGAATACCCCTTGTGATCGACAACGTTCATCGTGCAACGTGTCCGCACAAGGGTTATCTTAGAAAAATATTTCCGTGTTTATAGCCACAATTCTAACCCTAACCCGTTAGATAAACCTAACAAAACCCGAACCCTAACACTAGGAAAAGATTTTTCTCAGATAAACAAGATCTAGTATTGTGCATTATAGAGAACAATTTAATTTGACATGTCAGCGATCTCGACAGCAGTGTCTCTACGTCTAGGCCTACTTACTTTACATTCGCTTTCTCATTTAATTTTTATTTTTATTAAAATATTGATCTTTTGGGTCAAGGTCATGAATCTCTATAGTCTGCTTCAACATGGACGTCATAATAAATATGACGTCAATAGCTTCAACTTTGTCAGCCCACCACGAGCGTTCCCAATGACATGTGTATATAATATATGTCATCAAGCGTTCTGGTTGGATGCATTTTGAGAAATGTTTTTCAAGAATTGTATTTTTCAAGAAATGTTTTTCGAGAAATGTTTTGCAAGAATTGTATTTGGAGATTTGTTGTTCAAGATGTAATTTCGATAGAATGTAAATGTATTTTTTTAATATTTCTATAAGGAATTTCATTTTCATGTTATAATAGAACCAAATCTAATAAAGATACAATTTAAAAAGTCTGATGCCAAATGTCTGATTTGTAAAACAAATATTAATTTCAGTCTACAAATGTTGGTTTAAGTCAACAAATGCTGATTTTGGTCTACAAATGTCGAAATACGACAACAAATTGAGAAATAAGAATTAAGGACTATGAATTAAGAACTAAGAATTAAGAATACTGAATAAAGAGCTGTTTGTTCTTCCATATAGAGCATCCACAAGCACAAGATTTTTTGAAGTGATCAAGGGCCATAACTCTGACAGTAATTATCGGAAATCTCTGAAAATCATATGGCTTTTTCGTATCATGGCCTTAAACACTGTGTATACATTTAAAGTCAATCGGATATTAACTTTGGCTTCTAGAACATCCACAAGAATTTTTGAAGTGATAAAGGGCCATAACTCTAATAGCAATTATCGGAAATTGCTGAAAATCAATAGGCTTCTTCGTCTCATGACCTTAAGAACTGCGTATTAATTTATAGTCAATTGGATATTAGTTTAGCCTCTAGAGCGTCCACAAGCAATTGTGGACAACGGACTGACAAGGGGGCACGGCAATATAAAACTAAATTCAATTTATGCTTTATTGCATAAAACAAACTTGTTTTTAATGATACTGTTATCAACCTTTTGGTATTTACATTGGCCTGACCCAGTTAGTAGGTCAGTAGGCTATCAAATTTATAAGACATTTCCTCTAGGTCAAGTCAAATGTTTTACCTGATTAAACAGTACATATAACCCTGATAACAAACTACTTCAATATCTTCAACACTTCAACACATTTATTTTTTTAAAGTGAATGGTGTTTGTGTGTTGATTGTAATACATTTCCTATATTTTCTTCTGTTTATTATTACGAAACCTACATTAATTAATGCAATTTTGTTTCTTTCCTCCTCCCCAATTGAATTTTTTTCAAAATCCTTATAACTGTGGGGAATAAATTTCAGGCAAATATTAAAACAGGTGTACAATGATTAAAAATTTATAAAGTAAAACTTGATGTCAAATGTTTTGCAATGTAATGAAAAAAAAATTTGATATTTCTAAAATAGAATTTTAAATTAATCAGTGTCTGCTTAAGAAATGGTGAATTGCAAACACATCAATTTTTTTTTGGACAAGTAACTAACCATAAATACTGTATTATCTTAATGAAACACAAAACTTTGAATGAAGATTTGCAAATTACTGTATATATATATATATATATATATATATTAAAGTAGATAAAGTACAAGTACTTCTTTGTTTACGGTAGATAAATGCATATAAAAATAAAAAAATACATCTAGGTAAAAAATTCTCCACTTTACTTCATTCCGACATACATTAGGTCATATAAGCTAGCTATCTGCCCTCTATAGGCGTCTTCAGATATTAATAATGCATATGTTTATATATATATAGGTCTTGTCTTTTTTATATTGAAAATGATAAGTAACTAATCGTAAATACTGTATTATCTAAATGAAACACAAAACGTTGAATAAAGATTTGCTTAAAGGACCTAAGTCCGTAACTCAAAATCCTCCAAAATCTTCGACATCGAAAACACGAATTATTGGTCAATTTAAATCAACATTGATGATGTAAACTTACCAGGAAAAGATAAGCTTCTGATATCCGATATTTAAGATAAAATAATTTTTCTAACATTGGTACACGAATCGTGTACCATATTGCGCTCCGGTCCTAGTTTTATTGAGAGACTCGAGGGACGAGGCTAGACACATTGCACTGTATCACACTGCATATGTGGACTGGAATAACCAGGCGCTAAAAAAAAAATGCACTGGGTTGAGACTGAATGGCTTGTTTCGCCGAACATAACTGATTGGAAATTGGAGTAAAACGGAAAGCATTTAATGTAAATCAATTTATATACATTCATATTACAGTATTATATGAGTTTCGACCCACTTTTGTCAATTTCTGGATCCCAAATGTTAGCGATTTAGCTCTTTTAAACCACATTTATATTACTTATGGTTGATTTGATTTTCTTTACACTCTTGGTAAAAAATCGACTTTCATCAATGAAATAAAACTAATAATTCATTACCTGTAGATATAGGTAAAACATTTTTCAATTTTTTTTATTCAAATCCTGACCGGAGAGTGAAACTCACTCAGATTGATCTTATAATTCAAAAATATTAGTAAATGTTTAATTTTTCAAATATATCTGACATAATCTGTCAGTACAGTAGTACATTTACTAGATATCAAGTTTGATGTTCTGACATTTTCTAATTTCAGAACTTTAAATCTTTCTTTTTTTAACGCATAGGATTACTGGTTTAACAAAAACAATAATAAACTACATAACTTTTTAGAATGTTAGCTTACTAAAACAATGCTTATTCTAAAAGACTGGAACAATTTAAATTACCAACTAGAAAATAACAATTCTGACTAATAACAATGTTATCTTATTACAACACTCAAAATCATCCAAAATCTCCAACATCGAAATCACGAATTATTGCTCAATTTAAATCTTCATTGATGATGTAAACTTACCAGGAAAAGATGAGTTTCTAATATCCGATATTTAAGATAAAATAATCGTGTACCATAATGCGCTTCAGCCCCAGTTGTAATGAAAGACTCGAGGGGACGAGGCTAGATACATTGCACCATTTCATACGGCGTTTGAAGATTGGAATAATCAGACGCTAGAAATTAGGATTCAATTGAGATTGCTGGCTTATTTTGCCGAACATAACTGATTTGAAATTGGAGTAAAAACGGAAACTATTGAATGTAAATAGGTTTATATACATTAATATTACAGTATTATATGCGTTGAAACCCACTTTTGTGAATTTTTAGGTAACAAATGTTAACGATTTAGCTATTTTAGATAACCATTTTTTCAAAAATTACCAACTAGAAAACTAATAACATATTGGAAGTTGGCATTGCCAACACGTTTTTGTAATTTTTATGTAAATATGTTAAAAATCAAGAATAAATTTTAAATACATTAAAAGCAAAACAGCAAATTATAAAAATATGCTAAAAATCAAAATTTCAATATATTAAACCAAAAGTAAATTGTAAATATGTTAAAAATTAAATTTCCTCAAATAAGAATAGGCCTGCTTATAATAACCTACATGATTTCAGTAATGGTATCAAATTGATTTATAGTATTTAAGTGTCCATTTTAATTCTATTTTTACATTTCAAAGTTCAATTTTCTAAAAATGTAAATACAATGTATATATAACTCTGACTAAAATATTACATACGTTCACTTTTCTTTTTAATTTGTGCATAATATTTTTTTAAATTCCTTTAAATATAAATTGATATTGATATTGGTTTCAATATATATATTCTAGTATACATACATGAATACATTATTTAGAGTTTGAAATCATCAAATGAATTTAAAAAAATTGTTTTCTATATTTGTGCTCCTCCAAAATAGATACTGTGAATCAATCAATCAAATTAATATGTAAATTTTACCTACCTGATGTTATTTAAAACTTTCGTAATATAAAAATACAAATGAACCCTCATACACCTTTTTATAAAAAATAGTTGATGTGCAGTAAAGTTTTAGCAAGGTAAACCAGCTATATATGAACTGTTATAACAGTACAGTATGTAGCTGATCACACCACATAGACAACTATAGTCCTACTGACCTACATATAGCTATTTAACAGACACCATTTTATACTAGCAGGCGCAGTGGCCATTACATTTACTTTTTGTCTGGGCTTTCATCGATTTCTACAGTTGTTAGAAGAGAAAAGATAAGATTTGGTCACATGAAACTTCTTCCACCAATTATAAATTTCATTTTTATTTGGCTAAAATAGTCAAGGAAGGCAGCTTTACCCACCTCATAGGCTAACTAAATGTCAAGATTTATGGCTTGTAAAAATCGATGAGGGCTTAGCTAGGTTATTTATAGTTTGACCTAGTGCCCCCTTTTATGTCAAATATTAGCTTATCTTTCAGCTTTTCTCTTTAACCATTACATGAATCGACTATGTAATGAGACCCTGTACAAAGCAATTAGAATTTATGAATTAACAAAACATTTATATGTTATCAATTCAATTATTTCCTTTTCTATTCAACCTCTTGCAGTAAAACAATGTGGTATCTATGTAATGAGATGAAAGCATTGATTTGATTTCATTCATTTATTATAATAATTAAGATTACCATGTTTCACAGCAACAATAATCAAGGCCAATCTGCGTGGGGAGTGGGGAAACAAAGGAAATTATATATATTCATGTTTTCTGGTCTACACTACATTGTTAGCTGGGTGGTTCTGTACTAATTTAATGTCATTTCATCTCTGGTTTATAGCTTCAATATGCCAAAAGGTCAATAGTCTTTTTCTGTGTCTAAAATTTAACAAGAAGAGGCTTCAAAGTGTTCTGTAGAAAAATGAAAACATGGATAGATGCCATTCGGATAACAATCTGATAAAAATATGCAATCATTTCCATTCATTAATTGGAAAATTCTGTTGGGCCAATGTCAATGATAAGATAACTCTGAAATTTGTGATAATAAAATCTGATTGTGTTTTTTTAAGGATCTTCTTAAAAAACCAAATTTTTGTGAATATTTGAAATACCAAACAAGAATTGTAGTACAGTATGTTGAACATTTCAAAAAGAGTTGGACAGACAGGCAGATGCTTGTGATGATAATATATGTGTACATTAAATGTGCGCTCACCAAACTAATTCATAAAGTCTTTATATATATTTAAATTGTGAATGCATGTAAAAATAAATTTCAATAAGTAAATAATCATTTTATTTGAACATTAATTATCAACAACATTATTTAAACATGATCAAAAACATTCTTGTCATCTGTCCAAATTTTTAACTGCCAAAATCTAATGTAATACAAGAAATGTATTTGACATGCTATTACTGTGACCTAAAGGAGGTAAACATGAATTAAAATTAAAACTAGAAATGCGATGCAGTGATGATGGGTTTCACCAGTGCCAATACAAGATGACACCCAGTGACCCTGGGAAATGATTTCAACTGCTTCAGCTCGGTTTTCCAATTTGGTTCAGTTCCTAGAGTGAGATTGCACTGATTTATGTGGTTGCATATTTTTTGGGATCATCATTTTGGGAAGCCTGGAATAAAAATCTTTGAATATCACTTATCTTTGTTGCCTTTTGCGGCTTACAGTATTCTTCTAGTAACTTTGTACAAGCTTATCCATGGGATCTCCGATGCAATATAGAACAAGCAGTAGTGAACTATTGTTATCATATCTAAATCTATGGGGTCCTAGATTAAATTCTTTATCAGTTAGGTTTTTAAGACCTAAATATCTCAAAATAGACCACCAGACTTGGCAAACATAATATCATTTCAAATAAGTGATAAAATATAATTAATTTATCACCAATAGGCTAATTAAAAATTTCTATTTATAGCAGTCTATGGTTTCTTAATAGTAACACGACCTGTAGAATTTAATAAGACTTAATGCCAGTTAAAAGGTTATAGTCACCTAAATATCACAGATTATATTCAATGTTAGTTTCCTGATTTCAGAACTATTAATATTGACAGTCTCAATCATACCAGGTCATATAAGGTCCATAATCATACTTCAACAGTTACATGTATGTTATATAACTCCCTTTAAACTGACCTCTGATAAAACATACTATCTCTGGTCTTATAAAAATTCTTTAAGTTGTAAACATTTACAATGTAGATCAATAATAAAACAAGGGCAATAACTATCGGAAATAGCCAACCAGTTTCCTCGCTTAATGGGTTTTAAACACTGTGTACAAATTTCAAGTTAATAAGATGATAACAATCTACAGAGCATTTACACATTTCCAAAGTGATCAAATGTAATAACTCTTACATCTATCATCAGAAATTGTTAAAAAATAAATGGGCTTCTTCATGTCATAAACATAAACACTTTTTGTAGATTTCAATTGGGTGATAATCATAGATTTCGAGAGTGTCACAAGCAATTGTGGATGTTGAATTGCCAGATTGCCTGCAGGATTTGATTGGAGGGGACCAACTCTGACAACCGTTGTCTATACATACTTAATTCAGGTCATACAGATGTTTCCCTGATATCCACCTTTAGTGAGGAACTGAACCGAAATAGTCCTGAAAACAATATTTGAAGTGGAATCAACCATCGGTCAAGAAACATACTGATTTGAATGATATTGTTTTAAATATCTTCGGAGCCTGGTAATATGATTGAATATTTAGTCTGAATTGCTTGTATTAGAAATGACTGTTTACTTTTAGTTTCTAATCAGTAGGTCATACACACTTCATTTGAGACAGTTTGGACCTGAATATCTCAAGTCATGAACTACATTGGTTGCCTATTTGTTCTGAACATGTCAAGATTTATATTTTACTGTTTAATTAACAAGTGTAAAAAACGGTGTGGTACCATGTTATTTTATCTGAATTTTAGAATTTTATTTACCTGGAATAACTTGCCTTTCTTTTATTTTAATAGTTATTCTCAAGAAAAAGTTGAAAACCCATTATTTTTTTACCAATCGGGGTGCAGTTCAATATGATTAAAACACAGATCCTATTTTGTTTGTTTTTGTATAGTTCCAAATTTTGTTTTACTTGTCTTTTCTACACTAGAATCTGGGAGAGTTGTTATATTATGTGCGTTCTGGTTGAAGTAAGGGACTAGCAAATGCTACTGTGAGTTTTTGATGTGCGATGCACGGCACTGTTGGTAAACCACTAGAAACGTCAACGCTGATTAATAAATCAATGTCTGACGTAATAGAGTCTAAAAGACGCTTGTATGACCTATGACGCAACCTTCCAGTACAACCAGTCAAATCTTTATGTAGTGAAGGCTATCAAAAGTATAAAGATAGGTTTTCACAATATTTTTCAAAGTGATCAATGGCTATAAATCCAGCCGGAATTATCGGAAATCGCTGAAAATCAATCGGCTTCTTCATCTTACTAATGTAAACAACATATATAAATTTCAAAACAATCAGATTATAAATGAAGTCTGTAGAATGTTCACAAGAAATTGAACAAGAAAGGGTCAGAACTCTGGTAGTAATTATCTGAAATCATTGAAAATATCTGGGCTTCTTTGTCTCACAGTTTTAAACACTGTGTATAAATTTAAAGGCAATCTGATATTGACTTTACCCTTTAGAGCGTCCACAGTTTTTTTTTTCAAAGAGATCAAGGGCCATAGCTCTGGCAGTAATTATCGGAAAATGTTGAAAATCAATGGGCTTTTCGTCTCATGACCTTGAACACTGTGTATAAATCTGATATTAACTTTAGCATCTAGAGCGTCAACAAGATATTTAAAAGAGATCAAGGGCCATAACTCTGGCAGTAATTATCAGATATTGTTGAAAATCAATAGGATTCTTCATCGTATATTATTAAACACTGTATATAAAATAAAAGTTAATCAGCGTCCACAATCAGATGATAAATGTAGTCTGTAGAGTGTTCACAAGAAAGTGTGGATTAGACAGACAGACTGGCGGACGGGGGCAACGGCAATATACGACCACATTTTCAATGTGGGCTATTAAAAAAAAAAAAACGAAATATAGATCTGTACTTAAATCAAGATTGATTTTTAAGATGTTTTCAGCAAAGAGTCATTTACTCCTTACTGTCTTTTATATCATATGTTTTGTGTTTATACTTATCCATTGAAATTATTTATTTTATTTCAAATAATTTTATCATTCAGACTTTTGTTAATATGTACTATTTGGTAAAAGGCATCATAGAACTTGGTGAAGACAGCGTTATGGAAATGTTCTGTAGTATTCATAATAAAATCAAAATGACTTCTGCTTAATATTTTGAAAGAAAAATTAATCATATTGATCTTGGAATAACACACCAGATCAATCCATTTCAATACTTTTTTTTTTTATCTAAATTACATATGTTTAGCTCCTTTAAAGAAATTACATGAATCTACTGTTGAATTTCTCTTTCAGACAATTGATATATGGTTGTGATAAGAGCTAAGTACATGTAGATCAAGGCTATTTGCTTTCCGATCCAAAAAAAATTCATATTTTCTGCAGTGCTCGGAAAGCAAATTATAAGAAATAAAATAGGAAGATTGGTAAAAGTTTCCAAACAAACTATTACAAACAATGGTTCTATTCACTATGCTAACTATTTTCAACATAACACACATTCTGGTGTGTGTGATTGTGAAATAGCTTTATCTAATGTCCACTTTCATCCAAGTGATATCGCAAACATTTGTTTACTGTATCGTTATTTATAGGTCAAGGTTTCCCATCCTTTTACATTCAGCTTGGCAATTTTTTTTTCATTCCAAAAATTCTATCCCCCTTTTGATTATAAAATGTCAAGAAGCACCTTATTATCATTCCTTACATGATTCCCAGATATTAACGAACAAATTGAATTTTAAGAAGATTTATGGGTATGACATAGTATTGCAGGACATAAACTAACCGATGTATCTCAAAGTGTGCGTCAGAAAGCTGTTCATTGGGATAAAGATCTAAGAATAAGGTTGAGCAGTGATGTAAATGTCATGTATTGTGTCACACATGGTTTATATCTAACCAGCATCTGAAAGCTGTTGTACATATATTTTTAAGATTTAGAAACTTATAAATGGGTACTGATTTGAAAATAGAAATGTCATAACTAGATATGTATCCTAATTGCTAAAACATTTCTGCTTCTCCGTTTAGCTGATTTCTCAGTAACACTCACAAAGGTTTTTGTATATACAGTGGACTCTGTCACATCCGATGTCTGATCACTCCGGATTGCTGTGACATTCGACATGATTTTCATGTCCCGATTTATTTCATTATTACTTCAGCCAAAAAATATCTGTCACTTTTGATCTCTGTCGTTCCAGATTATGACATCAATCCGGCCTTCATTCAGTGGGTTTGAAGCAAACACACCGATCAATTATAGGTGAGATTAAAACTTGATGAGGGTGTGAAGCTACAAAAGATTAACAAGTAAACAAGCAATCACCAATCAATTATCTCTGAGATTAAAACTTTCTATATACAGTGCCGGTCTGTGTTGATTACTTTGATAACTTGAATCTCTTGTACGACAGTTGTGACAAATACTCAAGAATATCCACTCGAATTCACATAAGTTGCGCATGCCGATTGAACCTGAATAAGTTCGGTCACCCTCAGAGTGGCAATTTAGATTACTCCCTATAGAAACGATCCGGCGCACAATGCATTGTCTTTATACACAAAGACACTGACAGTTCGCTCAACGTTACGATATCTATGAACTCAATCTCTTTAATTTCGTAGTTTTATAGTATTTTCGGAAACAAAACTACTGAGAATTACCGGTATTTTTTTAAAACATGCATAAATGGAGCATAGCGTGGTACAACCAGGACTGGTGTGAAAGACGGTTCAATCGAGTTCACCAATTATCAATGAACACGTGATAGTAAAGACAAGAGTGCGATCAACTGAAGACGGCGAAGAAGATAAATAAACGACGGACTTGACCAATTCAAAATGCCTACACATTTTAAATGAAAAGATAGTAAGCTGGCAGTGCCAGGCAGGATACACCCACAGTTTTGAGAGATGGATAGAGATCAAGCAATACTGAAAGTGATTTTTCCTACAATCAAAGGCCATAATTCATTAAGTTACAATTTGATATGCGCAAATATAGAAAAGAATCAAGGTCTTTAGGTTATAAATATGCATTTCAAGTTTCATCAAAATCGAATTAAAATTGTGACCTCTACAGGGTCTAAAACGTTGATATACCATATTTTTACACTTTTCGTTTACAAACGGCGGCCATTTTGTCTGGCAGTTATGGTCTGATTTATTTGTGTACAAACGGCAACCATTTTTTCTAGCAATTATGGTCCTATTTTCTAGAAATTCAAACTCAACCTTCCGTAGGTTGTAATGGTGATAGAGTCAAAAGTTTTTTTAAATCAGATAATAATCTCCAGAGAGACCATAGGCGATTTTTCGGACAATCCGGCACCATAATTCAGGAAGTTATGATCCCATATGTGCAAATAACGAAAGGAATCAAGATCTTTGGGTTATAACCATGCATTTCAAGTCTCATCAAAATCGAATCAAAATTGTGACCTATACAGGGACCACAACAATGAAATACCGTTTAATAAAGGCGATTTTGAGTACAATCAGGGGCCATAATTCAAGAAGTTACAACCATGTTATAACCATGCATTTCAAGTTTCATTAAAATCAAATTCAAATTGTGACCTCTACAGGGTCCACAACCATGATATACCATTTTTTAACAGTAAGCGGCGGCCATTTTGCAGGGATGTAGCCACGCCGGGCGACCCCATGGGCTTGCATCTGGCACTATTTTTAGCCGCCCGGCACAAATAAAAAAATCGAAGAAAGCCGCCCAGTCGGTTTAAACCCCTTCGACTTCGTACTTCTCTCACTCTATGACAAACTCAGTGCTCGAAATTTACCACCCACGGCAAACAGAAAAGCCATGCGGTAACTAAAAGTCTGCGCAAACCATGTCTGCCACGGTATTATTTATTTTTGTGCGCCGTAGTAGACCCTATCATCCCAAACTAATTTTAAGAAAGAAGAATTGGTTTTTTGTTTATTTATATTTAGAAGTTGTGTTGGTCTATTCATTTCACGGTCACCCAGACCAATTTACGGTACTTCAATGTTAAGGGTTTTGATGTCGTAAATGATGTCGTACTTCTTATTTTATTTCTTGTCTGTGTTGACCGTGAATTTGTTACGACCCGGGAGTAGGACCAGGAGGACGATGAGAGCTTTCTCAACCTCTGTCGACTGTCTGACCTGATTCTCATTCCACCGTAATAATATAATTCGTGAGACACAAGTCAAATAAAACAACATGTTTTAATTATCAATATCTACCTGCTGTCATAATTCATTGTACTCAAATAAAATACAAACACCGTTTTAAGAATAGGCCTATAAAAATTTGAATATATCAATGGAAATTGATTTGCACTGAAGCAAGTAAAAGACAGAAAATGCTCTGAAAATACACCAATGTTCGCACAAGAATTTTTTTCACCACTCAGCAAATCCTGGCTACATTCCTGATTTTCTATGGAAATTTGGGCCGATTTTCCCGAAATTCAAACACAACCTTCCTTAGGGTGTAACGGTGATATAATCAAAAGATTTTTTTAAATCGGATAATAATTGTGACCTCCAGACAATCAGGGGCCATAATTCAGGAAATTACATCCGATTGGTGCAAATATCGAAAGGAATCAAGATCTTTGAGTTATAAACATGCATGTCAAGTATCATCAAAATCGGTTCAAAATTGTGACAATCAGAGGCCATAATCCATGAAGTTTCAATCCGATACATGCCAATAACGAAAGCGGCCGAGATCTTTTGGGGATAAAGCTATATTTCAAGTTTCGTCAAAATCGGATAAGAACTGTGACCTGTAGAGAGTCCACAAACAATTGTGGGCAGACGGACGGACGGGGGCAATAATACGTTCACATGAAAATGTGAGCATATAATGAAAATTAATGTAATAGAATTTTGAATATACAGAAAGGTTTATCCTTTTTAATGGGAATAACATTCTGGTGATTTGAAGCTACATTATAATATATCTTCCGGTTTTCAAAGTTACAATATTGCCGGTTTTGGACAAAACTCAGTATTCCGACACGCTGTGTGATCCGAAATATTGTAACGATCCCGTACGATGTTGGATGTGACAGAGTCCACTGTATACTCCTTGTACTTTTGCAGTTTCTCAGAAAAAATTCTTTGATTTTCAAAATACCATGATGGTTCTTTAAACAAAAATCAATCAACTTTTGGAATTAAACAAAAAGTATATATTTATCAAAATATTGTGTACATTTTCTTATCATTTCATAGAAAAGTAGAAGTAATATATTACCGGTACATTTTCTAAAAATATCGTCAGTGGCAACAAGTTGGTGAAAACAACCACTTGAGACACCTACATATCACAGACCTTGTAGCTGAACTCGTTTAGACAGCCCTTACAGACATGACATTTTGTAACAACTAACCTCAGGAAATTAGGAGAACTAATATATAAAATCAGAAAATAATTACTAACTTCCTATATTTACAAAATAATAGTTTTTCAAAGCTTAAACATATTAACTGTACAAAGTTTTCCCCACCTCCTTAATGTATGTTTTTTAAAATCAACAATGCAGGAATGGGATTCTGAGTTCCTTAAAAAGAAAATGATTTGTGTTCCATATGTATCAAAACTAATAAAAATACATTTATAATATAAAAAATTAGCTATAGATGATTCACCATGCCTGTATTCTAAGCAGTTTGATGTTTTGACTTTTGCTAACTTATTGTATAATCCATCCACATGAAGATTTTGCTATTTTTCATCAACCATTGTATGTTAAAGGGTCAATCCCGATTATTTTTCTGAGAATAAAACTGCTTAATTTTGTGTTAAAATCAATTAAGATCCCCTACCTTAGGGCCGAGTAACTAACTCAATATATGTGATACGTTTTCATACAACTTAAACCCACCAGTCTTCATCTTGAAATGGAGTCCGATGTCCCAAACTGGATTATGCGGTGATTGGATAAAACCAGATTTTTATTTTATAAAAATAATGTGTCGGTGAAATTTACCTGTTGTTATTAAGTACAGCACATGGACCATTCACCGTGTAGACCTCTAAAGGAACGGAAATCGATTATCGAGTCACCCAACGAAAGAATTGACCCGAAATCTTAAAAGGGTTACGTGTCCAGATACGCTGTTTTAATGCTCACGACCAAACGACTCAAAAAGTATATATTTATCAAAATATTGTGTACATTTTCTTATCATTTCATAGAAAAGTAGAAGTAATATATTACCGGTACATTGTCTAAAAATATCGTCAGTGGCAACAAGTTGTATAATCCATCCACATGAAGATTTTGCTATTTTTCATCAACCATTGTATGTTAAAGGGTCAATCCCGATTATTTTTCTGAGAATAAAACTGCTTAATTTTGTGTTAAAATCAATTAAGATCCCCTACCTTAGGGCCGAGTAACTAACTCAATATATGTGATACGTTTTCATACAACTTAAACCCACCAGTCTTCATCTTGAAATGGAGTCCGATGTCCCAAACTGGATTATGCGGTGATTGGATAAAACCAGACTTTTATTTTATAATTTACCTGTTGTTATTTAGTACAGCACATGGACCATTCACCGTGTAGACCTCTAAAGGAACGGAAATCGATTATCGAGTCACCCAACGAAAGAATTGACCCGAAATCTTAAAGGGGTTACGTGTCCAGATACGCTGTTTTAATGCTCACGACCAAACGACTCAATATTTTGAGCTGAAATTTTGAGTCAGGGTATATATACCACTCTTCTATATTTTGGTGTTTAAATTTCATACGTACTCGTTCTTTTATTTATGAGGCTCTGTTCTATTCGGGACAGTCCCTTTAATGGATGAAATTCAACAATAAGATAACTATAACTGCTGTTCTTAACCCTTTGAACCCTGACCTCCTGGCACTTAACAGTACTGGTACCTAGCCTCCTGGAGGGAAAATCAGCTGTTTACAAACATATATGAAAAACAGTTGAAACATGCATTTTAATAACCTATAAGCAACTCAAAAGCCTGCCAAATGATAACATATAGCATTGTACTAGCTAAAATCATCCCAAATATTCAATCTTATTGTGCCAGTCCGGGTAGCATGTTGAGTTTTATGTTTTCTAGGAGGTGTGACTTGTGCCTCAGCCGTGTCAGGAATAGCTGGGTAACTATCTTCCGAATTATTCGAATTATGGTCTAAAACCACATTGTGAAATTCTTTGATGAAATATCATCGGCAGGATAATATTCGTCTATGTTTTGTTCATCTCTGATCTAATAAATTAGCGACTTCTTTGACTGAATAGAACTGACGCTTCCTGTTAGTTCTGATGCCACTAGGTTCCATTTTGACAGGTAGAAATTGGCTTCAATATTATTAAAAAATCAACCTCAAAATCAAGTCAAAGATAAAAGCATGGAGGCTGACATCTTTGTGACAATATCCAAACATTACCACACAATTCTTACTCCTGATTGGTCATTATATTTAGCATTCTTTAAATAGGTATGACAGCATACCTTGAATCCCGGTGTGTCGGAATTACGGTGTATGAAAACTTAAAAAAATTCCCAGATAGATCGGGACTACAGGTTCAAAGGGTTAATATTATCACTGGCTATAATAAACACTGACATGTATATATCATGCTATTTCATCTTCATAGTTTAGTTCAATATATTTCAAATTATTTTTTTAAAAAATCTCTTAAAATGCAAATATAAGACTTTAGCACTCTAGTCTCAATTGCTTTAAGTCAAAATTATCTTCAGAATAATAACACATCATTTCCAAAACTAGGAGTTTATTTTAACTATAACTTCATTTATACTATCAAACTGGAATAGCAATCACTCCGGACCAAAAACCATTCTGCACAATTTTCAGTACAGTTGTAACCGTTTAAACCATACTAAGCCTGCACTCTGGACCAAAACTTGCATAGACAGTGTAGATGGCAACAACTTCTCCAGGACCTGATATGGTACACTTTAACGAGTCCCAGTATAAATGGGGTTAAACTAATGGTCATTTGGGAAAGCACTATTTCTTTACATTTGTCTTGTACCATGTCTGCTTGTCAAATCATTAATATTTAATAGAACTGCACTCCAATCTGATGAAAATACAAATCTATATTTCATTTTATTTTATATTTTCGATGGCCTTTACTACATGTGGATCTGACCGGTTGTAGTGGAAGGTCGCGGCAGAGGTCATATGAGCGACTTTTGATGTTTCTAATGGGCTACCCACAGTTCCATGCACCTCAGACCGTTTTATTTGTTAATCGCTCACATCATCCATAACATGGGTTATATAACAACTCTTCCAGATCCTAGTATAGTAAAGACAAGTAAACCAAAATTTTGACAAATAAAAAATGAAAAGAAATAGGATCCGTGTTAATGAGATTGAACTGCACTCTGATGTTTGGACCACATCAAAGCGAGTTTTGCCTCTTACCAGACATGCATAAAATGTTCCCTTTCCTAGAAAAAGAAATCCAGAGTTTGGAGGGAAAATGGATTACACTTACATGTACTTATGTAACTAATTTGGACATTATATTAATTCTATTTAAAGAACATAGATTAAAGAGAAGAAATTTAAGAGAAATAATTGAAAACCGAGTGGTAACTCATGCTTTATTGATTAAATCTTTTATCATTATAAATAAGTATGATATATTTCATTACATGCATTAAACTTTCATACAGCAACCAAACCAATATATTTATTTCAAGTGTCTGTCTGTGTAAATGACGCATTCATGCCTATTACATAAATCAATCAAACTGCAAAAAACAAGCAGACAGGAGAGGGTATATGTGATGAGGTAATAAAATAAATGTCATTATGGATCAATAACTAAATGTAGGTTAGTGTGCCTGTACTTGGGACAAAAATCAATATCATTTATGTCATGAGTATTTGAAAGATGAAAGTCATTTCAGTATTGGATGCATGGATTGTTTCTTTGTCATTTAAATATTAAAAGCAAAACATCATTGAAGAAAAACAAACAGTCAATCATTTACAGATCTTTGTCTTCCTTTACTCTCACCTAGTAACCTTTCACCTAGTGACAAGAAAGTCGATAGAGAGATCGTATGAACTTTTGAAACATTCCGTCCAAATTGTGGGAATTCTAACATAGAGTGCAAATGCATTAGGAACATTTTGACATTTTCATCAAATTCTTGGTGCACCACTTGTGATTCATCGTAGGAAAGTTTCATATGTTATACACCTGTGGATTATTCTCTTTGTTTATATTGAAACATCAATATGTAGAGCAAGCTAATGCAAATAAAATAAAGTGCAATGATAATTGATAAATTGTATGGCATAAGGGAAACAATACCAATTACTATTCTCTAATTAAGAACACATTTTTCTACATCAAACATGCTAAAAGGAGCCATTCCAGGTATATATGAGTGCATAACAATTTTTAAATGTGTTTCAAAATCTCTAAGAAATCTCAAGCCTGTGTAATAACTTAAGCTCTGCAGTTGACCCTGTTCAAGGAAAGGAAATAAAACCAGTTTCATGTATGATTGGGAATATCTTTTAGCCCTCTACGCTGCAGAACACAACCCTAAAACAAATAAACACAAGTTGGGGCCCAGCCAGTGTTAACTAGTAAAACATATATCACTTAGTAACAGAATAAACAAGCCAACAGTGAGGCTGATGTCCCCCACCGAAATAATGAATTAAATAGATGACAAATATTAATTACCAGTAATTGCATGTTTATCCTTTTCAAAAGTATCCAGCCACCCAACTGATTATCAACTATACACTAAGTTTCATCACTCTCTATTAGATACTGATAGAATCAAAGTCAAAGAAATTGCTTAATACTGCTAAATGTTAGTCATTGGTCAAAACATTCTCTTAATAAACCTCAACACTGCACTAACCATTCGAACTCCATCAAGGTATTCACCTAAGAATCTCCTACACAAAGTTCCAAACTCTCGACCAAACAAATTGCTTATCAATCTGCTTACCCTGAGCAGAAAATGTTCATTATCGAACTTAATCAAGGTATTGATGTAATGAAACTATACACAAAATTTGATCACTCTCACTTTATCAGAAATAAAGTTATTGTGTCCCAAAGCATCAACCAATCATATTGCTTATCCCAGCTTACTGCACACAGGAAAGGCTCGTCTTCGAACCCAATCAAGGCATCAAACTAATAAGCACCTACACGAACCCATTTTAATAGTCTATTTCTGCTTTCTTCAAAAGGCGTGGGAGAACAAAAAGTGTGGTATTCTTCGGGACTATATCTTGCTGTTAATGTGAATATTCTTAAAAGCATGAATCCATTTGAATTCATTAGCTTTCTAGTGGCTTCATTTTTGCTATTATCTGGGTCAGTCTTAAAAATCTCTACAATTTTAATCATTACATTTCTATTCCTTTCAAGTTAAAGTGTCTTGGACTGGTTTTGGCCTGTTGTGTTTAATGTCTGCATAGTGTTCCTTTATTCTCTTTGAAAAGGTATGTTTGTTTTCTGCCAGGTACTGTTATTGATAGAGAGAGCATGTTAATAAGTAGATTACATATATATTTCTACTTAGACAATTATAACCAATTCGGCAGGAAAAGTTCTTACTACTTTTTTTACCACTAATAAAGTAGTTATTAATTTGGTCAAATTTGTTGTAGATATCAATCTTACTTGAAACATTTTTCGAATAAATTTTTAACCATGACTTGTTTGCCGATTCCTTGGTGGATAGGTCTCGCCTTTATTAAATTGGGGTTCTATGTAAATGTTGTGAAAGGTTTAATGATGCCACTAGAAAAGCCAAATGAATTCAAATAGATTCACACTTTAAGAACATTTACACCGGATGGCATTAATGAAAAGATATCGATCCAAAGGGTCCCCCACCTTTCTGTTAACCCTCTTTTTTTTGCACTATTTTCTTAAATTAAAGTTTGTCATTTCTCTCGTGTGCATCCCACTTTTTTGGAACTCATAAGATTGACTTTGGCATAATATTTGGCATAATACCAGCAATTAGCCTAGAAGATCTCCCATGACGTCACAATAGGGACACTCCCTGCTACTCCTGCCTCCGAAAATGAAGCAAGGAGATTTTCATACGTTCATACAACTTGAAATGGCATTAGCAAAGCTTTCACAACTAGCTTAAATTTTGGTGTAAATTGTGAAACCGAAAATACCAACTGTTGGATGATCTCACTTGACACGGTAAAACTAAACTCCTAGTATATCTCTATGAAACGGCTATGAAACAGAGCATCAGTCACCTTTTCCCTCACTGTGGGGGGAAAGGTGTTCAAGTTATGACATCAAAAACAATGATGCAATTACTACGGACACTGTCTTTTAATCATCAGAGGACAATTACTACGGACACCGTCTTTAAATCATCAGAGGACGATTACTAAGGACACAGTCTTTAAATCATTAGAGGACGAAAATGACAGATTTCCCTTCCGATACCATTCCCAACCATCAGTAACTGAGATGATTTGGCAGAATCAAATCTCAGTAAGAAAACTGTGTGTTTTTGCAACATTCCAATTGAGAAACGCAAAAACAACTTTGTGAGCTCTTTGTGAATTCAAGAAAAATCGGTACGAGTTTCCAACTAATATATGAATTTCAAAATATATAATATCATTATATTGCAGATAAAAAAACAATTACATGTAATACTATTCAATGTTATCAATGACTTGCAGTTGCAAATATGCAAAAACTTATCATGAAGATAAATATGTGCATTTCTACTAAGGCAACACAACAAATATCTACAGTTAATTAATTTAAAAATAGTTTGTCAGACAACGAAACTTAAGCCCACAGCAGTTAAGCCGGCCAAGCGGTCCACAAGGACTTTCACATAATGTTTTCTTTACCCGTCTTCCATTAGCCCAGGTTAGTGCATACAGTAGTACATTAAATCCCATTTCATTTCATTTAGAGTGTCCCCATGATTTTTCAAAGTGATCAAGGGCCATAACTACGGATGTAATTATCGAAAAATAATAGGGTTTTTCATTTCATGACTTTAAACACTGTGAATAAATTTAAAGTTAATCGGATATCAACTTTAGAAATTTTATTTCTCAAGTAATCATAGCCATAACCTTGGCAGTATTTATCAGAAATCATTGAAAAGCAATAGGATGACCATAAACACTTTATAAATTTAAAATCCGCCGGATATTACCTTTACCCTCTAGATTTTTCAAAGTGATCAAGGGCCATAATAACTCAGACAGTAATTATCGGAAATTGTTGGAAATCCATTGGCTTAAAGCCCCAATACCACTCTAGTTGTAACTGAATAATATGTCCCAATCTTTATTCTGATCAACAAATTGTACTACATGTATTTTACAATATTCCAATTAATGAATGATACAAATTCCATCTTAACACACCTAATTTTAAAAATTGATAAATTCAACAACATGGTTTGAAAAGCTTTACGTAAACACTTTCAAAGTAAGATAGGATGTAATGGATAAATTACACAACAGGTAGAACACTGTCAAGCCAGCAAGAGTGTTATTGTCCCTTTGACACAAAATTTAAGTCAATTGGATATTAACTTTAGTCTGGAGCTTGTGGAAGCCGGCCGGAGAGACGGACGGGAGAGCGGCAATATATACGACAACATTTCAATGTGGCCATATAAAAAGCCAATACTGTATATTTTATATACCCCCATGACATACTGTTGACGTCATAAGTCAGATAAACTCGGACATGCCCTTAAGTGTTTACCCTTTCTGTCATTAATTTATTATTAGTCGGATTCACCATATTGATACCTAGTGTTTCAATATAGCTATTGATAAGAAACAAAAATATGTAATCAAACTTGCCATGTAAAAAGAATTTTCACATATTCCTAGTTAAAAAGACTTCCTTGTAATATTATTATAGGTACAATGTAAATTGTGTGATTTATAGTATTGTAATTAATCATTTATAATACAGAACTAAAATAGTATAATGATGTAATGGTTCTTATAAAATGTCACTGTTGATGTCAAAGACCATAAGTTATCACCACTTATTATAGTATTCTATCACATCGGAATGAGAAAAACCGTCATTTATCTTGAATTATATAACATTATTCCTCATTGACCTTATATTAAAATTTGTTTCCTTTGGCTTAATTATAAAAGTGTAACAGCTCTATAAACTATTTATTTCAAGATTTAATCAACAATCCTCCCAATATTTTACACATTCAACCAGGAACTTTTTTCTGTGTATATCATGTTGGAAGGTTTACAAGTGATCTTGACAGATTAATATTATATTACTATAGATCCATGCTGGTAATTCCTAATTCAGGACTTCAATTTTCATTTTCAAATGAGATCATCTTAGTTCCATCTATGGATATGATATGAAAACCAAGATATTTAATTTCTTGATGAGTGTACATGTACTAGGTTCTGCCAATTACCCATGTTATTTATACAATGACTACAAAACTAGACAGTTGTCTTCAAATGAAGACTCAAAGAAAATGGATATGATTCACGATTTTTAAAGAAATTAACAAAGAGAGAGGCTATGTTTTTATTCATGGTTTATACTAATGCAGCTTCTTTGGCTCAGACTTTCACTAATCGGACTTGGAATCAGCTTTTTGCTAGATATAAGCAGATTAAAAAGTAATTTGACCAATAGAGATCATGACATGCATATGACTTTTTATTAAAACACTGTTTATTCAATGCTGGCATTACGGGTCCTTAGGATTATAACCCATGCTATAGTTAGTATTATTTAATTTTAAAGTCATCAATGACATTGAAATTTATTTTACACAAAGCATTAAATGTACTGGTGGAAGGGTGATATGTGTTTTGTCTGTAAGCAAATCTGCAACTCAGTCTGTCAGTCTGATTGAATTAAAGATCTATTTTTTGTTTTGTATTTTAATACTTTCGATGGCCTACACTACATACAAATATAACCGGTTGTAGTAAGAGGTCATGTCAATGGTCATATAAATGGGTTTTGAACCTTAGATATGAGACATTTGATTAACCAATCAGCAAATGTCTTCCCACAGTTACATACACCACACACATATAAATGGGTTTTGAACCTTAGATATGAGACATTTGATTAACGAATCAGCAAATGTCTTCCCACAGTTACATACACCACACACAAGAAGTCACTATAAGACTGTTTCATTGGCTAATCCCTAACATCAACCAGAATGTGTGTTATATAACAACTCTTCCAGATCCTATTGTAGTAAGGACAAGTAAAAATGAAATGGGATCTGTTTTAATCAGATTGATCTGCAACTAGTACTAACTACCTTTTGCCACAGTCAGGACTGTAGAAAAAGCAGAACTAATTGAAATTAAGAAGTATTGCAAGGAATATGACTATAGAGGCATGCAGGACTATCAGCAATATATATCTAAGAAATTGATGACCATGCTGGTCACAGTATTGAACGATTGTTTAAACTAAACTAACTTGCTATGAATACTTTTATACTTTTGTTGTCATTTATAATAAATTAACAGTACTGATTTCAATAGAGGGTTGGAGAAAATGTTTTGAGTTCTTGACGGAAGAAAGCTGTGCAAAATTTAGGGGTCCTATTACTGTTCTTGGAGCTAGACAAAGGTATGATATTACTATATTGACCAGGAGAAGAACCTAGCACAATGACCGTCTCATTGTAATGTGACATCATATAAAAATTGTAGTTTGCCAATTGAGTCCAAATGTCCAAGGCTAAGGAACAAGGCGTTGTGCAAAGAGTACTGTCCCCAAGAAAAACAACAAGATAAGTTGAGCTTGGGAACCAGTTCCAGCTTAAAAGTAGTAATTTCATTAAAATAAGTCCCTTCTTCTGGCCGCAATCTCCATCCTTCATTTTTGGGATACTGATTTTGAATGGTGTCTACAAAGCACTGCAGTGCGAGACACCTGTCACATAGTTACCTTTGTTCCTTATCAAGTAAAGATGTCTTTAGAAATAAAAACTGATTTTGACAGGGAATACAGTTTGGGGTAACCCATTAAATAATTTTATTTTATATCTTTTTTAAATATCAAAATAATACATGTAGATGCCTATTATTTTTGCGTATACTGGAAAGCACTTACGTTGGCGATGTTAACAGCTCTTAGTCGATAGTTTTATCGCGTGATTATAGGCGAACAATATGAGCTGCGACTCTCTGTAAATATTGAAACAATAAGCTTCGTTATTCAGAAGAGTTCACTGACCTAGTTGTAATGTAAATATAGCTTTATGTAGTATGTTCAAAGCCTATATTTAAATGACCTTTTCAGGGTTCATTAAAACTTAAAGTTTTTGCTACATCGATTGGTTTAAGGTTTTTTCAAGGCTAAAACAAAAATGTTGGGAATTTTAATTACAATTCAGCAAAGACTTGTATTAGGATTCCCATCACATGATCTGACATACTGGTTCAAGTTTTCATTAGCAAACCTGTGCACCTGATCGGGCATAATTTTGACCAAATTTAGAATATAAGTGATAAAACCCCACACAACTGGGCAAGATGTACAGTCCATACAATCTAAGGCTATGTGAGAAATAAATACCAGTTGCTACTGAAAAAATCTCCTGAGAAATCTTCAGATTATAGACAATGCCTTCATGTGCACTACAGTTAGGTTTAACAACATCTTGAAGATATTTGTGTTCATTTGACCTAATCTGACCTCTACCTTTCCAATGAAAAAATACTTATATTGGGCTTGGAACAGAATGATTTTAACTACTAATCACATTGCAAGAATTAAAGAAAAAAGAATTAAAACCTTCTAATGAAATTTAATCCATTTAAAGAAATTTCTCCCCCCAAAATTAATTCTTAAACATACCCTAAAACATAATACTGGTTCAGTAATACTTTAAATATAAAATAAGATGTGCATCAATATTTGGTTTTAAATATGTCATTTTTTAAAAGTGAATTGTCTTTAATAATCTCCTAACCCCATACATTGTGTGGGTACATGTATTTAACCACCTTGTCAATAAGAGGGTTTCAAGTGATGAAACCTGACTGAACTATACATGTGTTAGGCGTTTCAATTAAAATATATCTGTGCATCTTGGTCTTGTGTGAAAGCTTTTTTTTACTTTGGAAGGTGAATCCAATTCATCAAAACCTTAAATACAGTACATGCAAATATCACAAAGAAAATTGCTTTGCTCTTTTAATAAATGTATTTTGCAAATGTTCTTTTAATTTATTCCCATTTTAGTTTGTAATAAACCAGATTTTTTGTGATAACATTAGATAGGTAAATGAAATGGGTTTTAATATCCTACTGTTCTGAGCTGACTGGGCTGATGAGGACTGGTATACGCAAGGGTTTAAACTGTCAAGGGTTCTTTTATGTGCATGCCAATATGTACACAGGACCTTGGTTTTTCGTTTCATTCGACTATAGGCCTACTGAAGGCATGTTGAATCAACCCCACCTTTCAAACATAGCACCACCATAATTTAAATGTGGCACATTAGGGAATTTTTATCAGTTTTTTCAAGCTGAATCTGGCTTTCAATATGTTTTAACACCCGATATCAAGCGAATGACATACAAATTTGTTTTTTGATAAGTAACAGAATATCTTTGCTCTAGTGTAGCATCTTGTAACCATATTTACATAATAATAGAAATAACATTAGGTCTTTTTTGTAATATTTCCTTGGCACAGAATATATTAAGAATCATTATGTTAAAGAGCCAAACTTCTGCATTTTTTAGGATATTGTCAACTTATTTGGTTTTATTGGGAATATATCTTTTAAAATTCTAAATGAATATGCCTTTATAATGATCTTGATCTGTCATATGTCAGACAGAATGCTGTGTGGTATTCTTAAAAAATGTAGACAGTCAGTTTTTGTCTTCTTTATTTACAAAGTTGAGTCACATTAGAATTAAATAGATTTCTATTGTAGTTCTTATCATATTATATAATAGGATAATATCCACATCACTGCATAAAATCAATGTGAGACAGCTGGTTAGATCTGTATACTGACTCATTGGACACAGCGCTCACGCTGTCGATCGCCATTTCCGCCAATTGCGATAAAAATATAATCTTGGCGATAAAATATTCAATCTGGCGAATTTTTTGGCGATAACTTTTTTCTACATGGCGATTCTTTTTTACCTTTGGCAATAATTTTTTCTAGTCATAACGACAAAGCGTTGATTTCCACAAGGTATAGACAAGTTACAGTCCATTGCTTTCAGTTGAATGACATTGAGTCAATTAACAATTAATTAGGTATTAATAGATCTATCTTTTGTCTCTTGATCAATCTCGGATTAGTGTTGATAAGTATATAGGGTAAGAGTAGTAATAAACTAATTAAGAGACAAAAGATTTAATTATTTGTTTTCAATACGAATCGGTGGCTTTTTTTATGGTTTGTATATATTCAAAATGGCGGACACAGTGTCAGTGAACAATCCTCAGTCGCTTCGTTTGGGATTTTTGAAATTATGACCAGTATGTGAATTTGTTAAAATTAGATACCCTTACCTTGTCCGAAGAAGTGATGGCATTTCACATTTACGTTCAATTATCTGATTTATGTGATGTATCTATTAATGCCATTTGTAAATATGCCTTTAACCTAAGAAGACATATTTCCAAAACTGTTTGTGATATTAGTAAGCGTTTGCTCACAATTCCTGTTACAACTGCAGAATGTGAAAGAGGATTTAGTAGACACATTATATATATATAAAAACAAATACCGCAATTCATTGAAAACCTGGCGGAAGAAATATATGGCTAAAAAAACAAAATTAAAATTGGCGGAAAAAAATGGAACCCAGAGTGAGCACTGAATGGACATGTATTAAAGGCAGAGGGCAAGGAATACCGTAGTCTCTAGTCAATCTAAAGTCTGGTGTACACAATGATGTGTATGTAAATGCAACCTCGACAGTGTTGGAAGTTGCAAAAAGAGTCGGTCCATTTGCAGCTTGCCGGGCAAAATTTGACTCAGTGGCACTCAGTGCACACAACATGGCATTTTCTATATTCAATAGACTGGTTAATAGTAGGATGTTAAAACCCATTTCCTTTCATTTAATGTTTTATGCATCAAAATAAAATAGAAATGTATATTTTGTGTAATATGTAAATTTTCTCTCCTATTATTAACACAACTTTTCTGGGAATAATGTCACAGGATATATGACGTCATATATTTAGTAATTCATTTATTACCTATTCTGACACTTTATTTTGACCTAATTCGAAGAGGTTTTGACAACATATATATTTAGTAACTCATTGATCGATTATTCAAAAAATTTTATCGACCTAAATCAAAGCAAATTAGCTTCCTTAACTTCACACAATCGTGATAAATGGGCACAGAATAGCAATGCATTACATACTTTGGATATAAATATAAACCTGTAACAAAAAGTATTTAAATTTTTTATAATTGTACTGAAATAAAACTAAAATAACTGTAAGTATTTGTGGAATACTCCTAGTAAATCGATTAAATTTGACATTAATATGATACAACTGATTAACATAAGATTAATGATGCTATTTCTGTGTGGTAAACAGCTTATATAGTATATTATTTAGCTATATTAGAAATATATAGGCTGCAGTTTTATATAAACGGATCTATAAAAGTGATAGTTAGAAAGATCAAAGCTTATAAAATCATACATAGACATCTATAATTACCTACAGTCAGGGCTCACACTGTCGGTCACCAAAGTCGCAATTTGCGATAAAAATATGAAATTGGCGATTAAATTTTCTTGTTGGCGATAACTTTGGCGATAATGTTTTGGGGTACTGGCAATTCCTTTTTATACTTGGCGAAAAAAAATCCTTAAAATTCTAATCGTATTTATACTTGATTAACCATAGCGGCATACTATAAATCAATCAACTTGCTTATAATCCCGAACGTGTCACAAGTACTACTAAACAATTGTCTGGGATTAATTGTTTCAACTGATTGATTATTACCGATGATAAAGCCAATGTCTACTAAGCAGTAGGCATTAGCGGTGACTATTGATATTGCATGGACCACCACTGATCAAGTAAAAAGAAATGAAAAAACCCCAACAATTACCCCGGGATTATCTGTTAATTAATCTTTTGATTTATTAAACGACTAACCTGATCATTTGTTTCACGCGTAACGACACATTATTTGATACGGACTGAATAAAAAAAAAGTACCGAGTTTTGTCACAATCATCTAGTATCTCTTTTCCATTGCCACTTTGTTGTTAAACAGACGTTTAAGCGCCTCCTGTAATATTGCATACAGAGTTGCACCCCCTGCAAATCGGTAATGCAATCATCGATGGGTTATTGTTCATTCGCTTTTTGATTAAAAAAAATTAATTCATTGATTTTCTTTACGAAAATGGATAAATATTATCAAATGCGTCACAATGGGAGACAGTAGTATCGAAGGTTGGTACAAAATGACAAGTTTACAGAAGTTATGTCCGAGATTTGAGTAAAGAATTTTTGTTCAACAGCAAGATTCAGCGACTGACAAATTTACTGATGCAGTATTGTTGTTCACTTCCAATATTTCCAAGGGTAATATTTAATTAATGTCAGCACAAAAAGCACCAAGTTTTTGTAAAGAGGCATCTCCCGTTAAGCGGTCAGTCGTGAAAATTCCCTTGGGTGGCTGCTTAATGCAGATTCTACTCTATATTGCTGTTTAGGAATGTACAAGAAATAAAATTGTTTTATATTATTAAAATATGTGTTTTATCATATATTTTTGGCGGATAAAATTTTCAAGTTGGCGGAAAAAAAATATCATCATTGTTTTACATAAAATTAGAATCCATTTTGGCGGAAAAAAATTGAAAGCCAGTGTGAGCCCTGCCTACAGTACTTGAAGTAGTTAAGTCTGTAACTCAATATCATCCAAAATCTTCGACATTGAACACACAATTTTTTTTGCAATTTAAATCAGTATTTGTGTTGTGATCTTACCTAGAAAAGATGGGCTTTTACCATTGGTACACGAATCGTGTACC
Organism: Patella pellucida; assembly: GCA_917208275.1. Lineage (NCBI taxonomy): Eukaryota > Metazoa > Mollusca > Gastropoda > Patellidae > Patella > Patella pellucida. Next base: position 37,226,189 of record OU795037.1, on the reverse strand, counting down.
ATAATGCATTTTAGCGCAATTTGTAACAAGGTGCTCAAAGAATGAGGCTAGACATATTCCACAACTCATGTCAAACGATGATGCCATATTCTTGTTTGGAGAGCATGCACAATATATAACATCGATGTTGACTGGATCAACCAGACGCTAGAAACTGACTTTCGGTTGAGACTGCTGCCGTATTTCCCCGAACATAACTGACGACAATTCCCAGTTAAACGGAAACGATTGAATTGTCAGAACTGTTTCCTAATCGCTTAAAATTTAATTATAAGCTTTAGTCTCATAGAGAATTGATTCTAACAAACCATATACCGGTATGAATAAAGCAATGGACTCAGGGGCGGATTGGCCCATTGGGCGATCGCCCGACGGGCCGGTCGGATATGAAATAAAAAGGGCCGGTCGGACAAAAAATGATTTTTATTTGTTGTCCAATTCTTCTAAAAAAAAAACTTTTTCTGCTGAACATGATATGGGGAGGGGAGGGATATTGGACCGGCCATGGAGCGATGATGATCATGTTGTATTTGGCCCGTGGCTTTAACGGCCGCCAAGTCATAACTGGAGTCTGGAATGGGCTGGTACAATAGACTTTCTGGGCCGGGTGTGCTGGATGTTGGCCGGAATTCGGAATCATGCAATGGGGATTCAGAATTTCATCCGAAAATGTCATCGGATTCACCCATCACTGTCGCTCGCAAATTTACTAATTATTAAGTCACCTGCACCCTGTTTGTGGGATACGCCAGAAACGTCGGCCGGTGGTTCGTAACTCAAATAAAATTCAACATCAGCAAAATTTGATCATAGCTATAGTCTGCTGCTATAGTCTGCTGGCTGAATATGAGTGCGAGAAGCTTTCCTGGAGTTTCCTGAGGCTGGTGTTAAACATTCTTGGACATTTTTTTTTAACTCGTTACTTTCAGAGATAAAATTACAGAATCTGGATGTCGAGAATAGTCTCAAAAATGAATTGTGTCCCGTACGCCTATACTGCATGTCCGCAACTAATCCTTCAACATAGACGTACGAGCAAGGGGGGGGGGAGCAAGCCGCTGACTTATCGGGCAGACGGCTACAGCTAAATAAATAATTATTTCATCTACCTGGCAAAATAAAGTGCCTGAAATCTAATAAAACATGAATTTTACGGGCTTGAATAGCAGTGAAACGCGTTTGCGACCGTCAAATATGCCAAAATTTTCTTGCGGGGTCAATAAAAGGTCAGCTCCACTTCTTCGCCTCTCGAAGAAAACCGGTGCCGCTGTCTGTAAACCTGAAATTTTTTCTGGCATTTCTAGTTTTGCTTCCCTAACCGCATCGAGCGCTAATAAAACACTTATTTCCCATTTTTATTTGAGGGGGGTGGATGGCTGAATGGTAAGAGTGCGCGCGCTGTATCATAAAGTCTGTCATCGAGTCAACTGCGTGGTTTCGAATCCCCGGTTGTACGTGGCAAGGAGTAGGGTCGCCTGTCCAACCTCGTTGGTTTTCTCCGGGTCCTACGGTTTCCTCTCACTGCTTAAACCCCTACGCGTAAGCGAATTATTGAAAAAAATAAACCATATGTTAGTCCCGAAATGACCAGGTTTGTGTTGTGGACGTTAATTCCCATTCCCCCCCCCTTTTTTTTTTAATTGAATACCGCGAATTTTACTGAGCATCGATTATTAGTTTTGAATGAAGCTGATTGGATGGTTGGAATTTAGAGTGGTGGACAGTCCATTTGCTGATTACACTATTTTGCCTTTACGAATTTAAAAAAAAATAATTTTGCTTATGGTTTGGACTGTTCATACTTGGTTTTATCTTATTTCGGCTACAAAACCATTGGATACTTTTAGGGTTGCCTACACGGGCGTTTGCGGTGGTTAAATTTTCAAAATTTTCGGGCATTTCGGGTTCTGCCATCCAGCGAAATAACGTTATCTCAGTCCCCGTCCCCCATTAATCAGATATGCCACCAAATCGCATATTTGGGGATATTAATCTCATCTCTCTCTTTCATTTGTTTCATCTACCAATCTCATTCTTATCATATTATTGCTTATTTATGTCTAATTGTTTCAGTACATAAGTCTTAATCTGCTTAGCATGTAGAATGTTTAGCTACAAATAAGTGATTAAAGTCTTAATCTGCCAGATGGGTAATAGTCATTTTCTTTTTTTTAAATATATAAATTCAATATAAAACCAAAAAGTATCAGTTCTAAAACGTGATCATACGGTGTCTATCATGTTATACATTTAGCACCTCAGTTCAGATGAAACTGCCGAAAATGTAACATACACAATATCTACACAAGAGACAGTAATAGAATGAAAGTTTGGGAACTGAATTATCTCAATATCCCAAAATAAGTGGTAATAACAAGAATGCATTAATTAAGGGTGACAAGGCATGCACAAACTGAATATGATACTATTTCGACTTATGAGCATAGCTGAAACATTAATTACATCATTATTAATATTTTGGACTGACAGATGAACACACGGACAATATATAATTAAAAAGATGTAAGTAAATGAAAACCCAGATAATAATTGTGACTATTGTTAAAGAGACCATGGAAAAGCATTCCCTTTTTTGTGTCTGTGGTCTAAGGGGAGGCAACTCTTGTATATAAAATTTTACTGATTTTTAAGGGCATGGTTATTGCTTTAATTTTATGTGTGAATTAGTTTTGTCAGATGATTCATAATTTTATGAATACAAATAAAATGCTGTGTACATGGTAACGTTTTATGGATGTTGGGAAAATAAGGTTAAAATTAAAGTTGAATTCTGGTATGTGCTGGAATCTGACATCTTAATTTGTACAGTGCTTTAAAGGGTCAATTTGTGTTTTAAAGTCTTTGTGTATAAGCAAGATTGATTTGTTTCTGTGTTTTGCAAGAAATAGACTTGATTGAACAGACTTCAAGATTTAACAGACTTTTCTCTGACTCAGAGTCAGATATAACAAAAGTTCATTCTAATAGTGCAGGAGGAAGTATAACTTTAAATCATCTTTCCTCCAACTTCCTATATTTATTTTCTATTTACAGGTTTGTAACGGATGTCATCAGGCAAACTTCCCAGTTGTCCTGACAATAATATGGGCTGGTAAAACAATCATTCAAAATCTAAATTACGGGGAGAGTAAATTACAGAAAGTATTCAAGCCAAAATCATTTACCATCATTATTGAACTTTTAATGTATATTAATTAAAGAAATTCTTAAAGTTATAATTCCATTAATTGAAAAATTCTTGAATATTGCCCATAACATTGCTTAGTGTAACAAACATTGTTCTGGTAATCAACCAATAAGAATCAGAATTATCCATTGTTGCATTTGAGAAATATGGAGGTCTGAGAGGATATTTGACATGGTTGTGTTTTTATCAATTAAAAACACTATCGCTGCATTAAAAGGCCTAGTGGTCATTGTCTAAATACTGTCTTGAAAGTACACTGGGAAATAATACAGTTGTGTTTCAATTACTGGTAGTGACTTAATCACTCAAATCACTCAATATATTAAATATTTAACATAAAACTATAAAATATCACTTACTGTTAACTGATTGAACAACTCCTTTATATTTGACATAATCATCTGTAGGAAAATAACCATGGGCACCTGTAGTTTTATTTGTACCCTTTAACCAGCTTTGGGGATCTTCATAGGAACCTTTCAATTCGGCAGTCACCGGATTTATGTGGAGGCAATCTCCAGGTCTGATAGCAATAAACTCGGCGCCATGACTGTGATCATTGGGATTGTATTTATGCACAGCCTCATATTCTACTATTATGTTGTTGGCCATTTCTGATTACAAAGGAAATCAACTGAAATATACAGTCAATGTTAAGCTATATGAATGTTTCGAAAGCTATTTCATATACTAATACAAAATATGTACACATTATCGCGGATAAATGACGATGTTTTTAGATTACTCTATTAGTAAATGCAGGAGGACTGCACTACACGCAAAACAAAAAATCTACAATAATTATCTCTCAATGGATGTGCATTAAAGCCTCTGCTTGTCATTTACACTTTGGGGACAACATCTTATTTTCTCACCTTAATCCAACTTAAAAAAAGGATAGGTTGTCAGACAACTAAATATATGCCCACAGCAGCTAAATCATTCAAGCGGTCAACAAGGGTTGTAAAACATATTTATTTTTTTGCAGGTAATTTTGGGGCATTTACAACACAATTTCATACAGATCAGATCATAATTTCTGTTTGTGGGTTCACAAGGTTCTACAAACATAAACAAAGACATAAATAATGCAAACAAGCATTAGTTCATTTACATGAGGGTGCAATAAAAAAAAACACCCAAGCATATTGTAAAAACACTATTTACATCTAAGGAAAATGACAATGGACTAGGGATAAATAAGGGGAGATAACTCTTCCCTTTACCTATTTTACCTCCCCTTAGACCACAGAGTGAATTGTATTCTCAACCAATAAAAGCACATTATTTAACTAAATACATGTACAATTAAATAAAGCCATTTCTAATATTTCTGTCCTAAAAGAAGTCTGTAGGGAAAAATTTTATTGATCACACTGCTCACAAAATATTAAATGTACATGTATATTATATCATTTAACTTTTTAATTTGAATGTATATCTAAAGGATTTATTGTTGTCTCAAATGCTGTACAAGTCTAAAGTTTGTTATACATGTCCCATACGACAATCTTATCCTTATGTCGATTTATACTTTGAAACCGAATACATCTGAAATATAAAGAAAAAGTAAACTAATACAATTTTTATGCTTATCAATGAAAATACTGTAATAGGTCATTTTTAACATGTATCATTAACTCTTGAATTACCCAGGCTTTTCGTTTAAGTTTTTCAATGCTGAAATGTAAAAATCTTTTATATGTTTTTGTCTTCATATAATCTTTAAAACATTTATAGACAATACTTACTGGTCCTCCTTTGATCTTTAACACTTGCCGAAGTCAATAATACCTCTTAACTGAGAGGTAGATATTGAAACACTGTCTTACACCTGGACGTTGCTAGATTAATTATATCTACGTTATCTACAAACAGACACGTGAACAGTAGCATCCAATCAGAGGTTGTGACACAGCAACCTCCACAGAAACACTGACATTGACCGAAGCTTGTTACAATGGCATTTAGTAATTGAACTGGAGTATACAGGTCACAATTCTACGGAATACAATTATTGCTTATAACTGAGCGATGTTTCGACTAGGCTTCTCTAGTCATAAGCAGTAATTGTATTCTATAGAATTGTTAACTGTATACTCGATTGTCACAGGTAGATAGATAGATGGATGGATGTTTAAACTGGTTTGATGGCAGTATATGACCAGATCAAAATCTAACCACACTATCAGGCCCGAAGCCAGAAACCAAAATTTAGCCGACATAGGGGGGCGAGGAAGATAAATTTCCGACAACAAAAAATCAATGAACGATGGTCATCGCCGACTGCCGTAAGCAGGAGGAGGGGAGGGCACGAAAATTAGAAGCTGTGAGAGTGAATTTAGGCCTCTATGACATGCAGGTGGCGAATGTGTCGGAAAATTTCCAGCCAGCCGACATTGACTATCTTTCAGTCGAATTTGATCCATATGTCATACTAAAACTCTCTCCCGGCGAAAATGCGAGCATAGCTAACCAGCGATTTTTTCCCGACGCAGACAGAAAAATTCCGACAGGAACGGCCATGGGGGGGGGGGGGGGCGGCCTCTGCCTGCACACTATTAGTACGGTATTGTGTAGTTATCAGCGTGTATTCAAAAGTACAATATAACACAAACCTTCCAGATAGTAAGTATGTCAGTAGGGTCCCTTTCTAAGAATTTATTAACTTTTCATTAATTTTTCTGTAGAATACTGCCTTTGCCTCTGGCTCTAAATCTGTAATTAAAAGAAACAATGTCAGGTTTTAACATAATATTTAATTGATGCCATTCAACTATTCATATTTGCCTGCATACAAGGTTGAAATCAAAAACTCAGACATCTTAGTTCTATTTGATCTTAGAAATTGTATCCAAGTGCTTGCTTGTTGCACATGGTCAAAGACTAAATCTCAGACTAAGAAAACTCAGACTAGATAACTCACATCCTTGGTATCCCCACTCCCAGTCGTCCCATTCCGTTAATTCATAGGGTTGCCACAATTTCAAATTATCTGCCCTGGCATGATTATAGCTTAAGTCCAAGAACAAATCAATAAAAACAGTTTTTATAAGGGTAGATAACCATATTCATGTCCATTTACTGAATGAAATGAACTGAAATGAAATGGATTTTTACCAACGTCCTACTGTTCTGCTCCGAACTGGGCTAATGAAGATGGGCATACGCCATACAGTGTGCTATGAGGGAAATTTTGGCAGGACAGCGGCACTACAGCCTATTCCTATATCCAACGCCGGATTAACCATGGTGGGGGCCCTGGGGCCTGGAACATGTGGGGGGCCCCTGATCAGCGACCGCGAGTGCCGAAGGCGCGAAGCCCCGCAAGGGGGGTCCGGGGCAGGGCCGTTTATAGGATTGTAAAAGTGGGGGTGCAACAGAGTGTCGGGGACGCCAATAAAATGCCCGAGTTACTGAGTGCGGAGCGGTGCTTGTGTGTATGGGAGGTGGGGGTCTGGGAGCTACTCCCCCCGAAAATTTTGAAAATTAGACTGTCATAAACGCGTTTTCCACCCATGTAGAGCTGCAATTAACGTCGCTCCCGTGTGTCAATTTCGGCAGCGCTGTTTCTCATTTTGATGTTAAGCACACCAATATGAGAAACTCCTTATCCTCTAAAATAGAATTAGTCAGAAACACCATAAGGCGACGTGGATAGGGCAACCAGAACGAGAATCTTTGATCATGTTTTTTGGTGGCGGCGCCCCAAAGACAAACAAGGTCCTGTCAAATGTGAATAAGGGCGACCAAAATGAACCCTTTAATGTCATGTGGTGGGTCAGGCGTCGACCTATAAAAAGGTGCTAGGAGAGGCCCTTCGTCTATGGGGGCGACACCCTTGTCTTAGTTCCTCCCTCGGAAATTTTTGAAAAATAACGATGCAGGAATCACGTTTTTTTGCTATTTGGGTGATATCTGAGTGGCAATTTTGTATTTTATATGGCGGCAGATTTGTTTTTGCTCCTGGTGTCCGCACCTTGGGTCTGGGCTGTGGTGGCGCCAGATAGCCTCCACATAAGAGATATAAGAAAGTTTGGAACAGGTGTAGGCGCCATTAAAACCGACCGACTCATCAGTGCCTTAGAAGCATCACTGTGTGATCATAATCAAGTGTATTATTTTATAATTGAAAAGTTGTCATTTTTTTTGGAGGGGGCGCCTTAATTTTCTGGAAATTTTCAGAAATTGGAGGCCGGAAACATAATTTCATGGCATTTCAGGCACTTGTGTGGAGCCATTTAGAAGTACCTCTCCCAGAAAAAAAAAAATTCTGCCACAAAATTAGCGCTTCCTGGTGTTATTTCAGTGGACCAATCCATGCGAGTGCTAGTATGAAATGATGGCATTTCTAGAGGAGGGGGTTGGATGCAATTGAGATTTTTTGTGGGGGGCCCCCTAATGTGGGGGGCCCTGGGGCCTGTGCCCCATGGTTAATCCGGCCCTGTCGATATCGAATTCTAACTAGGCAGCTGTCCTTGTCAAAATGGTGACCATCAGCTGACTGTTTATGAGAAATATCTTTGATGCAGACACACAAAACTTTGCACATATTTTCTTATTGATGTATTTGATACCGTACATTAAAACAACAAAAGTTTTATAAAGGGCTATATTTTAGTAAGAATAAGGTGAACAAATTTGAGTAAATTCTCAACTTAAGTCTGAGAATGCTTTGTGAACTCGGGGCCTGAAAATTCCTGTGTCTGTAAGGTAAGTTAAATATCGTAAAATTGATGTTGTATTTTCAAGTTTTAACATGGTTGCACTTCTGGTTCAATCGACAAACTTCATATTTAGTGACTAGCTAGTAAAGATATAAAATATCAACTATACTATCAAGGCAAACTGACCTATGTTTTGTCAATTTTTTAAAATCATTTTGTTTCATCAAGATCCCATGGTTAGATTCTTAGAAATCTGATTTGCCGAAAAACACACAAAAACAATAATAGTACAGTAATCTTAACCAATAATATTCAGTTACATTTGTCAGATTACATGTCTGTCTTTTGGTCCCGTGTCATTTCGGACTCCAAAAAATACCCAGTCCATTTGTCTGGGATTATCAAAATTATGACGGTTGTTTGAAATATATCGTACTGAAGTTAGCGGTATGTGAATTTGTCCGAAGAAGTGATGGCATTTCACAATTATGTTCAATTATCTGATTTATGTGATGTATCTATTACTGCCATTTGTAAATTTGCCTTAACCAAAGACGACATATTTCCAAAACTGTTTGTGATATTAGTAAGCATTTGCTCACAATTCCTTAACCAAAGAAGACATATTTCCAAAACTGTTTGTGATATTAGTAAGCATTTGCTCACAAGTGCAAAGTGTGAAAGAGGATTTAGTAGACACATTATATATATAAAAAACAAATACCGCAATTCATTAAAAACCAATACGCTCTGTAATTTAATGGTACTCAGCAGTATTGGAAAGGTGGTTTCCCCGGATTTTGAAAAATCTTTCAAAAAATGTGCTTCTGCAAAGCAGAGAAGGATATTGTAATTTTTAATAGACTATGTACAGTATATATCTAAATAAAAATTACTGAAATTTTTTAACCTTTTTTGGTGGAAGAAATATATGGCTAAAAAACTAAAACTAAAAATTTGCGGAAAAAAAATGGAACCCAGAGTGAGCACTGGATATTCTACTTCTGAATTTATTAACAAGCTACGTTTCGATACACATACAGATATCTTTTTCAAGCAAATACGATATCTTGAAAACGATATCTGTATGTAGTAGTTATTAGCACCCTTTCCGAGGTGTATCGGTGAATATCAGGACAGTTTTGGTCGGGGGTTCAGCCGAGGCGGTCCCCGACCAAAACTGTCCTGATATTCACCGATACACCGAGGAAAGGTGCTAATAACTGACTTACATCACATTTCTATCGAGTATTGTGAAGGAAAATGTGAAAATAGTATTTATTATCGAGTCGTTTCAACCGAAACGTGTCAAATGCTCTTTCATTTATCCCTTTTGGAGCCTCAAGTTACATTTCATGGTAGAATGATTGCGCAGTGGAGAGACGACCTGAATAGTATTTACACGTGCGTATTGGTATACCGCTGGGAGTAAAACTATCACGTGTTTGTTTAGACCACATCGTCAAAACAACTTGTCTATGGCGAAGAGGACTGCGATATTAATAATATTATTATTAAATGTAGTGTAAAGGAAATGCGAAACGTAGGTCATTCCTGGTGAAAGTATGCATCAGCGAATTATTTGTAATAAAGTGTATGTCTTTCTAGGCGTTTCTTTTTCATCCTGCTTATTTTTAATGCCCGTGAAGTGTCCAGCAAGAGAACTGCGCCTTCTATCCTCACAATTGATATAATTATTTAGTATTCTAATTTATATGTTTTGCATATTAATATAAATCAAACCAAATTGTGGAATAGATGCCAATTGATATGTATAATAATTGATTTTTGTAATATGTTTTTATTTTAATTTAATTTTATTGTATATATTTTTGAACTGCCAGTTTGTTCCACCCGGTTTGTGTTGTTACAGTGATTTTGACTACTTGTTTGGTGTGATTTTTCCGGCTGCTTTGAAAAGAGCTATCGTTATCATTGCGATCTGGGCCGGACTAAACGTCCGCTACTTATTGCTTGAATGGTATCTTAAACGGTGTAGAAGTGTTCGTTTGTCGGGAATGAACAGTACTCTTTTTAAAAAGTGTACTGTTCATTTCTGATACACGGATACTTTTAAGCCTGTATTGGAAATAAACAGGCCACTTTTATCAAAGGTTGCCACTGGCAACGAGGTATAAGTGGGATGTAAGTGTATCGAAACGTAGCTTGTTAATAAATTCAGAAGTAGTATATCCATATAGGTGTGTTTATTTAAAAAATTATCAACAGTATTACTGTTAATCAACTTCTATACTCGTCGATGAAACAAAACAATGGAGAACTAGCATCGCGGTCTCAATAAACGCTGATCAATTAAATAAAACGAAAGAGAAACAGCTGTTACTAAATTCTAACAGTCGTTTAATTATTCATCATAGTCCGAAATGTCACCAGATTGAGTTCGAAAAGTCGTCAAGTAAGTCCGAAAGTCGTCCCACCGAGTCCGAAACAATGGGGGACAGAAATGTTGTGCTACCATTTGCCACACGACCGTTTAGCAGTAAAAAGTTGCTTAGTAAAATAGCTCAATATTTCATTTGTTTATCAAGAAAAAAATAAATACTACTAATTAAAAACCATTGATAAAATTGAAGTTGAGATGTTACTCAATGTATATGAATCAAGAAAATCTGTCAAATATCAAGCCTTTTGTTCTGCACCTTGTGTTGAAATATCTTATTGACACATGTTCCGTACATAACAAAATGGAAATACTAGTTTAATTAAATTAATCAATTCTTAAAAAAAAATAACTTTTACTTCAAATCTTCTAAATTTAGTACTAGTATATTTGGAAAATACCATTGTCATCAATCAAATGTTACTTATGTAAAAAAACAAACTCAATCAGAAATTGTAACGTACCTAACGTTACATTTATCAATTGAGCCTAGAGGGGGTGTTTGGAACTTATTGTATCCCAGGAGCCCTTTTAATTCAAAGACTAATTGTGGAAGTGTACATGTAGATCAAAAGCCCAAGCAGAGAGATTTTCCTCACTAAAATGGCTAAATAATTGTTAGTGAAGATTGAAGAACCACAGATGCCAACAACAATGTTTCAATGTGCTTTATATAATATCCTAATATTAAAAACAATAGAAATATACCTCGATCAATGGTAGAAGTATGATGTCATCAGAAATATCTACATTTGGAAAAATAATCTTTTTGTTTAAAGAAATTAAAACAGGACACAAAAACAAAAAATGAATGAAGAAGAACTGAAATCATTACCAGAAAAAACTGCTGAAAGTGTTCGCCTTTATAGGAAACGAATGAATGAATGAATGAAATGGGGTTTAACGTCCTACTGTTATGCACTTAACCTGAGCTAATTGAAGACGGGCATACGCCATACAATGTGCTATGAGGGAAATTTTGCCCGGGCAGCGGCGCTACGGCCTACTCTTATATCGAATTCCAACTGCCAAGGGATTTTTTACGTGCACTCCAATGTGTACACAGGACCTCGGTTTTTCATCCCATCCGAACGACTAGGCAGCTGTCCTTGTCCAGCCCTCCTTCTGTATCACTGACAAGGGGAAATCACGTCGGAAGGTCGAGATAAACTTTCTCGGCCAATGCAGGGATCGAACACCCGACCTCCAGGCTAGCGAACCAGCGCCTTATCCACTTAGCCACCGTGATCCCCTATAGGAAAAAAAAGGCTGAAACAAAACAAAATCAGGTGCTACTCCCCTCACTGTTAAATTGTCCTCTTCCAGACCTCAATCACTTGGAAGAGCTAAGAGCTGTATCTAAATGTGGTCTGGGTTTGCTATATTCCCCAAATAAAATAAGAGAGAGAGAGAGAGATGGGGTGTAAACCTCCACTTGACACAAACTAGGTCATTTTGCTACTAACATATGGTTCAATTTTATTTCAATAATTCACTTGCACATAGGGGTCCTTGATCCATAGCTCAGTGGGAGGAAACCGGAGAAAACCCACAAGGTTCCAAATAACAGAAAGACTGTGTTATGGGTCTGGCAAAAGAATATGGCATAGCACTTCAAACAGAAATGAGTGATGAATTAGAGTATAACTATCATGGATTTTCAAATGAACTTCTGAAAACTGTGAATGGCAGTTGATAAGATGGGAGCTAAATCCCTAATATTTGGGACATAGAAATTGGCACAAATGGGTGGCAACGCATATAATAATATAATACGAATGTATAAAACTGATTTACATTCAATTGTTTCTGCTTTTAACTGTAATTTCTAACAGTTATGTTTGTCAAAATACGCCACAAGTCTCAATCGAATTGCAATCTCAAGGAATCCTGGCGTATTCAACACCAGGCTAATTCAACACCAGAAAAATCGGCGTATTCAAGACCAGTACATGTATATGGTGTTATTTTGTATTTTAAACTTCAAATCAATTCCGATGTCCTTGAGTACGTCAAGAACCAATGGATATCAAACCGAATGTTTAGTGCGAAGAGATGGTCCGTGTTTATGCGCCCCGTTCGCTGAATAAAGACGTTGAGGGTTGGCATAACCGAATCAACTTTCGACTGAAGACTCGGGGACCGGTTCCATTTTATTTATTACTTGTTTTATATTATGTAAATATTGTCTTCGAATATGAAATATTTATTATGACTATTTAAGATATATAATAAATATCTTGTTAATCCTGCTTTTGTCTTATAATATACTGGTCTTGAATACGCCAATTTTACTGGTGTTGAATTAGCCTGGTGTTGAATACGCCTGATACCATCTCAAGCGTCTCGCGTCTGTTTATTCAAGGCTTCACCGATAGGAACTATTGCACATGCTCTCCAGAAAAGAATGTTGTCACCGTTTGACATAATTTGTGGAATATGTCTAGCCTCGTTCTTTGAGTACCTTTTTGCAACAATTCGTCAATAGGCGCTGAAACACATAATTTATGGTACCACCGTACACGATTCGAGTGCCAACGGTTAAAATGTTTATTTTGTCTCAAATATTGAATATTAGAAGCCCATCTTTTTCAGGTAAGATAACAACATCCATGTTGATTTAATTGACAAATAATTCATGTTTTCAATGACGAAGACTGTGAATGGTATTTTTAGTTAGAGACTTAGGCTCAGTTGAGTTAGCTACAAATTAAAGTTTCTACAGACTACAGTCAGATCTACGTTATCACCTTGCACACATTAGAAATCCTTTTTGCACAATGAGAAAATATTTTGTAAACTTAAACAGAATATTGAACTATCACCTCACAACCTATTGTTATGATATGTATAATTACCTTCTTATAAATGGTTTACAAGCTAAAAATAATACAGGAAGCAAATTTTATATACTGAATCCCGCCATCTTTAATTTTCGCTCGCATAGAGTTACTTCCCCTTATGCTACCTATCTTCAAAATTACGTTTTTCCCTGTAAATTACAGTGTAATCTTATTATCTCCTCAACATCATTATTCTGTATAGAGTTGCAATATTTATTAATAAATCTACAATAGCTGAAACTAGTTTCGAGAAATCAAAAACAAATGAGCCAGAGCAAATTCAATGCAAACGTGCTATATCGTAGTCTTGAATATCCGGCGGATATCTTTTGTCTCGAGAAATTAGGCGTGGCACTGGAACAGGTCAAACTCCAAAAGGTATTACGGCGCAATTTACGAACAAGTTCACACCGATCCCACGCAGAAGTAATGAATGAAGGTTCTTGTATGTTTCACTCCTCTCTTCTAAGACTGCCATAATGATGAAGCAGAGAGGCTAAGAATTAAGAAGTTTTCAAATATAATATCTTACAGGGACAATAGGGCCTAACACTCTTGCTGGCTTGACAGGTTCAGAAAAAAAATAGCCTTATTGAAGTTATTCTAACTACAAGATGTTTAAGTGTCCTACCTGTTGTTTAAATTATCCATTACAACCTATCTTACTTGTCCAGAGGGTTCGAAAATATGTTGAAATCCAAGTTGCATTTGAAAGTGCTTAGCCTACGTAAGGCTTTTCAAACCATGTTACGGCATGTAGTTGAATTTTTCCAATTTTTAAAATTAGGTGTGTTAAGATGAAATTTGTATCATTTTTTAATTGAAATATTGTAAAATTGTACAAATTGTTGACCAGAATAAAGATTGGAACATATTATTCAGTTACAACAAAAGTGGTATCGGGGCTTTAATATTATTAACAATAGAAATATACCTCGATCAAATGATCTTATCAAACATTTTATTACAGTAAAATGAGTAAGCTTTGGAAAAATAATCTGTTTGTTTTTGTTAAGATTAAACTCTTGATTTAAGATGGAAAGGGGCAAGGCTATGACTGTAATTGAAAGAGTGGAATTATTTAGAGACCATAAAAAGGATGCTAAAGATTACAGATTGAAGAAAAATTAAAGGTTAAAGAAATTAAAACATGATACAAAAACAAAAAAATGAATAAAGAAAAACTGAAATCATTACGAGAAAAAAAAACTGCTGTAGACTTGAATAAGGGGATCACGGTGGCTAAGTGGATAAGGCGCTGGTTCGCTAGCCTGGAGGTTGAGTGTTCGATCCCTGCATTGGCCGAGAAAGTTCATCTCGATCTTCCGGCGTGATTTCCCCTTGTCAGTGATGCAGAAGGAGGGCCTGACAAGGACAGCTGCCTAGTCGTTCGGATGGGACGAAAAACCGAGGTCCCGTGTACAAACTGGAGTGCACGTAAAAGATCCCTTGGCAGTTGGAATTCGATATAAGAGTAGGCCGTAGCGCCGCTGCCCGGGCAAAAATTTCCCTCATAGCACACTGTATGGCGTATGCCCGTCTTCAATTGGCCCAGTTACGGTGCTTAAGCGTAGGACGTTAAACCCCATTTCATTCATTCATTCATGTAGACTTGAATAAACCCTTGATTAATCTATGAATGAGGAGGAGGGGGCACATTTTCGAATCCTTGACCACTCGGACAAAAGACCACTCTGATCAAATAAAAAAAAACTACTCAGACCATACAAATAGACCATCACCCCCCCCCCCCAATAATAAAAAAGTAAAAAAGACCAATCGGACCAATAAGAGGCCTAAAGTTTTGTTTCTATAAAAAATTAATTATAATAATGTTTGTTTTAATATGATTACTATTACCAATAATAAAGTGTTGTTTTAATAAATTCATAATTTATTGTGTTTGTTTTAATATAGCTACTCGAACCAATAATAAAGTGGTATTTTTTCATCATGAAGCACATCAATCAATGAAAATCTGTTAACAAAACACTGAACTGATAAATTTGCATGCATATGTACCCGTTTTACAAGCTAATCAAATTGTAGCTACGAGAACGTAGCTAAAAACGTTGAGATATACTGATGTCCTTGTTTTTACTTTTAGCTACGATTGGAGGCGCTTTAGCTCTATGTTGCAAACTCAATTTCTTTATTAATGCATACAACATCTTTAAAATAAGATAAGTTAATACTATTATCACTAATTAAACTTACAGAGGCCAATGTGGTGGCACAACTATCGCCTAACTCCAAATATTAGCATTTAAATTACTGAAGCGATATTTTTTGACATGTACGCCGCCATTGAAATCCATTCATAGTTACAGTGCTAAAGACATGCGCTAACACCACACGCCCCTTTTACCATATATGGAAAATGGGCGGAGTCTATATTTTGCTGTGTTGTTTTGTAATGCCAAAATGTCTACGACTCCTAATGAAACATCAAGCAGATGTTTGTTTGTTTTGTACTTAAACCATGATACAAAACTATCCAGACATTTGTAAAATTGAAAGAGTGAAAGAAATGAGCTTGGCTATTGAATAATACAACCCTGTCAAATGAGTCGCGGATAGAACACGTGGATGTCATTTTGTTTGTTTACGTTTTTCCACGTGCAATTGCGTTTTTGATTGGCTGTTATAAAGCTTTATATTTAGGCCCGCCTCCATAATGACAACCCCAGACGTCACTGGTCTCAAAAAGATGGCGGTCTTAGTAACGGCTTAACGCCTCGATTTTGAATACGATGATTTATACCCGTTTCAGGTAGGATGAAATGCTTAATTGTAGTTGGGTGTGGCGGAAATATAATAAATAACAATAATCAATCGTTGTTTTGATGGAAAATATTGTCAATTTTGTTTAATCGCAGCAGGAGTGAATCACGACGGGATGTGCTACATTGGAGACTATAGGCCAAAATCTTATCTCGAAACACGGAGTGTGGAGAGATAAGATTTGTTATCTAATCAAATTGATGAAGCGCATCAAACAAAAACAATGAAATTGAAATTGTTGATGTAATAAAGATAAATATTTCCTAATATGTAAGCTATATAGGCTACCCGTAGCGCAGATCTAGTAACGAAGACATTGTTAAATTTTATAAATCATTCAGAATGAACATGAATAGGGTTATCTACCCTTATACAATGCCGTGTCATTAGTTAAACTGGCTCTGTATTCAAAGGATATCTTAAGTTTAAGATAGTCACTTAACTACTAGCTTTCACTTAAATATACGTTACTTCCTGTAAGTTAAGGTCAAGTGGTATTCAAAGGCACTGTTAAGTATCAAGTTTTCCCTTAAAGTTAAGCTGTCTTAACTTTGAAGTGTTAGTCTTTAAATGGTATTCAAAGGCCAGTTTAAGTGAGAAATATCAACTTAAAGTTACATTATTCAAGATATAGATAAGAACTAGCCATTCTTGCTATACTAGTTCGAAAGTAGATGATGTAAAATGAATAATTTGAAAATTTCATTCAAATTACTCTATTGCAAGCGAAGATATAGGCATTTAAAGATTTGACCGACCTGTGCAATAATTTCAACCACGGACCTGGTTGATCAAAGCTACGACTCGAAGCGTTAAGGTGCGCCATATTTGATTCACCGCTGAAACGTTTAAATCTGTTTAGTATCGGAGCAATCTGATGCCATCCAAAGTTGATTAAGGCCTAGATCAGTTAATTAATGTCTAATTAATACTTTAGAAAACATTTCATGCCCAAATAAAGACCTGCACTAGGCAGATTTAGCTCTTGAATAATGTATGTTTAACTTTAAGTGACCTATGGGAGGTAGCTTAAAGTTAAGTTAGGGATATCTTTTCCCGACCATCTATCATGTTCGTATGCTTGCTTAATCATGTCTCCACGATTGTCATATAATGAAGTTAAATTCATTTGTGATGACGTGGCTTTATTCATTTTTAGAAATTATTTATACTACCGCTAGAAGGAAGGCATGATTTATTTTTTACAACTCATTCCCATTATTATATACAAAATCGGTAGTATTTATTCAGGTAAAGTATAAAGCAGCATGCATCTTTCGTACACACAATCAATGCACCGTCAATACCAGTCGTTTGAAAATCTAAAATGTAGGTAGTTACACAATGTCTATGAATTTCTTAAATGATAGATTTATAAAAAAAACAACACTGTATGATTTGCCCAGTCTAACTTAGATAGCAAAGGTCATTGTGTATAGCTAGTGTGCTGTTTTCTATTCGTGATACATTGTTAAACAAGTAAAGTTTACAATATCCATCATCATACTACCACTATTTATTGCAATGTATTGAAATGGAATTATAAAAAAAAGTCTATGAAAACGGCCATTCCGGCAAAGGATGCACACTATCATAATTTATCCCAAATTATAATCATACTATTTTCATGTGTTACAATATAATATTTTGACAAACATTTTCCTAGTAATGTAAACTAAGAATTTTTAATCGGGTATAGTGATGCTCTTAAGGGGGCATAACTTGCTTGCAATGTTGGTAATTCGTGATTTTTGGCAGTGTGGGGCTCCATAAATTGAAAATTCAACCAGGGCATATAATTTGAAATCGAGGAATCCCTATGGATTAACCCAGGGTATAGTGGGGGAAAACGGAGGGAGACCACTGAGGATGCAGTGAGTAGTTTTTCTCGGGTTCAATTCCAATGCTAGATGAAAATGTTCCCCAGATTTTTTGTAAGGAGGGTCTGTAAACTAATAGCGTCTACTCGTTCGGAAGGTCCATAAACCATAATTCTGTATGCTCAAAATAGCATGCACGTAAAAAAAGCTTGGCTGTTGAGAAGGGGGAAACGTAGCATGCTTCACTATCCTGGTTGGTGCAGAAAAGTAGGATGTAGGCTAATGTAGCTACACCTCAATTCATTCCAGGTCTTTATTATTTCAATAAAGAAAATGTCTTCAGTGGGTGTACGGCAGCCAGGATTACAAATAATAAACAAAACGGATGGTGTGACATTGTGAGTTGACATAAATGAAAATTCATCCGAGAGAATCCACAGACATTTGATTAAACCGTTTCTGTTGTTATCACGGTATACATTCAACGTGCACACATTGATATTTCTGTCTATAAAGTTGAGGGACAACAACCAATTTGATATGTAAAGAAGGTTAGGGTACGTGATTGTTGGCGTTATATAAGGGTTAGCCTTGTTTACATCTCGTGACCTTTGACCAAAATTGAAGTTAGCCTAACACTACCACTGCATAATAGGCCTACTATCTTTAAAAGCAGGAATCGAATCGTGCAACCATTACTGGTCACTTATCCCTATTATTGTTTTTATATAACAATTACCAGGCCCGGATCCAGGGTTTTTTCAAGGGGGGGGGGGGCATACATTGTAACAAATGGTAATCATTAGAGTGCCGCATACATTAGGCCTAGTGGTTTGGTGTAATCCCCAGAGCCTTGAATAAAAATAATGTTTATATCATTAATTAAAAAGCAGATACACCAGTCTCGCTCGGGCTGAGGGAGGGGGGGGGGGGGCGGCCCCCCTGCCCATCCCCTGAATCCGCGCCTGATTACAACATTTTATCAATATAATCCCCAAAAAGGACATTCGCGGAAATATACTAGGCGGCAAAGATAATTTGTTTGATCTATGTCTGGACCGAGGGAGCAGAAATCACACCTTCGGCGAATTTTTTCATAATTATAATGATTGACTGACACCCCAAACACGCGACTTTTTTTTCTAATGGTTTGTCTTTGCCTTATAGAAAATCAACTGCTTAGATGATGACGCAATTTATTCCCCCTCGAAAATCGAATAAATTCTATATATAATGGAAGAATATCTGGTGGAATTTTTTTGTTTATTGTCAAGTTTAATTTATTGGGCCTAATATCATTAAAGGGGCAGTATTTAAGATTAGATAAAGAGCTGACAGTTCTCACTATAATAGTTAAAAGCACGATAATGTAAAGGGGATTTTCTGAAATTTCAGTCGAATTAATCCAATCTAAATCGATAATTTAGCGATTGAATTTTAGGCCTAGCCTTGGTCACCATTACTTAAGTAAGATGATTTAATCATCAATGAGCGACGAGCAGCAGATCTCATTCACTCAAGTAAATAAAGGCTGGCGATGGCATCGATAGTTCATTATTATCTGAATAAGTAAATAAATGTCCAATTGATAATTTAGATAACATTTAGAAAAACCTGCAATAGACAGATTTAGCTCAATAAATAATAGACGATTGTTAAGAAAATAATGATAATAGACACGTATCTGAAAAATGAACATGGATTTTGGAATAATTTATTCTCTGAACAAATTAAATTACAGAACATGAAATTACTTTAAAACCTCATAGTTACCGAAATGTCACATGGCCAAATGTTGATTTCACGTGTTTGTCTACTCAAAGAATCCGTCCATTATATGCCACTTGACCATTTAATAGTACTTTTTTATACGCCCACATTTTCACACTTTCTTTGTGGACACTCTACAGATTACAACTTGAAATATAGGTATATATCCCAAAGATCTCGGTATTGGCCATAACTTCATGGATAATGGCCCTTGACGGTACACACTAAAGGTCACAATTATAAGCCCATTTTGATGAAACTGAACATTTGTGTTTATAATATAACCCAAAGATCTCGATTCCTTGGGATATTGGCGCTATCGGGTCGTAACGTCCTGGATGATGAATCCTGGGGCCTGTTTCACGAAATTTTAACTTAAGATAAAATCCAAATTTTAGTAAATACTTCAATCTGATTGGCTAAGCGCTAAAATCAATCTTATACTATCCAATCGAATTACTAAAATCGGATTTTATCTTAGTTAAAATTTCGTGAAACAGGCCCCTGGTCCAACAAAAAAACGTGTTTTAAGCCTGTGGAACGTATACATGTCACAACTTTTATCCGATTTAAAATCAACGTTCAAATATATCACTGTTACACCATAATGAAAGTTGAGTTTGAATTTCGTGAATTGGTTTGTGCCTTTGATCCTGTGTCCTGACACTTATGTCAGAGTATAATATATTACATTTTTAATCAAAATTTGGACGGCTAGTATCGTTCATATTAACCACAGTACTAAGAATATTATCAATATCTAAATCATTCTCATTAGCAGCCTTTCCATCACAACTTTTAACTGCTATTATTTCCCCATATCAAGAACATCACATTTTTTACGGCTATTATCTTCCATATCTTGTAAATTACCAAATGTAATCAGTATCCAAATGCTTATCAAATATATTCTCATTGTCAATATTTGTTTTCGACTGTGTTATAAACATGTCATCTTCATGTCAAATATTTTGGACTGTCCGTGTATGCTTGCATTGTATGACTGGAGTTTTTTGTGACATGCATTCATGGGCATGTGCACGTTGATTTAAGAATATATCCATTATCTTGTGGCTTGTTGTTTTAGAAAACTATCCATTATTTGTATCTCTATGGTGCTATGTTTTAAGTTTGATAATAGCCTCAGACTGTCCATTATGTAAATAGAAAGAAAAACTCGGGGCTAACGCCCCTCAGTTGTTCTTTCTATTTACATAATGGACAGTCTGAGGTCATTATCCATCACATAATATGTTTATAATTTTTACAGGATATCGCGTATAATTTTGCTTTAAAGATACATCATGTAAGATTTGGGTAAAGAGCTGACAGTTATCCGTTATTGCAATGTTAGTTTTAAAATAGATAATGCAAAATAAATATCAATTTCATTCAAATTACTTTATTACGAGCCAAGATATCACTATTTGAAGTTTTGACAAGATGTGTGTTATTGTAACCGCGGTACTGGAATAATCGAGGTTTGGTCTCGCTTCCCCATTTTAAAATTAAATCATTAAATGACCGAACCGTTCTAATCTAGTTAAAATTTCGAATATATCCGATGGCATCGAGAGTTGTCTATTGTCTTGACATGTTACCCCCAAAGTTCCTTATCTTTTATAGCCCCTGCCAAAAGATGGAACAAAACGTATAGTGATATTTAACAGGAGACAAGGGGGTACAGGCCCCTGGATTTAGCTACCTTTGCTCGCAGCCCCCCCCCCTCCCATATCAATATCGTTCTGACGGGCCTGGGGTATATTACAAAACAAAAACTTTAACGAATTTATTTCTTTGTATTGACATGCCACCTTTCGTCAAAATTAGCTGCTTCATTACAAATTCTCAAAAGTTTTGTGGAATATGGGTATAAATGTTTCCGGATTAGCTGTTTTCTTTTTCTGGTGGTTACCGAATTAACTTCCCGAAATCCGTTCATATCTGATAAAGTATATATTCTGTCGAATACATCATGTGGCACATCACCATAGAGATAATATAGACTGTTTCTTCCTAGATATTTACAGGAATCTGTGACTGTAGTGGTCGCTTCTTTATTATTTTGATCGGCTTCTAGTAACGGGAATGAACGGACTAGACTTGTTCCTGGTTTGTCTTGGACGGAAGTTTTAGATAAATGCACCCTCTTTGAACGATGCTCAGTACAGTTTTTGGGGGGCTCTTTTTTTTCTCTTATTATTTTAGAGCATGAAAGAAACTTCTTTGAGATTGGTCCATCAACCACTTCAATCTGACCACCAGTTTGTATCGAATCATCAGCACATCCAATGTTTGTTTCTTGACAATTTGATGCTAAACCGTTTTCCCGGAGGTGGATGTTTTTGAGAGAATCTATTTTACCATTTAAAGTGGTATATGTTGGCAAGGAATCGGTATCCACGATGTCAGTGTTGTCACTGGTATCGAAGTTGTCACCCACCATCTGTAGTAGATCTGTAGTTGATAATGGTAGCTTGCCATCGGATGTTATTAAACATGGAATCATACACAAACTATACACATCGTCAATTTTTATGCAAGAATTTACACTTGCTAATATTTCATCCAAATTAGTGTGTGTATCTCTACTCCAAACGCCATTCTGATACTCTCGTACATTGAATTCTGGGTTAGAACTGTTTGCAATGAGTCCGCTGTTTGCTTCTTCATCGAGAAGATACACCAAGTCCAAAGCAGATAGAGGTATAACAGTGTCATCTACCACGACACAGGGTATTAACTGGATATCGTAATTATCAAGTAGATCATTATCTGAACAGTTGGTTTTGTCATCATCATTTGGTATTCTCTCATATTGCCCCCCACATGTTTGTATCTGGGAAAAGAAATTACCGTCTCCACCATCAAGTAACGCCAGACTTTCATAAATGATACTTCCAACCCCCCCTATACTACATTCGCTAAGCCGCTGCCCACGGTCTTCATCTTTTGACATTTTGATTCCACTTGAGCTTTTAACTAATTGTGACGTAATACAATAGTCGTGACACTTTCTCGTTACGAAATGGTGGTTTATTAGCAGAGGAGATGGGGGGGGGGTGTTGTTAACTTTTTGGCGATTGCGTATTATTGCTAGTTTCCAAGGTCGTGCTGTTATCTGGGAAAAGGGGCGACAAGAACATGCGCATACTATAAAATGAAGATGAAAAACTTTCGCTGGTCTGGTCTGGATTCCATTGGTCCAATTTCAAAATAAGTGCAGTGCACATAATTATGTTTTTATATTTTGCACATTATTTTTGACAGAATTAATTACTTGAATGGACCAATAATTAGAAACTTAAACGTCTAGCAAATCACATTTAAAATTCCAATATTTTGCTGATAAGTGAGATAGGCTACATGTAGGCCTATTTTACTATCAATTAGCCCTACATAGAATATTTAGCTGATTAAATTATTCAAATATAAATGTATGGCTTTGTATAATTATCATGGAAAAATGATATCTTAATCTGTGTGGGAGGCTGTTAAGTAACAGAAGTAAACTTTTGTGATGGTCGGAGTATTAGGCCCCAGTACTCAGAAAATATAAGAAACTCCATAGGCTAGGGGTCAATCTCTGGGGTTTGTTTAGGAGAGAATGACAAAATTTCATCAGGCGAATGAATGCCAGTTTATTCATCTTGTGAATCTCGTCGTCATTCTTTTTGTCATTCGACTGGTTTTATTCGTGTAATGAACCGTGCATATTCTCCTTTTGTCATTCATTCTGTGATTTGATAAAATCCAACTGCCAGGCAAATTTCTGAACAATAATTAGAACACGCACGTGAGCTCACATTCTCTCAGTTATATAGAAAAGTTGTTCGGTAAGATAAGATAAATTAAGATGTAACATAATTACTTCATTCCATGCAAACTGTGGTGGTATGTGTTTTAATTTGTCCATTAAACCTAATTTTACTTGCTTGCACAAAGTCTCGAATAGTAGGCCTATATCAATTGTAGCTGTAAATAAGACAATTATCACGACTCACAAATATTGCAGCTATTGCAAGTCTTGAGCTTTTAATTGTTGGCGACTTTAATTATAAACATAGAACTGTGTTGTGTTATATGTCGGGAAACAGTTTTTTAGGACTTCGAATTTTGTCTCATGGTTTCGATTGTTCGTAGGCCTACTTTTTTATATTTATATTAACATGGAAAAATACTTTCGAAATTTTGTCTGAAATTCTTTGATCAAAGGCGGTTGCTGAAACAGTGGTAGCAGGTTGGTACAGGGATGCTTATAAAATGCAGTTGCTGCCCAGGCAAAAATTTCCCTCATAGCACAATGTTTGGGGTATGCCTGTCTTCAATAAAATTAGCCCATGCAGGACGTAAAACCCCATTTCATTCATAAAATGATTTTTAAAATAAACATGTATTGCAATCGTATATCTTGTATTCCAATATTATGTTTTACCAGCAAAATGTATTATACCCCCCACCCCAACTAATTATTGGGAAAAGGACAGCCGTCATAATCTGAAGCGACAGTCCATGTCCTTGGCTCTGGACTCAAAGTTAAAGCGTCATCTAGCCTATGTTATCACCAGATACAATCAGACGCCCAACCAATGACGTCTATATACACAAGTCATTGAACCCAACATTGTTTAATGTAACTTTGTATTAACTTTCAATAAATTAAAGCGGCTAACATGTTTTATTTATTTTTATTTGTTAAAGCAGAGCATACAAACCCATTATCAAAGATAAATACTTGTAACTAGGCACACCCCTTCAGTTTAGAGAAATAGATTTATTATATTATCATAATGTAGGCCTACCTCTTTTTCTCATTTTTCCCCCTTTTATTTGACATCAATAACAAATTGTATGTAACACAAGAAAATGTCGACGATTTTTACACTTGTCCATGAAGTAGGATGGAGGGCCTGAAAAAGAACGGTGTTTGGTCGTTTGTTTAGTTGACAGTTTAGATGAGGCAAAAAGCCAAGGTCTCCTTTCACAAAAAGTAGCTGGATACGCAGACTGCATGGCGTAAGTCCATCGCCGTCATTCCTGGTGAGGACAGTGGGGGGGGGGGGGGTTAAACTAAACTCACTTCAAAAATTTCATTTAGTTTCAGTCCATATTTCATTTGCAATTCCGTGCTAACATCCAACAATATTTTGCACCAATGTTGAGCAGAGTGTCTGATCTGTTTATAATAACAATTAATTGTTGTCCAATATTGAAGAACAAATCGAGTAAACAGGTCGTCGATATATTTTGGAATTACGCTAATATGAAATGAAAACGAAATTAAATGCGGTCTGAGATCCTACTGTTCTGTTCCGACAGGGCAAATATATAGACGAGTACAACAAAATAATGCCTGTTCTGTTCTGTTTAGTCATCACCAAAAAGAAATATATGCATTGACCTAATTTCAATAATACAATTAAATATCCAATTTACGGGGCCCGAACAAATGCTGTTGAAAAAAAGTCACATGACAGGGCCTTTTCTATATATTTCCATAGCCTTTGTATGTAATATTATCCATGTTCTCACCTACATTCGGACTTAAAAAAAAAAAAAAAAAAAAAAAAAAAAAATATTTATTGTTCATTTGCGCATGGATGCAGATCAAAAACGGACCACATTACTATGCCTCAAAGTGTGTAAACTTTTAAGGCACGTAAACAGCTTGTACATATTTATTACCTTAGCCCGACAGTGAATTCTGCACGGGTTATTCAGTCATCTCGATAGTGGTGTGCACGACGATAGCACGGAAATCCAACTTTACTCCACATCGCTTCTCGGCCTTTTGGCTAAGATCAAAGTGTAGTATCTGTTCTTATCAGCTTAATATCTGATACGTACCCCAATGGGGTACTTCGATATTAAACTGATTTTTGGACCGAGATGAGGTGTCGGGGCTTGCTCCGCCCTCATCACGGGTTGCCCTGGTATTGCAGTATCTCCAGGCGTGGCCCACCCCTCGTTAACAATTGAAAAGAGTGAAATTGACCATTCCCCTCTACATAGTGTTCGACACACATCATGTATAAATAAAGAAATAAAACCACTCACACCACACTAGTAAACATAATTATTATTATCATATGTAGCCCATTTTACGCAATCTTCGTGCATTTCACAAACATCACACTCCCCGCCTTCTACTCTCCAACCAAATCACCGCCTTTCTGTTTTTTGTTATTCTTCGTGCATTCTTACAAACATCACATTCCCCTCCTTCCACTCTTCAACCGCACCATTTCTCGTTTTTTATTGTTTTGTTTTGTTTCTTTTCTTTATTCTCGAGACAGGCTTGGTATAGTTCAACGAAACAACGCACAACATACGTATATTTACGTCTGGTAAGTGTCCCCTGCACTGCCCTGGTGAAGCTAGCTTGGTGGAATGTTTGAGAGGAAAGAAAGAGAATTATCGTTAAATTATTTATTGTTCATTTGCGCATGGATGCAGATCAAAAACGGACCACATTACTATGCCTCAAAGTGTGTAAACTTTTAAGGCACGTAAACAGCTTGTACATATTTATTACCTTAGCCCGACAGTGAATTCTGCACGGGTTATTCAGTCATCTCGATAGTGGTGTGCACGACGATAGCACGGAAATCCAACTTTACTCCACATCGCTTCTCGGCCTTTTGGCTAAGATCAAAGTGTAGTATCTGTTCTTATCAGCTTAATATCTGATACGTACCCCAATGGGGTACTTCGATATTAAACTGATTTTTGGACCGAGATGAGGTGTCGGGGCTTGCTCCGCCCTCATCACGGGTTGCCCTGGTATTGCAGTATCTCCAGGCGTGGCCCACCCCTCGTTAACAATTGAAAAGAGTGAAATTGACCATTCCCCTCTACATAGTGTTCGACACACATCATGTATAAATAAAGAAATAAAACCACTCACACCACACTAGTAAACATAATTATTATTATCATATGTAGCCCATTTTACGCAATCTTCGTGCATTTCACAAACATCACACTCCCCGCCTTCTACTCTCCAACCAAATCACCGCCTTTCTGTTTTTTGTTATTCTTCGTGCATTCTTACAAACATCACATTCCCCTCCTTCCACTCTTCAACCGCACCATTTCTCGTTTTTTATTGTTTTGTTTTGTTTCTTTTCTTTATTCTCGAGACAGGCTTGGTATAGTTCAACGAAACAACGCACAACATACGTATATTTACGTCTGGTAAGTGTCCCCTGCACTGCCCTGGTGAAGCTAGCTTGGTGGAATGTTTGAGAGGAAAGAAAGAGAATTATCGTTAAATTATTTATTGTTCATTTGCGCATGGATGCAGATCAAAAACGGACCACATTACTATGCCTCAAAGTGTGTAAACTTTTAAGGCACGTAAACAGCTTGTACATATTTATTACCTTAGCCCGACAGTGAATTCTGCACGGGTTATTCAGTCATCTCGATAGTGGTGTGCACGACGATAGCACGGAAATCCAACTTTACTCCACATCGCTTCTCGGCCTTTTGGCTAAGATCAAAGTGTAGTATCTGTTCTTATCAGCTTAATATCTGATACGTACCCCAATGGGGTACTTCGATATTAAACTGATTTTTGGACCGAGATGAGGTGTCGGGGCTTGCTCCGCCCTCATCACGGGTTGCCCTGGTATTGCAGTATCTCCAGGCGTGGCCCACCCCTCGTTAACAATTGAAAAGAGTGAAATTGACCATTCCCCTCTACATAGTGTTCGACACACATCATGTATAAATAAAGAAATAAAACCACTCACACCACACTAGTAAACATAATTATTATTATCATATGTAGCCCATTTTACGCAATCTTCGTGCATTTCACAAACATCACACTCCCCGCCTTCTACTCTCCAACCAAATCACCGCCTTTCTGTTTTTTGTTATTCTTCGTGCATTCTTACAAACATCACATTCCCCTCCTTCCACTCTTCAACCGCACCATTTCTCGTTTTTTATTGTTTTGTTTTGTTTCTTTTCTTTATTCTCGAGACAGGCTTGGTATAGTTCAACGAAACAACGCACAACATACGTATATTTACGTCTGGTAAGTGTCCCCTGCACTGCCCTGGTGAAGCTAGCTTGGTGGAATGTTTGAGAGGAAAGAAAGAGAATTATCGTTAAATTATTTATTGTTCATTTGCGCATGGATGCAGATCAAAAACGGACCACATTACTATGCCTCAAAGTGTGTAAACTTTTAAGGCACGTAAACAGCTTGTACATATTTATTACCTTAGCCCGACAGTGAATTCTGCACGGGTTATTCAGTCATCTCGATAGTGGTGTGCACGACGATAGCACGGAAATCCAACTTTACTCCACATCGCTTCTCGGCCTTTTGGCTAAGATCAAAGTGTAGTATCTGTTCTTATCAGCTTAATATCTGATACGTACCCCAATGGGGTACTTCGATATTAAACTGATTTTTGGACCGAGATGAGGTGTCGGGGCTTGCTCCGCCCTCATCACGGGTTGCCCTGGTATTGCAGTATCTCCAGGCGTGGCCCACCCCTCGTTAACAATTGAAAAGAGTGAAATTGACCATTCCCCTCTACATAGTGTTCGACACACATCATGTATAAATAAAGAAATAAAACCACTCACACCACACTAGTAAACATAATTATTATTATCATATGTAGCCCATTTTACGCAATCTTCGTGCATTTCACAAACATCACACTCCCCGCCTTCTACTCTCCAACCAAATCACCGCCTTTCTGTTTTTTGTTATTCTTCGTGCATTCTTACAAACATCACATTCCCCTCCTTCCACTCTTCAACCGCACCATTTCTCGTTTTTTATTGTTTTGTTTTGTTTCTTTTCTTTATTCTCGAGACAGGCTTGGTATAGTTCAACGAAACAACGCACAACATACGTATATTTACGTCTGGTAAGTGTCCCCTGCACTGCCCTGGTGAAGCTAGCTTGGTGGAATGTTTGAGAGGAAAGAAAGAGAATTATCGTTAAATTATTTATTGTTCATTTGCGCATGGATGCAGATCAAAAACGGACCACATTACTATGCCTCAAAGTGTGTAAACTTTTAAGGCACGTAAACAGCTTGTACATATTTATTACCTTAGCCCGACAGTGAATTCTGCACGGGTTATTCAGTCATCTCGATAGTGGTGTGCACGACGATAGCACGGAAATCCAACTTTACTCCACATCGCTTCTCGGCCTTTTGGCTAAGATCAAAGTGTAGTATCTGTTCTTATCAGCTTAATATCTGATACGTACCCCAATGGGGTACTTCGATATTAAACTGATTTTTGGACCGAGATGAGGTGTCGGGGCTTGCTCCGCCCTCATCACGGGTTGCCCTGGTATTGCAGTATCTCCAGGCGTGGCCCACCCCTCGTTAACAATTGAAAAGAGTGAAATTGACCATTCCCCTCTACATAGTGTTCGACACACATCATGTATAAATAAAGAAATAAAACCACTCACACCACACTAGTAAACATAATTATTATTATCATATGTAGCCCATTTTACGCAATCTTCGTGCATTTCACAAACATCACACTCCCCGCCTTCTACTCTCCAACCAAATCACCGCCTTTCTGTTTTTTGTTATTCTTCGTGCATTCTTACAAACATCACATTCCCCTCCTTCCACTCTTCAACCGCACCATTTCTCGTTTTTTATTGTTTTGTTTTGTTTCTTTTCTTTATTCTCGAGACAGGCTTGGTATAGTTCAACGAAACAACGCACAACATACGTATATTTACGTCTGGTAAGTGTCCCCTGCACTGCCCTGGTGAAGCTAGCTTGGTGGAATGTTTGAGAGGAAAGAAAGAGAATTATCGTTAAATTATTTATTGTTCATTTGCGCATGGATGCAGATCAAAAACGGACCACATTACTATGCCTCAAAGTGTGTAAACTTTTAAGGCACGTAAACAGCTTGTACATATTTATTACCTTAGCCCGACAGTGAATTCTGCACGGGTTATTCAGTCATCTCGATAGTGGTGTGCACGACGATAGCACGGAAATCCAACTTTACTCCACATCGCTTCTCGGCCTTTTGGCTAAGATCAAAGTGTAGTATCTGTTCTTATCAGCTTAATATCTGATACGTACCCCAATGGGGTACTTCGATATTAAACTGATTTTTGGACCGAGATGAGGTGTCGGGGCTTGCTCCGCCCTCATCACGGGTTGCCCTGGTATTGCAGTATCTCCAGGCGTGGCCCACCCCTCGTTAACAATTGAAAAGAGTGAAATTGACCATTCCCCTCTACATAGTGTTCGACACACATCATGTATAAATAAAGAAATAAAACCACTCACACCACACTAGTAAACATAATTATTATTATCATATGTAGCCCATTTTACGCAATCTTCGTGCATTTCACAAACATCACACTCCCCGCCTTCTACTCTCCAACCAAATCACCGCCTTTCTGTTTTTTGTTATTCTTCGTGCATTCTTACAAACATCACATTCCCCTCCTTCCACTCTTCAACCGCACCATTTCTCGTTTTTTATTGTTTTGTTTTGTTTCTTTTCTTTATTCTCGAGACAGGCTTGGTATAGTTCAACGAAACAACGCACAACATACGTATATTTACGTCTGGTAAGTGTCCCCTGCACTGCCCTGGTGAAGCTAGCTTGGTGGAATGTTTGAGAGGAAAGAAAGAGAATTATCGTTAAATTATTTATTGTTCATTTGCGCATGGATGCAGATCAAAAACGGACCACATTACTATGCCTCAAAGTGTGTAAACTTTTAAGGCACGTAAACAGCTTGTACATATTTATTACCTTAGCCCGACAGTGAATTCTGCACGGGTTATTCAGTCATCTCGATAGTGGTGTGCACGACGATAGCACGGAAATCCAACTTTACTCCACATCGCTTCTCGGCCTTTTGGCTAAGATCAAAGTGTAGTATCTGTTCTTATCAGCTTAATATCTGATACGTACCCCAATGGGGTACTTCGATATTAAACTGATTTTTGGACCGAGATGAGGTGTCGGGGCTTGCTCCGCCCTCATCACGGGTTGCCCTGGTATTGCAGTATCTCCAGGCGTGGCCCACCCCTCGTTAACAATTGAAAAGAGTGAAATTGACCATTCCCCTCTACATAGTGTTCGACACACATCATGTATAAATAAAGAAATAAAACCACTCACACCACACTAGTAAACATAATTATTATTATCATATGTAG
Organism: Patella pellucida; assembly: GCA_917208275.1. NCBI lineage: Eukaryota > Metazoa > Mollusca > Gastropoda > Patellidae > Patella > Patella pellucida. The sequence continues at coordinate 37,195,501 of OU795037.1, read as the reverse complement.
CCCATTTTACGCAATCTTCGTGCATTTCACAAACATCACACTCCCCGCCTTCTACTCTCCAACCAAATCACCGCCTTTCTGTTTTTTGTTATTCTTCGTGCATTCTTACAAACATCACATTCCCCTCCTTCCACTCTTCAACCGCACCATTTCTCGTTTTTTATTGTTTTGTTTTGTTTCTTTTCTTTATTCTCGAGACAGGCTTGGTATAGTTCAACGAAACAACGCACAACATACGTATATTTACGTCTGGTAAGTGTCCCCTGCACTGCCCTGGTGAAGCTAGCTTGGTGGAATGTTTGAGAGGAAAGAAAGAGAATTATCGTTAAATTATTTATTGTTCATTTGCGCATGGATGCAGATCAAAAACGGACCACATTACTATGCCTCAAAGTGTGTAAACTTTTAAGGCACGTAAACAGCTTGTACATATTTATTACCTTAGCCCGACAGTGAATTCTGCACGGGTTATTCAGTCATCTCGATAGTGGTGTGCACGACGATAGCACGGAAATCCAACTTTACTCCACATCGCTTCTCGGCCTTTTGGCTAAGATCAAAGTGTAGTATCTGTTCTTATCAGCTTAATATCTGATACGTACCCCAATGGGGTACTTCGATATTAAACTGATTTTTGGACCGAGATGAGGTGTCGGGGCTTGCTCCGCCCTCATCACGGGTTGCCCTGGTATTGCAGTATCTCCAGGCGTGGCCCACCCCTCGTTAACAATTGAAAAGAGTGAAATTGACCATTCCCCTCTACATAGTGTTCGACACACATCATGTATAAATAAAGAAATAAAACCACTCACACCACACTAGTAAACATAATTATTATTATCATATGTAGCCCATTTTACGCAATCTTCGTGCATTTCACAAACATCACACTCCCCGCCTTCTACTCTCCAACCAAATCACCGCCTTTCTGTTTTTTGTTATTCTTCGTGCATTCTTACAAACATCACATTCCCCTCCTTCCACTCTTCAACCGCACCATTTCTCGTTTTTTATTGTTTTGTTTTGTTTCTTTTCTTTATTCTCGAGACAGGCTTGGTATAGTTCAACGAAACAACGCACAACATACGTATATTTACGTCTGGTAAGTGTCCCCTGCACTGCCCTGGTGAAGCTAGCTTGGTGGAATGTTTGAGAGGAAAGAAAGAGAATTATCGTTAAATTATTTATTGTTCATTTGCGCATGGATGCAGATCAAAAACGGACCACATTACTATGCCTCAAAGTGTGTAAACTTTTAAGGCACGTAAACAGCTTGTACATATTTATTACCTTAGCCCGACAGTGAATTCTGCACGGGTTATTCAGTCATCTCGATAGTGGTGTGCACGACGATAGCACGGAAATCCAACTTTACTCCACATCGCTTCTCGGCCTTTTGGCTAAGATCAAAGTGTAGTATCTGTTCTTATCAGCTTAATATCTGATACGTACCCCAATGGGGTACTTCGATATTAAACTGATTTTTGGACCGAGATGAGGTGTCGGGGCTTGCTCCGCCCTCATCACGGGTTGCCCTGGTATTGCAGTATCTCCAGGCGTGGCCCACCCCTCGTTAACAATTGAAAAGAGTGAAATTGACCATTCCCCTCTACATAGTGTTCGACACACATCATGTATAAATAAAGAAATAAAACCACTCACACCACACTAGTAAACATAATTATTATTATCATATGTAGCCCATTTTACGCAATCTTCGTGCATTTCACAAACATCACACTCCCCGCCTTCTACTCTCCAACCAAATCACCGCCTTTCTGTTTTTTGTTATTCTTCGTGCATTCTTACAAACATCACATTCCCCTCCTTCCACTCTTCAACCGCACCATTTCTCGTTTTTTATTGTTTTGTTTTGTTTCTTTTCTTTATTCTCGAGACAGGCTTGGTATAGTTCAACGAAACAACGCACAACATACGTATATTTACGTCTGGTAAGTGTCCCCTGCACTGCCCTGGTGAAGCTAGCTTGGTGGAATGTTTGAGAGGAAAGAAAGAGAATTATCGTTAAATTATTTATTGTTCATTTGCGCATGGATGCAGATCAAAAACGGACCACATTACTATGCCTCAAAGTGTGTAAACTTTTAAGGCACGTAAACAGCTTGTACATATTTATTACCTTAGCCCGACAGTGAATTCTGCACGGGTTATTCAGTCATCTCGATAGTGGTGTGCACGACGATAGCACGGAAATCCAACTTTACTCCACATCGCTTCTCGGCCTTTTGGCTAAGATCAAAGTGTAGTATCTGTTCTTATCAGCTTAATATCTGATACGTACCCCAATGGGGTACTTCGATATTAAACTGATTTTTGGACCGAGATGAGGTGTCGGGGCTTGCTCCGCCCTCATCACGGGTTGCCCTGGTATTGCAGTATCTCCAGGCGTGGCCCACCCCTCGTTAACAATTGAAAAGAGTGAAATTGACCATTCCCCTCTACATAGTGTTCGACACACATCATGTATAAATAAAGAAATAAAACCACTCACACCACACTAGTAAACATAATTATTATTATCATATGTAGCCCATTTTACGCAATCTTCGTGCATTTCACAAACATCACACTCCCCGCCTTCTACTCTCCAACCAAATCACCGCCTTTCTGTTTTTTGTTATTCTTCGTGCATTCTTACAAACATCACATTCCCCTCCTTCCACTCTTCAACCGCACCATTTCTCGTTTTTTATTGTTTTGTTTTGTTTCTTTTCTTTATTCTCGAGACAGGCTTGGTATAGTTCAACGAAACAACGCACAACATACGTATATTTACGTCTGGTAAGTGTCCCCTGCACTGCCCTGGTGAAGCTAGCTTGGTGGAATGTTTGAGAGGAAAGAAAGAGAATTATCGTTAAATTATTTATTGTTCATTTGCGCATGGATGCAGATCAAAAACGGACCACATTACTATGCCTCAAAGTGTGTAAACTTTTAAGGCACGTAAACAGCTTGTACATATTTATTACCTTAGCCCGACAGTGAATTCTGCACGGGTTATTCAGTCATCTCGATAGTGGTGTGCACGACGATAGCACGGAAATCCAACTTTACTCCACATCGCTTCTCGGCCTTTTGGCTAAGATCAAAGTGTAGTATCTGTTCTTATCAGCTTAATATCTGATACGTACCCCAATGGGGTACTTCGATATTAAACTGATTTTTGGACCGAGATGAGGTGTCGGGGCTTGCTCCGCCCTCATCACGGGTTGCCCTGGTATTGCAGTATCTCCAGGCGTGGCCCACCCCTCGTTAACAATTGAAAAGAGTGAAATTGACCATTCCCCTCTACATAGTGTTCGACACACATCATGTATAAATAAAGAAATAAAACCACTCACACCACACTAGTAAACATAATTATTATTATCATATGTAGCCCATTTTACGCAATCTTCGTGCATTTCACAAACATCACACTCCCCGCCTTCTACTCTCCAACCAAATCACCGCCTTTCTGTTTTTTGTTATTCTTCGTGCATTCTTACAAACATCACATTCCCCTCCTTCCACTCTTCAACCGCACCATTTCTCGTTTTTTATTGTTTTGTTTTGTTTCTTTTCTTTATTCTCGAGGACAGGCTTGGTATAGTTCAACGAAACAACGCACAACATACGTATATTTACGTCTGGTAAGTGTCCCCTGCACTGCCCTGGTGAAGCTAGCTTGGTGGAATGTTTGAGAGGAAAGAAAGAGAATTATCGTTAAATTATTTATTGTTCATTTGCGCATGGATGCAGATCAAAAACGGACCACATTACTATGCCTCAAAGTGTGTAAACTTTTAAGGCACGTAAACAGCTTGTACATATTTATTACCTTAGCCCGACAGTGAATTCTGCACGGGTTATTCAGTCATCTCGATAGTGGTGTGCACGACGATAGCACGGAAATCCAACTTTACTCCACATCGCTTCTCGGCCTTTTGGCTAAGATCAAAGTGTAGTATCTGTTCTTATCAGCTTAATATCTGATACGTACCCCAATGGGGTACTTCGATATTAAACTGATTTTTGGACCGAGATGAGGTGTCGGGGCTTGCTCCGCCCTCATCACGGGTTGCCCTGGTATTGCAGTATCTCCAGGCGTGGCCCACCCCTCGTTAACAATTGAAAAGAGTGAAATTGACCATTCCCCTCTACATAGTGTTCGACACACATCATGTATAAATAAAGAAATAAAACCACTCACACCACACTAGTAAACATAATTATTATTATCATATGTAGCCCATTTTACGCAATCTTCGTGCATTTCACAAACATCACACTCCCCGCCTTCTACTCTCCAACCAAATCACCGCCTTTCTGTTTTTTGTTATTCTTCGTGCATTCTTACAAACATCACATCCCCTCCTTCCACTCTTCAACCGCACCATTTCTCGTTTTTTATTGTTTTGTTTTGTTTCTTTTCTTTATTCTCGAGACAGGCTTGGTATAGTTCAACGAAACAACGCACAACATACGTATATTTACGTCTGGTAAGTGTCCCCTGCACTGCCC